>OZ024905.1:97002678-97146316 GCA_964017125.1 Flabesymbios commensalis | reverse complement strand
ACCCTTTCTAATAATACTTTGCTAGATATCGTAGATTTTGAGTATAATATTTGAGAAGGTGGGATATCGATTTGATGTATTGGATAATAATATATTCTTAGACGATTTTTGCGGCAGGTTTATCCATGTTGAAATAAAATTAACAAAGGTGTGAATTTTCATGCCGATATTCCCTGAGCAGCCGTCTATTTCACCTTATGAACACACCAAATCGATTTCAATTCGTACATGCGTTTGCAAGGAGGTACAACAGCTATTCATAAAATAGCTAATACAAATATTGAACTTTTTTTGCATATGTAAATATGCGAAAACTGTGAATGTCCGTTCCTCATATGCGCTTGTTGATGGCTCATTAGAAAGCAGGGCACCATGTTAGAGAGAGTATCTGCACGACAGGTCTACAAAGGTGCTACGGGCGGGGGATAAAAAAAAATATATTTAAATTTTGTGATTTAATCCATCAAGTCTTTTTTAAAGGTATTTTTCCCTTATCTATTAATCCGTATAATTGATCAGTTAATTCCAAACTTTAAGCTAATTCCATCACGTGTTTTTCTCCGAAATCTATATTGACTTCTGCAAAATAATTTGTTATCTTTAAAATAAAAATAGTTGGTTGTAAATGACCCTTTCAAAAACCTTCGAAGCAGCTGGACTAAGTGATATGGGACAGTAATTAGTGAACAAGGTGTCATCACTTGCTTTGTGAATCGGTATTACTTTGCAATTTTATTTTTTTGGCAAACAATCTCTTCTCGAGTGCTTGATATTAATTATTGTGGTTGATGGCTTTATAATAATGGGTTTTATTGATTTAAAAAACAAAGTAAATAGGCCTATACTATTATTTCCAAAGCTAGTTTTGTTATTTAAATAGTTTTAATTTTTTTAACGACTGTTAAAGGGACATGACGAAATTCCTGATTTCTAATTATTGACAACAATGTCAAAATAAGAAATACGGGAATTTCGTCTCTATATCTAGGCTAACTGGTAAGTGCGCAGCACAAAAATTAAATAACTTTTGCAGTTCCAGTCTATGGACATGTTCACATCATATGGTCATATTAAAAAGCCAAAATAAAATCACCGATTTTTTGATGATTTTAGACATGGGCATGTCCCTTTAAGCAATTTCAGTTGAATAATTTTCATTTTAATAAATAAGTTTGGGTTTCACTGTTAAATAATTACCGAAACATTTATAAGGAGATATTTTAAATTCTTTGCAAGACTAGCACCAAAGTTTGTGAAAAATGAGCTTAATTTACTAGCTATCTTTTATTTATAGCAAATCATCTCCCGACCCAATTAAAATAGTCTGGAAATCCTAAAAACTGAGTTTCTTCTTCTTTGTACATGTAGTATCAAACGCTTAGTTTGCACCCGCCACACCTGGATCGCCAGTCTAGGAGAAAAGAAAACTTTAGTAAGTTCATCACACATGCCTGACATTTGTGATAACGGACACATCAATACAATCATAAAAAGATGCTATAATTTATAATAACAAATATAAATGGGTAGTTCGCTAAAATTTCGTAATTGAGGCTCAAATACCAAGGAATTATAAATAAACATATTATGTATTTCAGTTCGAATAGCGCATTATTCGCTGGGCGAAGGGTTCTCCACATATACATAACATTTATGTACAATTTATTACCAATAGGATAATACAACACAAATCATTACCATTAATTTGTTAAGCAGCAAAGTTGTTTTATTCTGTAAAAAAGTAAAATATTATAAAAAATATTAAAACTTCATGATATATTACAAATTATTGATTATCGATAAGATTAATTTATATTATTGTATCGTCTAAATTTATTAGAATTTCAAATGTAATTTTGTGTGGCTCTGAAAAAAAGAATATTTTTTTCTAAAGATAAATCCTAAAATTCAAATAGTAAAATTTTAATATATGCTTATTTGTCTAAAACTGGTAATGTAGCCGGATGTAGATACTAGATACTAGTAAGAGCGATGATATTTCTAATTGCAACCAGTAGTCTCCTTCGTTGAGCGCAGCATGGAGGGGGCAATCCGGGAGATTAGCTATTGAGCAACTGTTTCATGTGTTACACCACAAGAGCATCAAGGAGAGTCGACAGAGCCGAAGGGGAAGAGATAAGCAGACACTCCGAGACGCAGACGAGTGTACCAGATGGAAACTGGTCCGTAAACCGGACTAGTAATGAGGTGGTGGACTTTTATAACCAAATTTATATTTTATGCGTCTCATAAAATATTTTTATACAAATAAGCATATATAAGCATATATAAAATTTTAGAGGGATGAAAATTCTAAGTTCCTAAAACTAGATTCCAATTTTTTTTAGAGAGGTAATAAATCTATGTTTCTAAAACTATAATCCAAACTGTTCTAGTGCCTAATAGATGAGGGGAAAATGTTTTTAATATTTTTTTAAATAGGAAGTTCTACATCGTGGCACCCTGATGTTATTAGCGCTTCGTGTAGGCTGCAGCATATCTAGTCGAGCCAGCTGTTAGTTGACAAATTTGGGTCAATAAATAGGGGATAGCCCATGAACGATCTTAAACATATACATTCACTTATGCCACTTCATCCATTTAAAAAAAGGTTCCCAGCTAAGTTATAATAAGAGTTTTTCTGAGATAGTTTGCCTCATCACACCAGTACATATCCAAACAGCCTCCATCTATACAGGGCGGGGGCCCTAGGGTAGTGGTTAGCACCGCTGCCTTTCACGCCAGAGTCCGGGTTCGGTTCCCGGTCTCGGCGGTTTGAAAGAAACAAAAAATGTTTCTTCCCCATCCACGTGTAAAAGTCAGTATTGTGGGGAGCCTCCGTGACCGAGAGGTAGCGTGCTCGGCCTCAGACCGCCAGGGCTCGAATTTCGAATCCTGTGTCTGGAGGACAGTGTCATCTCAATCATCTCACCATCCTCAGGAGGTTTTCCTGGCCCAGTTTAGCCTATAAGTGCACAAAGGTGGCCTAAAGCCCGATTTATTTCATTTCCATCTATACACCCTCATGTCTGTCTGCTAAATATTTAGGACAATTGTCATATATTACATCTGCATATTCTATTATGGGTCTAAGACGGTTAACAATAGGTCGTTCAAGTGCTTTCCGAGGGAGAGTATATCTCAGGCATCTCATTATGTCTATTATTTTCCCTGCTTTACCAAGTATATAATGTATGTGGTTTTCCCATGTTAGAGATTTATATATAACTAATCCAAGGCGATTTTTTGCTGGTTTACTTCTACCAGTGTAACTCCATTAATAGCTAAATGTGGATGAGGTAAAAGTTTCCAGTTATGTAAAGATTTGAGATCGGGGTTTATCTTGTCCTCTGAGACGACCGGATTTGCATTTACAATTTAAATAAGGCAAGCATCATCAGCATATAATCTAATGACACATAATTCAAGGATTATATCGTCGCCTCGGAGCTAAAGGATCCTATCTGACACTCGTCAGAGTGGCAGATAGGATCCTTTAGCTCCGAGGCGACGATATTACTGTCTGTTAAGTATACATACATATATATTTTATAATTTTTTATATTTATTTACAATTATCATGGCTTTGGAAACGAAAGTGAATGTTACATTTAATCACAAAGGACGCAAATATAGAGCATAATACAACACCCACATTATTATCCTGACTGTTTTGAATCCTTTCATAAACAGGAGCTGGACCGCTACCAGCGTATGGAGGTGGAATGGCATAATCTGATCGCTGAGATGGTACCTGGCGGTGTGACTCATCCTAAAACACACAGTGATTCTAATAGATAGTCATCCGTACGGTTCAGATAGTAACAGCACATTCGTAATTGGTTTTCTTTTGGTTGTCAGTGTAAGAGGTTTTGGTCACCCATTTGTTGCAATTATTAATATTCAGACAGTTACTTTATATAATATATACATATATAATTGCACATTGAATTTATTCACAGCATTAGCCAGGTCGGTCATTTTGGTTACTTGTTCCTTATAGTTCCTAGTTCGACATTCGAATAACCAGTTACTAGTTCCTAGCTCATCATTCGAATAAGTTCAACATTCGAATGAGTTGACTTAGTCAGCTTACATTTATAACCCATACATTAAATCTGTAAATTACCATGTTACGCTAAATGATCAACCAGTAGCCAGCATCGTTACAGTATTGGCCAATCCCTGCATAGAGAGGCTGGGCGCAGGCGCTGACGGGCACCAGCCGGGCCATGTGCTTGACACCTCTGCATCATACCCGATACCTGGCGGCGGTCGACCACTGCAGCATATTATGAGGTGACAGATGGTGGTTACTAGTTCAACATTCAAACCAACGGGTGCTCGGCTACTCCCACTTCTAGCTCAACATTCGGCTACTGCCTGCCGGGCGATCGCCGGTGGTTACTAGTTCGACAGTCAAACCACTGGGGGCTCCGTGGGAAAAGGTGAGCCCCTAAGGTCGAACTAAGAACGCCGGGAAAGCAGGGGGAGGCAGTCTACGGTCGCTGGGCATGCAGCATGGGTGGCTACAGGGCTATACCAGTGTATACAGTGGGTGACAACCGATCAACATTAGGCCTATGTGCGAGTTTACAGCGTGTGGAGGATGCTGCTATACACAGCTGTAACGATGCTGGTTTAGATTGTTTTATCATAATATAACGTGTCATCGTAATTTACAGATTCAATCTATAGATTAGAAATATGAGCTGGGTACTCATTAGAATGTTGAACTAGGAACTAATAACTTGTTACTTATTCGAATATCGAGCTAGGAACTAGTAACTAGTAACCAACATTACCGACCTGTATTAGCCTGTAAGACGACCCGTAATAATATACACTCTTTATGTCCAGACCACATTAAATAGTATCTGAGATTTACATATTCTCGTGTAAAATGTTCTTATTCAGATTTGTTTAAATCAAAAGATTGGTGTTAGATTGATTGTTAATTTAATATTATCTTGATAAAAATTATATAGAGCATGTACAATATCTTCATATGGGCTGTTTTGGATGCTGTCATAAACTGGGGCTGGACGTCTGCCAGTGTGGGGAGGTTGAATGGAATCAGATGATCGTTGGGATATCATTTGATGATGCGATCCGTCCTAAAACAAAAAGTGATAAGCATTAATGACTGTTTTCTGTATGGTTACTAGTTCTTCCATATCGATGTTAAAATGATTTATATTTAGACAAAGATTTATGGGCATATTACTATACTATATAATATATATAGTATATATATATATTACTATACGGATTCTAGAAGTTATAAGCATTCATGACTATTTTCTGTAGGGTTACTAGTTCTTCCATATCGATGTTGAAATGATTTATAATCAGACAAAGATTTATGGGCATATTACTATACTATATATATATTACTATACGGATTCTAGTATTGGTACTACAACCTACATTTTAATGTGTATACATATCCATAATTGTAGTCATGAATGTCAAAGGGACTGGCTCAGGCTAAAATCATAAAAGAATCGGTGATTTTATTTTGGCTTATCAATATGACCATACGACGTAAAGATGTCCATAGACTAGAACTGCCGATTTATTTTTTGTGCTGCGCATTTGCCATTTAGGCTAGATATAGAGATGAAATTCCCGTAATTCTTATTTTTGACATGCTTGTCCAAAATAAGAAATCAGGAATTTCGTCTTTATATCTAGCCTACATGTAAGTGGTAAATGCGCAGCACAAAAATTAAAAAACTTTCTAGTTGCAGTTCTAGTCTATGGAGATGTTTACATCATCTGGTCATAATAATAAGCCAAAATAAAATCACCGATTTTTTTCTCATAGATAAAGTGACCAAAGTCCGAAATACGATTTTTCCCGCCTATGTCATTTAAGGAAGCTCAAACCATTCGTTATAAATAGACCGATTATTCAAGAATTCTTTTTCTAAATTGATACTTTTTTAAAATGGTAAGGTGATCCAAATCAGCTAGTTTATGTAGGAATATTTTGACATAGATCACTTTACCTAGACATGCGGAAAATGGCAACTGAAATGTTATAAAACACCCCTATATGGACCAGTCCATGGCAAGTCAATCATTACCAAAATATTGCTGGAGCAAGATGATCAGATACTCCGCAGTTTGCAGACTAGTTTGTGACTTTTATAAATCAATGGATATTTCGAGATTTCAGGTCTATTTATAAAATAAAATACAAATTGTCGGACAAGGGGTTTACAGTATCAATAACAGTACTATGTACCTGCATGCTGGTAGAAAAGAATAATGAACACCAATCCATAACTCCTCATATCCTTCTAATTATCGACGTAATAAAGTTTAATTAAAATATATAATTTTAACTTTAAAGCCTTCTATATAAAAATGAGACAATGAGGATTGGATGCTCACTTTAACTCTAAGCCATTCACTTGGTAACAATGTTTTTAAATAATTGTATTACTATTAAATTCCAATGCATCTGAAATCTTTAGATTAGTAATCACTGGTAATGTGATACTAATTCAACAAAACTAATTTTATATCATTTCATGTTATTCTTCTCATAAACTGGATATATCTCTGGCAATCTCATAATATTTGTTTAACCCTTTGACTTCCAGGCCGGGGTGCATGCCAGGATCCAGATATACTGGTGTAGGAGTTCTATTTTTCGTCATTTGAAGCTGGAATTGCTAACGCAATTTCCAGCTTCAAATGACGAAAAATACATAAATGTAGTATATATTTGACAAAAATTTGTGTCATTTTATGGTTACGTTCATCGACGAATGACGACGGAAATTTCCGTCATGTATGGTAGTGAAAAGGTTAAAGCCTTCTATATAAAAATGAGACAATGAGGATTGGATGCTCACTTTAACTCTAAGCCATTCATTTGGTAACAATGTTTTCAAATAATTGTATTACTATTAAATTCCAATGCATCTGAAATATTTAGATTTGTAATCACTGGTAATGTGATACTAATTCAACAAAACTAATTTTATATCATTTCATGTTATTCTTCTCATAAACTGGATATATCTCTGGCAATCTCATAATATTTGTTTAACCCTTTGACTTCCAGGCCGGGGTGCATGCCAGGATCCAGATATACTGGTGTAGGAGTTCTATTTTTCGTCATTTGAAGCTGGAATTGCTAACGCAATTTCCAGCTTCAAATGACGAAAAATACATAAATGTAGTATATATTTGACGAAAATTGGTGTCATTTTATGGTTACGTTCATTGACGAATGACGACGGAAATTTCCGTCATGTATGGTAGTGAAAAGGTTAAATAAATGAACCTTACATCCTCACTTTGACTGTTGCCGATGTTGACATAAGGTTGTTCTGCATCACTTCCAGCGTGATAACCCATATTAGCATACATCGGATCCCGTGTCGCAACAGGAGTCGTGGCTTGAGATGATGGTTTAGAAGTCCTGTTAAAAAAAAAGAAATTACTTTTCATAAATTAATAAAATACAAAACAGCAAATGCTGCTTTAATACATGACTGAGAAGCAGTACGGATATGATGGATGGACTAAAAATGTCCGAGAAGTCATTCCCGAGGAAGGTAGGTCTAAGCATCATTTAATTTTTATGGCTACTTACAAAAGATGACAGATATGTTATCTGGCAAAGGAACACGATACAGTATGATATTAAAATATAATTATCAGCAAATATTTAAACTGACTCCATTATAATGTAGTGAGATGATTGGTCATCATTTGATACATGAGATGTTCACCTTATAAGTGAAAATGGCTTTCTCGAAAAACAATGTTTCGAAATGAGGCGGCTAAACATAATATTGAGATCTACTTACAGGCTGCACAAAAAATGAGATTACTCACTTTGCACTGGATTCTCCATCTGAACAAAATATGCGAATTTAAGTTTGTAATGGCATGGAAGCTGTTGATATAACAACTATGTGTATTTAAATGTAGGTCTATGTATTTAAACATGCTCTAGTGATATGTTACTTTGTTCTGTATTATTTTACAAATTCACCAGATATGGGCATATGTTCTAATCAAATGTTCCACAACAATACAATACAAAGTGAGCGACATGTCAATTTGTATGGTCTTAATTTAGCATATACAATATTGGTCATTTTAATGCTATGAGAAAATGTGGAATCAAGTGCAAGGTACTTAAGTTAATACTTACCACTCTTTGTGCGAGTTCTGTACCATAATAAGTAGACCAGAATAATGACGACATTCTCAAAAACCAGGACGGCGAGTACAATACCAGCAACAGCACTCGCCGATAAACCACCACCGTCAGAACCAGCCGACATACAAACACCTATGTCACAGAGTAAAATAGTTCACTATCAAATTTTATGAAATTGTAATGAATTTTAAAGCAAACACTAGTTTAGTGGTTTGATAAACTAACGTAGTGGCTGATAATACAATTATTGTGATTAATTTCCATTTAAAACATATATATTTAATAACAATGTATTAATAATTATGAAAAAAAAAATTTTATTCCGACATTTTGTTCTTATTTTAAATAAGTGTTGACAATTTGTTCTTAAAAATGGTGATAAAAGTGTCAAAATGCAGTTTGATACTTGATTATTGCTTGAGATATGAAAATTCATACAAATGTCGATTATAATGGACGAAGTATGTGGAATAATAAATAATTATTTGCCAAATCCCATGCCCGGACGCCCGGGGCTACCATATTTTTACTGTGGGCTACCAGAAGTTGTCTATTTTTGTATCTATACTAAGTAATCTAGTAGCCTGGAAAGTCATCCGGGCTACGAAACACATTAAGCATTTGTCAACCGGACTGGATGGTGTGTTTAGCCCAGTGATGAGGTCAAATACGTATTTGTATTTGCGTATCTGTATTTGAATTCACTTATTTTTAATTTTGCGTTTTTGGATGCTATTTTTTTTTATTTTTTGAAAAGGCCTGTATTTGTATTAAATGACATATGTTTTTGATGTAATTGATCAAAACTGATTCAAATATTTTTTTTATAAAGTTTACCCAGCGACGTTAACAACAATAATCATAATAAATATAGATTTTTTTTACAAAATTACTTCATACTATAATAATATTATTTCTTAGATCATTCATGTAGGCCTATGTTGAGACACCTCTGTCCATTGATCAATAATATGCCAATATACAATCCACATTTTGAGCTTGTATTTAATATTTGGCACATACGGCATATAATATTTGTATATACATGTATCTGGTTGAGCTGACAAATTGATTAATGCACTAGTACTTTGTTTCAAGATAGTATACTCAATGATATATCAGCCCCAATGGGTGTTAATTTAATGGTATTCCAGGTGAGCCTGTGTTAGGCATGTGTTCCCAAATCAGTGGGGTGTGAGTTTTAATCGTTAGCAGCAAAGAAGCTAGGGGTCTTAATTCTCAAAGATGAAAAGCGTGATCTAATTGATTGCCTATCTATCAGTTTAATTGTACAGCTATGACTCACTTCTTGCCCAGCTCCTGACACATTGACACCACTATTATAATATGTGTATCATCTGATACAGTGAGGACTGAGTAGGACTGCAAGTCACAACAACCCCTTCGTCTCATTAGCCTAATTTCACAGATCGTAATAAATAATAAGCATGATAACGATCATGACATCTGGTCTCACATGCCTCGTTTAATCATGTTAATTTTTTGCGAAGTTTTAAACTCACGAATTTTAAAAGTTAGAAGTCAATTTTTTTCGCCTCAATTTACAATTAGTCTCTGAACAGTATAATGTCACAGTGTCAGTAGTGGAATCACCATCGCCCTTGATTTAAATGTTATCACATCCACCAGCTCGTCTACTGTTACCACGCGTTTGTAACTCTTTAAGCGCTAGGTTATCTTATTTAAATTTCACCAACTTGAAGTTGTACCTCGCTACAGCGACCCACCACTTCAAGTTGGTGAGAGTTACTCATATTCGTTTAATTTTAGACAAAACAATTGGAAATCTTTATAGTTGAAACTTTCATTTAATTTGCAATAATTAATTTAACCCGCTTATAAAACAGATTAAAACGATTATTGTCGTCCTTAGCGCTCAAAGGGTAAAGAGCTACCGCTAAGCACAACGTAATGAGTGTCGATCCCACGTAGAATGAACGTTGACTCAATGCTGGGTCAACAACAGAAATCATGGACAAGTTGAACAAACATTGAGTCAGCAGTGTGATGGAAATAATCGCTAGATTTTTAAATTCACCAATCGGTCATCGCGAAATTCGCGAAAAATAAAACCTCGCTTATGTTATCGGATCTACAGTATTACGGTACAAAATTGTATATACATGCGGTTGAACAAAGTTGCTTCTAGAGTTGTGACTTTCAAACAAATTATATTTGTGTTTGAAATAATATATTTGTATTTTATATTTTTTAAGGCTTCGTATTTGTATTTGGAAAATTTTACGACAGCGTATTTGTATTTGCTCAAGTGTATTTGACCACATCCCTTGTATAGCGACATCAATTTGGAAGGCTTTTTCACAGAACAGTTTAATGTATGAGCTATAAAACAACCTAACGTCAAAACGACATTGATGCTATAATAAGCCGTTTTATGAAATTAAATGACATAATGAAATGTTGCTTACAGCATGTACAGTTACTGTTGGTTTCCGTTGTTAAATCTTCTGTGGTATACGGAGCATACGTAGTTGTAGTAGTTGGAGTAATAGTAGATGTAGTTGGTGTTGCTGCTGAAATATAATTTGCATTATAGACTGACAACAAATACAAATATCTTGACCACCCCGTAGGCCTCAGAAATCATTCAATTTGATTTACTGTTTTGTATTACTATTATGCAGTTTGCACGATATTTCAAAAATACCATTGTTTTTGACAAAATAAAAGTTTAATTTTAAAAGTATCAGTAATTGTTTTTAACACTTCTAGCATGTATTTCAGCAGATTCAACATGCTACTCGAAAACGTTGGCATGAATGTCTACTTAATTTGCATCACTTGTTTTTTTACGGTGGCCCTAAAATACTGCCGTAGAGAGCAGTCGAAGCGCAGCATTTATTCTGCAAATAGAAGTAACGAAATATCTTAAATTGATGTATCAATGAATTGTTTCACCCTAAATAATTAAATCATGTATCCATTCGCGGAAGCAAAATGCTTGTATTACAGGTTGATGAAAAAATAATGCGTCCTTGTTGTAGAAATATAAATAAAGATGTAGGCCCCACCAATCAATGTGAGAAGGATTTGCTAATACATTTGAAAATGTGATTTCCAGAAGGGCACAGCATTTTGTCTCCTTGTGCCAGACTATAACTTTATAAGTATCGAGAGTACAAAAGTAAGCTCGTACGACGCAATGTACATCATAAGAGCAAATTCGCTATGATGTGCACTGTGTTATTTTTACAAGTCCCATGAGTCATACGCCCCCCCCCCCCCCCCTTGGCCGCTCTAAACAAGTTTTACGTTTTGAAGAGTGATGTTGAAAAACCTCCTGGAAAACAATAAAACACATCATTCATAATGATCAGTTATGACTCAAAAAACGTCACCTATAAGCCTATTCAGAAAGGCATCTTGATGCAACATATAGCTACTTCTTTAATTATCAACTTATGTAGTAATATATCATAATGCAGAATCAATTCAGATGATGTGAATGTGTCACCGTGGCTGTTTCAAAACGACGACGAAGTACGGCCATCACGCTAGCATGGAGTGTTTGCTTGGACTGTTTGCTAGATTGTTGATTTGTATTCAAATCTCATTAATTTATACAAATGAGCGAATATTGTTTTACGTCGCTTTATATGTAATCAAGATAATATCGCGACAGATTCAGAAGCCCGAAATCGGGACTATGACTATTCTCTCTATGGAATTACTTTATAGTGCCCAATACCATAAACAGCACTGTACACCGCAGGCCTCTGGACGGTTTGGAGCACTGTACATGTATATGCACAGCCTCGATGGTAAACATCCACAGAAGCCGGCGCATATATGAAAAATTACCTTGAACTGAGATAGATGATAGAGAAGCCCGTCCTGTGTGGATGACACCATTCACTTCATTGCTTGCTTCACATTTGATATTGTATTCATAGCCGATCATAGATTCATTGAAAGTAAAAGGGTTGCCATACACTGTTCCAGCTACTGTTCCATTATCCCAAGTCCAAGTTATGTCAGGTGCAGGGCTGGCCTCGCTATCATTACAAATCAATTTATCACCAGGATGGAAAACATCTTTGTCGTTTATTTCTTCACCATTACGGCTTCTAATAACTGTTGTGACATCTTCAGCGGGAACTGAAACAGTTTCACATCAACTCTTTTTTTTATTTTTTGTCACATGACCTTAGTAGTTAGATTCAGCAGTCATTTGAATTTCTGTCCACTATTGTCAGTCTGTCATTAGCTAATTTTTATAATGTATGAAAATCGCATTATTGCGAGCTTGGGCGGCTACCGAGGATTCGCAATATTGCGAAAAATGGTCAAAGAAGTGTTAATATAAAAAATATTTGTTTTGCAACGTTGTAATCTTAGTTATATTTGGGTTATGCCCAAATATATTGATTTTACAACGGAACTTTAAACTTATTATTCTTGGCACGTTTTTGTAAGACGCTATTTCTCCCTGAATTTTTATCCAATCATTATGACATTTGGACACCATATTCCCAGAGTAGTCAGGTATTCTGCTATGACTTTTCTAAGACATCCATCGGATTAATCCAGAATTTTCTGGATCACTATACTCCTGAATGGCAAAAGGCAGTTTCTGCTTGCTTGTGAAGTGAGCAGATACCGCACTATGCTGCTCTTTAAATGCAAAAGGCAGTATCTGCTTATTTGTAAGGTGAGCAGATACTGCCTTTTGGCTTGCACGGCAGTAGGCCAATAATTGGGTCCAATATTGGTTTAATAGTGGACATGTCGGGAGATTCTCCATTCATTGCCAGGAGGGTGAACAGGGTGCCCCTATGTCCAGACCTACTCCACCCTTTTGTCTCCAGATTTGATAATAAAAATACATTTATCCAATGTTTCAATTCTGGGCCAGCGTCGCAGACGGTGGCTCAGTATTGAACCAATATTGTGTATTTGGTATAGACAGTTAAAACCTTTAAAATGCTACAAATAAAATAACAGTTGCAATTCTTTTTAAACGCAAAACGTTGAATCAATGTTGTTTTAATGTTGGGCTAGCGTCACGGATAGTGATACAACATTAAATCAACAGAAACAAGTCAATGTGTGTACTGTACACCCTGAAAGCGATTTCATTTGAAAAAAAAAAATATATATCTATTTAAAACCGCAACAGCTCAGTAAGGACTTCTGAAGTCCGAAGTCTAAAATTACAGTTCAGAATGGCTACCAAAAAACTCAAACGCGAAATGCCAATCAATATGTCATAATAAAAATAACCCAACCAAATTCAAAATGGCCACCACAAAAACTCATAAAACCTAGCCCAAATATTATTGGGTCTTGAAAAGTCACAATTCATGTCTAGTCTTAATTATGCTGTTAGATTTTGTAAACACTAATCTATATTGAATTTAATCTGATGGGCAGGGTGTTACTTAAAAGCAGTTGAAGACATTGGGCTGTATAAATCGATGAGGAGGTAAACTGAAAGGGAAAAGTTTCAACATAGCTGGGCCCGTTGCGCTGAAACTAGCTTCCACATACCTTCGGTAGCATGATCAGACAATGTCAGCATGACAATTAATTACTACAGAAATCTCGTGTATTTTTGTGCATCATCATTATTATGTTGCACGTTTTTGTTGACAAAACAAAAAAATAATGTATATCATAGTTTTCATACTCACCTTTTACATCAATAACTACTGGGTTATCATCCTTCTTGTACATTGGATTGTTGGTGGCAAGACGTGGATCTTCTGTGTTCTTAACCTCAAATTCAGTGTGGCATTCCACCTGTACTGTACTTTTCTTCGGTAAGGTATAAGTGGTAGTTGAGCTATAGTTATACTGTCCAGTAGCCGTATCATCAGGTTCATTGGCAGGTTGTATATCTACACCATCTACTGTCCAATACATCACAAGTTTGAATTCTTCTGCCTTGGTATATACTACCCAGTAGTTAAGATGAATGTCCTCACCAGCTGCAGGATCACGTTCATCAGTAGTAGTGTAGCCACATGATGGATGATCATCTAGATTCCAATAAAGAAACATAGATTGTTGTAAAATACAATGTATTTGCCAAACACATCAATGCATAATATATATAGCTAACACACTGTACCAGTAGAATGACCCACATACATTTAACAATTTGCTACTATGAAATCATTCTTTTTTAGGACATATCCATGATTCCTGCATTTGCAAAACGTTGCTGGACTATCAAGCAGTGATAGAGGCCAAGATTTTGTGAAATGACGATTATATTTGTGACAATTTTTTCATATAACTATATATAAATATATATGTACATGTATACACAACAGTGTTAGTTCTGTAAATTCACATGAAAAATGACATGGTATGTAAATTTAAAATCAAACTTGCCATTATCATGAGTATATACTTAAAGGGACTGGCCCAGGCTAAAATCATAAAGAATCGGTGATTTTATTTTGGCTTCTTAATATGACCACCGCTTTTTTGGTGATTTTAGCCTGGGCCAGTCCCTTTAAACAAGCACAGGGTATGTAATACTAGTATATACATCATAATTACTTACATTAAAGTTACACAACGTTGTCGTGATATGTATATGTTTCCCGCACCAAAACCAAAGATACTATTAGCTACTGCATATTAATCTACTTAGCAGCAAAAAATACCTCTGTAAAGCGTAGAAACCGAAGAATTATACATGTTTTCTTTTTAGAGTATGTAAAAACAATTAAGAACTATATTCTATTTAGTAGAACACTAACAATCTATTAATAAAATATACAGTATATTATACATTTTATAACTGGTATGTATATGGATACCGTCTCGTTACTTATTATAATATATTCTCGGTGCTTTAAAATATGACAGTTTTAGGGCTTAGGCTCTCGGGGTGCAAAAGAAAGCATTTAAGTGTGTCGAAATTGTGTATTGAAATTTAAACATTACTGTTTGGCTCAGATATTTAGCATTTTAACAGGGCCACCATCAAGCATTGTCATGTTAATGTTGAGTGTTTCAACTGTATGTTTAATTCAAATAAGGTTAACCTCACCAGTATATTAATAACACTAAAGATTCACACAACATCGATGAATCATAACTATGGTGATACATAATAGATAAACTATAGTGATAAACTATAGTGATAAATAAGGAATGAAGCTGAAATAAAATGGCGTACACTCAGTACTTAAGACTTTCTATATGATGACACTATGAAACGCAATCAATTATGCTGATAAAACTATCGCACATAATAAAAAAACCCAAGCAACAAGAATACTTCTAATTACTCAGTCAAAACCCATAAACAATACTTATCGACCCCATATGCGCATTTCAAGTTTTGCTAATGTCATGTCATGCTTAATTTATAAACCAATGCTAATTTATTAACGAGGCACATTCCTAATTTTACCACTATCAGGTCATGTTTACTGGCACACATGGAATATTGTTATTCATTGTTATTTATATATGTCATTTTGTTTTCTACTTATATATTGTCATCATACCTCTTCACGAAATACCATGATTACTATAATGTCACAAATACCTCCTAAGTGATATAATCCTGTAAACACATTTAACCAATTAACATTATCAAGGCCTCATTATGTACTTGCGCTTAGCGCCATTGATGAAATCGTCACACTCAGGCGACAAAATCGTGAGGTCAAATGTATTAATTTTATTTCTAACTTCTATCAAATACTAATCTCTATTCGGCTCTCAGTTCTCCGACCACCTGCGTTCTGCTATGCTTTTTAAAACTCTGTTCGGTTTCAGTTCACATAAATAAATTCTAGAGAAATTGACGACATTTTAACATTTATAAACGAGATCAATTTATATCGATAAGAAGATAAAGACTATCTTCTAACTATTGACTACAAAATACATTATCAGTTAGTTGCACTGGTAATATTAAATCATTATTTTTATTTTGAAAGCAAAGAAAATATGATTTAATTTGAATAAATGACAAAGTTTTATGTTTTATATAAGGACAATAAAATGTTAACATATAATATACTAGTAAATAATTGTTATTGACATCAATTCTTTATTTGACTTGACAGCACACCTATTATAATAAGCAACCTCAATTAAGCATCCGTGGCAAGAAGAAGTGCAATCAACTTTTCCTTTTTTATCTTTACAGGGGCAGGGTACGTGGCGATACATGACGTTGTTTTGGTGATTGTCTGCGACAAGCACCCATACCCCATACAATCTATTGTCCTGAAAGCTGGGGGGTGGGGGGAGAGGGTGCAGGGGGGGGGGGGTGCAGCTATTGAGGTGTGATCGCTCTGTCTACTGTAGCCCCTGATTGACCATCTAGTTCCAAGAGGCGTTCATTCAAAATTTTAACGTCCCGTATGTAGTGATGCTAATAATCGATTTGTTACATTAAATAACCATTGTTTATATTTAGATGTTATTGATTCTGATGATTAAAGGGGGGATAATTTTATAAGAATTACCTTTTTTTTAAAAATGTGATATATATTTAAATCATTTATTCTGAACATAATTTGAATATTAACCACAGTTAAATTTTGCTTTGTTAAGTTTTGTGAAGCGTTTTTTCCGTCTGACCCCTAAGTACACATCTAACCATTGGTTCCTGAATTTAGTGGCAGCTTTCAAAGTGTATGAGGAAGTGTGTACGTTCGGGTCACGCGACGCGTGCAGATTTTATACTGACAAGTAAACATGTGCAGAAGTAAACACATGAAATATGCCTGGCGGATCAGGCCTAAAGTATGAATTTTAGCAAGCCATCCGACAATATAACGGTAAGCATACTTTGAATGTGTTAAATATAACATGAACAAACTATTTATGGCTTGAATAACATTTTTAGTGTCGAGAGTGACGACCTATCTGATCCGACAAATTCGAGGTGGGCCTAGCATGGGCGATAAAAAGTGATAAAAGAATATGTCTACCATAAACGTACCAACAACAAACAGCAACATTGCAAATGTTGATCATGTCGTATTCCACCACCTCTGCAGACTCAATGCAGACTGTACGAATGATGTCATAGAAAATATGATTTTTAATGTTGACGGAATCTGTTGGTAAAAAGTAGTGATTCTATGATAATTGAGGCGGTCGAACGTTGCTGTCAAGAAATGATTGCCAGGGGTGAATATACAAGTCACTCAAACTTTGTGTTGCTCAAACATGAGGGCCCTAATGCTACAGAGATGATGGCGAATGACATAGTCAAGCTCTATCTGTATGCCTCTGAACAAATCGATGAATTCTCGAACCTAAACCCCCCAGTAGCGTCACATAAAATGTCAATCAAGATAGAATTAATGTACCAATTGAAAAACAAACCAATGAATCTTGTGATATCAATACGCTGATAAATACAATCCCTGTAACACCAAATGCTGGTACATCATCACCTGATACAGACCCAAAATCACCGATCTTTCTAAAAAATACAGTACAACGTGAAAATAAGCTGAAATACAACCCTACAAAGCCAAAAACAGGAAAACAACAGCCCGGGCCGGGTGTCCACTCCAGTGACCACATCGGAAATCAAGACCATACCTCCACCAGTACAACTAACAGCTCGCATGGAGGTAGCAACAAGGAAGACGAAGACTTAAATTGCAATTGTAAAGTTGTAGGCGACTGAGAGGGTTAAAACAAAAGTTGCCGGAAACTATACGGACAAAAACAATAAACTTGCAAGACAAATTTGTCCCAGCTAACATATAGCGTCAGATAACCATTCCCTCAAGGTTGGTTGTGGGTTTGTGAAATGGTAATCTTATGCAAACGTTCTAAGAATATTCGTTCCTCACATAACCGTAGACGAATGTTCAACAAACATTTCGAATTTTTAACCAAAACGTTAAGATAATCATTCCCTTACGGTTAGTTATGGGTTTGTGGAATAGTAATCTTATGTGAACATTCTAAGAATAATCGTTCCTCACATAAGCGAAGGTGAATGTTCAACGAACGTTTTGAGTTTGTAACCTAAACGTTTAGACAGTCATTCCCTCGAGGTTAGTTATGGGTTTGTGAACTGGTAATCTTATGCGAAAGTTCTAGGAATATTCGCTCTCCACATAACCTTAAGCGAATGTTTGACGAATGTTTCGAATTTTTACTGTAATTGAGGTCAAACCCTGTGCATGCGTGGTGCCAATCAATGAACCTGGCTGTTCCCGGCAGCAAGAATTGAGTGTAAACTTGTGCAATATCTAATTATTATCTCTTGGTTGTGTTGTCATCCATGTCAAATCTTCTTAAAATGTAAGTAGTTGAATTTTTGAAGATACATAGGTCGCCTTCCGCAGCTGCTTCTAATACAAGATGTGTGATGTATTCACATCTCGGGAGATTTCATGGTTGAGCCCTGACCTTTCAGAACCGTCAATGGCGTCCCAAGCAGCATGCTGCATGTCATGGCCGTCTTGAACATGACTGACTGTGGCAGTGCATAATGTCCTAAAGTCAGAACGTTATATGAACATTCAGAGAACATTCTCTTCAGTCGGAGGTCGTCAGTGAGATTACTTAAATTTGTCAAAATATTCAGATTATATTAGTGCTTAGCCTTGCCCTTGGGGGTGAGCTCGCTGGTGGACGATTGTCCAAAATAAAACCTATTTTTTTGCTGATTTCTCGTCAATTCTCAAGCAATTTTTTTCATAAAATATCACAATTAAAGCACCATTTTTAGTCCTTCGGCAACAACTCTTAAAAGTTCTGTCTCAGAAATTAGACCATTTGCCATGTAATGCAATTCTGGCATTGAAGCTAAATAATTTTATTCGGTAAAAAATATTTAGCTTTAATCGCAGAGCATATACAAACATTTATATAGATGTAGTTAATATGGTGTAAAATTTAATACCCGATTTTATGGTATTCCATTTTTTGCAATAGGTATTTTTCTACTCAGTATTTTATCTTAATAATGTAGGGTAGCAAATTTGCATCTCAATTCCATTAACCTAGAGCAAAATTCAACTATGCAATTCCATTAGCCTAGAGCAAAATTCAACTATCCATTTCTCAGTAACCCGATCCCACTATCCTTTAAAATACCCCTCTAACTACAGGCTACAGGACTTTTGTGAGTTTCCATGCAGCCCCCTCCCCCCACGCATGATCTTCTTTTCAAAAGAATCTGAGTAGCATTTACACAAAATCTATTCATGTACATCATGTAGGCCTTTTTGCAAGAGTGACTTTTGATATTTTCATTTCAGAAAAAGTAGGAAGGCAATGGCACCAGAGGAAATCAGAAAGAAATTTGTATAACATGTATAAAAAATGTTTATAATAAAAAAATAGTCATAGTCACTACTAGAGTTTTTTTCTTTCCGAAAAAAATACTTAAATAACGTTCCCATAGCCTGACAAAAACTCCACAAGAGAACATTCACATTACGTTCCCAAAAAAATGCATAGAGCGTTACTGGGAATGTTCTCCGAATGCTGGAATGAACGTTCCCTTTATGTTCCATTAAAGTCTTTTTCTAATGTCACACCTAACGTTCCCATAACCTAACAACAACAACACAAGTGAACGTTCCCATAACATTCCCAGAGAACGTTCTTAGAATGTTAAATTGTTAGCTGGTGTGGCCTACGTCAACAAAGTATGAAGCAGAGGAAAGAAAATGTTAAACTTCTCAAAGGACGTGATAGCCTGATGACAGAAAAAATAAAGATGCGCAAAGAAATCCATCGTCTCGAACAAAATTTTGAGAAACCCAAACAAAATAGGCCTAATCAAAAAGAAAAAAAATGATCTCCATTGAAAATGACACCGATGACAATGCAATGAATGGGAAACTGTGGGTGCTAAAAAAAAACAAAGAATATGATAAAAACATGCACAGAAGTGAACATTGGTTCTCAAGTTAAAACGATGAAAAGTAAAAAAGTGTTAGAGCATAAAAAACAGAAAAAACAAATCAACCAGAAATACCCAGCTAAAAATGTCACAAAACTGAATAAAAAAAAGGGTCAAATAAAAGTAATGTGAATAACCAAAATGACAACAATGATGGGCATAATAGTAGTCTAAGTAGTAGTATCCCTACAGAATGCAGCAGCATCAGCAACAGTAGCAGCAGCAGTAACAGCAGCAGCAGAGATAAAACACAGTCCATCAACATGATCAATGAACTATCTGCCAATAACAATAATGCAAACTTGAACAGACAGATCCCCGTCGTCAAGTTTAATAAAAAAAAGTGTGTCATTGGTGACTCTAATATGCGAGGACTAGCCAAACAATTAAAACCAAAACTTGATCACCCAGATGCCGTCTGTATATAAAACAACTGGAATGAGAATAAGACACTTGATTCATCGATTGAAAGGATATATATGTGAGGACACCGATGCAGTTGTCCTCTACCTCGGTACAAACGATATTAGTGGACCTATAAACTGACGCTCATTAATCATCCAACTATTGATGTCAAAACATGATGCCCATTAATCATTCGTGTATGAGTCATCAACCCAATGACATTAAATATAAAATATGCTGACATTATACAGATTATTAATATTTTGAACCAGCCAATCAAAATAAAGTATTGACGTCGTGCCATGGCGCCCATTCATCATTCGAGCATGAGTCATCATACTCACTGCCTCCTGACGCTCAATAATCATAAATACCAATAATATAACAATGACGCTCATTAATCATGCACATTGATGATCCCAACATCAAAACATGACGCCCATTCATCTTCCGAGTACGAGTCATCATACTAGCAGTGTCCTGACGCCCATTAATCACCCGAGGATGAGTCATCCTCCACTTCTTGACGCTCATTAATCATACATACCAATAATATGACAATGACGCTCATTAATCATGCTCATTGATGTTCCCAGTGTCAAAACATGACGATCATTCATCATTCGAGGATGTGTCATCATCCACCTCCTGGCACTCAATAATCATACAAACCTATCAATAATAAGACCAAATATCAGTGGTGCGTCATCCTTTGCTGGGGGAGGGGAAGCAAAGGGGTGGGGGCGAACCAGTCGGTAACAGGCACCAAGGGGAGGGGGGACCCAAGGGGTGGGGTACCGTGATGAGTCACTCTTTCCAAGGAGGGGTGAGGGGACCGTGATGAGTCACCCTTTCCAAGGAGGGGTGGGGGACCGTGATGAGTCATCCTTTCCAAGGAGGGGTGGGGGGGGACGTGATGAGTCATTCTGTACATAGGGGGCGTGTGCCAAGGGAGGAGGGCTCCACTAATCACAGCCAAGGAGAGGGGTTGGGGGAAGATGTGCTCCTTCAAAACACAGTATCTCCTCGGACAGTTTGGATATGAAAAATATGGGTGCGAAGTGCCCACCCTACTTAACTACTAAAACCCTTATTCTATTATAGTATAGATAGCAAGAACCATGCACACATACACCCAGTAAGCACAAAACATTTGTATAACATTCATACAATGTTGGACCATTGTCGAAGACGTTGGGCCGACGTTCTGTTAATGTTATACAAATGTTTTGTGTTTGTTGGCTATGTGTGTGTAGGTATACTGTTCTACAAAACCAAAAGGCAGTAGGACCTATGTGCTTACTTGAAAAGTAAGGAGATGCTGCCTTTTGGCTTTGCACTGCATATTAGATTGATAGATATGTGATCAAAGTCATTTTTCTTGTGATTATGATATGTACATATCTTATATTTTATACATTAAGCTGACATGATACACGGGTACATCGGCAAGGTACATACATCACACATAATAAATTATAACAAATGTTGCATTGCTTTTAAAACTCACCAATAACTAGCATCCTCCCTTTACTGAACTCTGCTGAAAAATCTCGATTTATCCTGCATTGGTAAGCACCGGCTGATGATGACGTCACTGTTTTAACTGTAAGGTTGTAATGCACTGAACCAACATCTTCAAGATAGGATAACTCATATGAATCCTCATCCCAAATGACATTATTGCTCGTTATAGCTTCATTACATAATGCATCAAATGTACAACTATCCCAGTAATTAGAAACTATATCATTGACTGGAGTTTCAAATATACATTGTAAACTATTCTCAGATCCAACATAACTTTCATCTTGTTTCACATAAAATACATTGATGGGTCTATGAAGAAATTCTTCTGTGTTTGTAACTGCTGGAAGAGAAAATACACTAGATTCAGTGCTACATCAATTATTTTATTGTACTCATCCAAGTCTTCTCTGTAGTTGTCAAAATATGAATTATTAGAACTCCCAGAGTAGTGGAGCGGCATAGCATAAATATCTTGCATTTTTGGATAAAAGCAACACAATTTGCACAAAGGTCGACAACCATATGAGTATCAAATTATGATATGGATGTTTTTTACTCCGACTCCAGAATCCAATATGGCTGGCAAAATTCAAAATGCCGCAGTCGGCCAACTTGAATTTGTAACTTTCGACATAGTAGCCCTAGAATATAATGTAATACCTCATTTTCGACTGATATGGGCACACTAGGGCCACCTAGCTGTGCTAGTGTGGCCCTGAGAAGGAGGTTGGATGAACTTGGTTGTCACTGTGCTGAAATATTATGATACTTTTATATGCTGATGACATGGCCCTAATTGCTGACACCATCGAAAGATTGCAAAGAATGATAGATTTATTAGGATAGTATTGTTGTACATGGAATATGTTAGTTGATTTTATTTAGACAAAAAATAATGGTATTCAGAAGAGGTGGTGTTTTGTGTAAAAACAAACAATGGTTTTATAAAGGTGAACAAATTTAAGTTGTTTCTCGATATAAATATCTGGGTATATTTTTCTCCGCAAAATTGAAATAATCACTAGCCAAATAGACTCTTCCAACACAAGGTCAGAAGGCTTGTTTGAAACGATTACAATATAAGTGTGAATTGTTACCTGTACATGTAGCCATTTTATTATTTGACAAACAAATTTTACCAATTATAATTTATGGTGAAGAAGTATAGGGATATGAATTCAACCCTGCTATAGAGAATGTTCAAACCAGTTATTTAAAAAGCTGATAGGTGTTAACAAGAGTAATAGCAACTGTGCAGTATTAGGATAATGTGATAGATTACCTTTAGCTGTTTATTATATGAGCAATTGTATAAAATATTATATTAGATTAATACAAATGAAGCAATTAAATTAATTGACAAACAAATTTTACCTATTATAGGGTCTAATTTATAGCTCAGAAGTATGAGAATATGAATTCAACCCTGGTATAGAGAATGTTCAAACCAGTTATTTAAAAAAAGTTGATAAAAAGGTGTAAACAAGTGAACTAGCAACTTTTCAATATTAAGAGAATGTGGTAGATTACCTTTAGCTGTTTATTATATGACCAATTGTATAAAATATTGGATTAAGTTAAGAAAAATGCCTGACGCCCGCTATCCAAAAACCTGTTATATCATGCTTAAAGAATGATTCAACTGCAAAACGCGCATGCCTGGGACGGTCAAGTGTAGGCCAACAGTAGCCTATTGAATACAGATTGACGGCATTAATATAGCCACTGAACTGATTACAAGATACTACTTAAACGGGACATTGATCCAATGCTGTTTTAATGCTAGGCCAACGTCTGCGACGCTGGCCCAACATTGAACCAACATTGAATAAATGTACAATGTTTGAGAGAAAGTCCTCCTACCCAGCAAACACAAGACATTTGAATAACATTTATACAACGTCGGCCCAACGTCTTCGACGTTGGTCCAACATTGCATAAAGTCATACAAATGTTTTGTGTTTACTGGGCATGTCAATACAAGCTTGGGTCAAGCAGTTTCAACATCCCCGCAGTAATACAGTCAGTTTGTTTGCAAGCAAGCGACCAAGTAGGGGTAAGGGACAAGAGCTTTGAATTATAAGCTCATAGATGTCGCTCAAGTATATATGAACTTGCTGTGATTTGAGAACTTGCTCTTAATGAGGCTTTGGGTATGAAGCGCATATTTTGTATTATTATAGAATAGGGATTTGACCTACCCACGGGCACTACTGCCTTCTGGGGGACCCTTGTCCCGCGAATTTTAACAGTTGACTACACCTTTAAGGCTTATGATGATCAAGGTAAAATTACATGGGCAACACACATAAGAACATTACTTTCCAAATATGGTTTTAAGTATGTATGGATGGCACAAAAAAATTGAGATGATGTATAATTCATTAATTATATAAACAAAGATTAATTAATTGTTATACTCAACGTTGAATAGTGATGTCTACGACAATGAAAAATTATTGAATCGTGTTTAAAAATTGTAAAAAAAGGCAGGCAGGCAGGCAGGCAGGCAGGCAGGCAGGCAGGCAGGCAGGCAGGCAGGCAGGCAGGCAGGCAGGCAGGCAGGCAGGCAGGCAGGCGGGCAGGCGGGCAGGCGGGCAGGCGGGCAGGCAGGCAGGCAGGCAGGCAGGCAGGCAGGCAGGCAGGCAGGCAGGCAGGCAGGCAGGCAGGCAGACAGACAGACAGACAGACAGACAGACAGATAGATATTTTGGGTTTGAAGATTATCTGATTAAACAACCTGTCAACTTAAGATTGTGTCTGACTAAATTTCGGTACAAGTACCAGGGACTTAGTGTCAGGGATAATATGCCAAATTGCACTGATTTGTTAATTTGTAAAGAACTCAATCGATATTAAAACATATTAAACCATATTTTCTCAAACACATGTCCAGAATTAAGATGCAGCATGACTTAATAAATGTGAACAGCTTTGCCATCATACTTCGTCTTTATGATAAAAAATAATTATGAGAATTCTTCAATTTCTGTGCAGTGGGTAACTACACTATCATGTGACCAGTAATCGTAGGCTACTCTTGACTAAAACCCCGATTATTAATTGATAGTCTGCATGTTTTTCTGTTTTGTCTAGTCAGAAACATGATAATTTCAAATTTATTCAGGTGAATAAAAATAGTATTGAATTATAGAGACACATTTAGCAGCCATCTTGGATTTATTGATCAAATACGACCGAAAACGTATCCAGTGACCTAAGATATGTCAAAAATTATATATTATGGAGTTATGTAGGTTATTATATAATATATATTTATGTTTGTACTTTTTGCTGCATGTAACCTCACAAATTATATTAGCTGTCTTACTACAAATATTATAACAACAGAAAGTATTATTACTTACCTGACATTGACAGAAACATAAAACAAGCAAACACTAGGTACTGCAATGGCACAATTTTACAAAAGTCATCCATGTTGTTGATCGAAGCTTTTTATGTGGATCGCTGGTTATAATTCACAACTGAAAAGAAAATTAGTTTTGCTGAAAAAATGACGCACATCATATGTTTTGGCAACACAACCAGACTACGTTAGAACCATTACATGATGTAAAATATTAGTTATATACCGCATGCTATTGACTAGGCCCTACTCTTGCTAATATCTTCACGATGCAATGTTTTTTTTACAATTTAAAACAATATCTTTTCAAATATTTTTTGACAAATGAAGGGTGCCTAAAATGAATAAATCATATTGGATATTTTAACGTCGTGGTATAGGTTACATGCATTTCTTATGGATGAAGTACTTTTTTTGTATTTATTATTTCAGGTATATCGATGACAATAGGGAAAAAGACAAATTATAAAAATATCTAATGTTGGTTTACAAACAGTTGAAACAAGACACAATTTACGACCGAAATTGCTAAAGGAATATCACAGAAAAATTACATTATCTAAATTAAAATGATATACCACGTAATATGGACTAATATCTGCATGACGACGAGAAAAGCATGCCTATGACCTTTTTTCTTGGATAATGCTATTGGTCTCGTATATATTAAGGGTGCGGCATGAAGTGTTGTTGAAAATTACGTCAGGCATATATCAATTAGGCCTGCTATAACATAAAATATAAATAAAGGAAATACATAATTATTTCATGATGGTTCAGAAAGGGATAATTTGAATTATTCCAAAATTCGTTCTAGTCGGGTCTGTTAGGGGGAATTTAGGGTGGAATTGGCACATTCGACTACAAGCATGAAAATGTCCACGTGGTTTTGAACCTGCTGAATTCAAATCTGCCGGGAGCTAAAGCCAATTCTCAAATGGGACGCCGTATTTGAAATGGCTACCACTTCAAAATAATTGTCTAATTACTAGCCAACAACTACTTGCAGAGTCTTTGATTTGATACATTTACATATAGCTCTCATATAGTTGCAATACAATTGTATTAATTACAACAGTTAATTATGATTCAAAATTGTGAACAGGAAACTGATCCTTATATTCATAATGTATCTCTTTGGTGTCCATATTTGCACCAATGTATGGTATAGTTATATTTGCAGTAATGTACTGGTGGTAGTATAGAGTAGAGTGTATGTAGAATAATGAGCTTAATGACCACTTGTAGCAAGATTTGTATGGCTGCTATCAACTGGCAGAGCTATGTTGCCTCTGCCAACACGAAAAGGATGAACGACCTAATTGCTTCATTCGAGAAAGATCATGGAGAGAGATTTGGTTTAAATGTGTGATTGACTCAACCTGATGAAGGTAGGGTATTGCTAAGACAATACACCTTTTTCTCTACAAAACAAATTCCTACCTACTTTAGACTATTGTTCACAATCATTTGTTGTTGTTGTTGTTATCGCTATTGTTGAGCATTTTTATTACAATTACGCTTTTTCGTGTCTTCATCTGTCAACAGCTGATTGTGCTGCTGTTGTAAATATGCAGTGCTATATTTAGACCGTGACCTGTAGTCACAACTGGCTGCAAGAGGGACCAGTTAGTTTTTCAAAATTACTGTGATGTCTGGTAAACTGTGTGAGGCTGATGTTAATGGTTTTTTTTTTTACTAGGGCGCACACCAAATTAATTGAATATAGTCTACCACAACTGAAATTTAATAGGCGATGCCCGTCGCCAAGCAGAGTGGATCAGCCTGTTAGCCTCTGGCCCTCAAAAAACAGTATGGTCCCCGATATTTCCCGTGTTGGGATGGAAACGCGGCTATTAATGCTGAATGACGCTGAGCCAGTTCACCCCACCAGTATTACCCCTTACATATTTCGTTTCATATCATACTACATACAAAAACAAAACTTGAAACTGGTCACGGAAATGTATATTAGTAACATGTGGAAAAGCCTAACAGATAGTATAATTAAATTAATCTGAATAATGCTACTTTAGCATCTTGTTTACATTTGACACGTGCGTGCCAATACACATTCCACAGGCAAACAATCGTATAACCGGCAACTAAATGCTATCAAAATATCACAAACGACAATGATTATCACAATATAGATTGCCTTATTTGTTTCCATTATTATATATAGGATTATTCCAACTAGTCGTCAAGAAAATCTATACGAGAAAAATATGATAAAACCAGTGTTTTTGACACGCCTAGAAAACGGAGAACTGCACTCTATATAGTAAGTGGAGATTACGGTCGGAGGAGTTGGTCCCGCAACCGTAGTTCAGCTATCCACCACCAGACGTCGCATGTGTAGGTGGAAATGGTGTATTCAAGCACGCAATACTAAGTAGGCCCTATCATAAAGTGTATAGAACATACTGTAGTAACTCTCGGCTGAAAAGATTCACTGACAAAAATGATTCTGCTGACCCAAATCTCACCTAAAAGAATACGATTAGTTCTACAGTATCTGCTCTATACAGAAGTATCCTTGTGTGGTATACTATTTGATAGAGACATGATTGAAACAATCCTAAAATCAAAACAGATGATGTAGACACAAACTTACAAACATGGGCTAAGAGAACTAGCAATGTTCAGCTTCTCGGCAAACTGATTTCCCAAGCAGCTGATACCCACGCTAGTGACACTTTATATCATCCACATTGTTATTTGCACCTAAAGAGACTTAGCTCGTGCTGAAGATCGTAGAGTATCTGCAGGTCCTTCTGTCCTTACATGTACCTCAAACTATTAGCGTTGCGACATTTATATAGAGCTCTTGAAGCTGAGGAAAATGAATTCCCCTGTTCTAATAACAGAGAACCATGAATGCTACGCGCTTCAAGGAATATCTTCCGAAGATCCTTCCTAAGTGGAACGAATTCTCCCAGGGCAAGGAAATCTATATCTCTAACAACCATAATTGTAGACACCTGCTAGCTGAAGCCCAGATGTCGCAGTTAGATTACGATGATGCGCGCTGTTCTTGCTGCGAGCAGTAGACACTATTTACCTCGGATTCCCTAACACATCCAATCCCTGAGTGGCAATCACAATTTTCTCAGCAGATCACATATATTTATCATACACGAAGTGGTTACACACCATACATTAAATTCTACAAACATCAGTCATAATGTGGGACATGAGACCCATTTGCACCAGGCCATTAAGCTGCATGCTGAGGGTAAGAGGAAGAAAATCATCAATAATGTCAATGCCTTCGGGGTTTCTGTATCTTACAGCCGTGTAAAATGGTTTGTCCAGGATGTTGTTGTGCTACCCACAAATATACGCAGTGGTGTATTTGTGACCTTTTATCATGTGGACAACCTTGATAACAATAACCGAGGTAAATTTTCACAAAACGAGTTTCATGGCACATCTATCAGTGTGACGAACCATCTATCTTGCGCAAACAAAGAAGTACAACGGCCCCATATCCAGCTGGATTTTACAGATAATTCTGTACCACAACTCCCTGAAGCATACGCAATGATGAAACCAGTTGAATTTTAAGCAATGGTTTGCATGTACCATTTATCTCAATTCACGACCATCTCATAATCTCGTATATTATATATGGATCCATAGTCAAAGATAAGTCTCGGATGTCACAATGAGACATGGCTTCGACTTTTCACAAGTGGGAAGAGCACATTAGAAGCCTTAACACTAACATCTGATCTCTGTCCACACATTCACATGGCAATACTACAGGGCAGCTTTTTCTGAAATCAGGCAACGTCTGTCCACCAAGACATCTCGGACTTCCATGATTGGGGGTGGCACTTGGACAACAGTTGTTGGTTGCCTTTCTGGACAGTTTGTTGATATTAACAATGCATGTTCCCTTCTTCTCCATTGTGGCTGTGCGAAATAATGGACAGGTAACTGCAAGTGCAGCAGAGCTGGAGTAGGATGTTCCTAAACTTAATTTGCTTGATCAAAAATTTGATTTGTCAAGATCGGAAACAGCTTTTGTGTCGGAGTAAAATACAGATTTTTCAAGTGTAAATGTTCATGAATCAGTATCTAGTCACAGAAGGTGATCCTTTTTGTTGCTTACTTATTACATTTTTGTTATATCATCAGCGTTTGGATGTTTATGTCATTGATTTGCTGTATGTAGTTTATGCTTTGGTGGTTATAAGCCTGATTGTGTTGATCAATACTCTAGGATAACTAGTTCATGTTGACGATTTTTTATTGTAAATATTCATGAATCAGCGTAATTCCAGTTATAACATGTGATATTATTGCATCGCTTATTGTTTAATTGCTATTTTGTTATATTGTTTGTTTAGATGGTTATAAGCAATATTTTTTTTGATTGATCAATATTGCTCTAGACCTATAACATTGGAAACAACTTAGTTTTTAAAAGAAAAATGTTCATGAATTAGTGTGATTCCAGTCACAACATGTGATATTATAAATGTAACATTTATTGGTTTATTGCTATGTTGTTATAGTTTGTTTGTTTGTTATTTTCGAAAATAACTCTTTTCTTAAAGAATAATATACATATACTTACTCTTAAGTGTAAACGTTTATGAGTAAAGGCACAGCAGGTGATATTATTGATAAAGTTTTTATTTGTTTGCTGCTTTTTGGTTTGTTTTGATGACTTTAAACCGTCTTTTGTTGAACAATAAATCTTTATTTCAAGTGAAAGGCTAAAAACTCAACTATGTCAAAAAGTAAAATAAAGACACTTCTAGGTGTTTTTTTTTTCATTTTCCTTATATAGAAGCGGCCATACTTTACTAAAGAAAAAAACATCAAAATGGGAATTGTTGGTGTCGAAATCTTAAAAAAATGTTTTGATTGTACATAGGCCTACAAGACGTTTTGTTCCATACGTATGTTATTGAATCGCGGCCATCTTGTATTATCCACTATGTCAGTCTTAGTTGTGGCTACTATTAAATATGCACCAGTAATGTCTAAAATCTCAGAGTGCTTTTGGTAATTATGCTAATTTTATTTGGCCAGTAAAGAGATTTTTGGGGTTGCGGCCATTTTGAAATTTAAAAAACGGCAATCACATTGAGAATCGGCTTTGGCTCCCTACAGATTTGAACTCAGCAGGTCAAAAACTATAAGTGTGCAAGATTTTATGCTTGTGAACAAATTAGAACAATTTAGTTGGCCAGTATTAAGAAAATCTGTGTTTTTGGGTGGCGGCCATTTCGAAATGTCAAATATGGCGACCCTATTGAGAATCAGTTTTGGCTCTCAGCAGATTTAAACTCAACAGGTCCAAGACTATAAGTGTGCACAATTTTATGCTTGTAGACAAATTTGCACAATTTAGTTTGCCAGTATTAAAATTAGGAAAGTCTGTGTTTTTGGGTGGCGGTCATTTTGAAATGTCAAATACAGCGACCCAATTGAAAGTCGGCTTTGACTCCCGGCAGATTTGAACTCAGCAGGTCAAAAACTATTAGTGTATAAAATTTCATGCTTGTAGTCAAATGTGCACAATTTTTCCCTAACAGACCTGACTATTCTTACTAGCCCCTCCCCCTCCCCCTCCATGTGTGACTCCAAGATCAACATCAGTCAAAATGTTTATAAGAGCCAAGCTAATCTATCAAATTCAAGAGGTAAATCGTGAAAAAATACTGCTTTACATACGATATTTACGAATCATAGATATGAAGTAATATCTACAGTACTATGAGCCGACACATATTATTAATAGCATAACGCTGCTACTTAGAACAACATGTTTTACAATGTTCATAACATGGGTGACGTCACAAAAGCTGATATTGGGTTCCGTATTCAGTATACAACAACCCTTCACAGACAGCGGACATTGGGAGAGTGGAGCGGTGTGTGGCTGACATTAGGGAGTGGATGCGGTATAATATGCTGATGCTAAACGATGACAAAACAGAACTAATTTTATTTCATCCTAAAAGTGCTGACTCTGTTGAACTCCCTCAAGGTGTGACAGTTGGAAACAGCAGCATATCACCATCTAAGACTGCAAGGAATCTGGGTGTGATTTTTGATTCAACCATGTCACTCAGCAAGCACATTACAGGCATTTCACGAGCTGCTTTCCACCACCTTCGTGCCATTGGTCAGGGTCGTATTCGCAAATACCTTGATCGTCAGAGCACCAAGCAGCTTGTTCATGCACTTGTTATATCACGTCTGGATAATTGCAACATCTTTACGGTTTGCCAGATACACTACTAAAACAGCTGCAGCGTGTACAGAATGCATGTGCCAGGATGGCCATGAAGTGCTCCAAACTTGGCTCCTACTTATCTGGCTGACCTAATAACACTTTATCATCCAGCACGATCACTCCGTTCAGCTGACAAAAGACTACTTGTGGTGCATCCCTCAGGCAAGAATCGTTTGCCTATGCCGCTCCTCTGCTATGAAACAAGCTTTCAGCACACATGCGATTGATAGACAGCATTGCACATTTCAAAACAGTTTTGAAAACATTTTTCCTTACTATAGAATTTTATTAACTAATTATTATTTACAATTTTATCAGCTTATTACATGTAGCCTACAATTGAATTTTGCATGTCGTATGTAGCTTTAGTAATTGGATGTATTTTATATTATTCTAACTTTACAATCAGTACTATAAGTTTTAGTTAAAGTTTTAAATGTTATTCCACTTAACTTTTACATAACTTCGTCTACTTCCATTTTATCCTGTTTTTAGTATGTACAGCGATCTAGAACATTTTTTGGATGGACCGCTTTATAAATGGTTTTGTAATAATAATAATAATAAATAAATTACAATCCACACTGTCATTATTTGACCAAAATGTCCAGTAACAGACGTGACATAAATTCACACCCCACGATTTTTCCGCTTCTCTATAAAACATTAAGGGTCATAAAGCTTGCTAAAGTAGTGAAACACACATAATATAGACTATTTTTAACTGTTGTTGAAAAAAAGTCTAGAAATTGTTTGATTATATATTTTTTTTTTCTGGGTCTCAAAAAGCGCAATCAACAGAAAATCACCCATATACGTTGTGAGTGTAATTTAAACAATCGGTACATTATGCGAAACAGTTAGATACCAATAGTAGGCCCACACGGATAAACGCATTGCTGTAACGCGTAATTTAAAAGTGGACAAACTGTATAGGCCTACTTGAGCTCAACTGCCGTAGAGCTTAAAATGTCAATCACCGAAAGTTAGGTTAGGTGTAATAATTATATATTATCAATGTCTCTCCTTACTTCTTTATCTTCTTGATGATTCTTCAGTTCACTCCTCCTCTAATATTGTTGCTTCAACATTCCATGTACATTGAAATTGTTTTTCAGATCACAAACACGCACAGACAGTGATACCTGCCATTCATACATCCGATATAAATAGTAAACAGCTACTTGATATATGGCGTCAAAAGTATATGTTTCGTGTTAGATCCCACTTCATACCAGTTGTAGCTGGTTGTAGGCTTATTATGTTATGTGTGAATAAAATTCAATCAATGCTGATCCCAGTGATAGTCTTGATTAAACAAAATAACAGCACATAATATGTTATATTACTTCCTTATCACAGTTTGTGAACACAGTTTATTATGCAAGGTACAATTCGCGAGGCTCTCTATGAGTGGGTTAACGCTGTGTACCACAAGAACATTAACGTAGGTAGGTCGTCATGGTTCGATGAGCAAAAATTGTGGGCACACAATGCAATGGCATGCATGCGCAGCATGGTCAGTGCCTAAAGGAGTGCGATCCGCCGCAATGTAAATATTATGGTTCAGTAAAGCTTAACGACCCGGTACATAGCCTAAGCCCCGTTGAAGAGTGCTTGAATATCGCATTACGTCGCTTTCTGCATAATCATGGTAATATCGCGATAGAAGGAGACCCGAAGTAGGGACTATGCCCTACTTAGACACTGTTAGACTCTTTTTCGACTGACTTCGAATGTTCTTTATAGTGCACGGTACCATAGACAACAGTGCACGTGTTGTCACATGTTGGAAACAAATATTGCTCTATGGTTCGCATCATAGATCTAGAGGAAATGGATCGTCAACATCGCTCTAGGACGACTGAACTTGCGTCCACTCGCACTCTTGAGAAGTGCTGGTTACTGACTTCCGGTATGAATCTCAGAGCTGTCATCAGATCATAACAAACCAACATTCTCCGTCGATTGATCGCATAAAAACATCGACAGCGCAGCTCCACAGGTACGTACAAAGAAATACTATATCGGCAAAGATTCACAGTTTTTTAATTTTGTAAAAAAGTTTCGTTGTGGATGGTAATATGTAGATAATTTGCAAAAATATACAAGTTCCAGTGAGTGACTGCCGAGCGGCGAGTGGTCTGGACTCGGGCTGCCTGACTCAGTCATGTGTCAGTAGCAGTGTTCTGCCACGGTCTGCACTGGGCCAGCGTAATTACTGTCACTGATAGCGGATTAATTAAAATCAATAGTCTATACAAATTAAAGATATGTTAAAATCTGCGGCAATAATGAACCGTGTCGAGTGTCACAGGATTTAGCCGTGACATTCTCTCATTCTAAAACCTGTTTGAGGAATCAAGCCACTGTCTCAGTGCCAGAGTGTCAGTCACTGTAGCCTGTAGGCCCCCCTATACTGGGGCTATGGCAGGCTATGAACTCTTTAGCACTCATTCTAACCAGTGTCCAACGCCAAAGGTGCCTACTAAACTGGAGGTCCGGTGGAGTAGGCCTAGCCCTAGGAGTACTAGGAGGCTTGGATATGAGCGTCCAAAATGAAATTATTTAGGCATTCAGCTCTAGATTCTAGCCTCCTAGGCCGTGGGTCAATATGAATGAGATAATTCTCATGAAATTTTGTAGAAGCCCACCAGTCAATTAATAGGGTGGGCGGTGCTGCATTTTTTTTTAATTGGACAAATTATTTATTTGCAGTGGCTAACCGTACGAATATTTATGATTAACCTAAAATACGTAGGCTACTGTTAGTCACATACGGATAAACACTCCCTTATTTATTTCACTTCCTATCTACAGAACTTTATTTTTTGCACACTCTGCCTTAAATTGAGGAAAATATATATTTCACTTTATTGAATAAACAATTCTGTCTACAAAGTTGGATCACAAACTAGGCCAGAGTATTTATCTAGAAGTTCGTGAGGCTTCACAAATGTAAGGTTCATTTAATGATGCTGAGCGAAGTCGAGCAAGGCTCAACGTTTTATAAGGGTCATTGAATATATATTTAGGCCTACAGTCAATTGTTTATTTGATGAAAATTTGGTCTGAAAATATTTATTTTGAAAATACATGTACTCCAGTCCCCCTTGGTGAGGTTGGTTGCACCCTAATCATTATAATATAGTTCTAGCCTATAATCATGATAATGCAGTTCAAGATCATTAATAATATATTTCTAGCCTAGGCCTATTTTCTTGTCATTTGGTATCAATCCTAAAATAAAAGAATATACATTTCTACTTTTATTAAAAACTACTTTGAATTGGTACTCCAGCAGTAAACCTCTTTGTGTTGTATTAGGCTGGAAGGAGAAGAAGGCATGCAGACTTTCAATCTCCCACGATACAATAAATCAATGCTGGTTTAAGTTAGGCCAGTGTTTTAGACGTTGAACCATTTTGGCATTTTAATAAAAATTAGCAAATGTTTGGGGGTAAACATGGTAAATCTGCCAATGTTTTTATTTTTCAACAGAATTTAAAGATATAAATAATGGTGCCATGCTCACCTTACAGAAACAACAGGGGTGCTGTGTGTTTCGAAAGCTTTTTAGACTGCTAGCTGTACTCCTCACTCTTTGATCCACCCTGGATATAGTAGACCCTTTTTAATATTACACATGTCAACTACCATATTTATGATAATAAATGCCCATATTCAAATAAACGCCCACTTCCCTGATTTGAAAATATAATCCACAATCATGGTAGGCCTACACTATATACCAGAGTAGACATAAAACACTAAATCAATATTCTAATAAGCTCGCACTTCCCCTATGTCTTTTTTATTAAATTTACTTTTTTACTGTCTTTCTTAGCTCTGTATATTGGCCTACTACCGGTAGATAATAGATGAAAAATATAATTGTTTGCCATGCACTGTCAGATAAAACAAATATCTAGGCTATCACTCGAAAAAAAATGTGTCTTTTAATATTCATTATTTGTTTGATCAAATATACCTGGTCTCCCCTAAATGTCAAATATCAGTCTCCCTAGGCTACTTACAGTTTATCAAATAGTCTAGAAGTTGTTTTGGACTAAGATATTAAATTTATGAAATTTAAACATGTTGTATGCTAACATGGTTAAATTCTCTTCCCCAAAATTCCCATGTCTGTTTTGGAGTATGTTGTGTGGAATCAGATGGTTATGTAAGCCTTTAATTGAAAAAAAAATGCAAATACCTAATTATGTTTTTTTTTTGTATTTTGCAGGAATTATCCCATCACATTTGGCTCTAAGTTTGACTGGTTATCTTCTACTCCACTGTGCTGCTGATATAAAGCTGCTCTCTGTACTCTTCAAATACAGGCATTGTTGTGTGTCAGAAACATGTTGGAGACTACAACACAACTAGAAACACCTGGTGTTGATTCTTCTCAGTTTCTTATATGCAGACTCAGTGACTGATCAGTGAGCATTTAGGAATATATTTTTTACTGTTATTGGTTATAGACTCACTGCAATACCATAATCTAACATTGTTAGTTATAGGAGATTCAAAGCCAACTGTTTCACTAAATCTCAGGATATATGTAGGCTATGTGATTTTAACCCTATCAGGATACTTCATCATATATCTTAAAGACAATTAATGTAATGAAACATGGTAAGGTCTATAAATTATATTATGGATTGTTGGGCTTTATTTGACATACAAAATCTTCAAATTTTTATTCACCTGGAGTTAGGAATTGCAATTTAGCATTCCCCATCTAAGGTGAATGAAAATAAAATAAGGCTAGATGAGTGATGTTGAGAAGTTAGACAAGAATCTGAGAATTTGATGACTATGTTCAGCTTTAAAAATATTATATATGTATTTAACCCTTGTACTACTAAAGTTTTTGTGAGTATTTTTCATTCATTTAAAGCTGAAAGTGCTAAAGCAGTTTCCAGCTTCAAATGAATAAAAAATAATATTTAAAATTTTTTATAAAAAATGGATCTCTCCTAAATTGAATTATTTTATCAACTGCAAATCTACCACAAAATATGTTACGAATTTTAGTGGTATTTTATTAAGTCTGAAATTTGCTCAGCAGCACAAGGTTTAAAATAAAAAATTGGCCTAATGTCAGCAATGACTGACAATTATGTCAATAAAATATTATATTTGTGAATGTGGCTGTAATAATGGTAATAGTCAGTGCATGGTATAGTCTCAGAATATATGTAGGCTATGTGATTTTAACCCTATCAGGATACTTCATATATTTTAAAGAAAACTAATGTAATGAAACATGCTAAGGCCTATAATATAGCATATTATGGATGGTTGGGCTTTATTTGAGATACAATGTCATCAAATTTTTATTCACCTGGAGTTGGGAATTGCAATTTAGCATTCCCCATCTCAAGGTGAATGAAAATAAAATAAGGCTAGATGAGTGATGTTGAGAAGTTAAACAAGAATCTGAGAATTTGATGACTAAATATTAAAAATATTATATATGTATTGAACCCTTGTACTACTAAAGTTTTTGTGAGTATTTTTCATTCATTTAAAGCTGAAAGTGCTGAAGCAATTTCCAGCTACAAGTGAATAAAAAATAATATTATTTATAAAAAAATTGACCTCACCCAAATTGCATTATTTGATCAACTGTACATCTACCACAAGATATGTTACAAATTTTAGTGGTATTTTATTAAGTCTGAAATTTGCTGAGCACAAGGTTTCAAATAAAAAATGGACCCAATGTCAGAAATGACTGACAATTATGGCAATAAAATATTATATGTGTCAATGTGGCTGTAATAATGGTAATAGTCAGTGCATACCCATATATAATATAATGATCTGATAATGTACATCTATGCAGTAGTTTTGTCAGGAAGAGGGAGGGTTTTCAACCGGAAATATAACAGGGAAAAGTAAAAACAAGGAATTTCTGGTTATGGAATATGCCATGGTATTGTAATCCTGATTTTTTTTCAAATATAATAATTAAATATTGTGCTATATATAGTTGAATAGTTGTGTTTAGCCTTTTATTTAATATATAGGTGAATGGTCGTGTAATATCCTTTTATTCAACAACCTTGAATCAATAAAATTTAAAGTAGAAATAACTACGTTGATTCAAATTGTACAAAATTAGGTAATTTTTACTCACTTTAAGTTCGGTGTTGTGGTAGCAAATCCATAAAACATCAAATAGGGTAAAATTTAAATTCTATAATTTAGCGCTTCTCATAATATCAAAGAAATGCTAATATGCTGATATTTTTCAGGTTTTTCATATTATTTTTTAAAAAATGTGTTTAATTTTGTTGTTGAACATGTTTAATGTATCTTTCTGATAGTTATCATTAAAACATGAAGAATTTACTCTGTATTTTTGATTGATTGCTGTTGGTCTTTACTATTTTTAATTCATTTTCAGAGAATGTGTTCGTATTAACACAAAAATTAAATTACAATTATTTTAAGTTGTTTTCAATTTGGCGGAGATCCAATATCAAGGTTTTATCATCTCTATATCTCTGGGTTTTATATTGTTTTTCAAGTTTTTGATTGGCAAATACAGTAGGCTATTAGCATGATTAGCAACAATATCATTTTAATTTTAAAATATGTATCGGTATTGTACAAAAGTTATTATTTTATAAAATATCACTTTATGCTTAAAATGCGTAGTTCAGATTAACAGCTGCTTGTGCCGGGGTGGGGGGGGGGGGGGGGGAGTGGGGGGAGTTGGTCTGGAAATGCCCAAAAACTAAAGTAGTCTAGAAAAGGGTAATACATGTATCACTACCCTGAGGGGGTTAGAAGTGGTTAGGGCCTAACGTATTACTATAGTTGTCAAATGTCTGTGCTTGTCAACAGGTCAAGTTAAGTTGTAGAAATGTAGGTATAGATAACCTAGGCTAAATCATAGCCTAGGTTTAGACCTATAGACTATAGTCTATATTGAGTCATCTATCAGATTATATAGGGCCTAGGCCTAGACCTCTGTTTAGACTTAACATGATTAACCCTTCTGCTGCCGGAACCGTATATATACGGTTTCAAGCAAGTTTCTGAACAAATAAAATGACACTGAAATCCACAAAATTTTTTGATAGATACTCAAGTTTATAATTAAATAATTCAATTTTGCAGATGGCTATTTTTCATAAATGGACATCTTTTTTGCCATTTGAAGCTGGAATTTGCGTTAGCAATTCCAGCTTCAAATGAATGAAAAATAGAAATAAACAATTCAGCAGCCTAAGGGTTAAAGTCAGCATAATTTTCGGAAAGGTCTACAGTCTGTTTCACCAGATCCTGGGAGTAGCCTCTTTTCAATTTGCTCGGTTGCTGTATACAATTTTTTACTAAAATTTATCTCAGTTAATTTTTTTCATCTTCCCCTAACAACGCTGAAAATTTGGTGGAATTTTGTTGCATTTTAAAACTTAAGACTATTTGGCATGAAATAGAATTCTTGTTTCACGGTAAGGGGGCCACCATTCAATCTCCAAGGAGGGGGGGGCTGGAGTTTTTTTTTAAATAAATAATTTCGGGCGAACTCTGCGTGAAATAAATAATTCACTTCAAGAAATTTTCTATATAAACATGTAATAAATTTGAAATTTTCAGCGCGCTGCCGCGCCAGGTTGAAATAAAGAATTTGTCAGCGACAAAAACTCTAGCCCCCCCTGGATATTAAATGATGGCCCCTAATGGCTTTAAAAAATTATTACATGCTAAATGGTCTAACTTCGACGATACACAAAAAAATCCACCAAATTTTCAGAGATGTTGGGGGAAGATGAGAAAAATATCAGTGAAAAATTTTGGTAAAAAAATTTAACCAGCGATCAAACAAATTAGAAAAAGGCTACTCCCAGGATCTGGTGGAACAGACTGTATACAGGGGCTGCTGAATCTGTGTAGTGCTGAGAGGTGGGGTAGACTTGGGCTTAGGCCTTCCTTAGCCCCAGCAGTGGCTGACACTGAGTGACAGTGTTTGCGATGGCGCACAGGGTCTCGCGTTGATCAAGGGGTGAAATTTTAGCTAGGGCCTAGGCCAGGGTAGACTTACCCCTATTGTCATGATAATAAAGTAACGCCACTCGTTAGCCACTGCTACCATGGCTACTGGCCCAGACGGAACCGGTTCATTGACTGACAGTGTCACTGCCTGGTGAGACTTGAGTCTGAGAGTGAGACTGAGAGTGAGAGATTGAGACTGAGCGTTCACGGCTCGGCTTCTCCATCAAATTAAATTGTAAATCTTTATTGTCAACGTGTTGATTGTATATATTTAGCATGTGTATTTCAAACTACAATTAGATATGTAATTATTTTTCACGATTATTTAAATATAACGCCACATTATTGAAAATATAGCTCGAGGTACTTGCAAATCGAGCCGATCACAAGCATAAGCAGATGACAGAACCGGGAGACCGGAAGTGAACAACCAGCAAACTTTGTGAGAGACCAGTGGACGGAACATCGAATACGGAATAATGAAGAACGCACCAAGAAGTTGACGATCCATTTTCTCTAGATCTATGGTTCGCATCTTACACACGTTCGCACACATATGTTTTCACAGCCATTTCCGCAATCACCTTTGTGTAATAATATTATATTACGCGTGGAATAATTTTTGACGTATTTTCATGGTAAATTATAAGTGATCACGAAATATAATTCATAATGCCCTTATTCTCACACTCTGCACAGTGATTTTCACTATGAGACGTATATCAGTATCAGCTCATATCGCACTCTAGCTGTAGAGTCTAGTTTGAGCTGCAATCTATGGCATTTATGTCACTTGATCGTATGAGAAAATACAAACTGTTTATTTTTCGTGCGATATGGGAAAATACCGCACATGTCCAATGAACAAGTTGTTCGCCGAAAGGTTCACACCATATTCATTGGACGAGTGCTGTATTGTACCACATCGCACTAAAATGAATACCGTTTGCATATCGTCTTAGGACTGCCGCTGGGCTTTTAGTTGCAGCCTCCTCTCCCAGCAAACACGATACATTCAAGCGTTCTTGTTGTTATGTTTGTCAACCATCTGCGACGCTGGACCAGCATTAAAACAACATCTGTCCAACGTCATGTGTTTGCTAGAGCATGCATATGATATATCTACCCACAGTGTTTTTCAAACTGACGTGTGCATGTTTTCTATATAATTATCAACACCGGGTGACGGTAAGCCTAAATCACCGTCGGAAATACCAACGAGACACAATTAATATAAGAAAACAATAGATAATTATTTTAATATAATTGTTAGAATAAAACTTTAAAATGTATTTATACGTCAATGTATGACAAGTGTAGTAACAAGAAATACTAACAAGATAAACAACCAGTTGATTTAAATGCTGTAGGACTTATAGGGTTAATAGTTGGCATCGTATCACGAGGATTATAGCCTAAAAGCCTCAATGTTTACTGACTATGTTTGAGAACATTGATCGGATCAAATTTAAATATTATTACAGAGCAACTCACTACAAAGTGATATTCACGACCGTGACTTAACAAAGAAAAGTTTTCTGTTTCTCAAGCTTAATTCCGATTTTTAAATCCACTCTATATTGTCTAAGTCCAATACTAATTCCGATATAATTAATTCTGTAATATCTATCAGGTCTGCCTTATAACATGCACCACAATAGGCAGCACTGCACACTCCTTTCTTTCGAGCAGTTTAGAGCACCGTGTGCGGAATGACGAGGACAAACATCCGACCCGATCGAGATTTGAACCCGGTACTGCTGAGTTACGAGATACAGACGAACCAAAGGTGGGTTAAGACTATGAGAGACAAGATGATGTCAGTGAATGTTATGACCGACTACCGGTGATTTAATATCACTAGCGTAAAGATTGGGTATATGAAAATAATAAATACGTTGCTCTACCCATGAAGGACAGCTCAAATATAAATGTGTATTTATAAATATGACGGAACTAGGAGAAATTCCTGAAACACGCCATAAATTATGACACGGAAGCTCTCCACGATAGGCCTCCTGTTTTTTTTTTACTGGTACACACAATTAAATAGACTTAGACATTCAACCACATAATCATTTCACAGGCATACTCAGGAAACATAGCACGCATACAGGTATTCCTATATCTAATACGGTATGATAAAAAGACATTGGTTTTAGAATCAAAGTTGAGAGAGTTTAACGTTAGATGGAGCGCCCGCGCGCTGATCGGCATTGTACGCTAATAAGCTTGGCTGGTTTAGATTCATTCTCCACACATTTATGTCGCTCAGGTGAGCCCCTGCTCTCTCTGAGGTCAGAATGGTGTAGATTTAGCGGTTCCCCATAACGTCTACAACCCGTACATGTATGTAGGAATATAGGCCTAGTATAAAATAGACCGGGCACATTAGTATAAGATCAGTATCTTATCTTTTATAGCATCTCTTACATCGTACTTTATATCGTCATAATAGATCACCATAGATCATCATAGATCATCATAGATCATCTAGATCATCATAGATCATCACAGATCATCATAGATCACTATAGATCATCATAGATCACTATAGATCATCATAGATCATCATAGATCACTATAGATCATCACAGATCATCATAGATCACTATAGATCACCATAGATCACTATAAATCATCATAGATCATCATAGATCACTATAGATCATCATAGATCATCATAGATCACTATAGATCATCATAGATCACAATAGATCATCATAGATCACTATACATCATCATAGATCACTATAGATCGTCATAGATCATCATAGATCACTATAGATCATCATAGATCACTATAGATCATCATAGATCATCATAGATCACTATAGATCATCATAGATCACTATAGATCATCATAGATCATCATAGATCATCATAGATCATCATAGATCACTATAGATCATCATAGATCATCATAGATCACTATAGATCATCATAGATCATCATAGATCATCATAGATCACCATAGATCATCATAGCTCATCATAGATCATCATAGATCATCATAGATCACTTTAGATCATCATAGATCACTATAGATCGTCATAGATCATCATAGATCACTATAGATCATCATATATCACTATAGATCATCACATATCACTATAGATCATCATAGATCACTTTAGATCATCATAAATCATCATAGATCACTATAGATCATTATAGATCATCATAGATCACTATAAATAACTATATGTCATCATAGATCACTATAGATCATCATGGATCATCATAGATCATCACAGATCATCATAGATCATCATAGATCATCATAGATCACTATAGATAATCATAGATCATCATAGATCATCATAGATCATCATAGATCACTATAGATCATCATAGATCACTATAGATCATCATAGATCACTATAGATCATCATAGATCACTATAGATCATCATAGATCATCATAGATCACTATGGATCATCATAGATCATCACAGATCATCATAGATCATCATAGATCATCATAGATCACTCTAGATAATCATAGATCATCATAGATCATCATAGATCATCATAGATCACTATAAATCATCATAGATCATCATAGATCATCATAGATCATTATAGATCATCATAGATCATCATTCACTATAGATCATCATAGATCACTATAGGTCATTATAGATCATCATAGATCACTATAGATCATCATAGATAATCATAGATAATCATAGATCACTATATATCATCATAGATCATCATAGATCATCATAGATCATCATAGATCACTATAGATCATCATAGATCATCATAGATCATCATAGATCATCATACATCACTGTAGATCATCATAGATCATCATGGATCATAGATCATGACGACTGTGTGAGTAGATAAATTTACTGGAGAGCATCATAATGAACAGTAGGCTACAGTAAATCAACGGGTGGCAGCGGCATGACACCAAAAACAAATGAGTGGTGCTGAGATATTGATAATGTTAATCGAAAGGGCGGCCCCTGAGAAAAATGGACATTAAATGGTGTGATTTTGCGTTGCTTTCATATAAAGATATGAGAGCCTGTCTAAAAAGTAATAAGATGACAAATCATCACTCAGGAAATTAATAGTGGTGCTAGAATAAGACTAGTCTGATCAGCCCCTCCCCACCCCCCTCCTGGATGCGCTTCTGGATGGAGACTGATATAAAAAATTATGTTTGGCACTCAGCCCACTCATTGAGAGCCTCGTGGATTGTACCTTGTATCATACGCGCTGTTCATGGCTCTGTGATCAGGAAGTTATAAACACTTTGTTTTTGAACAGAGAAGTCGTATAACATAATGCTTAATTACATATCAAGTCATAGCGAGACAGAGGTTTTGAAATGATGTCATGTGGCCGTTGTTCATCATTGAAAATAAGGAGAAGATTGAACGGCTCTTACTTATTAATGTGAGCTAAATAAACATAATCAAGGTAGGGCATATATAAAAATGATCTGAGAATGTGTCCCACGTGTAAACCATGTCAAACCTGTAATGCGTTTATTTCACCACTTGCTAACATATAGGCCCCTTAACCATATAGTGTTCTATGTTCAATTATTAAAAATATATATATAGATATGCTGTTAAATTTATATTGCACTTTGACCGATGCTATTTGATTTGATAATTTATCATTTCAAACGTGTAATGAGACCATGTCATATTGCGATTGCTCAAACCACACTTTTCATAATGCAGTTACTTTCTCCGAAGACATTTCCGTTCATCTCATTGTATGACTGTTTACCAAAATAAGGACATATAAACCGGCACACAAAGCTGTTGAAGTTTAATTATTATAAATATGTATCTTTCAATATATTATTCTATTTGTAGTGTATAAGTGACTACTAACTTGTTCCCGTATAATATTAATCTTAGATCATGGCGACTGCATTGTTAGGTAAAGAGTTATTGGGAGGCTATCCATAATGAGCAGTATAGCATAGCATAGCATAGCATAGCATAGCATAGCATAGCATAGCATAGCATAGCATAGCATAGCATAGCATACCATAGCGTAGCGTAGCGTAGCGTAGCGTAGCATAGCATAGCATAGCATAGTATAGTATAGTATAGTAAAGCTATTTTTTCATAAAAAATAACAAAAATTCTAAATGTTTTTAAATAGGCATATTGTTTAGTATAATATATTACCCGAATTAAAAATGTAGGGTATTTTGTACTGGACGACAACAAGGGCAGAGCTAATGATGTCACGACACGACACAACATCGCAGCACGCATGTCCTATAGTGCATACAGCACCTGCTAATGCCCACTGTCAAATTCATAACATATCAATAACAAAATCAATAAATACCATTTCATGTTTTAAGGTAGACCTGCGCCTACTACGCTTTGCTATCACATAGTAGGTCTATATACGCATATTCACGCAAGAGTGAATTTTGTGCACATAGGCCACATAACATTGTAGACTACACGTTATATAAATACATACATGTATCACTTTAATAGGTAAACATGCTAAACATGGTAAAGTGGAAGAGAAGGTGGATGAATCTCAAGGGGATTTATATAAACACGACCTACGGATGCATGTCTAGACAATTATTATGTTCTATCCAACACTATAGCTGGATATGTAAATATAGTACAGGAGCAGAGGGTCCAAAATATCCAACACTAGCTGAATATGTAAATATAGTACAGGAGCAGAGGGTACAACATTTGTCCACATGTCTAGAATTGTTGAGAGGGGTCTCTTGATACGGAATCTGGTTGATGACATTTTTGGAAAGAGGGGGGGGGCTGGGGGGGCGGACTGGGAATTTTGACATTTGTGTACACTTACCCATTTTTTAGATAACACATTCGATAAAATGTGAAGTGCTCTGATTATCTGCTTAGTGCATCCAATACTTAATCTGTTACTAGAACACAAATCAATCAACATGATGTAGTGAAAAAGGCTCGCAAATGACTAATTTACAAGGCGCGAAAAATGAAGATAGATAATAATGACGCTCTGAATAATGACGCCCTAAATAATGACGCTCTGAATAATGAAGCTCTGAATAATGACGCTCTGTATGATGACGCTCTGAATAATGACGCTCTGTATAATGACGCTCTGAATAATGACGCTCTGAATAATGACGCTCTGTATAATGACGCTCTGATTAATGACGCTCGGACTAATGACGCTCTGAAAATTGACGCTCTGACTAATGACGCTCTGAAAAATGACGCTCTGTATAATGACGCTCTGAATAATGACGCTATGAATAATTACGCTCTGAATAATGACGCTCTGAATAATGACGCTCTGTAGGCCTATAGTGACGCTCTGAATAATGACGCTCTGACTAATGACGCTCTGAATAATGACGCTCTGATTAATGACGCTCCGAATAATGACGCTCTGTATAATGAGGCTCTGAATAATGACGCTCTGAATAATGACGCTCTAAGTAATGATTCTCTGTAGGACAAATTCTGACGCTCTGCATAATGACGCTCTGAATAATGACGCTCTGTAGGCGTATAGTGACGCTCTGAATAATGACGCTCTGAATAAAGACGATCTGAATAATGAGCCGCTCCTAATAAGTATGTTGTTATATCCATACATTATCTCTGAGCGAGTTTGTTATAGAGAGGCTCGACTGTACTTACAAAAAATGCGAAATTTTGACAATTTTCTTGTTATTTTTCCGGCGCCCATCTTGGATTCGGTCGTAAATATTATATTCCAGTATTTGTAAATATAGTCAGGGCGTCAAACTGCGATATGTGCCTAGATATCAATGTCTAGATAATGTTTTTAGTACAAGATAGAGACCAATGGCAAGACATTCTCTAACATCTCTAAAAAATCAAGCTAGGTGTCTCCAAGCTGAAATATTCTTTTTAAGGTATTTTTTCAACCTTTGAAATTACCATCCATTGTTGCAATATTTAGCTAGGTGTCTCCAAGCTGAAATATTCTTTTTAAGGTATTTTTTCAACCTTTGAAATTACCATCCATTTTTGCAATATTTAGTCAGTTTATCTCAGGTTGAACGAACTACAGCGCAATACAATGTTCCATAACATTGGAATGGATACACAGACTCAATTTGAAATGTCCACATCACATTCAAGATAGGTTCGAGGATCACAGACATGAATGATTCCATTAGTTTATACTAGATAACCTGTCGCTCACAATATGATTTCTCTAAAGATCTTCCGGCGTGTTCCTAATTGACAATTATCACGTTTGCCCATATCGTGCTTTTAGAAAATATTTGGTATACCTACTCAGGGTGATACACCAGATTAAGTAGGGGGAATTACTAAGGTTAATTACATCTTAAATGTCCACTGGCCGCCTCCTGTAACAAGGTGAAATAGACCTCCTGTGGCCTATAATCAAAGTAACGAGACAAGTGAAGCTGTCGCACTGCTGTGTAAAGAGGCAGCGGTAATTGAAATACCACTACAAATAATACACGGGTATAAACGTTACAAATGCAATTAGCCACAACCAAATCTTTATTGAGTTATTACAAATAACAATCTGACAAGTTCAATTGATCACAACTAGACCTCTGACATTGTAGACATCGTAGTTCAACAAGAATGAAAATCTAAATGACACACTGTCAATGCCTCACACACCAAGCACCCCGGAGTTGGAATTGGTCACACAATCCATATATAGCACGAGAAACTGAAAATAACAGAAAGTATGTATAATTCAAAAGGCCTTGACGACACTTCTATGACGAGATGGTCATGTAAATTACTTTATAATAGGCCTACAACAAAAACAATACAATATGGCGATAAAACATAATGTTCTGCAAAAGAAGACATGGGTGTGGGAGTGAATAGGTAAAGAGTGTTTTCCTTCCACTGATGCTTCATTGATTGATTGCCAGCGACGTACCCTGGCTCCTCCGTTCAACAGCGGTACCAATGCAGTTCCCGTATCAGTGCACGCACTGCCAGTGCAGTGTCACTACAGTGCAGGCACTGATGTTGACCGTGGTAGTCTTGCAACAACCGGCAATAGAGTGTTTGACATTATGTCTCACACGTGGGATGAATGGAGTTAACCTTCGCTTTTGTTACTCTGGGGACTATCCGACCCGAGGATAGTGGAGCCGCTTTAGAACAAAAAAAACAGAGTCTCTGGACGTATGGGCATGCCTGGGGGTATATCCCTTAGACATGCCCAGAACCACTTATTGGGCGAGTGGAGGAAAACACTCTCAAAACCCACTATGCCCTATGACCCCACCCTCACGTCATCATCTGTACATCAATCATCTCACCAATGGACTGCATCGTTTTTATCATATTACATTGTCACTTAAATGAACATTAATGTCGAAAAGTGACGTAAAGCAACAATTTACTACTGCTACTGCTACCATTAATGAGGCTTACATCATGTCCTGACGGCCACAGACTTCATTTTTGTTGTGCAATTTAAAAGCTGAAAAGGTGTAGCTTACGCTCAACTCAATCACATATTCTAGGGGCGCATAGTTGAAGGGTAGCTTCTTTCATTAGTGTCAAACTGGACCGAACTCTTTATTACCATACTAGTGTAAGGCTGCCCACTGCTTATCAGGCGGATTATTGTTAATCATCATCGACTAGGAATATGTGAATCTGCATGTTACACTTAGGCTATGAGGTAGCCTACTGCTTAAGCCAATAAAGGAGCCCAGACTGCATATTAGCCTTTCCAAGATTAGGCAAATACCTTGGGGAAGTTCCCACACCCTATGTGAGAGGTAACACCACCTCCACTCCGGCGGCTCGACGGAGGATTGGGCTTATAGTCCGTGGGCCAGACAACGTTTCGGTACCATCTCAAGGGATTAATTGTCAATGTATTTTTCTAAAAGGTATGCATCTGTAGATCACAAAAATGTCTGGTGGCCGTGTCAAAACGGTAGCTTTGTCTCAGAATGACCTAATTTGTGTATCAACCGCTAAACGCAAAAAATCGTCATTTTCATTGTTACATCTGAAATGCCTGCTCTTCTAGTGTGGGCATTTTACCTGGTCAAAAGCTGGGATAAAGTGACTTTTCTTTATGAAACTTTTTGGGTCCGTAGTGCTACCAAAAATAAAATAAAAATATATGGTATGCTGCAATTCATCATATCTCATTGACAAGACATCATAATATCGTAAGTAATGGCTCTATACCTAGATTTTTCGGCATGGCGAATTCATTGATTATATTAGTTGTGTGCTTCAAGGTGAAGATCATGCACTGGGTCAAGGCCATAAGTCATATCAAGCCGCTGAGTGATGATAGTGTACTTGAAATTATCATACTTGGTGTATCATATAGAAACTATCACTGCCATGAATGGTAAAATTAAGTTATAAGGGATTTAACGGCAATACATACTATTTTATTTCTGTTAAATACGAAATGTACACTACAACCACTACAAAAGCGATCACAGCAACTTTGAAAGTTATCTCAGCCACTACAAAGGTGATCTTGCCCACTGAAGAAATGATCACAGCCACTTCAAAAGTTATCTTAGTCACTACAGAAGTGATATTGGCCACTGAAGAAGTGATCACAGTCACTTTGCAAAATATCTAAGCCAATGCAAAAGTGATCTTAATAACGGATGTGATCACAGCCACTAAAAAGTTTATCTTGTCCACCGAAGAAGAGATCACAACCATTTTAAAAGTTATCTAAGCCACTACAAATTGATATTGTCCACTGAGGAAGTGATCATAGCAGCTTTTAAAATTATGTAAACGATTATAGATGGGATCTTGACCACTGAAGAAGTGATCACGGCCACTTTGAAAATGATCTAAACCAGTACAAAAGTGATTTGACCACTGAAGAAGTTATTAAAACCATTTTAAAAGTTAACTGAGTCACTACAAAAGTGGTCTTGACCACTGAAGAAGTGATTACAACCACCTTAAAAGTTATCTAAGTCACAATAAAAGTGGCCATTTAAGACGTGATCATAGCAGCTTTGAAAATTACCTAAACCACAATAAATGCGACCTTGACCTTAAGCCACTATAAAGGTGATATTGACCAAGAAGTGATCACAGCCACTTTGAAAATGATCTACACCAGTACAAGTGTGATCTTGACCACTGAAGAAGTGATCACAGCCACTTTAAAAGTTATCTGAGCCACTACAAAATTAATTTTGGCTACTGAAGACGTAATCAACCTATACTAAGGTCATCATGGTCACTAACCATGGGGTGTCAGTCACTGAGGAAATTATCTAAGCCACTACAAAGTGACCTTGTCCACTGAATAAGTGATCACTGCAACTTTAAAAGTTATCTCAGCCACCACAAAGATGAGCTTGGCCAAAACAAACTGACATTGTCCACTGAATAAGTTATCACAACAACTTTGTAGTGGCTGAAATAACTTTCAAAGTATCTGTGATCACTTCTGCAGTGGTCAAAATCACTTTTGTAGTGGCTTAGAAAATATTAAAAGTGGCTGTGATCACTTCTTCGGGGACCAAGATCGTTTCGTAGTGGCTTTGATAATTTTATCAGTGTCTGACACCCGCTTGTTAGTGGACAAGATCACCTTTGTAATGGCTGAGATAATCATTCAAGTGGCTTTGATCTTTTCTTTAGTGGCTGAGATAACGTCTTCAGTGGTCAATATCACCTTTATAGTGGCTTACATAATATTCAAAGTGGTTGTAATCACTTCTTCAGTGGTCAAGATCACTTTTGTAGTTGCTGAGAAAACTTTTATAGTGCATGTTATCACTTATTCGGTGGTCAAGATCATTTTTAAATAAATGGCTCCAGAGAATGTGAATTTAATAACAAATATGTGTACCATATAAAGTAAACATGAGCAAGAAGTCCTGCTGGTATTCACTATAAAGAAGGTGCAAATTGTTGAAATGGAGGGATAAAATACAAACTTAGCACTTTGTTGTTGATTGAGTAGTTAACAAAAATAAAATATTATGTATCCACGTAAAATACCTTGAAAGTGACTTCCAACTGACATCAAATACGCTGGTACATGTTTTTTCTAATTAGGGTACTTATTGGGCAAAAAATTGAAACACAGTCAATTCCCCAGAGACGGAAGAAAAGTGCACACATTTCATTTGTTCAAATAGCTCATTGTTTTTATTCCAAATGTTTTTTTAAGTCAACAATAATTTCAGAACATGTGTGAATCAAAACTAAGCATTGATTGTATAAGAAAATCAGATGAGAGAAAAGTATTTTGACAATTTACTGAAAAAGTATGAAAATTAGGTAAAATGTATACTCTCTTGTGCATAATATGTCAATAACGGATACAAAATATTTTAGATTTATGTGAAGGCCTGTGATAGTAACTTTCTATTGATAATAAATTTACTGACATAGCTCAAAATTGGACTTTTCAGTGGGCAATAATGTTAGATACAGTCTATTTTCCCGAGCCTGGAAAAAAGCGAGCAAATTTTACGTCTAACGAAAAACATGTAATATGTACACGTAACTTATTATGTTTATTCGAAATGAGTTTATTTTAAGTAAACAATAGTTAGAGAGCATGTTTGAATCATGATGAAACATAGGAAAAGTAAGGGTTAAATACAAACTTAGAAGTCCCTTGTGTATTTGTTAATGATCAGACACAAAATATTTTACATTGATGTGAAGGTATACCACAGTAGCTTTCCACTGATATCAAATATATTGATATATCTCAGAATTTGACTACTCATTGGGCTAAAATGTGAGATACAATCAATTTTATCGAGGATGAAGAAAAGCGCACAAATGTTACGTCCAACCAAAAAACGTGTTATATGTTCACATAACTCTTTATTTTTGTTTCAAATAGGTATATTTTAAGTCAACAATAGTTCTGGAACATGTTTTAATCAAAAATAAACATTTATACCATACAAAATTCAGCTGAGAGAAAAGTATTTCGACTATTTACTGAAAAACTATGAAAAACAGGTAAAATTAAAGATTAAAATACCAACTCAAACCTCTCTTGTGCATTTGTGAATGATCGGACACAAACTATTTTCCTTCTACGTGGAAGCCTGTTTCAGTAGCTCACTATTGATATTAAATATATTGACATAGCTCGAGATTTGACTCCTCAGTGGGCGAAAATGTGTAATACACTCGATTTCTCAAAATCAGACCAAAATCGCACATAGGCCACCTATAAAATGGTCAATTTTCACTATTAAGCTACTACATAGAAAGGGCCACCAGGCATTTTTATAATCTAGGGATATATAGCTAGACAAAAAATAACATTAGAATTAGTCCCTTTGAATGGTACCGATCATCAAAATTTCAGTGCCTGGCCCACGGAGTATTAGCTGAGTCTCATTTTCCGGTTTCAAGCATTCATTTTCACCAAGTCCGCCAAAGATCAATGTGGCAGACATAGCTCAACATCAATGATTAATAATGCGAATAGCACGCAATGTAAATCATCACATATGACCCATATTGTGCCCGATTAACATGATTGTAATATTATTACAGAACAGTGTGCGGGTAGCAAATTCGCTATTGCAGGCCTAATTCTTGTAATTCCTGAACATCGATCTTAATGTCACACATTGATTGATGCATCAGAAGAAACTATCAAAATAATACACTATCTAGACTGTTTCAGCTTGTATAATATAATTTTTGGTGACAACCCTTGTGATCTCTATTATCAGTTGGGAAAAGATGCCGTATAAACTAAATATTTAATTTACACGAAACTGTAAATACATTTTTGTGTTTACATATACAATATATGAGAAATATTTACTAGAGTATGTAAATAAACGGGATTTACATGCATGTTTATTGCTTTTACCGAAACCTAACGTGTAAATAAACAAGATAAATGCCCAACTTTCAGGATTGGGATAAATACAGAAATATTTCTGACAGGAAAAAAATCATGCTAGATCCGAATTACCCTCTTTATAGCTGTAGAAATATGGTATACCAGACAAAACATTTTCCTATTGGGCTATATGGTTTGAATAATTTTGTGGTTTTAGCAAGTTTTCTTACGTTGTTGATAGTACAAATTTGTGTAGATTTGATTTTTATAAGAAATTGAACGCATATACAATTATCTAATGCCTTTCAACCAAAAATTATACTGCATCCAAAATGACTACTTTCCACATAGATAAGGATAAAAATGTATTTACACGTTTGTGTAAAGGACATTCACACTATATAAATATATGGCATCTTTCCCCCAACTGAATATATGAAGAGCAATATTGCATGGTTGTCTCGATCCATATCTCTTGGACTATTATATCTAACATTAACAAGAAAGAAACATCGCCAGGATATTAGTCGACATAATTTTATTAGATGACAATTGCCTTGACAAATACAATAACTCGATTACTTCATACTTATGGTAGAAACTGAATCCACCACTGAATATTATTAGAGTGGGCTCTGCATCAAACTCATGATTACAGATGAATAACATCATATATATACGATTGTGTATGTCTCTATGCCTCTAGTATTACCATGTATGTGCCTATTAGAGTGTTTCTTTCTAGTATTTGTGTTTCTATATGTGCCAACCTGGGCTCATCATTAACATTTACAAGAATATTTTAGTGGAGCATTGCAAAATTAGCTTTACAACATCTTTCGAATGTCTGCTCCTGCGACCTCCTTTCAGATTCGTTATGTTGTATATATAATTTGTATGTCCTTCGGAAAAAGTGATCATCTCGCTAACTGTTTTTATTTTGCAGTTCTTCGATGATTGTTGCATTACGTAGACTGGGACAGAAATGTTTTTATAAGGTTGTATGGCCACAGCTTCGGTTATTTATAAACTTACCTACTTGTTTGATCAAAAAATACAAACACGCTCAACTTGTTCGATCAGTGATAAAACATCACATCCCGTTCATGTCTTATTCCGGTTGGTCCACGAACGATGGCTCACTCAGTTCGGCTATGGCTCGAAAGTAAGAGGTAGGCTACTGGGCTCGAATGCTACTGTCATTATACTTAGCCTAATTATTATTGTCAGACAAAATGACTATATTACAACAAAAAAGGAATCACAAAAATGATAAAAAACCACATCACTGAACTGCGACCAAACCTTTTCATTTGCAGTCATGCAGTTTTAAGTGTTTACTTAAAATATATTACAACATTCAAATGACCGTCATTTTATAATAATTGCTGAAACGCGACCAAAACCTCTGGTAAAAAAGTTAAGCAACCCCTACTTAATCACCTCGGATTAGATTTTTTTGGATATTGCGTTCACAAATAATCGAAAATTTCAATAGCTGCCATTTCGTAAAAAATACAGAACTGCAATAAACATCACTTTGTTTCGTGACCATGCAGTGCAGTGCCTTTATAAAAAATTACGTGTGATTATTTGGTTGAGCGGCTCGCAAATCATTGCGAGCTACGGGACGGCGCAGCGACTGTATACTAAAGACATTCCAGCATCCCAGAAGATGCATAATAACATAACTAATATATGCTATAAAAGCTATAACCATATAATAACTACAACATAGAGATGCATGTGCACAGCTATGGAGCTCATCATATCACCAACCCAACCCAAAAAAAAATAGAAACAAAATTAATAGTTCAGAAGTAATTCAACTTTCACAGATTGAATAATTATCTACATTTTTTACAGGTTATTTTTTACCATTGTCAATTCAAAAACAACTATTTATATTCGAGATATTATGACTATCACTCGGTACTCACTAGGCTATTTTAAATAAAGATTTAAAAAAATCAGGCTAGTCTGTGTAGATGGACTTGTGTTATGGAAGATTATGTCAAAGCGGAGAATCATTGAAACTGCATTTTACCGCTAAAATAGACCATAAATGGGTATGTTTTTAAAATACATATAAAATACTTAAAAAGCTAAATTTCAGTTTGGAGACACCTCGATATGGTATCTAGGAATGTTAAAGATAACATTTAAAGTTGTCTCTTGCTTGTACTAAAATTGTTTAGCGACATCATAGTTGTCTAGTTCGATAATTCCCTGACTAATACCTGAACGAACATTAAATGTATGATTAGAAACCAAAAGCGTTTTTGCGACATGAAATTTGATAAGACCGATGTCCTATTTAGGGAGTAATTATTTCACGGCGGCCATTCTGAATTTGGCCATAATGTTCAATTATTCGGAAAAATCAAGCATTTATAACCTAATTCAGACATAAGGAATGTATCTGTGCCTAATGATACCGTTCATGCTGACTAAAATAAATAAATGAACATGTTGTCATAAACTGACATAAACTTGCGAAAAGAATAGCAAATTTTGAAATATAGCAGTTTATGACATATTTAGGATATCCAAAATAGCTCCTCGAGGAGGGATGCTACAGCATTTTAGCGAATATTTTATGTAAATGTTGGGTAGGTGTACAAAAGTCTCAAATTCTGAGCTCGCCTCGTTTCCGGTAATGTAAAAAAACAGATTACGTATCCAGAGGCTCCAACCTGGTTTTGTGCTAAAGAAGGAGATCTGCGTACATGACTGTGAAAAAAGAGGGAGGAGTTTGGCGAAGGTGGAACCACAGCGCGGCCGTAGGCCTCGCAACTAGGGGATCTGGGGGCATGCCCCACACCCTCATAATTTTTTTTTTAATTTTGGTACCCTGAAACCACTTCTGCTACACTTTTTGGTGGTACAACAAATGAAAACAACATAATATATACAAAATGTTTTTAATTGCATTAGACTGTATTAAAGACATACACAGCGATATTAAATATTTCATTTTGAATAAACAGTCCTAGCGAACTTTAAAAAAACAGAAGAAAAAATGTCTTTGTAGTTTTAAAATGTTACATGCAAGGCATTTATCAACCTCTAGAATCCACAGTGTAATAACTCCAACTTATTTAAATGCGAGTATGACAGCATAGTTTGAACACACCAACCTAGGCTACTGTTTGTCTCTCAGCTCTTTGGTAGCCTGACATTATTGTAGGTTATTGTGGCAGATCTGGCAGCTTTGATAAGATCACTGCCAACATTGGTATTGTAGCATTCACTATCTGTGTTCGCCTTTACTGCCAGCAAAGAACACACGGATTCATGACTGATAGAACGGCAATTTCGAAATTTCTGACTTGTTAAGGCATTTTTTAGTAGAATTTGGCATGTAGTTGTTCTTATACAATTTGGGAACGCTGATTCGAAATCTGCCCCATGCCAAGCTCTATTTTGTCTTTTTCCTATTCAAAATTCAAAAACAAAATGGCCGCCAAAATTAGTTAAAATGTCACAACTTTACATCACGGCTTGGCTTACAATGAATATAAAAAAAACATCATTTCGGTGTCTTAAAGCCCACCTGAGCAACATACTAAAAGTCCCCTGAATTTCACCTTGTGCGTTTGCCGCTAGAGGACAAAATCCAAAATGGCCGCCACTACAAGGCAATGTGCCATAACTTGGCTTCCAAAAAACGTAGAGATGTGTTTTTGGTGTCTGCATATAGGTTTCTCACACCCCGGAAACCAATTCAGAGCCGTGATAACATATATTATCAATACTTCACAAAGTTATGGGGGGGGGGGAGCAAATGTTGCGCCAGGAAAACGACACATCGTAGTCCAGTGTAATAATTTATTTAATAAAGCCATTATTTCACATTAAGCCGAGGGAAACCAACGTAATATAGAGCTTGTTGTAAAAATGTTTAGACTATTGACAACAAATATTTCATGATTGTTGATCACTGAACGGCACTAGATAACCTGTCGCTCACCATTTATCCGTTCTAGGCATATTAGTATGTGATATCCACCGCCATCGTGCTTTTATAGTAAGGAAGAAAACAATCATTTATATTCAAATATGCGTTGGCCACGGGTAGCACCCTTCTGGCCAAGCCCTGCACTAGAGTTAAGCAAAACATGAAGTTGATCTATCAAGGTGGTCTGTATAACCATGGCAATAATGACACACATACATGCTCCGTTCCTATTGAGATAAGTAGTCGTTTATATTTAACAATTTATGATTCTAGTAACTAAGTATATTGTGCTGGTTAAAACTTGCACATCACATAAAAAATATATTTCTCAATCGGATCGACAATTTACATAATCATGATAATAGTATCATTATCATTTTTATATTTTTGATTAGAATAAATATATAGAAAAGCCTGGTAATGCGCTGATAACAAAGTTTTCAGACATAATTGAACGAATAAAGTCCCAACCATCGGTTCAGAGATCCGCACAAAACCGTAATGTGCACATATTTCTACTCACCTAACTTGAATGAGATAGATGATATCACCGTCAATAACTAATGTAACATACACGATATCGGAAATCTGTAATTTGGTGCAGAAGTTGACTTATATCTGTTGTGGGCATATAAGATTATTGGTTGAGGACACCCGAATTCCAAACAGAGCGCAGCGGTGAAATGGACCTATCCACAGCATATCATTTCCTATATAGGGTAATGCTCATTTGCTAGGGTAATGTTGAAAATACTGACGATGAGGTTATTTTATATATATATATAATTTGCACACATCATCTTCAGACAATGTCAGTAACTATCCTAGTCGTGGCAAATAAATGCTCTAGAGTGTCATAAACAAGTCACCAAAGATTATTGGGTACACTATTGCAACAAGATATGATGCAGAATATGTGGTGATTGGGGCAATATACGTTGATACCATTCGTAGCACGATCAGCATGTTTTCATGAAGATTAACATAAACTACAGAAACTTACTAGATGTGGTCGTGATATGGTAGAATGTATGTGGAATAATAAATTCCATGTTCAAATTCGCCACTTTCGGTGAAGAACAATGTCATTCAACCATTCAATAAACACTGGTAAAAGAGTGAAAAATACAGATGTACATGCTGAGACGTTAAATCAAACTGTCAGATACTGACATTGTGGTAGTCGTAGAAACTGATGTAAACCTGCTCATTTTGCTTTCGAAACTTTCTCATCATAACAATGCCTAGCTGTGTAAACCTAGAGCGGGTGATATTTATCGTACCATTCAACCGTCTCAAACGCTTCCACAACGCCAGCACATCAATTCTAGAAAGAAGACATTTGAATTAGTTCATAAACACCCAGAACTAGAACATGCGCCTATTGGAATAGTTCAATGTGTCCTCTTCGTCAATAACCCTGCCACAAAAGTGGATATTCAGTGAAACGCAGTGACGTCACTCGGTGAAAACAAGGTTATATAACACCCCTCCCCCATACTTCATTCTGTGAAACGCAGTGACGTCACTCGGTGAAAACAAGGTTATATAAGAACCCTCTCCCATATTTCATTGTATTAGGCAGCTCGGTGAAAACAAATGAAGTCGAGGTCATTGAGTTTCACAGAATTGTATCGGTTGTATTTTTGGCCTGTTTAGCAATAAATACAGCTCTTGCCAGATAACATTATTACCATATAATCTATGAGATTGTGGTTGGAGCTTCATTGATGGAAAACTGCAACTCATGTAGAAGCTTCCAGCTGCGCCTGAAGAACTATCACATTAAGTTTGATCAGGTGTGAATTAGGACCACGAGAAAGTATCCAATGGCGTTCTATCAAGGAGTCGCTACATCAATTTCGCAGCTGCACAAAGATGTGATCAATATATTGATGAGGGTGATTATTCTAGCATTATCATTATGCAATATGATGGCATTCATGCAATTCTGAGATATACACATCAAGTCTATGTAGCTACAGTGATGAAAGTAACACATGCTATTTTTGTACAATTTCTCCATAGTTAATGTGTTGTTTTAAATAATCATAATTATTTTTAGCATTCCCCGTAACTATATGTAACATGGAAGTTGAGTTTTTTGATGGTGTGTATTTTTTTTGTATCAGAAAACTATTTAGGCGCCAAAAATAACTTCCTACGAGATTGAGAGAAATGTTTATGGTACTTGCTGTATGATTGGCGGCCATCTTGGATTTCCCCCTGAAACTACATGTAATATGGCAGTTAGAGGTTATTATTGTTATGTACATTAGATTTATTTGTATTAAAAACCTATATTTAGCAACCAAAAACAACTTTCTATAACGTTTAGAAAAAAGTTATGGTACTTTCTGTATTATTGGCGGCCATCTTGGATTTTTAGCATTAATAGCGTGATAGTTGACCAGGTTTTTTAACAAAAAGGTTATTTTGAACACGAAAGTCAAGTTTTTGTGTCCCCTGTGCACCCAGACATGATGTATAATCATGATAATTATGACTTTATCTGATATTTTGGCGTCCATTTTGTTTTTCAATTTTGAAAGGGAAAAGCTCAAAATAGAGCTTGGCATGGGGCAGATGTGGAATCAGCATATCCGAATTGTGTAAAAACAACTGCATGACAAATTCCACTAAGAAATGCCTTACAAACTTTTAGAATGCCTTTTTGGAATAATGGACCCTGACTGGGCAGGATGTGCAGGATACAGAGGCTTATCTCCAGCATCCTGGACTGTCAGAACATTGGCCCACCACTCATCAACCTTGTCCCCATCACTGAATGTGGGCAAATCCCCCCATAACCGAGTAATATTTCCATTGATCAAGTAGTTCATCCAGGTATTCATCAGTGCCATCCTTCTTAAATTTCTCAGCCAAATACAAAACTTCAGATTCTGGAATGAGTTCGCTGTGTCAAGAATTGCTGTCGGGAAGATGGGTTCAGGTAACTCTTGAATATGGCTCTATTTTGGTGTCTGCTGCTGTACTATCATCTTCTTCAGGATAACTTTAGATTATGCTGCACAGTTTTCTCTCGGTTAAAGTACTTATAATTTAGGTTCAAATTAAAAAATGTCACGTTTTACAAGCAAAAAAGGAAATCATGTACTGTAGATCTGGTAATATTCGCGGGGTTTTAATTCTCGCGAATTTCACGAGGATGACAAATTCGCGAATTCAAGAATCTCGCGAAAATTATTATTATAATAGCGCCACCAAAGAGAAACGAAAATTAGCGAATTCTTAACTTCGTGAAAAGTCCCAAAATCAATAATTCGCGAAAATTTAAACACGCGAAAATTACCAGATCTACAGTATTACTAAACGATCTTGATAATAATGTTCAGAGTAACATCAGTCTTGCTATCAGGTTATATCATCGTACAGCACAACTTTGTCAAACACACTATTTTTCATTTTTTCTCTTTTTTTTTCAGTTGGGAATTATCACCAGTGATCCTCGCACCAAGCTTTGATGATCAACATGGATGATGCTTCTAAATGTTTACCCCTGGAGTATCTAGTTTTTGTTTATTTCATTATTCAACAGATGCCAGGTAAGGTTTACTTCTAGGCCTCCTCAGTAGTCGTCATTTGTCAGAGCTCAGTATATAGGCTAACATGGCTGTCTCTGTATTTGGTTAACGCAAGTTATCTTACACAACATGGGAAACACGTCATCGTTCTTCTGATTGATGGACACTCCCCAGATTACAAGCTTTGTTATTTTGCATTCATGTGTTTTGATACATATAGTATGGATTATACTATCAATGCTTTGAGAGCACATGACCAGACAAACAAGCATGACTTAAGAAGTTCAAGCATTCCCACGCGGTATAGAATTTTTTTTTTTTTCGCATTTTTGCTTTTAGAAGATAGGACATATTTCACTGCAAATCAAATCATATATATATATATTTTCAACAACATATTAAATAAATACTGGCCTGTCACACCTTGGCGATCAGCCTCAACGATCGCGTAACGCACGAAAAAATCAGCCGAACGCTGACCATCGCTAGACCATCGTTGTGCCATCGCCGTGTGCGTTCAGCGATCGTTGTTGATCGCAGATAAACGCTGATGAACGCTGAGAGTTTTGAACAGGTTCAAAACTTTCAACGCACACCAGCATGTAAGAGGAGACGCTAGAGGAGCGTTACTCGATCGTTGTACACGCTATGGGAATGTTACTCAGTCGCTGTACACGCTAGGGAGAGCGTTACTCAATCGCTGTACTATATTGCTTTTAAATCATAATAGGCATATACAAGTAAGTATGGTGTGTGTGACTGAGCTTGTAATGAGTACGCATCTTTCAGACTTCTGGTCTTTTCAAGAGCCTATCCCTCATTGAAACCTCACACATGTATTTTGTTTTATATTAATCATCTACATATCTCGCACGGTTCAATAGCCATATATCAGGTATTATTTTGTATAGACTAATTATATTAAACACGCATGGCCTCACCAAACAAATTAATATGCGCATATAATTTGAAAGTTTAATAATAGAGTTAGGACCTTGTTAAAAATTGTGGCTCTCTGCAGCAGCCTCTGTGATGTAGATAGCAGATATACCTTCTTTTTGGCTAATTTTAAAAAAATCACATCGATTCTGTGATGACTTTTCATTGCAAAAGCATCGGAATCAGGAAAGATGAAGATAACATGAACTACATACGATGGCAGTAACAAGGCTTTACTCATATCCGCTTTATGTCGTGTTTCTAGGCTGTGCAGGGGAAGGTGGGGTATGACTTGGACTTTATTGCTTACACAGTAGAATGTGCTCCATTAGGGAGATTCATCTGTAAAAGTGCTGTTGTAAATATCATTATATCACCCCCCGCCGCGTACTGTGTAAAATACCTTGACTGATTACACAGTAGAATGTGCTCCATCAGGAATAATCCTGAGTTTTGATCTGGTAAAGGGCTACTGTCAGTCTCATTATATCACCCCCGCCATGCGAATTGTCTGAAAGGCCTTGACTGATTACACAGTAGAATGTGCTCCATCAGGAATAATCCTGAGTTTTGATCTGGTAAAGGGCTACTGTCAGTCTCATTATATCACCCCCCGCCCTGCGAATTGTCTAAAAGGCCTTGACTGATTACACAGTAGAATGTGCTCCATCAGGAATAATCCTGAGTTTTGATCTGGTAAAGGGCTACTGTCAGTCTCATTATATCACCCCCCGCCCTGCGAATTGTCTGAAAGGCCTTGACTGATTACACAGTAGAATGTGCTCCATCAGGAATAATCCTGAGTTTTGATCTGGTAAAGGGCTACTGTCAGTCTCATTATATCACCCCCCGCCCTGCGAATTGTCTGAAAGGCCTTGACTGATTACACAGTAGAATGTGCTCCATCAGGAAAAATCCTGAGTTTTGATCTGGTAAAAGGCTACTGTCAGTCTCATTATATCACCCCCGCCCTGCGAATTGTCTAAAAGGCCTTGACACAGTAGAATGTGATCTATTGGAAATATTCCTGAGTTTTTATTTGGAAAATTTGCTGTTGTAAGTTTCCTTATATCCACCCCCCCCCCCTGCGAGCTGTGTGAGAGGCTTTCATTGATTACACAGTAGAATGTGCTCCATTAGGGATATTCCTGAGCTTTGATTTGGCAAAGTACTACTGTAAGTCTCATTATATCACACACCTCCCCCCGAACTGTGTAGGGGAGAGTCGGGTTAGTTGAGCCACTTTTTACAATATCTGTCTGGTGTTTTCCCAGTTGATCGCAGAATGGTTGGAATAGTTTTAAAACAAGGCTATATAGTCCCAGAGCTAGGGGGGTTTTATTTGTGTTGAAAGGTCCATACGATCCAAGAGTTCCACCTATAGTGAAATTTTCTCAGGAATCCGAATCTGCGCGTCTTACAAAAATCATCCTGTCCAAAAGTACCGTAAAAACCCTTTAAACACTAGTACCGTCAAAATCGCAAACCGCAATTTGAAATATTGCGTATGAAGTGATTGTTTGCTAAAATTGTGGTAATTTTCTATTTAAATATTTTTTAAATTATTTATTATCCTCACATATGACACAGGCTTTCACATGGATGTAAAATATTTGTGTCTGATCAATGACAAATACACAATATAGCTTTAAGTTGGTATTTTAACACGTAATTTTACTCATTTTTCATACTTTTTCACTAAATAGACAAAATACTTTTCTCTCAGCCGATTTTTGTATAGTACAAATGTTTAGTTTTGATTCAAACATGTTCTATAACTATTGTTGACTTAAAATTAACCCATTTGGAATAAAAATAATGAGTTATGTGAACATATTACTCGCTTTTTTCGTTAGACGTAAAATTAGTTCGCTTTTCTTCAGGCTCCGGAAAATTGACCATATCTCACATTTTTGCCCACTGAGTAGTCAAATTTTAAGCTATATCAATATATTTGATATCAATAGAAAGCTACTGGCACAGGCCGTCCCAAGGATGTAAAATATTTTGTATCTGATCATTGACAAATGCACAAGAAAGCTTTAAGTTGGCATTTTAATCCTCAATTTGACCTTTTTTCATACTTTTTGAGTAAATAGTCAAAATACTTTTTTCTCAACTAATTTTTGTGTATAATAAATATTTAGTTTTGATTCAAACATGTTCTAGAACTATTGTTGACTTAAAATAAACCCATTTGGAATAAAAATAGTAAGTTATGTGAACATATTACATGCTTTTTTGTTTACACGTAAAATTTGCGTGTTTTTCTATGAGCTCAGAAAAATTGTATGTATCTCACAGTTTTGCCCAATGAGTAGTCAAATTTTGAGCTATATCAATATATTTGATATCAATAGAAAGCTACTATCACAGGCCACGTATGTAAAATATGTTGTGTCTAATCTTTGACAAATGCACAAGAGAGCTTGAAGTTGGTAATTTAACATTCAATTTTACCTATTTTTCATACTTTTTCGGTACATAGTCAAAATACTTTTCTCTCAACTGGTTTTTGTGTATAATAGATATTTAGTTTTGATACAAACATGTTCTAGAATTATTGTTGACTTGAAATAAACCCATTTGGAATAAAAAATGATGAGCTATTTGAACATATTACACACTTTTTTGGGTTGGATGTAAAATTTGGGCACTTTTCTCCCCCCCCCCCCCCCGGGGAAATTGACAGTGTTTCACATTTTTGCCCAATGAGTACTGGTCACCCAAATTTAAAAAAAATGTACAAACATCTTTAATATCAGGTAAAAGTAACTATCAAGGGCTTTAACGTGGATACATAATATTTTTATGTTAAATACGAAATGTACAACAATTAAGCGCTAACTTTGTATTTTATCCCTCCATTTGAACAATTTCAAACGTTTTCTTGATCAATACCATCAAGACTTCTCGCTCATGTTAACTTTATATGGTATAAATGTTTGTTATTACTTTTACTTTCTCTGGAGCCATTTTTTAAAAGTTATCTTGACGACTGAAGAAGTGATCATAGCCATTTTTAAAGTTATCTCAGCCACTACAAAAGTTATTTTAGCCACAGAAGAAGTGATCATAGCAACTTTATACGTTATCTCAGCCACTACAAAAGTGATCTTGGCCACTGCAGAAGTGATAACAACCATCTTAAAAGTTACCTCAACCACTACAAAAGCTATCTTGGCCACTGAAGAAGTAAATACAGCGACTTTAACATTTTTTTCATCCACTACAAATGTGAACTTGGCCACTGATGAAGTGATCACAGCAACTTAAAAAGTTACCTTGCCAATGCAAAAGTTATCTTGGCGAGTGAAGATGTGATCACAGCCACGTTAGAAGTTATCTCAGCCACTACAAAGGTGATCTTGGCCACTCACAAACTGGTGTCAGCCAATTTAGAGGTTATCTAAGCCACTACAAAGTGATCTGGGCCACTGAAGAAGTGCTAACAGCCACTTTTAAAAATATCTAAACGACTACAAAAGTGATATTGGCCACTGAAGATGTGGTTACAATAACTTTGAAAGTTATCTCTGCCACTATAAAAGTGATCTTGACCACTAACAATCTTATGTCAGCCCGTAAAAGTGATCTTGGCCACAAAAAAATGATCTTAGTCACTGAAGAAGTGATCACAGCGACTCTTAAAAGTTATCACAGCCACTACAAAAGTGATCTTGGCCACTGAAGAAGTAATCATAGCCACTTTAAACGTTATCTCAGCCACTACAAAAGTGATCTTGGCTACTGAAGAAGTGATCACAGCCACTTTAAAGGTTATCTCAGCCATTGCAATAGTGATCTTGGTCAGTAACAAACTGTTGTCAGCGACTGACAAAATTATCTAAGCCACTACAAAGTGATGTTGGCCACTGAAGAAATGATCACAGCCACTTAAAAAGTTATCTTAACCACTACAAAGTTGCTGTGATCACTTCTTTAGTGGACAACATCAGATTGTTTGTGACCAAGATCAGCTTTATGGCGAATGGGATGATTTTTAAAATGGCTGTGATGGCTTCTTAAGTGGTCAAGATCACTTTTGTAGTGACCTAGATCATTTTTTCAGGGCCTGACATAAGATTATTAGTGGCCAATATCACTTTTGTATCGACTGAGATGACTTTTAAAGTGAATATGATCACTTCTACGGTGGACAAGATCAGTTTTTTGAGGCCAAAATCACTTTTACTGGCTGACATAAGATTGTTAGTGGTAAAGATCACTTTTGTAGTGGGTGAGATAACTTTTAAAGTGGCTGAGATCACTTCTTCAGTGGCCAAGATCACTGTTGTAGTGGCTGAGATCACTTTTAAAGTCGCTGTGAGCTCTTCGTCAGTGGCCAAGATCATATTCATAGTGGCAGAGATAACTTTCAAAGTTATTGTAACCACTTCTTCACAGGTCAAGATCACTTTTGTAGTCGCTTAGATATTTTTAAAAGTGGCTGTGATCACTTCTTCAGTGGCCCAGATGACTTTGTAGTGGCTTAGATAACCTGTAAATTGGCTGACACCAGTTTGTTAGTGGCCAATATCATCTTTGTAGTGGCTGAGATAACTTCTAAAGTGGCTGTGATCACTTCTTCACTCGCCAAGATAACTGTTGCATTGGCGAGATGACTTTTTAAGCTACTGTGATCATTTCATCAGTGACCAAGATCACTTTTGTAGGGGCTGAGATAACTTTTAAAGTCGCTGTGTTCACTTCTTCAGTGGCCAAGATAATTTTTGTAGTGATTGAGGTAACTTTTAAAGTCGCTGTGATAACTTTTTCAGTGGCCAAGACAACATTTGTAGTGGCTGAGATGACGTTTAAATTTGTGATGATCACTTCTTCAGTGGCTAAGATAACTTTTGTAGTGGCTGAGATAACTTTAAAAATGGCTGTGATCACTTCTTCAGTCGTCAAGATAACTTTTGAAAAATGGCTCCAGAGAATGTAAAAGTAATAACAAACATTTATACCATATATAGTTAACATGAGCGAGAAGGCTTGCTGGTATTCACTAAGAAAACGCTGGAAATTGTTCAAATGGAGGGATAAAATACAAAGTTAGCGCTTAATTGTTGTACATTTCGTATTTAACAGAAATAAAATATTATGTATCCACGTTAAAGCCCTTGGTAGTTACTTTTAACTGATATCAAAGATGTTGGTACATTTTTTTATTTTAGGTACCGGGTACTCATTGGACAAAAATGTGAAACACTGTCAATTTCCCCGGGCTGGAAGAAAAGTGCCCAAATTTTACATCCAACCCAAAAAGTGTGTAATATGTTCGAATAGCTCATTATTTTTTATATTCCAAATGGGTTTATTTTAAGCCAACAATAATTCTAGAACATGTTTGAATCAAAATTAAATATTTATTATACACAAAAATCAGTTGAGAGAAAAGTATATTGACTATGTACTGAAAAAGTATGAAAAATAGGTAAAATTAATGGGTTAAAGTACCAACTTCAAGCTCTCTTGTGCATTTGACAAATATTAGACACAAAATATTATACATCCGTGGCCTGTGCCAGTAGCTTTCTATTGATATCAAATATATTGATATAGCTCAAAATTTGACTACTCATTGGGCAAAACTGTGACATACATACCATTTTCCTGAGCCCAAAGAAAAGCGCGCAAATTTTACGTCTAACCAAAAAGGTATATAATATGTTCACATAACTCACTATTTTTATTCCAAATGGGTTTATTCCAAGTCAACAATAGTTCTAGAACATGTTTGAATCAAAACTAAATATTTATCATACACAAAAGCTGAGAAAAAAGTATTTTGACTGAAAAAGTATGAAAAAAGGTCAAATTAAGGGCTGAAATACCAACTTAAAGCTTTCTTGTACATTTGTCAATAATCAGACACAACATATTTTACATCCATGTGAAGGCATGTGCCAGTAGCTTTCTATTAATATCAAACATATTGATATAGTCCAAAATTTGACTACTCAGTGGGCAAAAATGTGAGATATGGTCAATTTTCCCGAGCATGAAGAAAAGCAAGCTAATTTTACGTCTAACGAAAAAAGCGAGTAATATGTTCACATAACTCATTATTTTTATTCCAAATGGGTTAATTTTAAGTCAACAATAGTTCTAGAACATGTTTGAATCAAAACTAAACATTTATACTATACAAAAATCGGCTGAGAGAAAAGTATTTTGTCTATTTAGTGAAAAAGTATGAAAAATGAGTAAAATTACGTGTTAAAATACTAACTTAAAGCTATATTGTGTATTTGTCATTGATCAGACACAAAATATTTTACATTCATGTGAAAGCCTGTGTCATATGTGAGGATAATAAATAATTTAAAAAATATTTAAATAGAAAATTACCACAATTTTAGCAAACAATCTCTTAATACGCAATATTTCAAATTGCGGTTTGCGATTTTGACGGTACTAGTGTTTAAAGGGTTTTTACGGTACTTTTGGACAGGATGATTTTTGTAAGACGCGCAGATTCGAATTCCTGAGAAAATTTCACTATAGGTGGAACTCTTAGATCGTATGGACCTTTCATCACAAATAAAACCCCCCTAGCTCTGGGACTAATATATTACATATCTATCCAACATCAATGAAAGATGAAAAGAACAATTAAAAAAAAGTTATGGATACACAACTGAGAGTGGTGAAAGTGGCTCAATTAACCCGCTGTATAGGGTAAATTGTGCCAAGCAGGGGGGTAGGTTGATCACCTATGGTAAAAATTCACAATTGACAAATGTACATGCCAAAATGTTATTTTTTGTCCAGAAAAATGCAAAAATAAAAAAATTAACACTTCTGTACATCACATAAGGGTCAAATTTGTTGACAAATCTCTTCCAACTCCCAAGTAATACAATCAGCATTATAGTCTGTATTGATGCATGGATCATTGTTTTCTTGTATTTATTAAGAAGATATATATTATTATTATGTGTCTTTATTATATTGACATATCACATAATGTCATTTGTTATACTATATCACATTCTATAATAATATATTATATTCCCACTGGGGTATGATGAGCCATGTCGAGTGGGGTTAGTTGATCCACATTTTGTAATAATATATTTTACCTACTGGGGTAAGATGAGCCATGAATGGGGTTAATTGAGCCGGTTAATCAACTTACCCCATCTTATTTGGCTCAACTTACCCCACAACAGCCATATTGTAAAATGTAAAATTCTGTGACATTTCAATGATCCAAGTTGAGTGTTACATTGACATAGGCTATCTTTATGTATTTGACTGCCTAACCTTATAGCAAGAATGTACAGAATCCCTATTGCTTTCGTAATATTGATGCAAACATTATAATATCTGAATTCTACTGACTACAGCGAAAAATGCATTTTTGAGCCACAAAACTCCCTACCTGCAAAATGATCTGTGCTCACAACGTGGCCATGTAAGTAATATCACAGTTAATCACCAGGTGGTGTTGGAACTTCCTTGAAATCCCATGTGTAGAAATGCGAGGGGGTGGATCAACTAAACCTGTGGCTCAACTAGCCTGACTCTCCCCTGAAGGCCTTGACTAATTACACAGTAGAATGTACTCCATTAGGAATATTCCTCAGTTTTGATCTGGCAAAGTGCTACTGTTATTCTCATTATATCACCCCCCCCCCCCCGCAAACTGTGTGAAAGGCCTTGATTGATTACACATAGAATGTGCTCCATTCGAGATATTTCTGAGTTTTGATCCGGAAAAGTGCAACTGTAAGTCTCTTTATATCACTACCCCCCCCCCCCCCTCCCCCGCGAATTCAATTGTATATACCTGTATTGATACCTGATTTTAACCAGGGATCTGGCCGGACGAATGGTTGCCAACTGGTAGTTAGAATGATCTCGCCCTCCACTACCATAACATGTGGAGGGTGAGATTTTGCTAACTACATCAATTCAGTCTTTTTTTCAAACCATTGGAATTACAATGACAGTGTATTTAAAGTATTATTATAACCCTAATCACACATAATACATATTTTACTTTACCTTCGTACAACTTGATTGTATAATGTAAGTAATATCACAGTTAATCACCAGGTGGCGTTGGAACTTCCTTGAAATCCCATGTGTAGAAATGCGAGGGGGTGGATCAACTAAACCTGTGGCTCAACTAACCCGACTCTCCCCTGAAGGCCTTGACTAATTACACAGTAAAATGTGCTCCATCATTGGTAAAGTTCTACTGTAAGTCTCATTATATCACCCCCCCCCCCCCCCCACGTGACGTGAACTTTGTGAAAGGCCTTGACTGATTACACAGTAGAATGTGCTCCATCAGGGATATTACTGAGTTTTGATCTGGAAAAGTGCTAATGTAAGTCGCGATATATTACCCCCCCCCCCCAGCAAACTGTGTGAAAGGCCTTGATTGATTACACAGAAGAATGTGTTCCATTAGAAATATTCCTGAGCTTTGATCTGGAAAAGTGCTACTATAAGTCCCATTATATCACACCCCTCGCCCCCGCAAACTAATATGTGAGAGGCCTTGACTACACAGTAGAATGTGCTTTATCAAGATTATGCATGAGTTTTGATCTGAAAAAATGCTACTGCAGTTTGTAAGTCCCTTTATATCAATCCCCCCCCCCCCTACCCACCCGAACTGTGTGAAATGCCTTGATTGATCACACAGTAGAATGTACTCCATTAGGAATATTCCTCAGTTTTGATCTGGCAAAGTGCTACTGTTATTCTCATTATATCACCCCCCCCCCCCCCGCGAACTGTGTGAAAGGCCTTGATTGATTACACAGTAGAATGTACACAATTAGGAATATTCCTCAGTTTTGATCTGGCAAAGTGCTACTGTTATTCTCATTATATCACCCCTCCCCCCCCCCCCGCGAACTGTGTGAAAGGCCTTGATTGATTACACAGTAGAATGTACTCCATTAGGAATATTCCTCAGTTTTGATCCGGAAAAGTGCAACTGTAAGTCTCTTTATATCACTACCCCCCCCCCCCCCCTCCCCGCGAATTCAATTGTATATACCTGTATTGATACCTGATCTTAACCAGGGATCTGGCCGGACGAATGGTTGCCAACTGGTAGTTAGAATGATCTCGCCCTCCACTACCATAACATGTGGAGGGTGAGATTTTGCTAACTACATCAATTCAGTCTTTTTTTTCAAGCCATTGGAATTACAATGACAGTGTATTTAAAGTATTATTATAACCCTAATCACACATAATACATATTTTACTTTACCTTCGTACAACTTGATTGTATAATAATAATGACATTATAAGCCGTGAAAACACTTTTAAATTCGAAACACCCGTGTTTCTGTAAGATGTTGTGGCTAGCGTCTCCCATTCGTGACCCGTTGAATTCTGGGTAGACCAGACCAACTAATATTTAAGAGGCCCCGGTTTGTGCCCTTAGTGAACAACAGGGGTCGTGGATTGGCTGTATGCCAAATATGCGCTAAAAACAACTCTGATACCAGCGTGTCACATATAGCATGATGATCAGTATCCAGTATGAAAACATAAACACGTGTGTGATGGTCTTGCACAAGTACTTACAATCCCATCCCGAAATCCTATTGACTTGTATGTATTATTGCCCACACGCTAGAGACCACACGCCTATCAGGAACCCCTCATATCCACTGGCAATTTTATAGATAGAAAGTTTAAGGGTTGTGAATTCAAAAATGTGTTGTGCATTAATTCAAGATAGCAACCACTTGACCTTATTTGCAACATATTTCATCATTTGTTGGTATTCAGTGAGATCTGTTCAAGTTATTTGACCCAAATTAGTGGTTTGCGAGATCATACAGAACGTAAATAAAAGTTGAATGTACACATGTTAAAACTCATTTGCATAAATCCAAGATGGACGCTGTTTTACCTTATTCGGTACCTTTTTCTATCATTTGTCGGTATATATTTAGCTTATTTTAACATGTTTGGCTCTAATTATGATCACACAAAAGGTTGACATGTCGACAACAAACAATGAAAACAAGTATTTCGATATTCCTTGCCATAAATCCAAGATGGCCCCTGCTTTACGCTGTTTGACAGCATATGTGACCCGATCTGGCAAAATGAGTCCTAAAGCACACTTTGACAAACGATGTTGGGGCCATTAAAAGCTAAGATAACCTTTATTTGATGTATTTTCAATTTTTACATAAGTCTTTACTCTCATATGTAAATTCATTTTTAATAATAATGTTGAGTCTAGCCAGCAAACAGTGGCGGATCCAGGATTTGAAAAAGGACAGGGCGCAGGTGGCTCGGAGGCGAGTTTTCAGGCAAAGGCCTATTTAAGTCAATTTAGGGGATTTTTTAAAGAATTTGGCGCAAAAAACGGGTGGGCGTGCGCCCCCCCCCCCCCCTGGATCCGCGCCTGCCAAGCACCTGACACATATCGGCTGAACAATCGTGATGCAGGATTACACTTAAATATACGTGGATGCAAGCAGTTGTGTGAAAGGCTTGCTAACCTAATCTAGGCGCAGAAAAAAAACAATGGACACATTTCTAGAAAAGTTAATGAGGGCGACGAAATTAAAAAACCTCCTGACCTATTTAAAAAAAAATAATGAGGGCGACGAGAAAACAAACAAAACACTCCAATGCGCTAATACGCTGCCCAAATTTAATGTGCGCGCTACAAGGCCAACTATAACTCGGCAAGTGACGGCGTCGCTGAATCAACAAGCTTGCAGACAACGACATCAGACTAGAACCCTGTCATTTCATAGTACAGCAGCGACCCCACCAGCCTTCACATCGACCGGAAAGACATCAACACACACGTGTAATGATGTTGTAATGATGTTGCACAAGCATTGCTGGTCGACTTTCTAAACAAATTTAGCGAACTAGAAATGATGTAAATGGTGTTGTAAATCTCTGGACTAAATCGTTCAATCAAATTATTACCAATCATTGTCCTAGGATAACGAAGCGAATTAAAAGACTGAAACAACCCAATTGGATTACAAACGAAATAATAAGCATCATTCGTCGGAGAGACTTTGAGGAAAAAAGAAATAATTCAAAAAGCGAAATTTCTCAAAATAAGGTACAAGTGCATCACATATACACAGAAACTAAATACACAATAACCATAACATAGAACGACACTGAACACACAAGCTAGCAGGCACACATGTATAGTTGTGTATGTATATACACATCGGCACTAAACACACAACGACTATCAAGTAGAAAGACACTGAACACACAAGCTATCAGGCACACAGGTATGGTTGTGTGTATATATATATACACATACATTAAACACACAACGACCATAGTATGGACACTAATCACACAATGACATAAAATATAAAGCCACTGAACACAAGCTATTAGGCACACAGGTATTGTTGCGTGTGTATATACACAGACACTAAACACATAACGCCGATGACATAGAAAGACACTGAACTAGTTAGGCTGACTGGTGGTTATCTGGTTATATATGAAGGAATTGTTCATTTAATGATAAAAGCATGAAATTTTATATGCTGTAAGACAACACCCTTAAGAATGTTTTTAGCTATAGAGCCATTAAAAAAAAGACCTGTGACCTCGCTGGTGGCGATTTTACAAAATGGCCGCCAAAAGGTATATAAGTGTCAATATCCCAGCGCCTAATCCACTTAGAATCTAAATATTTTAATCTAAATATACATTTTCAGGGGTACTGATAATAAATAAAGTATTTTTATACACATTAATCCAACACAGAGCATTTTAATGACTTTAGTGACAGCCATTTTAGAAAATGGCTGACCAATAAATTATAAGTATCTCTAATGTTAGGTCAGCTTCTAATCCACAAATATTCTGAATATCTATGTCTACATGTATATTTTGAAGGTCACTGGTAACAAAACAAAATATTTTTAAGCGACCAAAAAAATACTGACTCTAGTGGTGGCCATTTTAAAAATGGCCGACAAAGTCCACATACAAAGTGTGTCAATATCTCAGCTTCTAATCCACCTAAAATCGAAATACTTTTATCTCAATATACATTTTTAAGGGTACTGATAAAGAATAAAGTATTTTTAAACACATTAATCCAACAGAATAACAAACCTTTTACTGAATCTAGTGGTGGCCATTTTTCAAAATGGCCGACCAAATCTGAGTTTGTATCAATATCTCAGCTTCTAATCCACCTAAAATCGAAATATTTTTATCTAAATATACATTTTCAGGGGTACTGATACTTAAAAAGGTATTTTTAAACACATTATTACAACAACAAAAATATTTCACTGACTCCAGTGGTGGTCATTGTGCAAACTGGCCGTCCAAATCCACATGTATACGTGCCAATATCACAGCTTCCAATCCAGGTAAAATCGGAATATTTGTATCTGAATATACATTTTCAGGGGCACTGATATAAAAGTATTTTTTTTTAAATTTTAATCCAACAAAAGAACATTTTTATGCATTCAATGGCCGAATATATTTAAGTGTCAATATCAATAATATTCATTTATAAGCGAACAAATTGTATCTTAATATAGGCCTACATTTTCAAGGGCAGTGATAGCAACAAAAAAATGTTTAAATATTTTAATACAACAAAAAACATTGGGCCATTTAAAAAAATAGCCATTTTATAAGATATATATATATATATATGTGTCAGCACTGTCTCATACTCGAGGGCAAGGATTACAAAAAAATAGACCCTAGAGCTGTTTATGATAGTTAGTCAGTTGGCCAGGAATCAGAAAATAGCATATTTAAGGTTTTCGTGTCGACTTTTCTGTGCATACCTAAAACCTTACTAGATGTATTCTCAGCCGTCTTATAATGAAACCCCGATCGGTTGTCGGTTTTCATGTGTGTGAACTAGAGCTGAAGAGTATTTTTAAAATGGCCGCCAAATTCACCCTTAAATTGTAAATTTTACCAGTCAATCAACATTATTATGAACAAAAAACACTCAATTAAAAATCAAAAACAATCCGGATGTAGTCTAGCTTTACTCTAATATACTTTAGGACAATATTATTTGATATAGAGCTACATAGTATTTTCCAAATGGCCGCCAAATTCACCAATACATTGTCAATTTTACCAGGCAATCAAAATCAAAAATAATGTGGAGGTAATATAGCTTTATCATAATATACTTAAAGACAATATTTTTTATCGTGTATCAATAAAGGTGTAGTAAAAAAAACATTTTAACTTTGTATTTAAGCATAACTTTCAAACTCTTTAATTTTAAAATATGACAATTATGCGTATAATCCAGCGCCTTTTTGTCCTTAAGTTTTATTTCTATACATCGTCTTCGATGTATAGGTCTGGAATTGTATATACCTGTATTGATACCTGATCTTAACCAGGGGTCTGGCCGGAAGAATGGTTGCCAACTGGTAGTTGTAAGGATCTCGCCCTCCACTACCGTAATATGTGGAGAGTGGGATTTTGCTAACTACTACACTCCGTAGCAGTGTGTGTGCCTACACACTGCTACGCCGTGTGCTGATTCATGCCGACTGCAAGTGGCCTTTCCCGACCCCTTCCACCACCCTCCCCCTGTATGAAATGATTACTTGTTTCATTTAAACGAAACTGCCGCTCGGGCAGGATTTTCAGCGTAACGCGACATTGTTTGAATGGGGACAGTGTAGCTAACTACCAACTGGTGACTTCGTCACTCTCAGACCAGGCACATCTGATCCATCAATTCAGTCATTTTTTTCGAACCATTGGAAATACAATGACAGTGTATTTAAAGTATTATTATAACCCTATTATCACATCACCTACAGAGCCCAAAAACACGTAAAATGATTAAAATACTCTAATAATCCATACCTGAACATGGTTTTTAAAAGCGGGAACCCTTTACTTTTGGAAAAAAATTCAAACATCTTTTTTTTAACCATTATTTTGCCCAAGTTCGTAACAATGCGAATCCTCGATAGCCACCCAAGAAGAATAAGTTAAATTGACCTTGACCTTAGCAGGCCTGATGTAGAACATTATACTATGCAATATACCCCTCAATTATATTACTAATATCTCACATTAAATAATGACATATGCGGATATTTAAGTGTCACGTCTATCCATAATAATGCAATATAATGACATTCTAATGGCTTTGGTCTAGGATACTAAAATGTCAGATCTGTGGTTAAATTTTACTCACTTTGTAACCTAGTGTGAAACGAAAGCGATTACAACGTCTCGACCTGCCTTCAGCAGATCTTGATCACGCCAACCTTGCGACACAGTTAAAGTGGCCTTTTAATATAGGTGGCTGCAAATAGAAGGTTTATTCGTATACAAAAAAATATTTTTTGGGAATGACCAAGTGGCCTCGCATAAGAGGTTGGCTGCTCCTAAGAGTGGATGCTCTCAGCGGGCTCTACTCACTACTGTATTGCCAATTATATTGCTATATTCATACTTTATAAAGACATATTCTGACATTAAATGCTGATGTTGAATACAATATCTCACACTCTCATATACAGTTAAACAAAATGTCATATATCGACTAGTTAATGTCATATATATATACATTATAATAGCATGTTGTGGGAAATTAGTATCATATATTGATACTATAACTCCATATTCTGAAAATATAGCATCCTATTGTGACAGTATACTGATAACATTTAATACCACATACAATGACGTGGATGTAATATTTTTACACTACAGCTTGTGCAATATTATAGTATTATTCTTTTATTAAAGTAACACATCCTGACACTGTAGTGCTCCAACCCATCATTGTATTGCATAATGTGGAATATCCTACCATTTGAGTACCATACTGGGGTATACAAAACAATACGATTTCATTATACTTATAAATGCCATTTTTTATTGCCATATATTGTCATTATAATTCCATATTAGGCCTTACTATAATTATCATATATCGACACTATCATGCCATAACATGAAATTCCAAGGTTTATGGCAAGCTTATACCATCAATAACATCATCTTTGTTTAGTTCAACCAGCATACTTGCATCTTGTAGGTGTCGGGCATATTTTCTGACTAGAGCATGACGATCAAGCGTACGGTACAATAGTTCTGTGTCTGTTGCTGGTTCCATGCAAAAAACAGATCTGTCATGCCACTATTTTGACAAAAATCGGGCCTATACTTTTCGAGAACATAATGTAATGTCTGCTAATGCTGTTTTTCTCTTGTCAGTTTGTTCAACCTTAGTTTTGTTAGATTGTAAATGAAATTCATCAAGCTATTTGCCTTTTTGGTTTTAAATGTTCCGCCTAGTCAACTAGCTGTAGACAGAAAATAATATTTGATGGCAAACATCATTTTTTATTGCTACCGATCTCAGCCTGTATCAACCAAAAAGCATTACCATGCATATTCTATCTGCATTCATATTAATGTTGCGATGATGTGTAAACAAATCAATAAAACGATAAAACAAGTATTTATCAGATCATTTAGGTACGTATTTCAGATTATTCCCCCTAATTCTGTCTTGGTCCTGAAAATGTATATTTAAACACAAAGATTTTTTTTTCTATGTTTATTAGTAGCGGGGATATTAAAACATGTATATTCCGGCGGCCATTTTTAAAAATGGCCACCATCAAGGTCAAATGTGCGTATTTGTTATTGCCTTTTTTGTAATACTTGGTCCTGAAAATATATATTTAGACACCAAGATCATTTTTCCAAGTGGTTTAGAAACTGAGATATTGATACATGTATGTTCTGGCGGCCATTTTGAAAAATAGCCGCCATTAAGGTCAAGGGTCAAATTTGGAATGGCCCTATAGCTAAAATTTACCGTCATGATATGTTCTCCTAGCATGCAAAATTTCATGCTTTTATCATTGAAAGAACAATTTTTTTACCGGTCAGCCTAACTAAACACATTAGGCACACAGGTATAGTTGTGTATGTATATACATACATGTAGACACTAAACGCCGATGACCATAAATCAGAAAAACACTGAACACACAAGCTATTAGGGTATAGGTATAGTTGTGTTGGTATATACACATACACTAAGCACACAATGCCAACAAAATATGAGGACAATAAGCACACAATGCCCACACAATATGAAGACACTAAACACACACGCTACAGGCACCAGGGATGTGGTAATAGTAACAGGTAATAGTAAAAGGTAATGGGGGGATTTCACTGTAATATGTATATAAACAGACACTAAACACACAATGCCAACAAAATATAAAGACACTGAACACACAATGACCATAAAATATAAAGACAATAAACACACAATAACCATAAAATATATAGACAATAAACACACAATGACCATAAAATATAAAGACACTAAACACACAAGCTATCAGGCACACAGGTACAGTTGCGTATGTATATACACAGACACTAAACACACAATGGCCATGACATGGAAAGACACTGAAAACACAAGCTAATAGGCACACAGGTATAGGTGTGTATGTATATACACAGACACTAAGCACACAACAACCATCAAATATAAAGACACTGAACACACAAGCTATTAGGCACACGGGTATAGTTGTGTTTGTATATACACAGAAAATTAAACACATAGCGACCATAAAAAAGAAAGACACTGAACACAGAAACTATTAGGCACACAGGTATATGTGTGTATGTATACACAGACACCAAGCACACAACGACCATAAACAAAAAAAGACACTGAACACACAAGCTATTATGCACACAGGTATAGTTGTGTATGTATATACACAGACACTAAACACACACGACCATGATATTGAAAGACACTGAACACACAAGCTATAAGACACACCGGTATAGTTGTGTATGTATATACACAGACACTATACACACACCGACCTGTCTGTCTGTCTGTCTGTCTGTCTGTCTGTCTGTCTGTCTGTCTGTCTGTCTGTCTGTCTGTCTGTCTGTCTGTCTGTCTGTCTGTCTGTCTGTCTGTCCGTCTGTCCGTCCGTCCGTCCGTCCGTCCGTCCGTCCGTCCGTCCGTCCGTCCGTCCGTCCGTCCGTCCGTCCGTCCGTCCGTCCGTCCGTCCGTCCGTCTGTCTGTCTGTATACATAAATAATCATTATTCAAAATAGTTTTCACTTTTGTTTTAAATAAAAAAAGTCGTTTAAGGTACGATGCAGAAACACAGATAATAAGGGATGGAGCATAGAATCTATTTTGTTTTAATGTTGTACCACCGTCTGCGACATTAGCCCAACAATAAACTGGTATTAGATCAGCGTCTCTCATTTGCTTATATAATTACATCGTTAATTTTACAACAATGCTCATAATGGTTGATAAATAATACTTTTAGTCAGTTTTTTATTTAGAACACGTGTGTTATTTCCTGCTGGAGTAATAGGCCATTGTCCTGTTTTAACTTTATTCTAAAAATCATTTATTGAGATGATTTTTGTGAATGCATGAAACAGGTGTTTTACTCTTTAGAAACTCAACTATTTTTTTAAATTATGTTTTTCATAATGCATACCTTATGTAAAGGTTCAGATCATTACATATTCCTTTTCACTTATTTGCTTTGTTAATATATGTCCTTAGCAGTTGCGGTCACAGAAGAATTTGCTCACAGGCCTATCAATGTGTATTCTGTGGAGCAAGATGGAAATTATGATGGAGCTAAGGACAGTTTACAATGTATATTTAATCCTCCAGAAGAACCTACTGGTAGCAATAGTAACTTTTGGAAAGACTGTAGAACAAACCTAGATTGCACTACACCTTTAGCAGAGGATGATGTAATTTATAATACAGACTACAGTGTATCCCTGTCAGAAGAAGGTGATTATAACCTCACAATCAATGACGTGACTTCAGTGTCAGCGGGTACATACCTGTGTGAGGCGAAGAGAGGTGCTGACTACAGTAGAGCTAAAGGAAGGATGCTAGTAATTGGTGAGTTTAAAAAATACCTGTATGCGGGATAAATTATATCTTTTGTATTTTCTTAAAGGGACTGGCCCAGGCTAAAATCATAAAAAAATCGGTGATTTTATTTTGGCTTCTTAATATGACCATATGATGTAAACATGTCCATAGACTAGTACTGCAATTTTTTTTTTAATTTTTCTGCTTCGCATTCACCAGTTAGACTAGATATAGAGACGAAATTCCTGTATTTCTAATTTTTGACATGGTTGTCAAAAATTAGAAATCAGGAATTTCTTCTCTATATCTAGCCTAACTGGTGAAATAAAATCACCGATTTTTTTGATGATTTTTGCGTGGGCCAGTCCCTTTAAATACTGGAGGGATTAAGGCTAATTTTAATCTAGATGAGTTCTTTACTTACATTATATTTTTTTATAGACTAGAATATTAGTTTCCAGCGAATCATTCTATCATGCTTATGTGTGGGAGCAACATGAGAGGCTTTGGCGTATAGCACAGACATCGTTATAGACGTATCTGTGCGGCGTCACTGCGACATCTTCCTTATATATTTTTTGCCAAAAATCTTGTGTTAAATCAGAGAAAAAATATGCATCATGTACATTATAAAATAACATTACACTCTAACCCTTTCCATGCGGCTCCTGGGCCCCTAGTCGGGATCCGAAAAGGTTTTTTATTTCCGGCTACCAGGATTATGTACAGTTACAGTTACAGTCATCACTGGTAATTCCAGTAATGACAAGACCATGTTTGTGAATTGCCAACAAATTGTGTTGTGGAACATTCAGATGTCATTTTATAGCCCATGTATGTAGACTATACCCCTGCCTTACTACTCTCTTTAGTAATAGTGTAAGCTTTAATGCAAGTTATCTTCTATAATGTGATCTAGATAGGATTAGATACATGAAGGCCCTACACAAATACCTGAATAATACAAAATGCACAGAATAGAATGATTGTCCAACTTTATCTCAGATCCTTGACATATCATGACGGATTTTTTTTTCAAAGAGTTGCTTTTATTGTGGACAGCTTCTATTAACAAAAAAAAGAGGACTTTTCCAACAGATGCTTTTTTTCCTAACGTTCTTCTATTAGGGACAAGAGAGTATTGGGGGGGGGGGGGGGTTACAGAGCCAATATATCAAGTAACAAGTATTTATTGCTGATGGTTCCTGTGTGAGGAACATGACGGAAGAGCCAGGAGAGCGCTGGCGCCATATAAAACAATATAATCCATGGGCCAGATATAAAAACCCTCCCCCCCCCCCTGGGGATTTTTGAAAACAGTGATTTTTGGACACTATGTTATATGACTATTCAATATCTGCTTGTCTGCACTCAAAATATTGGGGCATAAAAAATACTGGGTCATCAAACATATGCACCCCCCCCTGAATTTTAAGCGGTAAATTCAATTTTATAAAAGTCATGTTGTGTATATTTTTTTTCATCTGCAGGTATTTATTCTTATAATTAAACACTAGTTATGTTACAAGAAGATGCTATGTGAGACGAAAATAAAAAATAAAATAATATGGGGTTCATTAATATATGTAATAACCCTTGAAATCCCAAATTCCACATATCGCTTGCTACGCTTACATGAAAATCTAATCTGAAAACCCTCTCCACCCCCCTCCTCAAGGGCGAGATGTTTGAAAATGATAATTTTAAGACAGCTTATTCCATATGCATTAAATATCTGCTTGTTTGCATTCAAAATATTGCGACGGGAAAAAATACTGGATCATCAAACATATGTACCCCCTTGAATTTTAAGCGGTAAATATAATTTACTGAAAGGCATGTTGTATATATTTTTTCAACTACAGGTATTCATTCTAATAATTAAACATTAGTTATGTTACAAGAAGATGCTATGTGAGACAAAATAAAAAATAAAATAATATGGGGTTTATTAATATATGTAATAACCCTTTAAATTCCAAATTCCACATATCGCTTGCTACGTTTACATGACAATCTAATATGAAAACCCTGTCCACCCCCCTCCTCAAGGGAGAGATATTTGAAAACGTTATTTTTAGGATATCTTATTTAATATCCAATAAAAAACTGCTTGTTTGCATTCAAAATTTCGCGACGGGAAAAAATGCTGGGTCATCAAACATATGTACCCCCTTGAATTTTAAGCGGTAAATATAATTTACTGAAAGGCATGTTGTATATATTTTTTCAACTACAGGTATTCATTCTAATAATTAAACACTAGTTATGCTACAAGAAGATGCTATATGAGACGATAAAAATAAATAATAATATGGGGTTCATCAATACAGTATATGTAATAACCCTTTAAATCCCAAATTCCACATATCGCTTGCTACGTTTACATGACAATCTAATATGAAAACCCTCTCCACCCCCCTTCCTTAAGGGCGAGATATTTGAAAACGATAATTTCAAGACTGCTTATTGAATTACCATTCAATATCTGCCTGTTTGCACTCAAAATATTGCGACAGGAAAAATACTGGGTCATCAAACATATGTACCCCCTTGAATTTTAAGCGGTAAATATAATTTACTGAAAGGCTTATTTTTTTCAACTACATATATTTATTCTTATAATTAAACACTAGTTATGTTACAAGAATATGCTATGTGAGACGAAAAAAAAAAAAAATGGGGTTCATCAATATATGTAATAACCATTTAAATCACAAATTCCACATATTGCTTGCTACATTTACATAAAAATCTAATATGAAAACCCTCTCTACCCCCTTCTCCAGGGCGAGGTATTTGGAGACGATAATTTTTAGACACCTTATTCAACATCCATTCAATATCTGCTTGTTTGCACTCAAAATATTGCGACAGGAAGAAATATTGGGTCACCAAACATAATGTACCCCCTTGAATTTTAAGCGGTAAATTTAATTTACTAAAAGGCATGTTGTATATATTTTTCCAACTACAGGTAGCTATCCTAAGAATTAAACACTTGTATCGTTACAGGATGTTATGTGAAACTAAAATAAAAAAACATAACAAATATGGGGTTCATTAATACATGTAATAACCCTTTAAATTCCAAATTGCACGCCTCCTATGCTACGTGTATATGCAAACCAGATAAACAAAACCCTCTCCACCCCCCTCCTCCTGGGCGGGATTTTTTAAGACAATAATTTTTTAGACACCTTATTGTTTATCTGTTCTATATCTGCTTGTTTGCACCTAAAATATTGGGGCTGGAAAAAAATAACGGGTCATCAAACATATGTACCCCCTGAATTATAAGCGGTAAATTTAATTTCCTAGAAGACATGATGTGATTGTTTTTTTTAATTCCAGGTATGTGTTCCATGGAATAAACACTAGTCATGTTACTAGAAAATGTTACGTGGAGTGAAAAATATAAAAAAATAAAAAATATTAGGTTCATTACAATATATAATGACTCTTTAAATCTCAAAGTACACGTCTTTCATGCTATGTGTATATGAAAACCAGAAATGAAAAATATCCCCTACCCCCTCACCATGGCCGGGATTTCTAAAGACAATAATTTTTAGACACCTTATTATTTATCTATAAAATATCTGCTTGTTTGCTCTCAAAATATTGGGGCTGTAAAAAATATCGGTTCATCAAACATATGTACACCATGAATTTTAAGTGGTAAATTTAATTTCCTAGAAGACATGTTGTGATTGTTTTTAACTCCAGGTATGTGTTCCACGGAATAAACACTAGTTATGTTACTAAAAAATGTTACGTGAAGTGAAAATTACAAAAAATAACAAATATGGGGTTCATTACAATATATAATGACCCTTTAAATCTCAAAGTACACGTCTTCCGTGCTATGTGTATATGAAAACCATACATGAAAAACATCCCCTACCCCCTCCCCATGGGCGGGATTTTTAAAGACAACTTATTATATATTTATTTATTAACTGCTAGTTTGCACTCAAGAGATTAGAGTAAGAACAATTAATGGGTCATTTTACACAGTAAATTTAATATCAGAAAAGACTGGTTGTATCTATTTGTTCAACTCTAGTTATTTATCCCAAGGATTACCACATTAAAATCACCCTAGTTATGTCAGTAGAAAAAATAAACTAAATGAACAAATATGGGTTTATTATTACATCATACATGTAATAACCAATTAACTCCTATTTTACAGGTCAGTTATATTTAACCAAGGTGTGATAAAATAATAGTTTCATCATGTCAGTGGCATTTAGAAGGCATGGACATACAATAATCTCAGACATTACGAAGGGCTCAAAAAAATGATAGTCTTTTTGATGACTTTTGAGTTCATGTGACTCAAACCCAAAGCATGTCTCGACATATATCACTGATTAATAATTAGCAGGTGCAACGTTGGGTGCTGATAAATAGGTCTAAACATTATTTTTCTTTTATTAATATTTCAGATAACTTGTTACCACCAGCTAGTATGCATAGTGTACGTAACCTTTCTAATAATTATGCAAACCCATGTTCATAGTTTTCTGGCAATCAGAAGGGGCACGATATGTTCGGGTGATGTGTTTATTTTTAATTCCCGATATCCCTAATAAACATGTTGATATCCCTAATATTCATATTTCGATGCTTGGTAACTAGCTTAGCAGGATATGTGGGCAACCTTTTATCAACATTAGGTTCTAAATTAACTTTTACATATTATTTGAACTATAAAGCCCACACTTCTGAATTGGCACCAGAATAAAATAACAAAAATGCTACAGGCACATGCTTATTTTATTGGTCACTTTATGTATGTATTATCGGACAATAATGTAACTATAGGTTAAGATACCATGCTGGAAGCCATAAAAAAATCAAAGTAAGAAAATCGCAATAAAAAACAAATTTTGGTATTATCGTATAAGTATAGTTGCCCACACCAAAATAATTATATAGTAAATAGGTGTCATTTTAATTAAAGGCAATATCCACGAGATCCGGGTTATAGGGTTACCCTAATATAGTAAAGAAAACAAAGTAGGGTCTACTGCTGTATTAAAAGATCAAAATATGAAAAATAAACGTTTAAACTGGTCGTGGGTATTAGCTGAGAGGTCAAGGGGCTTAGTGAGAGGTCGTGTGTGACGATAATACGTCTTTGAGTTTTGTCTTTTTACACGCATTTCTATTTCACAACGCCTTAACTACATGTGTGTACACAATTACAAGTTGAAATGTTATATATTACATGTAATGTGGACATTTCGGAAAAATGTTTTCAGATGAAAGGTTGACGACAAAAATGGGAGTGTAGATATTTTATGTTTTACTCTTGGGTTGTTTGGTCTTTAATATAGTCCCTATTGCTTGAAACCTGATATTCTATAATACTTATTATTAGCTAATTTGCATATTTTATGCTAATAAGTTTTCATGATGTTGATAACATATATTTTATTACAATCTCTGTCCATGAAAACCATAGGGTAGACATTTTTTTTCAAGATTCTAAATTTTCTGAGATATTGCTTGAAACTGGATTTTGCATAATGGCTGTCTAATTTGCATATTTTATGCTAATTTATTATTCTGATCCTGATTAAATATATTTTATTGCATTCGTTGACCATGAAAACCGTATGAGGATTTTCGGTAATGGCTGCCTAATTTGCATATTTTAGCGCATTTAGCCCCAACAGCTTAAATGCAAACAACCGGATTTCAATAGGTCCATATTCAGAGGCTTCAAAAATAACCACCGTGGGGGGGGGGGGGGGGTTACGGGGTGGCCCACGGTCTAATACAGTGCATATTATAATACTATTTACAATTGTAATGATTGATACAAGAATCAGTGGATTAGCTGATATTATTCATGTTAAGGACACTTTAAAACTTTGCGATAATCACTTTCACGAATAAACTTAACTGCAGTACATTATTATAATAATTTTGCTTGAATAATTGTTCCAGTTAGATAGGGGAAGAGGTCTTTTCCAGAATTTGACATTTATATATTTTTTACGCTCTTCTCTGAATAGCGGACAGCATCACAGATAGTGGTATTCATCGCCAATGTCGTTGCAATGGAGGCATAACCGTAGGTCGCGCTGAGTTTGAGCCCGACAACCAGCTTCGATTGGTAAACGGTGATTGCGGCACCGAAATTTTGTCATTAGGATTCTATTATTTACAGGTAGTTCAGTCAGATATTTCTCGAAACCAAAAGTATTTTTAATTATACGGTATACAGTACATTTACCACCTTTTGTTATGCCTTCATTCCAATTTTGTATGAATTGGTCGTGCAACCTTGACTTGAGAATTGTATTAAATTGATCTGGTGATTTAGGTAAAGATTGATTCGTCCAAATCCCAGAGAATCCAGCACTATTGTGGTAAATTTATGTTGTGACCCAGCGAGTCTCGAACCGGCGACCTCTCGCACCACAAGCCAACGTTTTACCATTGAGCTAAAGGTATAGACAGTAGCTAAAGGGCTCAACACTGCTTGCTTTCCTACACTCTTCCTCCTTTGCTCTCGAAGAGAGAGGCCCGCCGCGATCTCATCGTCTGGCGCCACAGGCTGTCAACCATGTTCCCAACACTGGCTGCCCAACCCCACAAATCGTTGCCTTGCTGGTCCTCGACCCGACAAGCCCAACACCGCATCACCAATCACCAGCGGTCACCAGTCCATTGCACACATATTCGTCTCCGGTGATTTAGGTAAAGATTGACTCGTCCAAATCCCAGAGAATCCAGCACTATTGTGGTAAATTTATGTTGTGACCCAGCGAGTCTCGAACCGGCGACCTCTCGCACCACAAGCCAACGTTTTACCATTGAGCTAAAGTTCTAGACAGTAGCTCAAGGGCTCAACACTGCTTGCTTTCCTACACTATCTAGTATGTTTTTCACCGAGCTAATCCAAGTAGAATGAAACAAATCCTTCTCGTGAAGTGTATATATTAAAGAGTAAATCATTTTCGACAGTTTATTTTCTTTACTGGTCATCAGTCTCGCCCAGTAGAGGATCATTTTACATTTAATATCTATATGAAGCGGCGTTTCACCCAACTCTCCATAAACCATATTAGAGCATGTATATTTATGAGCATGTAGAAGATATTAACAGAATCTTAATTTTACTTTATTTACAATGTCGCAATTTTCACACCCCCACACTTCAGCTCCATATAATACAACAGGTTTTACCAGAGTGTCAAATAACTTTAATGCAATATCTGGAGGTAGAGATAAAGATTTAATTCGTTTCAGTAGAGCGAACATTGCCCTGCATCCCTTTTGATAAAGACTTTCTTTTGCAACGTTATATTTTGCATTAAAATTAAACGTGACACCCAGGTAATTGTAATCATTCACTACATCAAGTTTCATGTTTGCAAATTTAAACGAAGGTATATTCTTTAATTTGCCTCGCAAAAACAGGAATATTTTGGTTTTACTGGTGTTAATTTTTAAATGAAAATTGTTACAATATTCATTTAGAGTATCCAAATATTTTTGCAGGTCTTCAGGGGATTCAGCCAATAATACAGTATCATCCGCGTACATCAAAATATATAACTTTAAGTACGATGCTAGATCTTCTTTTGGATCTTGGACTAGCTGGTCCATCTCCTGGATTTTGTCTAGGCTTTTACAAGATCGTGATATAAATTCGTTAAGATCAGCTAAGTAGAGAGAGAAAAGCAACGGAGATAAATTTTCTCCTTGTCGAACTCCAACATTACATGAGAAATATTCAGTTTTTTCCACTTACATTAACACATGATTTTGCCTGACTGTAGAGGTTTTTAATTACTTTTAAAATCCGCCCTGATATCCCAGAGGATAACAACTTGGTCCATAATTTGGTCCTATTCATGGTATCAAATGCCTTTTGGTAGTCTACAAAACAACAGTATAATCGTTTACGTTTGTTGAGGTGATTATCAGCCAAAGTTTTCAAAACAAAAATGTGGTCTATGGTGGAATTGTCGGATTTGAAACCGGCCTGTTCTGGACCGACGGTGTCATGAGCTTTAACGAAGTTTGATAATCTTTCATTCAGACAGCTTGTGAACAGAAATACCTCTATAATTATTTGGATCAGTATCATCTCCTTTATTTTTGTAGATAGGTCTTATAATACTAATAGCCCAATCGTCTGGTACTATGCCTGTAGAAAGAATGATGTTAAATAAGTTTGCATATACTGGTATTAATTTATCTGGCGAATGTTTAAAAAAATCGTTGATAATTTGATCAATTCCCGATAATTTGTGACTTTTTGATGGCTTTTGTAATTTTTTGGGTGTTAAAGGGTTTATTGAGATCAGGATCGTCAGCGACGTTGAGTTCCTCACGGTGGCATGCCTCCGTCTGATTAGTTGACTCAGTTTCAGACGCTAATTTCTTAAAATGCTGCTCAAATATATCTAAAGATATTTTAGTCTCATTCACTTTTTTTGTTTTTCCCTGGATTATGTTCTAATAATCCTTTAGATTTTCGGATTGTAATGTTCGTAATTTATTTATGGTGGCTTTTTATATTCACAGAAATCTTTATTTGCAGTTTTCTTGTATTGTTTACTATATACTCTAACTTCGTTAAAATGTGTCGCATTTTTTAATCTCCTATATTTATTTCTATATTTCAACATATTGCGACGTGCTTCCTCACATTCTGTATTATACCACGGTTTGTGAGGTAAAGCACGTCGCCTAGGTTTCTTAGCACTAACTTTACCTTCATGTGATAGACCAGAGGCAGTGGCAGATTGTTTCAGTACCTCACATATATCATCCGAAACTTTACTCACTACATCTGCTGTAATATTCCCCTCTGCTTCTGCTCTATCCATGGTGTGCAATATCAATTCAATACATTCATCTGACATTATCCAGCATAGTGCGTACCCGGCGTACGCCCCCCCCCCCTTTTTGGAAAAAATATTGCATTTTCATGCATTTTTTGGAATAAAGTGAAGCTAACACTGTCTGATACATTCGATTGAAATGAAGCTGCAGAATCTGATTTCCACATGTATTTAATTACATGTTCAGATCGTGTATGAAGAGTTTTATTTGACAGATCGTCTTCTTTTTCTAGTAGGCCTACTAAAATGAAAACAGCATTGACAGGGCAGTGGATATCAGAAATAATGCAGTCAAATTCCAAAATATCAAATTTTTCACCGTATGGAGCAGAGATTAGAATGTAATCTACAACACTAGCATTTTTACATGTTGTTTTACCAATACCTTTATCGGCTCCATATCTGCCATTCATAATATGCAAATCTATACTGTTACAGAGTTCCATTAACCGTTTACCCCTATTATTTACATACTGATCCTTGTTTGAGCGTTTTGTGACATTAGAATAACTACTGAGAATTTCACACAATTCAACACTTTGATCTCCAATTTCATCGTTATGTGACACATCAGGGCTTATACCCATCCTGGCATTGAAATCACCAAGAAGACAGACTGCCATATTTTCATCTTCACTTTTAATGTTATTTATAGTTTCTTCAATATCATCAAAGACAGACGGATCTGCATATGGAGAGTCTGCTGGTGGAGCGTATACGAGTCCAAAAACTGGTATATTAGAAACTGCTCTTGATATTTTACTCCAGATGCTTTATTTGATACCGAAGTCCAAAACCTTCACAAAATTTACAATGGACTCATGGACTAAAATGGCCACTCGACCAGATGCTCGTCTGGTTGTTTGTCTATTATTAATTAGAAGCTTAAATCCTGGTATAATAATCTCATCAAATTTACCTAGTTTAGCTTCTGTTAAGAATAAGATTTGATGTTTCTGTATAAATTGTAAATCGATATTTTTCAACTTGGCTTTCAAACCACAAATATTTAAAAGAACAATGTCAAGATCACTTGCAACAGAGCTACATTTTAGTGTGTTAATAGATGACCTATTATTAGTTTGATCTAATGGTGGACTATTAGATATTACAGTCTTGTGGCATATCTCGGGCAAGCAACTTCGACGGTACAAGACGGCGCCCGAGCTCGTGTTAAATGACGTCATAAAAAGTACATTTTAAAAAATGACCGGTCCACAGAAACTGCTGTACTGTTGTATTAAATGCTGTGATCCCGTCACAGCCTGTTTCGCCACCGTTTATTTTCCGGGGAGGTGACAGTAGGCTATTTCTAGTGCTAATTATTATGATTTCATAAGCATGACCCGTGTCTAGTTTCAAATAATGATCTGAGATTGTTCTTTAATTAGAAATCTTCTCAAGGTCATGCTAAGGTGAATTCAATGTCATTTCAAGGTCAAATAGGCAAACATTAGACAAAAGTAGACTTTTTGTCATTTGCGAGCCCATTTAAATTACATTGAGATGACCTTTGTGGGACCTTCTCGCCGTACCTTTTTAAACACCTTGGAGAGTTCACAGAAGGTTACTACCACTTCCCTTTGACCCCGGCATATCAATAACCTACCCTTACATGGATGGGGAGGATACTCGGCTGAATTAAACAGTATATACTAATGTTCAACGTTTAGATCTTCTGTAGAATGCCATAAACAGTACAAAATGTGAGAAAGTGTGTGAATTTGCGTATGATTGGAATGACCTTGAAATGACATTCGCCTTAAGTTTCTGTGGCGGCATAGTCTAGCCCTAGTCTATACCAACATTGATACTCATTTTGCTATCCTGAATATTTGTTGGAAGCCTATTATATCCAAACAATGTAAAAATGGCGTGAAATTAATTATTTTTTACTATATAATTCCACAACTAATGAACGACCAGCCAGAATTTATTCCGCATGGAATAAACTTGATTTTAAGTGTAATCATCAAGTATATTTTCTACGTAGTAACTATAAAAAAACATTATCGCTGATTTTTAGATCGTTAAATATATAATATTATCATATTAAATCCCTTAGTAGTATCATGATTAGAATAACACCACGCTTACATACATTTACATACACTCTATCAATACAACTTCTATAGCGCCTATATCCTCAGCGGACCGTACAGGGCGTTCCATAAGGCTGGCCCAGATATAGAGAAAGCTCCTGACCCAGTCTTAGTCGATATACGATAGACAACAAATCTATTTGAATTTGTGGAGCGTAGATCTTTTGAGCATTTCGGCCAAACAAGTAAGTCAGCCAGATATGCAGGTTGGTTGTCTTTTAGGGTTCGGAAAGTTATTGCGCATATTTTAAAATGAATGCGAAACTTGACAGGAAGACAATGTAATCGCTTTAGAATTGGAACGGAACGACTAAATCGTGGGGCCTTGGTTACCTCTCTTGCAAGTGATCTAGCGATATCCTTTTCTGGCATATTGTGAAAAAGTGAGTTACAAAAATCAAACTTACTACTGGCGAGTGCCACTGCAATTTGCTTGGCAAGATCTGAGAACATACTTTTTCGAATTCGACGCAAGTCACGGATATGATAGAAGCATGCCCTACATGTTTGGGATATGTGTTTTCAGAAATTCAGGCTACTGTCGAATAGTACACCAAGATTTTTAGCTGATGTAGATGGATTTGTGTCTCGATCTAGAATTAGGCATTGGAAATTATTCAAGAATAATGTATTTTTCTCGTTGAAGTTTGGTCCCAGTCTTGCTAGGATTAAGCTTCAGCTTAGATCCTGTCATCCAGGCCGACACACCCATTAAAGAATGTTGCAACTTCTCAAGAGATTCCTTAGCGTTTGAAACTGATAGAGACTTGTAAATTTGAGTATCATCGGTATAAAGATGGTGGTTTATGTCGAAACTAGAGACGATAGCGCTGAGTGGTGTAGTGTATAAAGTACAAAGCACTGGTCCTAGCACAGAGCCCTGTGGAACTTCATATGAGAGTGTGACTTTATCTGAAAGAGTGTCTTTAATTTTTACGGACTGGTGCCTACTTTGCAAATAAGAAGAAAATCAAATTTGAGCCTGGTCAGATATTCCATACCAATCAGAAAGTCTATCTGTTAATGTAGCATGGTCAATGGTGTCGAAAGCGGCCGACAAGTCAAGCAAGGGCAGAGTTTTAACTTCACCCTTGTCGATACTAATAATGATATCGGTATGTACTTTCAGAAGAGCCGATTCTGTAGAATGATGTTTCCTGTATGCCGATTGTAATGGATTAGATAGATGATTATTTTCTATAAGAGCTTGCAGCCTATTGGCTACTATCACATACAGTATGATATTATATACATATCTCGAACTGCTCCATCAAGGTTATTCCCCATTTTGATAATATTGATACAAATACACTGTGGCAACGATGGTGCTGTTTGAGACATGCAAAATACTTCTGGATTTATAATAGTTTATTGTAGGCCTACGCTTTCAATATTTAAATCTATGATTTTGCATTCATTGATCCACTTTATATACACCTAAAGTATATTTTAAGCATGTGTGTTTTAAAGATCCAATTTAATCTACGTTGTACAAATAATGTATATATGCCCTACGATTGTATTATAATATTATGTTCATTTTTATGTCGCATAATTTAAGGTTGCTTTCTGTTATCTATCTTAATGCTTCATGACTGTTAGCATGATTAAATATATGATTCTAGACAATCACCCATCCTGCTTCTACACCACTACTGACGGACGTGATCCTGCAGCTGGTGAGGATATACATCTTCATTACTGGGTGGTTTATGCTCAAGCAGTAGATTTCAAGCCAGTTATGTTCTGGACAGTGGATGGTGAAGTAATACAGCCTAACAATGATCCACCTGTTTATGGTGACGGTCAACATAACTACAGCACAAGTTATACGTATACTTTACCAAAGAAACGTAATGTACAGATGCAGTGCCACACTACATTTGAGGTTCAAAATACTGACAAAGATTTAGATGTTGCCACCAACGATCCAACCTATGAAGACATTCACAATGTGGATACTTTTAATGTAAAAGGTGAGTATCAAAAGACATTGACATATTTAATCAGTGAATTTGTTTGATTCTTTATGACATTGTATTATTATACTTTTATATGTTGGGTGGACAAGGGGATCACATGTCGTTCTTTTCGACAACGTACTAAAATCGTGTCGTTTAGTTTTCTAGTCTAGTATTCTAACCCCAACCAATCACCTCCGTCATTCAGTTGTTATTTAAATGAGGGGGTAGAATATGATACCTGGGCCCAGTGATAATACATACAACAGTTATCAAGCGTTTTCTCAAGTAGGTGGGTGGATGAACGCTGAAGATCTCAACCTCACAAATCCATACTAGCATGCCTTTAAGATTTGATTTTGAACAAACGATTGGATGAATGAATGAATAATGCAATGAATGAATAAAGGAATGCGATTTTAAGCCCCATACAATCTAAACCGGGTCATATGGTTTGTGACATTAATCAGATGACATTGTCCCTCAGACGTAGGATTCGAAATTCGAGCCCTGGTGGTCTGAGGTCGAGCACGCTGCCTTTCAGTCACTTAGGCTCCACACAATACTGATGAAACATGTTATTTCTTCAAAAGCTGAATACCAGAGTGGGTGACGAACCCGCAAGCTTCGATGTCAGAAGCAGTCCTTCTAACCGCCCTTGGTTTTGGACAGTTTGACTATTTACTTTCATCCTATAGCTGGTTTATGTGACTCTTCCTTTCAGTTCCCGATCATATTTGCTAAGTAATTTGAATTGGTCAAAAATATCTAAATTTGCTTTATTAACGTTACAGTGATATGTGTATGCTATTACATAGCATGATAGCTTGATTAGTGAGGGAGTAGACTGACTATTGGAGTGCATAAGAAGGTTAACTTGTATTATAGAGATCACTTGGGAACACAGTAAATTTTAAAAATTTAACAAAGCAGTAAAACAGACTACAACTGTATTTTCTGTCACTATTTTTTTCTCGCCATTTCTCTTATACGTACATAATTTAAAATGAAATATATATTCTTGTTGTTCATTTGATCCGGTCACCTCTCATACATTGAAACACCTACTATGTTGTAATAACTAGGTCGTGATTGAAACTGGTATGAATTAATTACTAATTCAAATAAACTACTACACTGTTTTTGTGTATGTGCCATGTCGTGCCTGAATAGCTTAATATCTTTAACGCATATAATTAATATCCCTCATTATTATTGTTATTACGTTACATATTTATCTTGAACACAACTCGCTATTGCCTGGAACACAGCTCTATATTGATAGCTATCGATAGCTAATGTTCCTTGTTGCTTTCAAAAATCATTGTTTTATTACATAATCTAATAATATAATTATGCATTTGTAAATATTGTAAGGTTTGTACGTTTTTACTACGATATATAATTTGTATAATTATAGATGTTATACATCGTAGTAGCTATTTTATCTCTGGTGTTTGTGCGGGAAACAGATAGACCCCTATCATTATATCTTGGCAAAGCCATTCAATTTTATTTTAAGTAATTTTCATTTTTAAAATATCCCGTGTGTTATCATGGCAATGCCATTTAACATGATTTTAATTCCGTATAATTCTGATAGCATGTATATTTCCATGTGATTTTACCACATCAAACATGTTGTATATACACGCTCATATATATGATAAATGAGTCTGTAAAGACTTTTATTTATGTCAATAAGATATATCTGTCTGTCTGTCATACATGTACACGAAGCGCACGTTCAATCAACCACCTTATCTTAACACACATCGAGTATTTAGTATACCCTTTTATGTTTGATTCTAAATACACTGTCTAATTCAAATGAATGCTGGATTTAACTATTAAGCCTTAATTGTCACAAAAGTTACCTAAAAGCGAGAGTTATTGTGAAACTGTTTCAGTTCCCGCTGAAGATGACACAACAGTTATTCGAAACAGTAATGGTGAAGAAGTAAACGACAATGATGTTTTCCATTCAGATGATGAATTGATTTGTAATGATATGAAGGCCAACCCTTCACCTGACATAACTTGGACTTGGGATAATGGAACAGTAGCTGGAATAGTGTCTGGCAACCCTTTTACTTTCAATGAATATATGATCGGCTATGAATACAATATCGCATGTGAAGCAAGCAATGAAGTGAATGGTGTCACCCACACAGGACGGGCTACTCTATCATCTATCTCAGTTGACGGTAACTTCTCCTATATAAGATTTACATGTAAATGTTAAATCGACAACCTAACCTGTCTTGGCAACACTCAATGCTAACCTGATGGCCGTACGTAATTCATGGTCGGTAACAGACAGAATAGTAATTATACATAAATATAATATATTATGATTTTATTTCACAAGTTGATAATTAAGGCAGTATATTGTATTACAGTTCATTTCGAATTCTGAATATATGTGACGCTTAATCTCAAATGTCCTTGCTAACCAATATGGATTGATGTCCTTTTAATGTTGTCAGCATCATGTTGATTGCATAACCATCATTTAAAATGGGCGCAATCGCGGTGATACTATGTTCAATTTATTGATACATCAATATTTCGCGGTATTACGTCTTGAATACGATACAGCCTCTACTTGCTGAGAATGTTTGTGACCGACTGTTTTTTACGGCGGTACTTTAGGGCTATCGTAAAAACAAGTTATCATTATCGCTATGCAAGGTATACCTACATATTAACGATGTCAAATTACATATAAGCTGTACTGAAATACTAGTGGAGCGGCAGAGCAGGTCAATTTTCGGAGTCCGCAGCTTAGAGGGATTTTTGTAATCTGACCTTGAAGTAGGGTACTGTCTATTCCGAAAAATGCATTATTTGCGATATTCTAGCATAAAAAACCTAAGCAATCTGTCACAACTCCTTATGTAACATATATTGCACATAAAATCACAAATCAGATGACACACAATTATGTTATCATTTCAGCCTTTATTTTCTCTTTGTTCCTAAACTTAGATGATTCTTTGAAAACCACATGGTTTTGAAAAAACGCAATGTGAATGTTTTCCAAGCCGTGCCTTTTTTATTAGTGGCCGGCAGTTTATGAGTTACCAGTTTCTGGTGTTGTACCAAGAAATCGATATATTAGCTAGCATAGAATACCTTAAAACAAAAAATTGTATATTTGTATGCAGTATTACCTTATTTCAAGCCGACACGTGTAGTCTAGTGGGATTAAGTATATTTGCGAGGGTTCCCGTGCACCCACGGAAATATACTTCTATTTGGTGTAACGCGCTTGTAAAACCCCCGTAGAAAATGGTTAGCTATGTTAACCAGCTGCAAGCTGGAAATAGGTCCCACATGTTATTTCTATGCAAATTTGTACCGCCATTATCGAAAAATGAATATTTAATTATGGCTCGGTCAATATCATAGATAACGGTATAATAATGGTGTCTACATCCATATTTTGAGGGTCAAAGAAAACAACAAAACTATTTTTAGAATGATCTAATATGTTTGGAAAACACTAACAGCGTTCCCAACATATTAGAAAAATTATCAGAACTATTTTTGTTAAATTACTGTACAATTAGATAAGAAGATAATATGGCATAGGCTTATCATAGTTTTGCGGTTTAGCCTCAGACCAGCCTTGTACTAGACTAAACTACATGCATTATATGGATGGATATGCTTATTTCTAAAAAAGGGTAGATTAAGACTAGTACACTTTTAAGGTTATCTCGTCCACTACAAAAGAAAGTGATCTTGGCCACCACAGAAGTGACCACAGCAACAAAGTTGTTCCATCCACTGCAAAACTGATCTTGGCCACCCACTGACGAAGTGATTACAACAACTTTAAAAGTTATCTCAGCCACTACAAAAGTGATCTTGAACACCGAAGAAGTTATCACTAAAGTGACATTGGCTACAAACAATCTGATGTCAACCACTGAAAAAGTGAATTCAGTCACTACAAAAGTGATCTTGACCACTGAATAATTGATAATAACCACTTTGAAAGTCATCTCATCCACTGCTAGAGTGATCTTGGCCACAGAATAAGTGATTACCACTTTAAAAGTTACCTCAGTCGGTACAAAAGTAATCTTTGACACTAGAAGACTGATGTCAGCCATTTAAGAAACGATCTCAGTCACTACAAAAGTGCTCTTGGACACTGAAGAATTGATAACATCCAATTTAAAAAGTATCTAAGCCACTGCAAAAGTGATCTCGGCCACTGAAGAATTGATCAGAGACTTAAAAATTATCTGAATTACTACAAAATGATCTTGGAAACTAAAAATCTGGTGTCAGCCACCGAAAAAAATATTTAAGCTACTGCAAAATTGAACTAGACCACTGAAGAAGTGACCACAGCCACCTAAAATGTTATCTCAGCCACCAAAAATGTGATCTTAGCCACAAACAAACTGATCTGGGCCACTAACAAACTGGTGTCAGCTACTGATGTGGTTATCTAAGCCCCTACAAATTGACCTTGGTCCCTGACGAAGTGATCACAGTCATATTAAAAGTTATCTAAACCACTACAAAAGTGATCTTGGCCACTAAAGAATTGATATCCTCGTTAAAAATTATCTGAGTCACTACAAAGGTGATCTTGGCCACTTACAAACAGTTGTCAGCCACCGAAAAAAATATTTAAGCCACTGCAAAAGTGAACTAGGCCACTGAAGAAGTGACCACAGCCACATTAAAAAGTAAGTAAACCATTACAAAAGTGATCTTAACCACTAAATAAGTGATAACAGGCACATTAAAAGTTATCTCAGCCGCTACAAAAGTTATCTTTGCCACTAACAAACTGATTTCAACTGCTGAAAACGTGATTTCAGTCACTACAAAAATGATCATGACCACTGAAGAATTGATAATAGCCACTTTGAAAGTAATGTAATCCACTACAAAGATTTTGGCCATTTTAAAAATTATCTCAGCCACTACAAAAATGATCTTGACACGGAAGATGTGAGCAAAACCACTTTGAAAATGATCTCATCTACTACAAAGGTGATCTTGGTCACTGACAAAGTGATCAAAGCTACATTAAAAGTCATCTCCGCCACCATAAAGGTGATCCCAGCCACAAACAAACTGATCTTGCCCACTGAAGAAGTGATCACAGCCACTTTAAAAGTTATCTCAGCCACTACAAAGGTGATCTTGGCCACTAGCCAACTGGTGTCAGCCACTGAAAAAATTATCTAAGCCACTATAAAGTGATCTTGGCCACTGACGAAGTGATCACAACCACTTTAAAAGCCATCTCAGCTGCTACAAAAGTAGTGATCTTAGTCACAGAATAAGTGATCACAGCCACTTTAAAGGTTTTCTTAACCGCTACAAAAGTGATCTTGGCCACTAACAATCTAATATCAGTCCCCAAAGAAGTGATCTCGGTCACTACAAAAGTGATCGTGACTACAAAAGAAGTCATCAGAGCCACTTCAAAAGTTCTCACAGCCACTACAAAATTGATCTCGGTCACTGACGATGTCTTCACAGCCACTTTTACTTTTGCCCCTACAAATGTGATCTTGACCACTGGAAAAGTGCTCACAGACACTTTAAACATTATCTCAGCCCGCACAAAGATAATTTTTGTCACTGAAGAAGTGATTACAGCAACATTAAAAATTATATCAGCCACCACAAAGATGATCTCGGCCACAAACAAACTGATATTGTCCACCGTAGAAGTGATCACAACCACTTTAAAAAATATCTCAGTCACTACAAAAGTGATCTTGACCACTAAAAAAGGGATTACAACTACTTTATACGTTATCTCAGCCACTACAAAAGTGATCTTGGCTACGAAAGTTATTTCACCGCTACAAAGGTGATGTTGGCCACTAAAGAAGTCGTCACAGCCACTTTAAAAGTTATCTCAGCCACCACAAAGGTTATTTTGGGTACTGAAGAAGTGAGCAGAGGCACTTTAAAAGTTATCTCAGCCCGTACAAAATCCATCTTCGCCACAGAAGAAGTGATCACAGCCACTTTAAAAATTATGCCCGCAACCACAAAAGCGATCTTGGCCATAAACAAACTAATGTTGTCTATAGAAGAAGTGATTACAGCCACTTTAAAAGTTATCTCAGCCACTACAAAAATGATCTTGACCACTGGAGAAGTGATTACAGCCACTTTAAAAGTGATCTCAGGCACTACCAAAGTGATCTTGGCCACTGAAGAAGACAATAGACAATGCATTAACCAATCAGCTATTACAATGTAAAACGCTCTCGTAGTAAACATAGGACATTTGTGTAAATGTCATGCAAATGTTTTGTGATTATTGGGTGTTTTTATATGAATGCAAATCTAAAAACTACTTTAAAAACATATATTATTTACAAACGTAAGCAGGCAGATAGCTGACGGAGCGCGGACAGGCGAAATGAATCAATTAGCAGTAAATTCCATGAAACATATTTCGTCGCCAACAACAACCATATTTAATAAATGTCAGTGTTGTTGGCGATGAAATATATGCTAAGCCATTAAAAAAGTTATCTCGGCCACTAGAAAAATGATCTTGGTCACTGAAGAAGTTTTCACATCCTCAGTGCTCAATATCATTTTGTTGTGACCGAAGAAGAGTGAGATGATGAACAACAACACGGGTAATGAAATATATGCCAAGACTATGCTATGACTGTGCATACCGTATCCCCGCGTATAAACGTGCATGCACTTACAAATGAAACTCGTTTATTTTGGGGATGTTTTGAAATTATTTTAAACAACTCTGTCATCAGCTTGTGTCTTTAAAGATTTGGGTTTGTGATAATTCACTTTCGAAATTGTATAATAATGTAAGATTTGCAGCTCATACATTATATATGATGCATCCCATGTTGAATTATTTCCATTCTAACAGTTAATCCTGTAGATACCCATCTAAAAAAACTTGTATGGTGTTGTACCAGGAAATCGATATATTAGCTAGCATAGAATACCTTAAAACAAAAAATTGTATATTTGTATGCAGTATTACCTTATTTCAAGCCGACACGTGTAGTCTAGTGGGATTAAGTATATTTGCGAGGGTTCCCGTGCACCCACGGAAATATACTTCTATTTGGTGTAACGCGCTTGTAAAACCCCCGTAGAAAATGGTTAGCTATGTTAACCAGCTGCAAGCTGGAAATAGGTCCCACATGTTATTTCTATGCAAATTTGTACCGCCATTATCGAAAAATGAATATTTAATTATGGCTCGGTCAATATCATAGATAACGGTATAATAATGGTGTCTACATCCATATTTTGAGGGTCAAAGAAAACAACAAAACTATTTTTAGAATGATCTAATATGTTTGGAAAACACTAACAGCGTTCCCAACATATTAGAAAAATTATCAGAACTATTTTTGTTAAATTACTGTACAATTAGATAAGAAGATAATATGGCATAGGCTTATCATAGTTTTGTGATTTAGCCTCAGACCAGCCTTGTACTAGACTAAACTACATGCATTATATGGATGGATATGCTTATTTCTAAAAAAGGGTAGATTAAGACTAGTACACTTTTAAGGTTATCTCGTCCACTACAAAAGAAAGTGATCTTGGCCACCACAGAAGTGACCACAGCAACAAAGTTGTTCCATCCACTGCAAAACTGATCTTGGCCACTGACGAAGTGATTACAACAACTTTAAAAGTTATCTCAGCCACTACAAAAGTGATCTTGAACACCGAAGAAGTTATCACTAAAGTGACATTGGCTACAAACAATCTGATGTCAACCACTGAAAAAGTGAATTCAGTCACTACAAAAGTGATCTTGACCACTGAATAATTGATAATAACCACTTTGAAAGTCATCTCATCCACTGCTAGAGTGATTTTGGCCACAGAATAAGTGATTACCACTTTAAAAGTTACCTCAGTCGGTACAAAAGTAATCTTTGACACTAGAAGACTGATGTCAGCCATTTAAGAAACGATCTCAGTCACTACAAAAGTGCTCTTGGACACTGAAGAATTGATAACATCCAATTTAAAAAGTATCTAAGCCACTGCAAAAGTGATCTCGGCCACTGAAGAATTGATCAGAGACTTAAAAATTATCTGAATTACTACAAAATGATCTTGGAAACTAAAAATCTGGTGTCAGCCACCGAAAAAAATATTTAAGCTACTGCAAAAGTGAACTAGACCACTGAAGAAGTGACCACAGCCACCTAAAATGTTATCTCAGCCACCAAAAATGTGATCTTAGCCACAAACAAACTGATCTGGGCCACTAACAAACTGGTGTCAGCTACTGATGTGGTTATCTAAGCCCCTACAAATTGACCTTGGTCCCTGACGAAGTGATCACAGTCATATTAAAAGTTATCTAAACCACTACAAAAGTGATCTTGGCCACTAAAGAATTGATATCCTCGTTAAAAATTATCTGAGTCACTACAAAGGTGATCTTGGCCACTTACAAACAGTTGTCAGCCACCGAAAAAAATATTTAAGCCACTGCAAAAGTGAACTAGGCCACTGAAGAAGTGACCACAGCCACATTAAAAAGTAAGTAAACCATTACAAAAGTGATCTTAACCACTAAATAAGTGATAACAGGCACATTAAAAGTTATCTCAGCCGCTACAAAAGTTATCTTTGCCACTAACAAACTGATTTCAACTGCTGAAAACGTGATTTCAGTCACTACAAAAATGATCATGACCACTGAAGAATTGATAATAGCCACTTTGAAAGTAATGTAATCCACTACAAAGATTTTGGCCATTTTAAAAATTATCTCAGCCACTACAAAAATGATCTTGACACGGAAGATGTGAGCAAAACCACTTTGAAAATGATCTCATCTACTACAAAGGTGATCTTGGTCACTGACAAAGTGATCAAAGCTACATTAAAAGTCATCTCCGCCACCATAAAGGTGATCCCAGCCACAAACAAACTGATCTTGCCCACTGAAGAAGTGATCACAGCCACTTTAAAAGTTATCTCAGCCACTACAAAGGTGATCTTGGCCACTAGCCAACTGGTGTCAGCCACTGAAAAAATTATCTAAGCCACTATAAAGTGATCTTGGCCACTGACGAAGTGATCACAACCACTTTAAAAGCCATCTCAGCTGCTACAAAAGTAGTAATCTTAGTCACAGAATAAGTGATCACAGCCACTTTAAAGGTTTTCTTAACCGCTACAAAAGTGATCTTGGCCACTAACAATCTAATATCAGTCCCCAAAGAAGTGATCTCGGTCACTACAAAAGTGATCGTGACTACAAAAGAAGTCATCAGAGCCACTTCAAAAGTTCTCACAGCCACTACAAAATTGATCTCGGTCACTGACGATGTCTTCACAGCCACTTTTACTTTTGCCCCTACAAATGTGATCTTGACCACTGGAAAAGTGCTCACAGACACTTTAAACATTATCTCAGCCCGCACAAAGATAATTTTTGTCACTGAAGAAGTGATTACAGCAACATTAAAAATTATATCAGCCACCACAAAGATGATCTCGGCCACAAACAAACTGATATTGTCCACCGTAGAAGTGATCACAACCACTTTAAAAAATATCTCAGTCACTACAAAAGTGATCTTGACCACTAAAAAAGGGATTACAACTACTTTATACGTTATCTCAGCCACTACAAAAGTGATCTTGGCTACGAAAGTTATTTCACCGCTACAAAGGTGATGTTGGCCACTAAAGAAGTCGTCACAGCCACTTTAAAAGTTATCTCAGCCACCACAAAGGTTATTTTGGGTACTGAAGAAGTGAGCAGAGGCACTTTAAAAGTTATCTCAGCCCGTACAAAATTCATCTTCGCCACAGAAGAAGTGATCACAGCCACTTTAAAAATTATGCCCGCAACCACAAAAGCGATCTTGGCCATAAACAAACTAATGTTGTCTATAGAAGAAGTGATCACAGCCACTTTAAAAGTTATCTCAGCCACTACAAAAATGATCTTGACCACTGGAGAAGTGATTACAGCCACTTTAAAAGTGATCTCAGGCACTACCAAAGTGATCTTGGCCACTGAAGAAGACAATAGACAATGCATTAACCAATCAGCTATTACAATGTAAAACGCTCTCGTAGTAAACATAGGACATTTGTGTAAATGTCATGCAAATGTTTTGTGATTATTGGGTGTTTTTATATGAATGCAAATCTAAAAACTACTTTAAAAACATATATTATTTACAAACGTAAGCAGGCAGATAGCTGACGGAGCGCGGACAGGCGAAATGAATCAATTAGCAGTAAATTCCATGAAACATATTTCGTCGCCAACAACAACCATATTTAATAAATGTCAGTGTTGTTGGCGATGAAATATATGCTAAGCCATTAAAAAAGTTATCTCGGCCACTAGAAAAATGATCTTGGTCACTGAAGAAGTTTTCACAACCTCAGTGCTCAATATCATTTTGTTGTGACCGAAGAAGAGTGAGATGATGAACAACAACACGGGTAATGAAATATATGCCAAGACTATGCTATGACTGTGCATACCGTATCCCCGCGTATAAACGTGCATGCACTTACAAGTGAAACTCGTTTATTTTGGGGATGTTTTGAAATTATTTTAAACAACTCTGTCATCAGCTTGTGTCTTTAAAGATTTGGGTTTGTGATAATTCACTTTCGAAATTGTATAATAATGTAAGATTTGCAGCTCATACATTATATATGATGCATCCCATGTTGAATTATTTCCATTCTAACAGTTAATCCTGTAGATACCCATCTAAAAAAACAACTTGTTAAATCGATTTCGAAACCACCAATAAAAGATAATAGATCTACTGACAATGCGGAAAAACTGTGACAAATTCGAATTCTCGCATGACGAATTAAATTATATATATTTATATCGTTTCTTATGTAATGCATAAAATTAGGCCGCGTTAAATAATAATATAGTACAGATATAGTATTAATTAGGCTATACCATTATTGATGCAAAATAAAAGTTTATATGTTTTAATTTGTTTAATAAATGTTGCGATGGTTTTGCCAAGATCATTTCATTTGAATATATGTGCATGTCGTGTCTTTTGAAATATTTGTGTGTTCGAATACAAGTACATGTGTAGGATCCTGACATCGCTTAGTCAATGTGGCGCTTATCCCCAGATTCCTGGACGCGGGCTGACGGGGATGACCGCCTCGTTTTCATACCGTGGTGACGTGCGCACACAGAGCAGTGTGGTGCGGCCTTGGTATTATTCCTGCACTTCAAGCGTAATACTCAGCGACTGCGGACGTGCCGCAGCTCGCTCTCGCTAAGTCCATAGAGACGTGCCGTGCGCGGATGGTTGTGCTTTGCTGTTATCGCATCAAATAAACATGACAAGAGAGAAGACAGTTTCCTGGTTTGTTTAATACCGTCTACCAGACGGATGAGGAGGATATTTGAGTTTTGATGGCGACATTGGGCGGAGTCCTTCGTCGGCCGTTGTGACCCCATAACGGAACTCCCGGTGTAGGTTTACCACGACGTATTGGTTAATCCGACCTTCAACTCGCCATATTGGTGACCTCTGACGACTGATCGTTTACGCAACAGTGTTTTCACCTAGACGCCAGTTGAAAACCGCTGTTTTCAAGGATAGTTTCATTAATTTTAGGGGATTTTTTGAAAAAAATCAATAGCATTTTTTTCACAAGGTACGTGAAAGCTGTAGGTCAAAATATATATATGCCAGTTTAAATTAGTCAGAAAGAGTTACCAGACGAGAAGCATGTTTCTTTGCGTCGAAAACTGGATATATGGAATTAGATACATATGTAGGCATATACTGTCTCCAATGTCAGGAAATGTGCAACCCATATAAAGAAGACGTTGATCTAATGTTGGTTTATTGCTGGACCATCGTCTGCTACGCTGTGCCAATATGAAACCTTTATTTAATATGTGTTTCTTGTTTACAGGATCGATACATTGAAAGAAAATATCTGATTACTAATCTAGCAAGCAAAGGGACATTAACCCAACAATGGTTCAATGTTGGACCACCGTTTGCAGCGCTGGCCCAGCATTGAACAGATGTTTCGTGTTTACCTTGATACATAATCAAAGGCTGGCTATAAATTATTGGTTATTGAGAGCATTCAGTAGACACTGGAGGCAAATACATTTCTTTACTGACGTATCAGTTATGTTGACATGTCAACTTTTGCTCACTTTGATATCCGACGGTAGTGTACTTCAAGGTCAGATTACAAAAATCCCTCTAAGCTGCGAACTTAGCACCATCACTTTTCTTACCTCAGAGATGCTAAGCTTTAATTTGGTATATAACACATAATGTTACTTTTTGTGGCTGGGTAACTGCTGCACTATACATGTTAGATAATTATCTTGAAAGATACTTTTAAACTCGTCTTTTTTTAAATCAAAATGAGTGATTTCTTATACCTACATGCAGATTATGTTTCAGCAGAAATACCAAATGAATCTACTATTACTACTATTATCAGTACTATACCTACGTCTGTACAGTATACCACCGAAGATTTAGCAACTGAAGCCAACAGTAAGCAATATTTCATTATCATGATTATTTCATTAAAATGTGAAAAATATGCTGATTTTAAACATAATGACAATTCACACCACATTTTGACATTTATTAGGGTATTTTATAGCTTCTACATTCTGTTCTGATAAAAAGCCTTCCCAATCGATGTCGCTAGACCCCCGACATACAGGAAATAGCTGTCCTCATTTAATATTAGGCCTATCAATATTTATAAGACTAGTGTGCATTTTCCTATTTGAAGCGCCATATAACAAACAATATAGCTATAGCATTTTAAAATGCATTCTGTGACACATTTTTAAGCACATTGCAAAACATATATGTATAACTATAAACACATATTGTTCATAAGCATAGACTGATACATTTTTTTATGAAATATAGCCTACAGTATGTGAGTTATCATAAATATGTCTTCTACTTCAATTCCCTCTGCTTTAGCAGAAATCTTAGTATGTTAACGCTTCTATACAGTCGGGTCCGACTGGGACAATAGGTTAAGTTAGTTTATTCGCCACAGAAGTTTAATATAACCTATAGTTTGTTTAAATATTGAAATATTGTTAAACCATTAAGCTAATGTTTGCTTCCTAATTCTTTTCATTTTTATAATATTTGACAAAAGGTGGCTGTATATCGGCTGGTGCTGTTGTTGGTATTGTCATCGCCGTCCTGGTTGTTGAGAATGTCGCCATTATTCTTATCTGCTTATTATGGTACAGAACCCGCACAAAAAGTGGTCAGTATTGAAATTGAGATGTTCGTAATTTTAGAAACATCTGACTATATTTTGACGACTAAGGATTTCTTGTCAGAGGAAAGTCCTCTGAAATATTTTTCTAGTCCTTCCGGTAATAACTGGAATTAATTGGCTAATCGTTTTATATTCGTTTTCCGATTATTCACCTCGTACCATACGTAATTACTTCTATTAACACCATCTCTTTCTGTTGTAAGACTATTCTTGTTACTGCAGCAGAGGTTAGTTTACACTGTCCCGAACTGCTCTACGGCATCTTACAGATTAGTCAAGCTTCTCACAAAATTCCCATTTCCCAGTCTACGTCTTTTAGAACACATTTTCGGCGAGATTGGAAATTTACTTTTATTGTCATCTAATTCTTAAAGGTACGAATTAACTTTTTGCATATATTTTATATTCAATCAATCGCAGATTGATTGACCAGTTGATGTTGACAACTTGGGAAAGAAGGCCCACGTTCTCGCGAGCCGCCATGTCAGCATGTTCTGCTGGCCGGTCTGAATATTTTCCCAAGTGAATAATTGTATTTACGGGTGGAATACATCCTATCAATGTTGCCAATGTTACTTAATTATTGTTAATCTGGTTAAATAATTGTTTTATTAAGATTATCGCCATGTGGATATTAATTTCGGGGGTATATCTGATTTCCGACATCCACAGGCATGGTCAGCTCCCCCGTATCGGGATCCGCTATAAAGGCGAGTCCACATCCACGCTTCGCAGTCAGTCGGCTGAGGTGGTATACACCTCGCCTACCCAGGCTCAGCTGGGTTGGGCTGGTGGAGCTAATACTCCCCTTCCACCCTAACCCTCACTGTACTCTGCAGTCGACCCTGAATTGACCTGCTCGTTTGACCAAAAAACATTATGGTTTGACAGTATAAGCGCCAGCACAGGAATACAAGGTAAGCTAAGCTGAATGTCTGGAGTGTGCTACCATGGAGATAGCATCTCTACTATCTCCATGGTGCTACAAAGCCCCCAGACAGAAACTACTTGCTCGGTGAGCACCTATAATAATGAGATTAGCTAGTTACTGTCAATGAACTATGTGTCACTTGACCTATGGTAGGCCTATGTTTGAGATTATGTGTGCCCAGTTGTGCCTTTATAAATATTAAGTTTGTCCAGTTGTTTCATTGTTAATATTTGGTTTTGGGCATTAAATATAAAGTTGGAATGAGTGTATTTCTTTAGTCCTTTTCTGTGAGCCTTGGGTGATTTGAATGCCCAGCTGTTCGGGACAAGTGCCAAACCCACTGACAATGGTGGCATTGACTATCAGGGATAGGGCATTGGTAGCTAAGATTTCAGCCCTGTGTCAACTGACCCGTTCCGGGTCAGCCACTGATGGGGCTAGGGCATTGGGGGTTGTAGTGAGGCCATTGTAAACAGACCAACAGCTGAAGCATCAAATCGGTGCCAATGGGCATATGACAGGGAAGTTACATTTGGTCAATTCAACCACAGGTAACTGTGGCTTATATCATATTTTGTTATAATACAGTGCATATAGTTGTTATATCAATTATCCAGCTATTATCATGATTACTAACGGAAATTCACATTTTTTCTTCAGATGGGGTATCCCATGCAAAGTGAGTAATTTTATTTTTGTGCTATATGACTAAGATATCGTACATACTGTACGATCTCTGATGTGACCTATGCATATCTCAATGGATGGGGCCTATTTACCTTATTTCGAAACATAATTTGTCTAGATTACTCCATTATCATGGAATTAGTTTAAATATCTACGATATTTATAATAACTGTTTTTTACTTTGATAATTATTGCTATTTAGTCATATATGAAATATCGTATAATTATATTTAAATATCCTATATCTCAATGTTCCTTGCCAAATCTGTCTTTTTTGTAAGTATACATCATATTAAAATTTGTAAAATAATATAACCATGGCTCCTGGCTCAGCCCCATAGGTCCGTAAAAAATGTCGACTGTACAGAATTTCTGATTTGATTCGTGATGTACTTAGCCTGGACATCAATATTTCAGGATCACCCTCTGTAGACCTGTCATGCAGATTCTCTCTCTAACATGGTGTCATGCGTGATACTCTCTCTAACATGGTGTCCTGCTTTCTAATGAGCCATGCACAACAAGCGCATATGACGAACAGAAATTCACAGTTTTCGCATATTTACTTATGCTAAAAGTGTTCAATTATTGTATTAGATATTTTAAGAATAGCTGTTGTACCACTTTGCAAACGCATGTACGAGTTGAACTTGATTTGGTGTGTTCATAAGGTGAAATAGACGGCTGATATTGAGCAGATCGCTTAGAAAGCAGGAAATACTTGCTCAATGTAATGTTACAAAGCAGGACAATGATGGTTAGAAAGCAGGACCCTTTCTGATAACACTTTGCTGGATATCGTAGATTTGGAGGATAATTTGAGATATTTGAGAAGAAGGGACATCGATTTGATGTATTGGATAATAATGTATTCTCAGAGGATTTTTTGACGCGGCAGGTTTATCCATGTTGAAATAAAATCACCAAAGGTGTCAATTTCCATGCCGATATTTCGTGAGCAGCCGTCTATTTCACCTTATGAACACACCAAATCGATTGCAATTCGTACATGCGTTTACATGGTGGTACTACAACAGTTATTCATAAAATATCTAATAAAAGAATTATACACTTTTAGCATATGTAAATATGCGAAAACTGTGAATTTCTGTTCGTCATATGCGCTTGTTGATGGCTCATTAGAAAGCAGGACACCATGTTAGAGATAGTATCAAACATGACACCATGTTAGAGAGAGTATCTGCAAGACAGGTCTACAGAGGGTGAGGATATGATTTTGCGAAATCGATGAAATAACGCTGCTATCGCATTAAATTCTAAATTGCCGCCGTGAACTTTAGCGTTTAAAACAATCCAAGATGACAGCTATTGTCCATTTAAAAATGTATAATATTAATATAATCTAGTTCACTGACTGTCCATGAAAAATATTCTGATTGATAATTCATCTATATCATTATTTGATTCTATGGCTGTGTTACCTTGCATTAATTTGTGCCTGATTATTTGTTGATCTGTATGATCTGATCAGGCAGTAAAGTCTCCCTTAATTTAAGGGGACATGGCTCTATCAAAAAATCCCAAAGAGTAATCAATCGGCCTTTTTTTCGTTATGTGAAATTCCAGCTCAGGGTCTCGCTTAGATAAATACTTATAGGGTGTAGCCATATAGTTATTCTTACAATGATCAATCACTCGTTTATTTTTTTACAAATGCGCATTTTTTCGCGAAAAAGAATTCCGACACAGCTAAAACTGTTCAGTTCACATAAAAGGTAGCTGCTTATAAACATTTTCACAGGGTTCTGATATGACACTAGAAATGTAGTGACAGTGAATGATCCAAAAGATAAACACTCGCAGTGGTGGATATTGAAGTATATCACTATTCACCACTTCATGATGCAACGTGCATGTACATGTTACCAGCTCTTTGATAACAAGTTACCTAGATAATAGATTACAATATGTTTCTTATAATGATGTAAAATCTGACACACTTTACATTACTGGTGGTGTTCCGCAGGGTAGCAGTTTGGGTCCAAAATAATTCATATTGTATATGGGTCGTAATATGCTCAGGGGGTGCAGTAGGGGTATATGAATTCACACCCCCGTTATTGGAGCACCTATTTTTCAACTAATTTGACATACATTCACTGTGACTGGGTGCTTGTCCAGACATAGTAAACATAAAATTGGCTGAATGTCCTTACTTGAAAAAAAATATTTTAAGATTTTTTTACCACTGTATAGGCCTACTGATATTTGGACTATTATTTGTGACATATTTGCAAATCGCCTCTGGTTTCAAAGCTCCGCCTTCTCCTGACCCGAATTTAAACACAAAAATAGTGCTGGCAGAATCGAAAGACCTGAAACTACCAACAACATATTTTAGTGTCATGGCAGTTGAGTCATGTGCGATAAATTATCAAATACTGGTGTAACGGACGTTATTGTTTCCGTATTGTAAACAGCGTTCACTACAAAGTGTTCAAATCTGACAAGCAAATGGGTTTGATGAAAAAAGACATGTATACTTCTATTGACCACCCCCAAGGTGATAATATGCGAAAACGTAGTCTGGACCAAAATGTGAAGTTTTCTTGTGAAATTGAAATGTTTAATTGCATCGTTTTTTCCGTCATATTATTGCGTCCGTTACGCTTACCACTTACTCACTAGGAGGCAGCTCTAACGACGAACCCTTCATTTATTTGGTTTATGTCGAGGTAGTGTGACGGCTATAAACTACGTGGCAAATGGAAACACTTCAAGCGCAAGGTCAGTGGCATGTCTTTCATTCATGTCATACAAAGTTATGTCCGTTGCAATGTAACGTCCGTTGGCTTGTTTGCTGTACCACACACTGTAACTATATGTCTCGTAACCAATGTTTTGATCATAAGTTACACATATGGCAGTAGGCCTACTAATTACTTGCCATAATCGCCATGCTGACATAACAACCATTTTTCTCTGACAAACGGTGATGTGCTAAAATGGACAGGATTTTCTATAACTGACGTTATTTTAGGACAGGAATTCGTTTGCTCATTACATTTAATAGCACAGAGGCCCAAGTATTGTATTATTTTATAGATTTGGTTGCAGAATCATGTGTCTAGTACTCGATATGTATTTTTATTTACATGGTCTGAATATTCGCGTGTCACAAAACGCAATCAGGCATAAAATGTAACGGACGTAACATAGAAACGGAAAATATATATAGAGCCCTGCTTGAAATGTAAAAACTCCATAATATTTTGGCAGGTGATGCATTCGTGAAGTGCATGGCAAAATTAATAGTAGTAAATAAATAGTATTATACGTAAGTGTCAGGGCAGTGTCATCTCATTTATCTCACCATCTTCGGGAGGTTTTCCTGGCCCAGTTTAGCTTATATATATGTGCACAAAGGTGGCTTAAAACCCCGTTCATTGGTTCATTTCTTGCTCCGATTAATATTAATTGTTAACCCGTCAAATACAGCCCACGTATGGTATAATCCACCCTAATTTAAATAACAATAACAACTGAATGACCGGATGGATGGTCTTGTCATGTGATTGACTAAGTTACGCTGCCATTGTACGGGCTTAGAATACGGTACTGGGTCATATATTAAAGGTGTTTCGTGCAATGAAAGGGGCTTTAACTGGAGAAACGGTGAAACGATGAAAGTAATACTATGTATGATTATGTGTAAGTATGACCATGGAAGGTTATAGTAGTAAAATGCATTTTGTTAATAATAGTCATTAAACCAAATATATAATGACAATACTATTTACGCTAAATATTTACCAATCAACGAAAGAAAAGTGCATTTATAATAAATAATCAGTCTGTGTACTTGTTATCCCATTCTCTTCTATTTCGTATATTCGCGCTCATTTTCATTATAATGCTCATTCCACTTCATGGTAAACCAGTGCTTAAACTACCCCCTGAGCACGTTTAACTTTCAGCCGATAAACTGCCCGGTTTGGCCTAAACTCCTTTTGTGCATACGGTTTAACGCTAAGCCCGTGTTTACACCAGTAGTTTTGTTAAACCAGTCTAAAACTTGCTTTGTGAATACGGCCGTGTATGAGTGCAGAGGGCAAGTTCATCTAGGTCATTTAACCTAGACTCTAATGAACACAAATCAATTAAAATATAAACTTCGGTGTGATTTTCCAGGTTATATCAGCATTCTGCATGACTATAATGTCAATAGACTCACCTGAAGTAGGCCTATTTATTAGTGGATATGGGCTACTTCAAATTTCCCATTAGTCAATCGGTTAAAACTACGATACGGATGCTGAGTCCACTACATATTAACATGAAAAACACTAAAAATCACTAAATTTCATCTATGAGCCACAAAATGCATTTTGCATTAAGAATAATTTTGGAATTAGGTAACGTCTTTGATTTTTACTCCAATGGCCTTGCATTATCGTGTAATCAAGCACAAATGTAAGAAAGCTTAGGCAAGATTGGCGGCGATATGTCATAGAAATTGCAAAATCCCCTCCTCAAATATTGATGTCCAGGATAAGTACACCACGAATCAAATGAGAAGCTATATATGCACTCGAACATATATATTCGGGCTTTGGCCTGTAGGCCAGGGGTGCATATTACAAAGAATCCTTACTTTGATCCTATCTCAACTTTCTCTTTTTTCCATTACAAAAGTTAGGATGAATCCTAACTTTTGTAATGGAAATAAGAGAAAGTTAAAATAGGATCAAAGTTAGGATTCTTTGTAATATGCACCCCAGATCCTGGACTACACGGTCATTATCTTATATATTTCCCCACTGCTTTTCTTTAAATTAAGTATTATTATAGTAGCAGCATCTCAATGTTTTTTTTTTGGGGGGGGGGGATACTGTATTAATTTATGAAAAGTAAATAGTATTTAATTTTTTTAAGGACACCCAAGCCGCAATCTCAAGCCACGACTCCTGTTGCGACACGGGATCCGATGTATGCTAATATGGGTTATCACGCTGGAAGTGGTGTAGAACAACCTTATGTCAACATCGGCAACAGTCAAAGTGATGATGTAAGGTTCACATTTATTTATTTTTAAAATTATTATCAGATTGTAGGCCTACAGAATTGGATAGGCCTGTATTGAGTTTGACATGTTTAAGAAAGGAATACTTTTTATTTATTTACTGTTTTTTTTATAAAACACACGCAGAAATCCAGCACCGCTGTTCATGGCACTTGCATCATTAAGAAAACGAGAAAAAAATCTATAACACTTTGATCGAGTCATTAAATAAAAGTTATGTTGAAAAATGAACATAGTTATGAATAAATAGTGTTTACTATCTCATATATATAAGATAATTGCATTCTTAGAAATATAAAAAATATAAAAAGATTAGCGTTATATTACTACTCTAAATATTAGGAATTATTAGTTATATAATTAGATGAAATAAAAATTACTGCAGAAATTCAACTATTAAAATCTCTTATATATTATCAAATTATTTTTTGACGTGTTAGAGATGGCTATTACGAAATTATTATCAGAGCATAATTCTGTAACATTCATGAGTATAATTTTGGATATATCTGACAATATGTAATATGGACTGAAATGAGTATTTGATAAAATGTGTGTTGATGTACAAACACTATAATCCAACGTGTGGTAATATATACACAAATAATTCTCTGTCTAAAAACAAATTATCGCAACATCGATGTAGAACTGGTCATAAATGTTTATCACTTTGTGTTTTAGGATGAATTGCATCATCAAATGACATCCCAGCGATCATCTGATACCGTTCTACCTCCCCAGGCTGGCAGCGGTCCAGCCCCTGTTCATGACAGGATCCAAAACAGCCAATATGAAGATATTGTACATGCTCTATATCATTTTCATCAGAATAATATAAAATGTACAATCAATCTAACACAATATTTTCGATTAAAAAAAATCTGAATAAGAGTATGTATTTTGCATGAGAATAACTATGTAAATCTTTGATACTATTTATTGTAGTCTAGACCTAACGGGTGTATTATATCACTAAGAAATCATTTCGTTTCACAGGCTAATACATGCACTGTGTGCACCGTAAAAAAATCCTATGTACAGTTACATAATTAAAACCGTTCTAAGTATATATAGTTGTAACATGGGGTGATCAAAGCCTATTGTCTGTTGACGACCATTAGCAAACTAGTCATCAATGTGTTGTTACTATCTGATCCGTAGGGACGACTATCTATTAGAATCAATTTTTTTTGTTTTTAGGATGAGTCACACCGCCAGGTACCATCTCAGCGATCACATTATGCCATTCCACCTCCATACGCTGGTAGCGGTCCAGCTCCTGTTTATGAAAGAATCCAAAACAGTCTGAATAATGATGTAGGTTTTATATTATGTTTGTATCTTTTTATCTTATTATATTTAAATGCAACAGACATTTTTGCAATAATTTTCATGTTTTCCACAATTAATATAATTCTAAAGAAATAATATATAGGCCCAACAATTATAATCAATTATACCACTGTATGTCCATTAATTCCTTGAAATTTACTAATTTAATATATTTTTATTGCAAATTATCGCATATTTTATGATTGTGTTGAAAATATATGTGGTGTGATCTGCACAGAAACTAAATTACCGCGACAATTCCTCGCTTAATTTGTGTACAATTTTACTAAAATGTGTCCGTCATCCAAAAAATAGGGGTGTGGTTTTTTTGTTTTGCATGTGTGATGAATTTACGAAAGCTTTTCGTTTCTCCTAGGCAAGTCAGACTGGCGATCCAGGAGTGGAGTATGCAAGTTAGGTGTATTATACTACAAACGAGAAGGAAAAACTCTGATTTTTGTGTATTGCATTAGCATCTGTTATTGTACCGGTACACCAGCTTTTTGTTACTTTCATTAGGAATATACTGTCAGACAATATTGTACAGTGTATACTATGAATTTAAAATTGTCAGATTTTACAAACATAGGTCCTAGTCTTGCAAACAATATACAAGATATCCCTATAAAAGTTTCGGCAATTTTTTAACAGTGAACCGGAAGTAAACCTAAATTGTATAGCCTATTACAGAAACAGTTGTTGAACAAATCATAACCAATTTAAACAGCAATACTAGCTTTGAAAATAATGGTATGTCTACTTTGTTTTTTAAATCAATAAAACACATCATAATAAAGCTATTGCCCATACTAATTATTCATACACTCAAGGAAATAGTCTTTCCTAAAAAATAAAAATTACAAAGTAATAATGATTAACCAAACAGGTGATGATACCATGTTCACAACTTACCATCTGATATCACTTCTTGCAGCTGTTTCGAAGGTTTTTGAAAGAGTTATTCACGACAAATTCTACTCCTAATTTGAAGATAACACATTATTTCGGAAAAAACACTTAACGGAATTAGCTTGTTGAATATTAACTGATAATTTATACAGATTCGTGGATAAGGGAAAATACATATTGGATTATTTTTTAACATTTCAAAAATTTTTGATGTATGTGACTCGATCTGGCAAATGAGTTGTGAGCCGCACTTTGACAAAGTTAACGATGCCAATTGATTTGATGTATTTTCAATTTTTACATATGTCTTTACTTTCATGTGATTACTTTCGCATCCTACAATTGTGTGGCAAAGAAGTTGATGTACATATTGGAAAACAATTATTTTAAAGATATCTGTTATTTTAATTTAATTTTCAATTACACTCACTCCAATCAATAATATTTGTTTCTATTTACATGTTACTATGGAAACAGTAGCAATTTAGCAGGAAATATGGAAACAGTGTAAGGATCCTGACGATATAAACCTCCACACAAATTGACTTTTCGAACTTCAAAGGCCATTTTCTCAAAATGAATTAATTTCAAACTTAATAATTCTCTGAATTTGCGAGTCATATTTTCAGAAATCACCACGCTATAGAGTTGTATGCTATACCATTTTTCAAAATGTAGTTTTGTGTCGATTCAGGATCTGTTAATATTTCCAATATTTAAATATACGACTTACGACTCATTTTGCCTGATCGGGTCACAAATTATATTACAACATTTTTTTTTAATCAGATTGTTATGAGGCTTCAAGAGGGACCAACAAATAATTGCGAAGTTATATATCCAATAGAACACAATATGTATATTTAGACAATAGTAAACCTGATATACTTAACATTTCCATTTGAATTCCAGAAGGGTTCTATTTAGGAGCCATTGTTTTTTTATAATTTATAATAATGGTATTAGGTATTATTGATACTAGTAAATTATTTGATTACAACACTTGACATGCATGATACTGAATTTGTGAAATTGATAAATAAGGAGTTATGCAAAGGTATTTGATGGCTGAAATTAAGCAAATTATCTTTGAATATTTGTTATAAGTAAAACTTATTGTTTTTTATCATCCAAGAAATAAAACAGTTATTCCAACAATACAAATGCAAGATAGGCAATTACACTGTGCACAGTTGTGACTTTCTTAAGGTATAAACTAATGAAAATGTTTTCTGGAATTATCATGTAGGAAAGGTGAAATGTAAAATAACAAAAGTAGTTTGCATTATTCCCAGACTATAATTATATGTAGCGAAAACAACATCAATCCAACTTTCTTAACATTAACTATTCCGTATATTAATTATAGTACAATTATTTTGGGGTCACCAGCATGATAAAATAACTCAGTTGCAAAAAAGAGCAATTTATTCTGTTACACTAAGCAGATATTTAGCTCATTCTGAACCTATAATTAAAAATTTAAATCTTCTAAAAATAACCGATATACAAAGAAGATCAAATAATGCGAAAGACTACTGGGCTTTATTTAAAGGCAAACCGCCTGCTAAATGTACAAATAACATTAGCTCTACTGAATTTCCCAATTATTTGTTACGCATCAGCAACCAAGAAGATTGTGATACAAATATAGACACTGTGATGATATTATACAACCATATGAATCAAATGTATTAGATATAATGTATGAAGAATTGAACCAGCCAGTGACAGTAGATGAAGTGAAAAACTCAATTAAACAGCTTAAAGTGAAGTTAGATTTAATATTGAACGAATTTTACATACATGCACAAGAACTACTCGCTGTGCCGTTATGCGATTTATTTAATTGTGTTATTAAATCCGGTCACTTTCCAAATAAATAGAGCGAAGGTCTTATTGTACCGTTACATAAGAAGGGAGATGTGAAGGGAGACGTGAAGCTCACTAGGAAAGTTGTTCAAACGTGTTCTAAACAATAGATTAACCTACTGGGCTGAGGCCTACTGTTTTTACATTGAAGCTCAAGCCGGATTAGAGGTGAAATATTTAATATTATTTATAGTATGTATAAAACTGTTAAGTCAATAGTTCAAGCTGGAGCAGAAGTACACAACCATTTGAATGTTTATTGGGTGTACGTGAAGGTGAATGCTTATCTCTTTTTATTCTCTATGTATATCAATGATATTGAAGATTATGTTAAGACATATGGATTTCAAGGCGTGAATGCAGGTCATGTGAGAATGTTTTTATTATTGTATGCTAATGACATCGTAATTATATCAGAGAATAGACAAGATTTGCAACTTTGGCTTGATATTGTAGAGAATTATTGTAATAAATGGAAAATAATATTGAATATTGAAAAAAACTAAAATTGTAGTTTTCCGCAAAGGTGGAAAATTAAGTGTGAATGACACATGGTTTTATAATGGAAGTCACATTGAGGTTACAAAACATATCTCGGAATGATATTTTCCAGTGGTGGGTCATTTTCTGAAAATAAGTAAAAAACTAGAAAAGAGTAACTGTTGTTCGGAAACGAAAACGAAAGCAGCCCTCCGTTATCGCTTGACCACTATTTTAAATTGTTTTGTTCCCAAAAGTTAATCAGGTCATTGGCTGACATTGCTGTGCATATTTGCTGGAAACTTTTTCCCGAAACGCGCTAACAAGTATTTCTTCGTTAATGGCCCTAGTAATTAAAGAGTTGATTATATGAGGATCAAAATGTAACAAAACATCACCCAGTGGTATATGATGGCTATGTGAAGTATGAGGAAGCAGAAATTCATAGATCAGCTATCATGCAAGATTTCCGAGATAATGAAAACAAATTAAATGGCCGACTGGTGGTCATTTTGGATTTTTTAGTGTGAATTTTGTCATGGATTATCCTTGTGTGAGACATTACATTTTGTTTTATATTCATGTTCCAGCCGCTAAACGGCCATTTTGAAATTGTTTTATCCCAAAAGTTAATCAGGTCATTGGCTGACATAGCTGAACATACTTGCCAAATTAAAAAAAGATCTGATGGCAACTTTTTCCTGAAATGCGTTAACGAGCATTTCTTCTGTAGTGGCCATAGTAATTAAGGGTTGATTATATGAGGATCAACATGTCACCAAAACAATTCCCCAGTGGTATGTGATGGCTATGTGATGTATGAGGAAGCAGAAGTTGATAGATTAGTAGCTATCTTGAAAACAAATAACTGCGGCGGAGGCGGACCGTGTGGACTGTGTAATACAGTAAGCAGCCCGCCTCGGCGAGGGCTGCTTAATTAGCTGGTCAGGCACAAAAGGCCATATTTTCATTAGACAAAATGCTTCAAAAATTCGACGATATCCTTAATGATGTGGGGTTTTAATAGAGGTGATACAATAGAACGGGTACATTGACAATTGTTAAAGAAAATATTACGTCTTAAATGGGATACAGAAAATAACCTAGTATACAGTGAACTATGTGGAATAAATATGCAAGCTGAACGCTATTTAACCTTTTAACCGCCGGTGTAGCATATATTGGGTTTTCATTTTTTATTAGCACATTACGTACCTTATTTTACATATGGTAAAGATAAAATTTGACATCAATCAGCAATATTTGAAAACAGTTGACCTCCATTTTGTCAAATCTGAATAATTTTTACTCACTTGAAGTTGTGGATCGCGTCAGCGAGACACAGCTTCAAGTGGGTGAAACTTCAGATTGAATAATTTGGCGGTTAAAGGGTTAAGAATTATTAGATACCGGCTGAAAATTGTTAAGTTTAACGAGCACAGACTGATTAAGAATGTGTATGATATGTTACTTATAAATTCACATAATGGTAAAAGTAAGAGGGTCTCACAATAGTAGTGTTATGTTGAGAATGATAAACTACTTTTATTCAATTTTAAACAACGCTTACGCGATAAATTGGATAGAAGGGTAATCTAGAATAGCAAGCCACATCAAGAGGTACATTTTATGTGTTGTATAATGATTTTTTCAAAAATAATACTCAATGTTGTCATGACACAGCAGCATAGGGTGGCAGTAACAATGCTACGCACCAGAAATCACAGGTTAGCTGTAAAAAGCGGGAGGTGGCATAAACCTCATGTATTACCATTAATGGAAAGAAAATGTAGTAGATGTGACGACTTGGAGGACGAATATCATGTTTTACTTGTCTGTCCAATGTATACTGAATTACGTAGCGCCCAAATATGTTAAAATTTGTTGAGCTCATGTCAAGTAAAAAATCCAATGTCATTACCAAGTTAGCTAATTATACGTACAAAGCATTTAGAATAAGAAACGAAGTGGAATATGTTGTCTAATTTCATGTTTACTAATAACAAGTAAGAACAACAAGTAACAAGTAGTTTATTCTGATGGTCTTCTTTAGTAGAAGACAAGACAGAGTTGCCAGGAAGGCGTTAGCACATAATACAATATATCCAAGGTCATTTCTAAATTTACAAATTATTATTTTGGCAAAAATAGCCAACTGTTTAAACTTTTCGCCATTTACCTCTTTAAAAAGTTATTGAAGGTAAATAGTTGAAGGTCTTATGGAGAATTTTCCCTCTATATATTTTCTACGTTCTTCTTTGAAATGAACACAGCAAAGTAAATAGTGAAATTCATCTCCTATATCTGTTTTACAAAATTGGCATACACGCATATCACGAAGGACTTGGGACCGGACACCGGCCTCAATGGGCAAGCGATGATTTCGGCATCTAAACTTGATAAAATATTTTTTCAAGTGATCTGGTAAATCATTTTAATTATTTTCAAAGCCAAACGTTGTTTTAATGATACGATATATAAAACATTTTCCTCCTTGTGATATTGATTCCTGCCATTTTGATATAAACTGATCCTTTGTCTCAGCTTGACTGACATTGCTAATTGCAATTTCAAATGTCTTGTCATGTTTACTAATTTAATTAGACTTAATATATTATATAATGTTATAATGCTAAAATCAATGTTTAATGTTTTTTTTTATGTGTTACTTTACAATACCTGTTGTGAATTTCAACGTATATATGTATGTGGCACAAGGGCTACAAGCCTACTGCTTAATAAAAATTCTATTCTACATGTATTTAAATGATAGCCAAATAAAAGTTTACTATGAATACATAAGTCATAGTCTACCATAATATTTTTAAATATAAAATTTCACTGGAAAATGTCAGGTGCAGCATTAGAAGTAGCAGTGATTTAAATGTATTAACCGTTGATCATGAACTTGCTACCTTGTATTGTAATAATTCATTATTACCTTTAATCGAAGATACATTTTTCCACATACTATGTTGAAAAAATATCTTTGGAATAATTAGGGTGGGCACTATTTCGAGGCCTGATCATAGTTACTCAAGAGCTATCTTATGTATACGTAATTCTTTCATAAATGGCTACGAATCTCAATTATTCTCCCTTAAATTGTTGCATGTGTGATATATATATATGTATGTTCATTATATTTTATTATCAATCTTGAATGTATTTCAAATATATATGTTATAGCGTGAACAAAAAATTACAATAATTATACTATTAATATTTTGCTTCATTTGTATTATATCAAAGCAGAGAAAGGTCTTATGTATTTCTGCTCAAAGGTATAATTATTATGTGTCTCTATTTACCCTATTCTATGTCATCACATAAGATGTTGTGAGAGGCACCAGCTCATCTGGTGAGCAGTTTCGTCTTCTCACGTACTGCATGGGTGAAGATCCTAGTTTCTACATTGAACCTGGTCACCTGCATGATAGAGATCAATCAGAATTTTTAAAATTATTCAAATGATTTTTTTATTGACAAAAAGATGTATCGAAACAGTTCTAAACATATTCAATTTTTTTGGTTTACTAAACGGAGTGTATGCCAGTGAAAATATAACTTAATACTGAACATGAGTTTTGTGAGGGGATATGCTAATCCAGCGCTAGCTTGGCCTTTTCTAAACGGTGTCAACAACCGATAACAACATTGTTGATTTCTTTCTTGTGCGCCTAATGTGCAAACTGGTTATAAATTCAATTGGATACCATCACGGTAACATGAAAACACTCTTGACATTGAGACACTGTTATGTCAATGCTGGACCAGCGTCAATATTGACATATTGACCCAACAATGGGTTTATGTCTTGTGTTTGTGGAATAAGACGCACTGACTATCTGTATACCATAATAACTGATTTCTTCATTTGGAACAGTTTCTTGTGCAATATAGTTTTACTCGGTGAGATCTCATCATGAGATTGATATTTCAGCTAGTTTAGTTTAAATAACATGTGTATTTGTTTGCTCATTAATATTATCGCCATATAATTATATGCTTCATACATAGATGTATCATTCGTGTTTTTATAGAGGTCTAATCTCTAGATATAGTCTAAATTACACACCACCAATATAGCCATTTACTGAGAAGTTAACTTGTGATACTCAACGCAAAAAGTACTCAACAGCATATAATATACCTGCCAAAACAGAACTTTTTTAAAGCAAGTCTCTGAACACAGCATTACTTTAATCTAACACAATTGCTACGAGTACAATATGCATTATTTTACAAATACACGTTACTAAAACCAGTTAACTCACTTTAAAACTCACATTTGAATGACGAATGTTCATTATTTTCCTTTATTTATTTCTTTTACTGACATGTATAACAATGATAAAAATCATGACAGATACAGAGTAATGCAAAATATATATGCATTTACATAAATGCATTCACATAGCATTCTTTTTTGTAGTGATTAATAATGACGCCGCTCAAGACTGGAATGCCAACATAATATAAGGAACGACACCACTGCAGCCTTACTATGGAGCTGACCCCTAGCAGCGATTGCTGTGGCAAACCGAGCCCCCGGGACTGGCGCTCATATTGTTGACCCCTCACAAAAAATAAGACTCACAACTTACAAGTCACTAGCAGCACCAAAAAGACAATCTAGTTTTAACCAACAAATATTTGCCCGCTTTTCGCATTTATTCAAAATTACCCATATGCAAATGGACAGTTGAATAAAAATGATGACATGTTTGTTTAAATTGATATCAAACATTTTTAAATCTTGATGTTTAAAGCGCATTACACTCCCAATAACTGTGATTTGATCATCTAATGAAACAGCTGAACCTTCTTAGCGCGGGGACCGTCTTTATACATCAGAATCTGGCGCTGACGTATAAAGACGATCCTCGCACTGTAAGATTTAAAAGAAATATAATGGCCGTAGACCCATAACATAGGTATTCAAATGAAGCGGAAAGTTCTAGCTAAGACATTTATGATGAATTCAAGTTGAAAAAAGCCTTTGGTCTCCATGGTTTATACAAAAATAGTTCAGCGTTGTGAGGGTTAAAGTACTGTCATGGAAGGACGGGCGGATGATGGAAAGACGGAAATAAGTGTGCAAGAACAATAACTCCCCATTCGCCCTCCTGTGGCGGCGGCGAGAGTGCGTTGAGGGTCAAAGACTATCTTTTTATTGTGATGTCAGTTTGAGCAAGAACTTTAGATTTTGAGTCATGGAATACGCATCACGAGGGCTGATAGTAGCCCCAGTGGCTGAAACATGTTTCAGCCACAGATTGACCGCGTACATAATCGTGGGACATTTTTTTAGACTGTCATATCGGAAAATATCGGGGAATAATCAGGTCAAAAATAGCTTCTTAGAATCAGAAACGTTTCAGTTCCATGTCCGCATGCTCAGCTCAGAGGTCGCACGGTCATTAAAAAGTTATGGACATTTTTCGGACCCTGGGGTCGGGATTGCTCTCAGTCACCGCCATGTTGGATTTTCCGGGTAAAGCAAATACATCAATCCACCGCCTCGGAGAGGACGACACGGCTAGGCTGATAGTAACCCTTAGAACGCTGAATTATTTTTGAATAAACCATGAAGACCAAAGGGTTTTTTCCAATTTGAAATCATCATAAATGTCTTAGTTAGTTCTTTCCGCTTCATTTGAATACCTGTGGTATGGGTTTACGACCATTGTAAATATTTTAATTCTTTCAGAGCGGGGATCGTCTTTATACGTCAGAATCTGACGTCTACAGACGTCAGATTCTGACGTATAAAGACGGTCCCCGCGCTGAAAGGGTCAAGACGTGGAGACAATCGTGACGTCACGAGGGCTGGCAGGCGTAGAGAACGTCGTCACACGCTGTCCATTTGTCCACGTCAAACGAGAGACGACGAGAGTACGTCTTGGGTCAAAGACGATCTTTTTATTGTGATGTCAGTTTGTTTGCTGAGGCATGAAATGGAATACGTATTTCATGGTGTTATTTAACGTAATTATCCTGGTACAATGCTGGGCAAAGACTGTATCATACCTTTGAAAAAACACAATAATATTATCAATAAATATGTACACTATTATGTACGTGTGCATACAACATACGTATATGATTATATAAAATATATATTTTTGAAAAAAGACATTATCAATAAATATGTACATAATTATATGTACACTTATATGCATGCATGACAAAAACATGTTAAAATATACTAATACCATGTTTATATTATATACCTGCATAGCTCATTAATAAAAAGAACTGAGACCATTTGATTTTTTGTTAATTTGTGACAATTTGAGTTTTGCGGGTCGCTGCGGGGCTGAAACAAATTGTGCGGGGCGGATGCGGGTCCAACTTGTGCGGGTGCGGGTACAACTTGTGCGGGGCCAGGCGGGTGCGGATACAGAATATAAATTCATGTGCGAGCTAAGTCAAGCGCGGGGGCCCGCGCGGTGGATGCGGGCATGATTTGGAGGCATAATTTAGAGGCCCGCGTCTCTAATACGTACCACTAGTATATATAGGGCTTTAGTCAATCGAATAGGGTTCCCGTACATCCTCGGAAACATACTTCTACTTGATGTATCTAGCTTGAGAAAAAAACCCATAGAAAACGATTAGCTATATTAACAAGCTGAAAAATATCCCACATGTCATTTTTATGCAAATTTGTGCCGCTATTGCCGAAAAATGTATATTTAGTTATAGCGCGGTCAATATATTACTGTAGATCGAACACGACAATAAAACCATTTTTCGAGTTATCTAATGTGTTTCAAAAAATTGAGTATGCAAATTAGCGCGCCATTATCGAAAAATGTATATTTACTTATAGCTCGGTCGATATCACAGATCACGGCACAAAAAGTGTGTTGAAGGTCAATGAAGACAGTAAAGCCATTTTTGGAGTGATCACCAATTAGAAGTATATTTCCGAGGGGACCCTATTTTTTCGACTAGACTACTGGAGATGTGGAGACATTCGTGATGTCACGAGGTCCGGCAGGCGTGAAGAAAGTCGTGACCTGCTGTCCATTATTTTCTTTGTCTGACCACTACATTCTAAGCCGAGAATGGAGAGTTATTGTTGATCAAGTACAGACCAATTAGCATGGTAGTCCTATGGTGATATAATCAGTGGGGCGCGACCGAACTGTTGATTATGAGGGATCTTCAATATGGTCGGATGTGTTTTAAGTCAGTTAAAACCCTCGGAGTTCTACATTCTTAGCTTTGAAAAAGTTAAGAATGTAGAGTTCCTCGGGCTTTATCCTATACGGAAGATGATTATAGGGTGCTCATCACTTAGCCGTGTCGTCCACTCCGAGGCCGTGGATTGATGTATTTGCTTCACACGAAAAATTCAACATGGCGGTGACTGAGAGTGATCTCGACCCCAAGGTCCGAAAAATGTACATGATTTTTTAATGACTGTGCGACGTCTGAGCTGAGCATGCGGGCATGGAACTGAAATGTTACTGATGCTAAAAAATATATTTTCGACCTGATTACTCCCCGATATTTTCAGATATGACAGTCCAAAGACATGTCCCACGATTTTGTACGAGGTCAATCTGTGGCTGATACCTGTTTCAGCCACTCATCACTGTACACGTTAGTCTGAACATGCATGCTGTGTCAACGTGTGAGATGGGAACAGTAACTAATGTTGGCTGAGCGTCGTAGATGGTGGACCAACTTTAGCCCAGCATTGGGTCAACGTCTCGTGTTTGACCGCCTGCACGATAGAAAGCTCTGAAATGAATGGGAAACACAGACTCACAGACTGAGACAGAATGAGGTAAACCAACATGTTAATACATCTGTGTACAGATTAAGGGAGACATAACAAGACATAACATCACCATAGGACTGGTTTTATATTGATCTTTGACCCTGAAAATGTAGATCTAGACAACTTTAAAAGTAAATTATCTTAAATATTGACTACGATATTGTCAAATTCAGGTTTTTTCGACAATGGCCGCCATTATTGGTTTCTTGCCAATTTCCAGTAGTCGTTTTGCAAAGCTGTGCACCTAGGTTGCGTTCCTAAATATATGTAGATATCATTTCAAGTGTCCAACCTTTTAAAACAGGCCGTGTCAGTTTTCCAAAAAAATATAATCTTTGCCCCCAGGTACAGGCTATGTCCACGTGTGAGATGGGTACAGTAACCCTTTGAACCTGATCGTCAAATTTCTGTGGATACAATACGCCTGAGTATTTAATGTGGCACCGCAATTTTACTTATTAGACACATTTCACTAACAATAATCACTATCTGATATGTTAAACACGACTATAATCCATATTTAAGCAGACCAAATCACCTTTATTGGGAATGGAATGAGTTCTTATACGTCAAGATTCAGAAATATACTGTGTCAAATTAAACAAATATGAGTAATTACCGCGATACACAACTTCATGTGGGTGAAAATTTCAATTATTTAATTGATAATTGAAGCGACACAAGCAGGCTAAAATCATTAAAAAATCGGTAATTTTATTTTGGCTTGTTAATATGACTATATGATGTAAACATGTCCATAAACTAGAACTGCAAATGTTTTTTTAATTTTAGTGTTTCGCATTTATCAGTTAAGTGAGATATAGAGACGAAATTCCCGATTCCTTTTTTCGGAAATGCATGTCAAAAATTAGAAATACGGGAATTTCGTCTCTATATCTCGCTTAACTGGAAAATAAGCAGCACCAAAATTAAAAAACTTTCGCAGTTCTACATGTTTGCATCATATAGTCATATAAAGAAGCCAAAATAAAATTATCGATTTTTTATGCTATTGGCCGGATTATGTCGCTTTAAATTAAATACCTTAGCGAGATAGGGGTTAATAAAGTAGCTGAAGTCGATAATAATCATGCTGGTCCTTTGTCGAGGTATGTGATTCGGAACCAAGAGGGATAGAGACTTGTAGACAGTCGTGACATGCTACCATTTTGTGGTTAGGAATGGGATACTCTAAGGGAGACTACCCAGAAGACACAAGACGTTGAATCAATGTTGGTTTAACTCAGAGGGAGATAAACCCAGCAGACACAAGACATTAATTCAATGCTGGTTTAACGTTGGTCCACCGTCTACGACGCTGGACCAATGCTAAAACAACATTGATTCAACGTCCTGTGTCTGCTGGGATGCACCACTTTTACTACAACACAGGGAAACATATTGGGCCACTGTGTGAATCTCTTAAAACCGCAAAATGTATACAGTGCAAATTAGAGTGAAAAAATGATGTATACTCCTAGTTTGATAAGTCGCGATCAGTGGTGTTAACAAGTTATAGAGATTGTGTGTAACAACAGCGATATGTACAACGAGATATGTGGATTATAAGAAAGGGCATGTATAAAAAACGGTTAATTGCAATGATTGTACGGCAAATACAGAAATGTCATGCAATGCAAAAGTACTTTGAAAACTTAACCAGTAGAGAAAAGGTTTCGTTTCTTTTGTCAGGAATGAAATGTAATTACACACTAGAATGGCACAACATATATGGCACAACATATACGGCACAACATAGGCCTATACTACATGTGCGGTATTATTTTGTCTCTATAAAATGCCTTTGCAATTGAAAAAATTGCATGATCTTCAGAATTGGAGGACACAATCCAAAGGCGCAGCACAAATTTAAAAACTTCTGCTGTTCTAGTCTATGGACATGTTTACATCATATGATCAAATTAAGAAGCCGACATAAAATCTCCGATTTTTTGACGATTTTAGCCTGATTGTATAAGTTGTTAAAAGGGTTTACAGATCGGGTGGATATAAAATGATCGCCCTTCATTTTGTCAAATCTGAATAATTCGCACCCACTTGTAGATGACGTGATGCTACGAATGGGTAGACATGATACTATAGTTGCATTCAACTTCCACCAGCGTTGTGTGTTTTCACTGATTTCTCAGTCAATTCTAAATCAATTTCCATGAAATTTTGCAAGTATTCCGGCGCCTACTCTGAAAATTTCGTGAAATAAATTTCAGTGAGTATTTCAAAAGTTAGACCATTTAACATGTAGCGGAATTTCGTGATTAAATCTGATAGCGTTCAATGGGTTTATAGAGGAGCGTCATAATTCGCAAAAACTACATTTCAAAATAATAATGGTCTCACTTTTAAACTACATAATTTTTTTTTTGAAATTTTCAGGGCAGGTGCCGTAAAACTAGAAACTAACGCTTGGAAAATTTCATGACAATCGGATGAAAATTGCATGAGCAATGAGCGAAAAACATGCAACGCGAAAGTGACAGATTTAAAGTGACTTTTACTTTAGTTGTGTCTGAGATTCAAAGAGTTAAATAACTAAGATTCGTCAGCCAGTGCTACACAACTCCCACCGAGCTCCAGACGTTCACCCAACGTTTTTTAATGTTGGCCCACCATCAACTACGCTGGCCCAAAGTTAAACTACATCGGCGTAGCCGAGAATCCAGCAAACATGAGTCGATAAGCCAGTGCTGGTAAGTCGTTGGCCCAACGTCTACAACGCTGGGCCAGCAGCGGGCCAGCCTCGTGTCAACGTCTCGTCCATGCTGGGAGGTCACCATAATGTAATGGAGATGACCATAAAACGGATGGCACCCCAGCAAACACCAAATGTTGGCGCAATGTTGAATTAATGTTGACCGCCGTCTTCGACGTCGGCCAACATTAATTCAACGTTGGCCCAACGTTTGGTGTTGGCTGGGTGGAGACTTTTGGGGTCGTTTGATGCCCCATCTCTACATAAAGACCTCCGCTAACCACATGTTACAGCTACACAACTGTGGTCGACCCAGACTGGGGTGTATGTAGACAAAGAAGTACTTGACACCAGGCTAGCTAACAACTCAAACAAGTAAGTAAAGGATTAAAATGAAAATTTATGTTTGAAAGCTAGCGCAATTCCAGCTGAATCACGAGGGAATATATATATTTATAGAAACGCCACAGGATTAAATGGTTAAGTACTTTAATCACCTGTCTTTTGTTCTATAAAGTGCCTATTTGATGTGTTCATTTATTCATTTAATTTTTTGTTAGCATACTTGCAAGTTTTGAATGACACTAAATTGAACAAAAGAAATATCAACAAAATTCTATTACTTGTAAAATATGAAATTGATTGCGTTTTGGATAAACCCATTAAATGAAAGCGTTCTCTACAATTCCCATCTCAAGGTGAATACAATTTCGCATAACCCTAAAAACGATAAATTAAATAATGAAAATTTTCACCCACTTGAATTTGTGCCTCGCTACCGCGATCCACAACTTCAAGTGTGTGAAAATTACTCATATTGTTTTTTTACATTTGAGACAAAACATGGGCACATCTTTATGTTTAAACGCTTATTTCATTCCCAATAACAGTGATTTAATTGTCTTTAATAAACAAATTAAAAATGACAATACTCGTGCTTATCGGTGAAACAGTGAATAAACCACATGACATATTTTAATTACAGTAAATTTAGGACAAGGTAACACACTCTATTTGATAAAGGATTCGCTTAAGTCAGGTCATGTTGTTCGCCTTAAAGTACGAATTGCGACTGCAATTCCCAACTCCGGATGAATAAGAGGAGAGGAAATACCTCAGTGTGAACATATTAACCCTTATCCTTAAAGCCCAGAATCTTTTTATGAAAACCTTGGAGACCAAAGGGTTTTTTCAATTCGAAATCATCATAAATGTCTTAGTTAGCTCTTTCCGATTCATTTGAATGCCTATGCTATGGGTCTACGGTCATTATAAATATTTTTACTCTTACAGTGCGGGGATAGACTTTAGTCGTCAGAATCTGACGTCTACAGACGTCAGATTCTGACGACTAAAGTCTATTCCCGCGCTGTAAGAGTTAAAACGCCAAAGTATTTGTATATCAACCAAGAAAACAAAGGGTTTTTGAAATCATCATAAAAGTCTTAGTTAGCTCTTTCCGCTTCATTTGAATTTATACCTATGTTGTGGGTCTACGGCCATTATAAATATTTTACTCTTTTGATGTGGGGATCGACTTTAGACGTTAGATTCTGACGTCTATAGACGTTAGATTCTAACGTCTAAAGTTGATCACCGTATGCTTTCTATTAAGGTAGTAGGGCCCCTGTGGGCAAATTTTCAAAATGAATACTTTCATAGACAATGATACACCCGATTTAAATAAGAAAACTCTCGAGCATTCGATTTTATATGTTATACCTCGCCTATGTCCTTTAATCTGTTTCATTGGCAGGTTAAATCACAGTTATTGGGAATTAAATGTGATTTTAAACAACAATATTTCCACAAGGTTGGTCTCAAATTAAACAAATGTGAGTAATTTTCGCTCATTTGAAGTTGTGTGGAGGTAGCATAACTTAAATTATTTAATTCAGCGCTTTAATGGATATTCCACTTGTATGTTTCATTAAGTACTATAATTTGGCTTAAGTATGAGATGAGAATCACGGTGGCGATTCACCACTCTCAGTGAATAAAAATAGGATGAAGCTATCGAGGTAGGAAAAGATAAATTTATATTGTAAAAAATCGAAAATAACAAAAATCATACCAATTTTGTTTTAACTGAAAAATAATTAGACTTAACTCATGCATGCTTGTATGAAGCTTTTATTATTCACATGTGCGTTGATTCCACATTAATTTACTGTCAGTTATTGCCCCGTTGTGTTTTTTATGTCAGTTTTGGCCTCGTTGTGGTTTCTGGACGTGACAAATAAACACGTTGTAAACGTGTTGGCCTTTGTTGGAATAATGCGTCGACGACACTGGCCCAACATTAGACTTACATCGGCTGAAAGTCTCGCGTTGAATGATGTCATCACGTTTTATTGAAGCATCAAACAATGTTTTCATGTGAAATGGATATACACTAGAAATTAACTCTTATCCTATTGAAGTGTTTGTGAACATTTTTCATTTATTTGAAGCTGGAAATTGCGTTAGCAATTCCAGCTTCAAATGAATGAAAACAATAATATTATTTATGAAAAATAGACATCTCTCAAATTGAATTATTTGATTAACTGACCATCTACCACAAGATATATTACAAATTTTAGTGGTATTTCATTGAGCCTGAAATGTACTTCAAACCGTATATATATATGGTTCCCACAGCACAGCTGCACAAGCATTAAAATGCAGGTTAGGTGTTTATGAAATGCTATAAATCTACCCCATCTCCGTCACTAGTTTAATACGTGAAATGCATTTAGAGTCAATTACATCCGAAGGTGATTGATATGGGTGATAAACATTACCCAATAAAATGATAAAAGCCCTTTATATAATTGTGGTTGTTGCTCTGTCTATCCATCTTTACAGCAGGTTTGTGTAGTATATAATTATATGCAGTAAAGACAGTGCACATTAAAAAGTACAATATATACATTTTTGTCAATTCGATTCTCATACGGAGACATAACCAGCCCCAAAGCGCTAATCATGACTATAGTTTTTAATCTGTTTTACTAGCCGATCAAATCACTGTTATTCGGAAAAATGAGTTTCTAAACATTAAGATTTGCAAATGTTATGTCTCAAATTGAACAAAGAATTTTTTTTTACACCAACAGAAGTAGATAGCTTCAATTTAATGAAGTAGAATAATTTCAATTACGTTCACATACTTAGCCGTTAAAACACATAAAATAAATTATTTCAATTTTTACCCACTTGAATTTGTGAGTCACGGTAGTGAGACACAATTCAAGTGGGTGAGAATTTAAATATTTAAGCTATCTACTTCGGTTAAGGTACAAATCAACAGAATAACGAGATGGAATAACACATTGTTATTAATAATAATTATTACAATAACACATTGTTATCACTGGGCAGGGCACGTTCGCATATTCAGACACGTCAGTGAGGCCATTATCAGGGGGTGGGGTGTAAACGATAGCCCACGTGTTTTTTTTTATCTCGAAATGACCGACTGAAAACAGTAAGGTATCGTATTATGAATTGTATAGCTCTCACGCTGAAACTCGTTCTGTAGAAGCTGCTTCACACATACAAACTTAATGATGATACATCAGAAAGCTATAATCATATTATCCACTGTCAGCGCATTATCTGAATGATAGGCGGGGGGCCTGGTGCAGTGGTTAACCCCATTGCCGCCGGTGCCGCATATCTTCAGGTTTTCATTTTTTATTAGCACATTAAGTACCACCTTTTAAACATGGTAAAGTTAAAATGTGACTTAAATCAGCAATATTTGACAACAGTTGACCTCCATTTTGTCAAATTTGAATAATTTTCACTCACTTGAAGTTGTGGATCGCTTACGCGATCCACAACTTCAAGTGGGTGAAAATTCAGATTTAATAATTTGGCGCTTAAAGGGTTAATTAACGCCGCCTGCTTAGGAAGTCGGAGATCGCGGGCTCGAACCCAAATCTCTCCTTCACGTTTTAAAGAAGCAAAATGTTTCTTCCACGCTCACTCATAAAGATTCAATTTTGTGAAGAGCCTCTGTGACCGAGATGTAGCATGCTCGGATTCAGACCGCCAAGGCTCTAATTTCGAATCCTGTGTCTGGGGGCAGTTTCATCTCATTCATCTCACCACGCTGGGGTAGTTCTCCTGGCCCACTTTAGCCTATATGTGCACAAAGATAGCCTAAAACCCCATCCATTCAATTTAATTTCATTGCATGCGACTTCCATAGCTAATTGTCGATCTGTGACGGTGCACCCAATGAACCCGCAGTGACATTACCAACACAGATATTTACTTTGCCGGGTAGTTCTTTGTTCCTTTTCATCACTCGGTGTCTTTCTGCAGTACACCGCTTCTCTTGTTTTCTGTATCATAAAGTAAATACAAAGCTACCTATATATACTAAAATATTAATTATATTTCTTTATTGAAACATATTTATACAGGGTGAACATTATTAGCAGTCAGTCTATTTTTCATATGTGCTTTGTACTGACTTAGTTATATGAAAACTAACAGTCAGTTTTATGCTGTACTTATTTATGAGTACAGCGTAAGTAATAGCTTAGTGAAAACATGAAAACAAGCGCTAAGGTGAGCACGAAGTGGCCTATTAGAGTGCGTGAAATTCAGTTCAGTGACGATAATTCTGACAATAGTGAGCGAATAATTATAGGGCACTGTGTGGAAAATAGCGTTCACACTATCATATATAGCGATGATAAAAAATGTTCAAAAATCATTGAATATGGTGTGCACAGTGAGTTATCGTCAAACTACAATCACATATGCACAAATACAAGTACGAAAAAAGCTAATTCTTATGTTATTTTGTTAGATGTCGTATACGTGTTCGTGTATATAATGTAGCTCACTTACGCACGAATACGTATATACAGGTATAAATCCCTCCTATGTCATTTTGGTGTGGGTGTTCAGATATATGTAGGCCACACGTATACGAATATGAGTACGAAATCCACTAAGTAACACAATAAAAAAGACTTCGTATTCGTGACAGTGCATTTGTGAGCACAACTTTACGGTAGTTCAGAGAGTGCGACAAGTGCACCTGCCAAACACGACATCTACACACAATGTTGTGTTATAATTGGGCCAGCGTCGAAGACGATGGCCCAATTATTACACACTATTGGGTGTACATGTCGCGCTCACTGACTGTTATTAGCAGCGCTGTTCAACTGTTCAGTGGAAGGAGGTATTTACGACAAGTCATTCGTGAAAAACAAACCCAAGGTTGTTTTAATGTATGGCCAGTGTTGTAGAAGCTGATCCCGCAGTAAAACGACATCGAACCAATGTGTCTCGTCTTTGCTTGGAGTTAGTGGTCGAGGTGACATTTCACCCCTTAAAAATAAACCTTTAAAACAAATTTTCACGTATTTGAAGTTGTGTCTCGCTACCGCGACCCACAACTTCAAGTGGGTGAAAATTGTCCATATTGTGTTTAATTTGAGACGAAACATTTTCAAATCTTGATATTTAAACACATATTTCCATCACAATAACAGTGGTACAACATTGTAATAAAACATATTAGAAACGATTATAGGCGTATTTAGCGCTTTAAGGGTTAAATGAACAAACACTGCCCGCTGTCCACCGCTGGTTGAATGGTGGGCTAATATCACCGATGATGGGCCAACAATGCGCCAGATATGTGGCAATGTTGTGTGTTGATTGAACAGTTAGATCGGTCGGCTAATCGTGGAAAAGAGAACAAGCTATTTGAGCATTAGACACTCCAAATTGTTCTCCTTTATTTCTGAACTCTCAACCACACATGATGTGTTTAATAGACAGGTTAGTTAATTTGGCATGATTTTCTAAATTTGAACAATTTATTGGGAAAAAGATGCGTCGTTATGAAATACATTTTATTTTACATCGGAGAAAAACATATTATATTTCTATTGATTGTTTTATTTGTTGTCACAGACAGTTTTAATATATAACATGGGTATTTTACTGGCATTTAGGATGTCATAAGCAGATTAATGTCATCTCAATATAGTGTAGTAAGTTTCGTGATTATAATACATGTATACATAAACGTGGCCAAAATGTATTCGATTTAGGCCTACATAAAAGCGTATGAATAATTGACAATGTATATCTGGATTTCTATCTGTCTACACCATTATTGTGTAGTTGTCGACTTTGCTCATAAAAAAAGAACAATAAGATGTATAATACTAATGGAAGAGTGAGTATATTGTATACAAAATATATACGGAAACAAATATATTTGCTCAATTTGCATGTATTGAACAAATTGTACATAAATTACAGTGGGTGGAAGTAAACCATAATATCAAACTGGGGACCTTCTTCTGCCGTTACTGCATACGGTGGATGGAAGTAGACTAAATCAGCGAAATAGAAACTCACGTTTAGCGTTAATTATTACAGTACGTGGAAGTAGACTAGGTCTGTGAATTAGAGACCCAGTTTTACTATCACTTCGCCTATATTTACATTGCTGTAATTTTAGTCAGATATTTCCTGTCTCTTCCCCACAGCAGTCTGTTGAGATTGACAGTTATCTTCACACTTGTTTATGAGCGATTACTACACTACATTTTGTTTATAAATCGTTATTAATTTGTATCGCCTCTGTGCGGTTCAGATTTAAATCACTCTCAATATTCAGGCCAATTTTTTCTATCGGTTGAATTTGTTTTAGTTTTTTTAGAAAAATAGCAGACATTGTAAGAAAATTAAATCTAAATTATTTTGCAATATTAATTTTTTTTTAAAGTTATAAAGAAAGACGTGATGGGAAAAAGTCATTTTTTCTGACGGGTCGTAGCTCTGTTTAGCCTAACTGTGCACCTTGTGTACCAGTTTATACAAATATAAAGAGCATTTTTGAAAACTACCATAAATCTCCCACAAACGTGTACCTGAAGATTTTTGAAGCACCTGGTTAGAAAACCGAAAAATGAATTTTATAAAAAAAACACCTCAAATTTGGACACCTTGAGCTGTATTTGTGAAACGTTTGACTTCCCTACTCAATATCTGATGTGTCCGATAATGATTGTCTTAATGGATTAAGTTCCCACTGTCATTATCTGAATGATTAGTAAGGTAACGCTCACAAGCAAACAAGAGCTGTTGATCCAATGTTGTTCCAATGTTGGTTCACCGTCTGTGACGCTGACCCAATGCTGGGCTAATGTTGGCCCACCGTCTACGACGCTGGGCCAACATCAGCCCAGCATTGGATCAACGTGTCTTGTTTGCTGGGATATACACAGGTGAGGCGAGTAATCATGGTATTAGCCCATTTGATGGACCAACACGCTCCATCTAATGTCTCCACAACATTACCTGTCACTGATTACCCGCCTTATCTCCAACTTATATAGCCTTATCTCCATCTAGGTGACCTTCACATGCACAAATTGACCCGTACTTTATCAGAGGTCATCTAAACGTAGCTGTTTTTTCACAGCGCCGAATGTGACCTTCTAGTGTCGTGATTGTGCTGCCTGGTGTTGCCTCTCACGCCTGCAAATTCCATGTTTTCATTAAACACGGTTAAAGATTATTTTTCATTAACAGTGATTAAGCACATGGCATCATTTTAGTGCAGTTAGTTTAAAGCGACACAATCAGGCCAAAATTATCATTTTTATTTTGGCTCCTTGATATGTCCATAATATGTCAACATGTAAACAAACTAGAATTGCGTAAGTTTTTTTTTAAATTTTGTGTTGCCTATTTACCAGTTAACTGAGAAATAAGGACGAGATTTAATTTCGGCCATGCATGTCCAAAATAAGAAAGACGGGAATAACTGATAATGGGTCTTTCGGCACACTTGCTACGTTGCCACAGCAACCCAAATTTAAAAGGCTTCCACAATTTTAATTTAATATGTTCACATATTATGGACATATCAACAAGGTGAAAGATAAAGCCAACTTGTATTTTAGCTGATTATTATTCTGTATTTGATGATTGTCGTCTCACGAGATGCAGAAAGCCACGTAAAGCCACTTATTCATCTCGACATGTCTACAAGGTTACAATAATAAAATACTATGTCCTTTTTGAAGTGAAAAAGTGCATTTAATGATCTGTAAAATTGGCTATACTTACCCTATAACGTGTATGTTTAATTGCGATATATTTGCCCTTAAGCAAGTTTAATTGCGATATAATTTTCCTTTGACACGTTTAATTGCGATATGACTGCCCTTTAACATGTTTAATTGAAATATTATTGCCTTTTAGCATGTTTAAATAGGATATTATTGCCCTCTAGTTTTTCATGTTTTAATGGAATATGCTTGTCCTTTAACATGTTTAAATGGGACATAATTGTCCTTTAAATTGTTTTAATGGGATTTACTTGACATAAGATAGCTAAGTTCCAAATAAATTACGTTTTTTTGTCAAACACTGAGGATCGAGATGACAAGATGAGATTTCATAGCCACAATAAAAACTATATGCAATAAAGACAATGTATCGCTTTTAAAAGTATATTTTAGACACGTCATCTATTAAAACAACCAATACGCCAGAAGACGGCTTGTGTGATATGTCCGGCAAGTACTGCTTAGTCGCAATCCTTATGACCGGTATATTTTAAGCTTACTGTTAACATCGTTTTAGTATTCTATTTATACTGTTTAACAATTGAAAAAAACTCTATGTATTGCTCTCATAATTGGAAGGCTGAATAAATATGTATTCTTATTTATGATATGTTCACAAAAATGTTTAAAAACTTTTATTAAATATCTGGAAGTGGACTAATATTATAGGAAAGGTAACGAAGCCAACTATCATTGAATTAATTATTGAACCAGTCAAGGTCGCTTGAGGTTCTTTCAGAACACGTATTACTTCTCCTGCTCCTCCTGCGTGCCTGGAGTAAATGACCCGACAAAGTGTGCTGACATTTTAATCGCAGATAAATTTGTTGCTTTCTCCGGGATAATCACTTAGCGGCCAAATAAAGCCATTACAGACGCAGTCTGCGTCAATGGAACTGTCCCGTGGTGCATGGTCACAGACATTGAGCCAATGTTGGTGTAATGCTGGCTCACCAATGTGGCGGTGTACCAGCTTTACACCAACGTTGACTCAACACTTTGTGTTTGGCAAATGTTCAAGTTTTATTGTCATTTAATGAACACTTCGATGTCTGTTTTCTAATGTTAGGTGCTCGCGATACAATCCAATACTTTACATCGAAATGTAATATTTCTTCGTGTTATAATATATTGAACTTTTATTTTAATATTATGAAATGCAGTTAGGCATATAACATACGGAAATTGTTGTATGGTTGTAATACGTTATTGCTTTTATTATTTAAAAAATAAATACATTTAATTCAATTCAATTTAAACACTTCTATAGCGCCAAACTCCTGGGATTTGGTGAAGAATCAAAGGACCGTGGTCGTTTTGACTCTTCGCTATTAATTTATATCCCTGTTCGGTGGGATTTATATAAACGTTGAGTATAAATTGTCACAGATAATTTATTAATGAGCAGAGAAAGATAGTTTGAGTCGCATACGTTTGCTTGCCTTATAGGGGTCGCCTTCAGACGTCAGATTCTGACGTCTGAAGTCCATCCCCAGACTGAAAGAATTAAATATTTATAATGACCATTGACCAATAACATAGGTATTCAAATGAAGCGGGAAAAGCTAACTAAGACATTTATGATAATTTCAAATTGAAAACACCCCTCTGTTCTCCTGGTTTGCATAAAATATTTCAGCTCTTTAATGGTTAGTGGTGTGTTTTTGACGATCTTTTGTTTGTTTACAGGGAAGTGTAAACTTTAAAGCAGATAATAAAGTTAAAGGCGGTGATGATGACGCGTTTTATCCTGTATTTAACTGTTATGATCCTGATGTCAGTAGTTGTTATCAATGGTAAGTAAATATTATGTATTTGCATATTAACCCCTCACCTGCTAGGTCCATATCAACTCTTTACTCGCTAGATCTGTATTAATATACAGATGTCTCAAACAAAATAAAATCCCACGAAAATGTGACCCTATCTGGAAAAATGAGTCGTAAGTCGCATATTTAGATATTTGACCTATTAACAGATCCTGAATCTACACACAATTACCTTTTAAATGGTAAATCACACAGCTCCGTAGTATGGCTAGCTCTGAAAATATGACTCCGCCACCTCACAGAAATATAAACTGTGATATTGAGAAAATGGCCTTTAAAGATCAAAAAAGCAATTTTTCCCATTTAAGAAAAACACAATTTAATTAATAACAAAAAAATAAAATAAATATTAATTTCGGCCCGATTTTTTAATAATAAACGTAGACCTCTAACATCGTTTAAAGTTTAAAAGTAGATGCCAGAATTTTTAATCGTCAGGATTTTTTAAACTGTATCAATATTCCCCACTTATATGAGGATTAAAAAATAATCAGATGAAAAAAAAAATGAAAATACGTCTCATAAAGGTTATTTTACCTTTAAGGGGCCCTAGCACCGTTTGTCAAAGTGCGACTTAAGACTCATTTCGCCAGATCAGGTCACATATGCTCATTATTTTCATCAAATAATTGTATTTTAGATATGTCCAATTTTCATTAAAACTCAATTATTTTTTAGTATGTAAGTTTATATGAGTTTTTTAGTTTTCCTAAATTATGTAGAAGTAGGTGGTGGGCTAGTCCTTTTAACACCCCAACCCCTTCTTGTTTTTCTTTAGCCTCAGATCAGGACTGTACCCAATGGACTCAGTGGAGTGATTGTACAGTACTCTGTACTGGTGGCGACAGGTATCGGGCTCGAGCCTGTGTAGAAGGCACATCTTTGAATTACCAGTCAGAGAACGAGACGTGTTTAGCCGCAGCCTGTGAAGGAGCATGCTCTGCTTGGAGCAGCTGGTCCACATGTACACAGAGCTGTGGACCTGATGCCCAGAGGCTGCGGGTTCGACCCTGTATTAAATACTTGAATGACGTGGCCCAGCAGGAGATAGAGACCCATGAGTCCCTTTGTGTTGACATACCATGTAAGTATACTTTTCCGATTTTAAAATGCATATGATACAACGTCCAAATAACAACAAAACATTTGTATAACATGTGTACAATGCTGGACCAACGTCGAAGACGTTGGGCCAATGTTGTACAATTGCTATACAAATGTTTTGTGTTTGATGGGGTTGAGACACAACTGGTTATTAAAGCCATATTTTCACGTAAAATGTTTGGACTAAATAATACACCTGGAAATATAATGTCATAATGTTGGGAGGTAGATAAAAACGGTTTCATCACCTGTAATTTATACAATATGAATAAAAAGGTGTTTTAAACATCCTCCGTATTAAAATGACATATTCTGTGAAATTTTTTTCACTGTGAGATATATATCGGTATCATCCCATATTGCACTCTAGCTCTACTTTAAATGCCCTATGTATCAGTTCAGTCATGTGTGGATTGATTATGTGAGAAAATACATACAAACGCAGTTATTTTTTTTTCGTGTGACGTGGGGAAGTACAACATATGTCCAATGAATAGGGTTTTCGCCTATAGGCTCACATCTTAATCATTTAACGAGTACTGTATTCCCCCATATCGCATTCAAATGAACACCGTTTGTATATACTCAAGTACCCATGATGAAAATGACATTGGTAGCAGATTTTGTGCAATTGTGACTGAACAGGTTGACACCAGAACGGTGGCCAACATTAACCCATTAAACCCTCACGACGCATCAAATCATAATTTTGCATAACTGAAAAATGACTTAATTGCCATCATCTAGTGGTTTTAGAACGAAAATTTTCATGGAACTGTTTTAATAATAACATTATCTGTTTTCATTTGTCACCCACTTCAAGTCATCTTCATCCACTACAAGTCGAAAATTGCGATATATCGTGGCTTATAGTGTATGAACATGGCAATGGTAAATCCAGACTTGATAGGGTTAATTGGTCTACTTTATCAATAGTGCCGACCTAGACACCATTATCTACTAAAGTAGGTAATATGACGAGGTCGAATGAGATTAGATCAATAAAATAATCATATATTAAGCCTTAGGCCTTACAACGCTGAAATATATTTGTATAAAACATGGAGACCAAAGGGTTATCTTTGATTTGAGATCATCATAAATGTCTAAGTTAGCTGTTTCCGATGTATTTGGATACCTATGTTATGGTTGTACGGCCATTATAATTTTTTTAATTTTTTCAGTGCGGAGACCGTGTTTATACGTCAGAAAATGACATCTACAGACGTCAGCTTCTGACGTATAAACAAAGACACGCTGAGGGGATTAACCACCAAGCACGACTATAATCGTGTTTTATATGGTGATTAGCAGGTTAAACCACTATTAGTGATAATTGAATGACATGAATGAATGAGTAGTGTCTCAATTCTAGAGTGTCAAATACCGATATTTTGGCAAATTTGATCGATGTGAGGCAATTTAGTTTATATGAAAAGGGGGTTAGAGCCCCCCTGACCCCCTCTGGATCCACCCAAGCGGCCGCGACAGCATGCTGATATATCAAATAGTGAGTGTTTTATTAGCCGATAATATCATCGTTTTTTGAGAATCAAATCAATGTTTGAAGATAAATATTTGGAAATATTTGTTCTCAAATAAAGCAAATATGCGGGGCGCGGTAGCGACACACAACTTCAACTGGGTGAACATTTAAGCAACATAACTTAAGCGGTTAATTGCATTTTCTATTGAATTACTTCTATTGAAATATGTGAGATGACGCATGTTTCACCAGGCTACTAGGTACAACAGGTGGAGGTTTAACAGTTTAACCGCCGGTGTCGCATATATTCGGGTTTTTCATTTTTCGTTAGCACATTACGTACCACTTTTTAAACATGTTAAAGATAAAATATGACATCAATCAGCAATATTTGAAAACAGTTGACCTCCATTTTGTCAAATCTGAATAATTTTCACTCACTTGAAGTTGTGGATCGCGTCAGCGAGACACAACTTCAAGTGGGTGAAAATTCAGATTGAATAATTTGGCGATTAAAGGGTTAACAGTTTATTTGTTGTTGTGGATAGTGGCCAGAGGGTAGATCATTACACATTTACCACTGTTTACCAGGTTAAATGATGCCATGGCTTCGCAGTTTTATTCAAAAGAGACTCTAAGGGAGGTGTGGAATTTCGGGCATTTGCCTTCGATTTATGTGGTTAATCTGTTGCATTAGACACATTTCACCATAGATTCGGTTGATTATTCTGCTGTAGAATTGTTTGCTATTAGTCAGGGGGCCAGGAGCTGAACCTGGAAAGTGGGTCCAAAGTTTTTTTCTCAATGTTTTCATATTATATAGGTATTGTACTCTATGAAACCGCATGATGGCATTCTCACAGCATTGAGCATTTTTAAATAACGCGTTTTACATTTTTTCGCCTATCGCGGTACAAAATAGTGGTTTCAGTTGATCGGGAAAAACAGAAAATCCCTGTATATATTCATATAACTGATAGCTATTAGTTTGATTGTTTGTATATTGATGTATAATAATAATAAATATCATTGGGTCACAGGTCAAGGCTATAATTCAAGGTCAAAGGTCAATAATTCAGGTCCATCATGCCTAATTCAGTATCGTTTGTATATTACACCCTCCACATTTTTATATGTTTATATAGCTGAACCTGCATTCATTGTCTTATGATTTAGGTTTTTGTTATGAAGTTCCATGCATCTTGATAAACTAGATAACCTGTCGCTCACCTATTCTCGTTCCTCTAGGCCCCACTCCTAATGTGGCCTATTTTACCGTATCCATTTGCCAGGATGAAATATAATGGTAACATTATATGGCTTGAATTGTGTAGCAATGGATTATACTTTGCCATTCTATTGTATGGGCAGTCAACATGATTCACTAACCCAATGTTGGGTCATCATCCGCGACGCTGTCACACCATGAAATCACCATTAATGCGCTGCATTGACTCAACGCTCCCCCAATGTTTAGATGTCCAGCCGTTATTGAGACACTCAGACAAAATTTGTGAGCCTTAATAAGGTAAATTTAAATGCCAATTGGCTAGCCTCTGTGTCAGGCATATGCTTAAATTAAATTATAAATTGTAAATTTCGTTCATCAATGACAATGCGGTTTGCATTTAACTATGACGTAACTATGTTTCATTCTTGTGGTATAAAAGTTTAACAGATGAGTAAATAATTCATGATTTTTTCTTTTTTTATAGTTCCAATATCACAGCATATCTATATCTGACTATATGGATACATCAATTATCAATAATGTGGTGTAATAATTCAGAGGTTGCTGTAAACTATCAAAATTGCACGTAATCGTTATTTAAAAAAAGTTCTTTATCTTAAACAAGTTAAATAATCTGAAATGACACCACCGCCTTTGCCATCATTTTGTTATTTGCTATATATAATATTTAAATTGCTACTACATTCCTGTTCATTGTTTGTTTCATCATCCTTTTTAATGTGGTACTAGTATACATCATATTCTGATACAAGACGATGTATTCCTGCTTAGTTGCTTCCATGTTTCATCCATATACTAGTGGATCTAACTGGCTCAGGGCATTATCAGGGCATTATTCACCTGAAAGTTTGTAAATGTTATATTTTTAAATGTTCCTTCAAAGCTTTCTCAGTTGATGGCAATCAACATAATTATGAACAGGTGGTGCTCCCCCGGCCGACTTACTAACCACAGAATAAGTTCCTTACTACATCAACTGATCAAGCTAGAGATCATTAATATCCCCCAGAATGATATTCAACATGATTCCATTACCAATGCATCCAGCCATAGCATCACATCGAGATAAGAAGGGTCCTGGCAGCAGGTTTGAAATGAGGTCAGAATATTCGGCAGTGACCAAGACCAGTTTGTTTGTGGCCAAGATCACCTTTGTGGTGGCTGAGATGATTTTTAAAGTGACTGTGATGGCGTATTTAATGGTCAAGTTTACTTCTGCAGTGACCGAGATCACTTTTTTCAGGGGCTGACATAAGATTGTTAGTGGCCAAGATCACTTTTGTAGCGGCTGAGAAACTATTAAAGTGGTTGTGATCACTTCTTCAGAGCCAAGATCACTTTGTAGTGGTTATATATTTTTTTCAGTGGCTGACACCAGTTTGTTTGTGGCCAAGTGCTCCTTTGTAATGGCTGAGATAACCTTTAGAGAGGCTGTGATCACTTCTTCTTTGGCCAAGATCACTGTTGTAGTGGCTGAGATAACATTTAATGCGGCTGTGATCACTCCTTCAGTGGTCAAGATCATCTTTCTAGTGGCTTAGATAATTTTCAAAGTGGCTGTGACCACTTCTTCAGTGGCCAAGATCACTTTTGTAGAGGCTGAGATAACTTTGGAAGTCGCTGTGATCACTAAATCTTCTTCAGTGGCCAAGGTCACTTTTGTAGTGGCTGAGATAACATTTAAAGCACTTTTTCAGTGCTCAAGATCATTTTTGAAAAATGGCTCCATAGAATATAAAAATAATAACAATAATCTGTACCTTATAAAGTTAACACGAGAGAGAAGTCCTGCTGGTATTCACTAAAAAACGTTGTAAATTGTTCAAATGGAGGGATAAAATACAAACTTAGCGCTGTGTTGTACATTTTCGTATTTAACAGAAATACAATATTATGCATCCACGTTAAAGCCCTTGATAGTAAATTTCAACTGACATCAAAATTGCTGGTACATTGTTTAAATTTTGGAACTCATTGGGCAAAAATATGAGACACAGTCTATTTTCCTGAGCCGAAAGAAAAGTGCTCAAATTGTACGTCCAACAAAAAAAAGTGTGTAATATGTTGAAATAGCTAATTATTTTTTACTTCCAAATTGGTTTATTTTAAGTCAACAATAGTTCTTGAACATGTTTGAATAAAAACTAAACATATATACCATACAAAAATCGGCTAAGAGAAAAGTATTTTGATTATTTACTGAAAAAGTAATAAAAATAGGTAAAATTAAGGGTTAAAATACCAACTTAAAGCTTGTGCATTTTTCAAAAATCGGACAGAAAATATGTTACATCCACGGGAAAGCCTGTTCCAGTAGCTTTCTGTTGGTATCAAATATATTGATATAGCTTCACTACTCAGTGGGCTGAAATGTTTCATACGCTAGTTTTTTTCCAAATCGGAAAAAAATCGCGCATAGGTCATGTACACCTTTGGCCATATTTCAGTAAAGCAGCTACAGTGACCTGTACAGGTTGATTCTGGCCCCTGAATAGTCCAACTATGTGAAAATAATAGTGGCCTAAATTCCCATTCCGGGTCTAATAATCCTGCTGACGGATAAACAAACAGACAAACCATCCCGACTAAAAACATGACCTCTTATGGCGGAGGTAATAAACCACACAATGAGTTCTTTCAAGAAAATGTATAAATCTATAAACGAATATTTCGATGTTAAGTGTTAACATCATTGGATGACGTAATATATAAAATTTTAGAACGTATGGCAACAAAAACACATTATATTATCTCGTCAATATATATATAAATAATAATTATTGCGGTACAAATGTTTTATAGTTGCTTTGCGATGTCACATTGAGGTTCGTAATGAAATTCCCTTCATTTTGATATGTCACACGCTTATATTATTATAAAATGTGATAACTGGTAATTGGATTTATGCAATACCTTGGGGTCAAAGGGTTCACATAACTCAAAACTTCTGGTTCAATCAATTTAAATACAGTTATGCAAGCACTTTTGTTGATACTGAATACATACTATTTCAA
>OZ024905.1:96812678-96997678 GCA_964017125.1 Flabesymbios commensalis | reverse complement strand
AAATGTAGTTATAATGTGTACATAATACAAAAAAAAACTACTCATACGAGCAAACAAAACAAGCAACCAAATTACAGCTATTTGAATAAATTTCTTTAGAAAATGTTTCATGTAGATCATTAAACCAGAGAGACTGTAGTGTAAACTATTTTTAAAATATGAGGGCCACTGTTAATGTCACCCTCCATTATATTCACATCCTGTTCAGTGCTTTTCTCAATGAGACGTAAATCACACTCTAGTTGAAGTTTGAACTGCATTATATCGCAGTAATGTCATGTGTGACTTAATCGTGCATGTGGAAATACAAACATTGTTCAAGCGATATTGGAAAATACAGCACTGGTCCAATGGAAAAGGTGTTCACCTAAAGAATGTCAAGGTGGATTGATTCGTAGGTCCGAATGTACGAGGCCCGAAGCACGGAGTAATATTCGGATCTACGAGTGCTGTATTTCCCCATATCGCATATCTTCCTTTCACCTTTTTGATATGATAAGATATAACACTTGCGATCATCTTGGACACCCGAGAATCCCGGGGGCGGGGACCTTTAATATGTTGTATTGGACACTGAACATTCCAGCACTTTCGAGGTTGCTATGAATTTGTTCAGGTACTAAACCTGGCATATTTAATATGTTTGCAGCCGTGTGCGACAACTGCCTGTTTTTCCCGTTTGACGACCATTTCGATGACGTTCACTGCAACCAAGCCATCACCACAGTAGTTGGTGACGTCACCAGAGTTCCAGGAAAGAAGGGTGACGGAGCCTATTTTGACGGAGACTCTCGACTTGTTGTCAACCTGTTCAAAGGCTGGCTGGAGGTAAGAGATTTCAGTATGCTGACGACTCTTATTTAACTTTTATATAAGATTTTAGCAACTAGCCAATTCAATTTTACTTGTTCTTGTGTTTCATATCAGTATGCTCCCTAATTTGTAGATTAAAAGCGACACCAATTATTAACTCCTTGAGCGCTGAATTAATTTGTAAAAAACATCGGAATCGAATGAGTTTTTTTAATTTGAATCATCATAAATGTCCTATTCAGCTCTTTTTGATTCATTTGAATACCTTGTTATGTGTTTACAGCCATTATAAATATTTTTACTCTTACAGTGCGGGGACCGACTTAAGTCGTCAGAATCTGACGTCTATCTACTAAAGTCGATCCCCGCACTGTAAGGGTTAACCTTTACAACGCTGAAATGTGTGTGTATAAACTAAGGATAATTCATTTTGAAATCATCATAAATGTCATTGTCAGCTCATTTCGCTTCGTGTGAATACCTATTATTATATCGTCTGGTGCGTTTTAAAACTCAAACCTCTAATTTAAAGATTTGAAATCATCATAAATGTCATTGTCAGCTCATTCCGCTTCGTGTGAATACCTATTATTATATCGTCGGATGCGTTTTAAACCTCTAACCTCTAATTTAAAGAATTAATATTTTGACCCTCTTGAAGCTGTCTCGCTACCGCGATCCACAACTTGAAGTGGGTGGAAATTACTGATATTTCACTAATTTGAGACCAAATATTTACAAAACCTAAACACTCAGTTAGTTTTCAATAACAGTGATTTAGGTGGTTCTTATAACGACTATGGTGGTGCATAGCGCTTAAAGAATTAACTCTTTCAGATCTGTAGATCGTCATATATAATACATATAAAAATTCATTAACCCTTACAGTGCAGGGACCGTCTTTAGACGTCAGAATCTGACGTCTAAAGTCGTCAGATTCTGACGTCTAAATTCGATCCCCGCACTGAAAGAACTACATATTTATATTGGCTGTAGAACCAAAACATGGGTATTCAAATGAAGCGGAAAGAGCTAATTAAGATATTAATGATGATTTTAAATTGAAAACACTTTGGTCTCCATGCTTAAATCACAAATAATGTAGTGTCATAAGGGTTAGTTATAAGGGTATCAAGTAAATGACTGACGTGGTTTGTTGTATATTCAGGGTGAGAATAAGGCGAAGCAGCTGACAATATCCATGTGGTTAAAGAGGCCATGTGACCACTTCAACATGAAGCAGGGCCTGGTGTCTGATGGTAACTGTGATTATCATCCTACAGTGGACTTTCATCTGCTGAACAACACTGTGCAGGGTGGAGTGAGAACAGGGGCTAATGTACAGGTCCAGTATCTACCTTATAACACACAGGTGAGAAATACAATAAACACTGTGCAGGGTGGAGTGAGAACAGGGGCTAATGTATAGGTCCAGTATCTACCTTATAACACACAGGTAAGAAATACAATAAACACCGTGCAGGGTGGAGTGAGAACAGGGGCTAATGTATAGGTCCAGTATCTACCTTATGACAGGTGAGAAATACAATAAACACAGTACAGGGTGGAGTGAGAACAGGAGATAATGTATAGGTCCAGTATCTACCTTATAACACACAGGTAAGAAATACAATAAACACAGTACAGGGTGGAGTGAGAACAGGGGCTAATGTATAGGTCCAGTATCTACCTCATGACAGGTGAGAAATACAATAAACACTGTGCAGGGTGGAGTGAGAGCAGGGACTAATGTACAGGTCCAGTATCTACCTTATGACACACAGGTAAGAAATGCAATAAACACTTTAAGGTATTTGTATGAAATCCAATATGGCGGCCATCTGGTGGGAATTTCAAATGGATCTAAATCGAAAAAGATTGTCAATGGAATAATATATCATTGTGCCAAATTTGGTGCTTTCTTCACGAAACGCACAATTCCTCCCAAAAAGCTTGCTATGCCGTTGCACTATATTATTCGTGTAGATCTTCTATTTCTTTCTAATGAAAATTGCGTTAGTTAGAAATGAAAAAATATATCTATGACAGCATAGCTGGGGTTAGTATATATTCGCTTCTTCCGCATGATGGTAAAGTACATGGGTGTCTCTTTAGAAGTCATACTATATTCTACAACACATGTCAGCCCCCGACATGTGTTAGCTCACACATGTCAGTGACGTCATATCTGGCTGTTCCAGTCTCCCCCTGACATTAGCATACATTCCTTAATTTCATAATTTCTGTAGTTCTCTTATGTCTGTAACGTTAGGCTTTACAATTAGAATCCTATTTGATAGGGACCATTTTATTTTTAAATTGACGAGATCTGTGCCAATGTAACTTACGACGTCCCTTTATAAAACTAGGCCTATTTGGTTTGAATTGAAGTCCAGAATTGCTGCCTTTAGACTAGGCCTACATGTCAAATGGTCTGCCATATGCATTGGTAACCACTGCCACTGGCACAGACTGTTCACTTATTTTTTTATTTCAATATCCAAACTTGATTCCTATAGTACATGTAATATTACTGTGAATGTTTTGTATATTATTACAGTCTCTCTGTGATGTTTGGTTTCACCTGGCGTTGATTCTTAATGAAGGGGTTTTGACGTTATACATTGATGGTCAAGAAGTGGTGCACGGAGCCAAGCCAGGTTGGCAAGACTATCATTCTAAATACATTATCCCTTATAGCGCCATGCACGTTTTTAACCCTTTAGCCGCCACATTAATTAATCTGAATTTTCACTCAATTGAAGTTGTGTCTCGTTGACGCGATCCACAACTTCAAGTGAGAGAAAATTGTTCAGATTTGACAAAATGGAGGTCAACTGTTTTCAAATATTGCTGATTTATGTCACATTTTATCTTTAACGTGTTTAAAAGGTGGTACTTAATGTGCTAAGAAAAAATGAAAACCTGAATATATGCGGCACCGGTGGTTGAACGGTTAATTTGTTTTTAGCACATTAAACCACTGTCATTGGGAATGAAATTTGTGTTTAAACAACAACGTTTGCTAATATTTGGTCTCACATTAAGCAAAAATGATTTCTAGCCAATTGAAAGTGAGCGTCGCGGTAGCGAGACACAACTTCAAGTTGATATTTTTTTCAATTTAGGGCTTTACGAGTTTAAGTAAACCCACAATTATACCAATACGAATTATTTTCTCCTAACAGCTAAGCTCAACCTAAGAAAGATACAATGTTTGATAAATTAAATAAATATATCGTTTCTGTTATTCTTGTATATATCAGCAGTTTCAGTAAATGTGCTTTTAATTTGTATGCCTCTCCATTTTACTCCACCTTTTTATTAACATCCAGGTGACTCTCTATGTATCTGAACTTATAACGCTGATCGTCGGTCAAGGAGAAAGAAAAAAAATCGATAGATTTGTAGATCCGGATGACTTGAACTACACAAAATAGGTACATGTGTTACAAAATTTGATATAGAAAATCGCAATTTCATTGTCAGAATGCTCAACCACAAAACATTACTCATGCAGTGTCATATCATGGTTAGGTCCGTATAGTGTGCCCGACCTGGCCAGTATTAAAAATAACAGTAGCTTCGTCGTAGATCCGAGTCTACTGTTTTAACAACACACTGACGTCATAGGGGTATTTGAACTAGCACTAAAAACATCGGTGACGTCTTTTCAATACTGACAAGGTCGGGCACAATACGGGTTTAACCATAAAACTGCTTGGCTAATGTTTCGTGATGACAATGAAATTCAGTTTTTCCATATAAAAATCTTAAAACACATGTACTAATTTTGAGTTTTTAAGTCGAAAAAAACTCAATTACGATGGACTCGTAGATACGAAAAAACTAAGCGCTTTGCGCCTTGTGTATTCTGATCTACGATTCTATCAAATTTCCTGCCTTCTCCTTGACATAATATTAATGTTACTAGGAACCATACAGTCTTCTATAGTAGCTTTATCTCTGGGCCACACTGGACAAAATGACGATGAATTCTACAAAGGAATCATGGACGAGGTTGGTTTACTCTTACAAAATACCAACGCTTTTCTTTTTTTGACGTTCAAATATTATTAAGTTGAATATGTGGCATTCCTATATTTGAAGTAATTTATCTACTTGTATGAGTATTTCTTCAGCTGTTAAACAATGTTGTCGAAAGAAAACATGAAAAATGTAGATTGCGATTTTACCTTATGGGAGTGAAAGTGGGAAAAAACAACAAAATATCCTCAGTCACATCTTCTTGATATCAAGAACTATTTTTGTTTCAGGTCTGTATTTGTAGAAGAGCATTCTCAACAGAAGAACTCCAAGAGAAAGCTGGCATATAGTGATCAACCAAACGCCTGATATATTAAACATGTTTATTATGAAAAGACACATGTGAATTTTATACAGTGTTTCCAGTTGTCCGATGAAGCTTATTTAGTAGTTATATATGCATACCTCTATGATTATACCCGTAATATATCCTTATGTATTATACCGGTGACATACCTGCTATATATTATACTCATGACATATACTATTGTCATTGTATGTAATAATTTGTCCTCTTTCTAAAAGTTTTTGACCAAGTAAGTTCCAGTCATAATCATTAACATGAATGTATGCCTTAAAAATAAGCGTAATTTTCACATTGGCCATCATTAACATGAAAGTATGCCTTGACCCTTTAAGTGCGAATTCCGTCTTTATATGTCAGAATCTGACATCTGCAGACGTCAGATTCTGACGTATAAAGTCGGTCCCCGCACTGAAAGAATTAAAATATTTAAATTGATCGTAGACCTATGACATAGGTATTCAAATAAATCGGAAAGAGCTAACTAAGACATTTATAATAACTTAAAATCAGTTGGCTATTTCTGCTTTATTTGAATACTTTGCTATGGATCTATGGCCCTTACAAAAAGTAATTCTTACAGCTCGATAACCAACTTTAGATGACGTCTATACACGTCAGATTCTGACGTCTAAAGTCGCTCCCCGCACTGAAAGGGTTAAATATTAGGTTTGTATACTGGTGCAAATACATAAAAGCAGAACAAAACGGTAATTTTATAACTTAACACCCAAAGTGTATCACTTTTATTGATTGTATATCGTCCTCTAGCACCCAAAGCTACACATACAACATGTTGGGGCTGTTAGGTTTTGATGTTATGTTATATCATTTGGAAAATATTAAATGAAGCCAATTATTTCTAATTATTTGGTGTTTATCTTATTTTTATATTTTCTTATGATATTTAGTTGTGTATAGACTAAGATCTATTCTATTTAGATCTAGACAATTAGTGTTTATCATGTAATTATTAATCAAGTGTAAACTATTGCTCTTTATTGGATCTCTACATAGAACCCATTAACCTTTTCACTACCATACATGACGGAAATTTCCGTCGTCATTCGTCAATAAACGTAACCATAAAATGACACAAATTTTCGTCAAATATATACTACATTTATGTATTTTTCGTCATTTGAAGCTGGAAATTGCGTCAGCAATTCCAGCTTTAAATGGACGAAAAATAGAACTCCTACACCAGTATATCTGGATCCTGGCATGCTCCCTTGCCTGGATGTCAAAGGGTTAAGCCTTATCCTGTTAATTTATTCAAATTTGCAACCACTTGAGCTTGTGTCTCGCTACGCTATTCACAATGGTTAAAAAAATACTTATATATGTTTAATTTGAAACCCAACATTTACAAATCTGGATGTTTAAGCAGTCATTTCATTCCCAATAACAGTGCTTTATATTAATCGGCTAATAAAATGGTTCATAAACAATATTTGTCGTGATCAACAGGCAAAGGGCTAACCGTGTAAGCTATAACATAAATGGTAATACATTTTGAATAAAATTGTGCATATCCTCGCTCAACCAGCCGCTGTTCGACAATACATCGTCACCCTTGGATATGAAAGGGTGTATCAGTCACATTACAAAGTGGCAGATACACCCTTTCATATAGGGCGACATGTATGTATCAAACGGGAGTTATCACATTGACTGCTGCTATAATAAAGTGCGCATAAATTATATTTGACTTTTGACTTTGGTAGGGGGAGTGTCGCTTATAGTCCTAGCACAATCTTTGAGGTGTGGTTTACCACAAATCTAGGTGATGATTTCACAGTGCATAGTACATAGAAAATATGACATTTTGATAATTAACTGAAACACATGTTTAAGGTGTAACTGAGAGACGGAAAAATAAACTACGTCAAATTCATTTTTGCAAAAATCTTGTTCTGTTTCATATCTGTTTCTAAAGTGTTCCCGATTTTCCAACTACAATCATTTATGTACTTTTAAACAATGTAATGCCTAATTTTTTATTTGTTCACGTGGATAAAAAGACTTGTATAAGAGATGTAATGTATTTAAGATAAAATAAACTATTTTGCATAGTCGGTTTCCAATTAGCCGGGGTGAATGAATTTAGCGGTCAATTTTCATGAAGTTTTATGCACACTGTTTTCTGGTAATGATGCGACTACTCTGAACACTTCGCTAAATTTTATAGGTATTTCAGAAATTACACAATTTAGTGGAATTCTGAGACGAAGGTATTTGGTTTATAGAGGGTGACATTTAGTATATGTTAAAGAGACTAATTTTAAACTATAGAATTGAATTCTCTGTGTAAAAAATGAAATGAGAAAAATGGGGTTTTATGCCACCGTTGTGCTCATATAGATCAAAATGGGCCAGGAGAACCACCTGAAGATGGTGCGATGAATGAGATGACACTGCCCGCCAGACACATGATTGGAAAATTGAGCCCTAGCGGTCTGAGGCCGAGCACACTACCCGTCTCACGGAGGTTTCTCACAATATTGAATCTTTACGAGTAAGAGGGAAGAAACATTTAGTTTCTTACCATGAATGCCAGAGCGGGGTTCGAACCCGCGATCTTTGACTTTTCAAGTACGCAGTTTTAACCACTTTAGTCGCCGCATGATTCGCGAACCGAGAATGTCAGCAGCCACGACATATGTACGACTATTATGGTGTTACGTGAGCCGAGAATTCGTGGAATTTGTTACTGATATTGTGAAACCTATAGAGTGCAGTGCATCCCAAATGATACCTCCGAGTAACTCCGAGGCTCAAAAATAAAATCCCGCGTGTATGGAGGGCAGTGTCATCTGATTTATCTCAGGAAGTAAGTAACATAAAAGCCCGGTTAATTCATTCATTCATTAATTCATTCATTCATTCATTCATTCATTCATTCATTCATTCATTCATTCATTCATTCATTCATTCATTCATTCATTCATTCATTCATTTATTCATTCATTCATTCATTCATTCATTCATTCATTCATTCATTCATTTATTCATTCATTCATTCATTCATTCATTCATGCATTCATTTATTCATTCATTCATTCATTCATTTATTAATTAATTAATTAATTCATTCATTCATTCGTTCATTCATTCATTCATTTATTTATTCATTCATTCATTCATTCATTTATTTATTCATTCATTCATTCATTCATTTATTCATTAATTCATTTATTCCGTCTCTCAGCTCCTGAGATAGGGACGTCGCGCAATGGTTAGAGCGTGCTTTTGATTTTTAGAGAACGATCACATTACTCCCCTCACAATGTTAGGACATTGTTTCTATGTGTCCTTGGCAGGGCACTTCACCCTGCCATGCTTCACTTGACTCAGGTGTAAGTTTAATGCGCCGAAATGGCTGCAGGACTGTATGCGTAGAGGAGAGTTGAAATTGCACCGAACAACAGGACTAGTAGCCAGGGGGTAAAATGTAAAATCGGCTGATAGAACTTGAGACTTGACAAATTTGATATCAAGTCTGCAGCTTTACTTTTAATTTATTGCAGTGATAAAATAGTAATAAATATTTACTGGGAAAAAATATCTAATGCTAATTAAATCGTCCCATTATTGTTAATTACACAGGTTTATTGTCGACGCATGGTTCAGCTTTATTAGCGCGCTGGGGCCGTATTCTCGTACAAGTTACGATATATCGTAGGCTTCTGATTGGTCGAGATGGCCATCTCGACCAATCAGAAGCCTACGATATATCGTAACTTGTACGAGAATACGGGCCCTGTGATGAAATGTTTTATTTGAAATGGACCATGAAATTATTATTATGTACCAGCATTGATACATAAACACAATAGGTTATGATTGTTGGAGAACATTGGTAGGCAGGCACGCGGTTGATAGCTCCCGTATCCCATGTCCTTTAATAACGGCTGATTTGTTTACGAATTACAACCCTTATGGCAAAATTGCAAATTTGTCCAGGAATGTATAGGGCCACGTGCAATGACACACAAATGACATTGACCTTTCGCCGCTTTATGATTCATATCTTTACGTAAGTGCGTGAATCATCACATTTAAAGTGTGTTAAATCTGTCTACATATTAGTAAGTCCGTACCATAAAATACATGAAGCATAATTAATATTAATTATCTATATAGTAATAAAATATGTTTCCACGAAAATTATCTGGGCATCATATCGTCGCCTCGGAGCTAAAGGATCCTATCTGCCACTCTAACGAGTGTCAGATAGGATCCATTAGCTCCGAGGCGACGATATATAGAGACCATCGCTTTTTAAATGGTTACCACATGGTGAGCACTTTATGAATTTGTGCAAATTATCTGCATGAAAAAAGCTGTGATGAGGCGGAGGAGAAGATTGCATGGATAATTTAACATGGTCAAATTATTTTGAAATATGTGCGCAACTGCGCGATGTCGTACAATACGAAGAACACTAACTGCTTTATTTTGCTCACATAACGCAAGACGTAAAACAATTGAATTGAAACATTATCGACATTTTATTACGTTTTTTTTTATTTCTAACGCACGCCATTACAAAAATAATATTTTTTTGTGCAATTCATGGAAATACAAAAAACATGTCGTGAACTTGTCGAACTTGTTAAAGGGACTGGCCAGGGCTAAAATCATAAAAAAATCGGTGATTTTATTTTGGCTTCTTAATATGACCATAAGGTGTAAACATGTCCATAGACTAGAACTGCAAAAGTTTTTTAATTTTTCTGCTGCGCATTCACCAGTTAGGCTAGATATAGCGACGAAATTCCTGATTTCTAATCATTGACAACCATGTCAATAATTAGAAATACGGAAATTTCGTCTCATATATCTAGTCTAACTGGTGAATGCGCAGCAGAAAAATTAAAAAACTTTTGCAGTTCTAGTCTATGGACATGTGTACATCATATGGTCATATTAAGAAGCCAAAATATAATCACCGATTTTGTGATGATTTTAGCCTGGGCCAGTCCCTTTAAGAATAATTTTAGTACTGTTTATGTTTGCATGGCAGCATGGGCGGGGGCCCTGGTCCAGTGGTTAGAGCATGCCTGCGTGGAAAGTAGGAAATCGTGGACTCGAATCCGCTCTGGAATTCAAGTTTCAAGGAGACAAAATGTTTAGTCCCCTCCCACTCATGAAGATTAAATATTGTGGGGAGCCTCCGTGACCGAGAGGTAGCGTGCTCTTCCTCAGACCGCCAGGGCGCGAATTTTGAATATTGTGTCTGGATCATATTGTAAATAGCATAATATGGCACGGCATAATAATAATAATATGTATATTATTTTTAGCTGAAAATTTCACGGGTGTCGCCGCGTGACTCAAAAATAGTCCTTGCAAAAATTCATCAAAATCGTTTGAGAATTGACTGAGAAATCGGCGAAAAACATGCGATATAAGTTAATCTGACGGCGGGTATAAGTTAATTTATTTAAATTTTCACCCAGTTGAAGTTGTGTCTCGCTACCGCGACCCACAACTTCAAGTGGGTGAAAATTGCTCATAGTTGTTTAACTTGGGACGAAACATTTGTAAATTTGGATGTTTGAACAGTCATTTCACCCTCAATATCATTGCTTTGGTTGGCAGATAAAACACATTAAAAACGATTATAGTGGTACTTAGCAGGGAGAGGGTTAAATAGGCATAACGGTACGATAATGGTTTAACCCTTTCAGTGCGGGGGCCGTCTTTATACGGCAAAATCTGACGTCTGTAGACGTCTAAAGACGATCCCCGCACTGAAAGAATTTACATGTTTCTAATGGCCGCAGACCCATAACATATGTATTAAATGATACGGAAAGAGCTAATTGAGCCATTTATGATGATATCAAATTGAAAAAACCTTCATGGCTTATACAAAAGATATTACAGCGCTTTAACCCTTTAACCGCCAAATTATCAATCTAAATTTTCACTGACGTGAAGTTGTGGATCGCTGACGCGATCCACAACTTCAAGTGAGTAAAAATTATTCAAATTTGACAAAATGGAGGTCAACTGTTTTCCAATATTGCTGATTGATGTCACATTTTATCTTTAACATGTTTAAAAGGTTGTACTTATTGTGCGAATAAAAAAATAAAACCCGAATATATGCGGCACCGGTGGTTAAAGGGTTAAGGAATTAAACACAGCACCAGTACGCTAGTTTTAAACTGGCATAACACAGCACCAGTATGATAATGGTTTAAACTGGTGATAACATGACACTGCTGCGCGACACTAACATCCCACATGACAGTCATTTCTTCCCATGACGGTCATTTCTCCCGTAGTAACAGCGTAATAACAGCGTTGGTGGCGTGTTGGAGTAAAGGAGTAGCGGACCACCGCGCCCTGAATTCTGGAGCCTCGTTAATTTGGTAAGTGGGTATTTTTTTGTATGTGTGCCTGAGCAGACAAAAGTCATTTTTTTCTCTACTGAAGCATAATGGCAAAATGCTGTGATTGAAGATAAATATTGTATGTTGCCCTCCTAATGATTAATATTGTCTTCCACTTGAAAGGCAATCCACAGAGGAGCAGAGTACTTGGTTTAAACATATTTATTTTCAGATCACATGCAGGTAATGGAGCGATTAAGCAATCGGCAGGCAGACACAAATAGACTGATACCGCCATAGATCAAAATTAAGCGGTAGTGGGTGGAGGTGGGGGTAACAGAGTTCGAATGAGCAATCAGAACAAGAGTATTATAGTTGTAAAAATTACTGCAAAAATAAAGCAGTCAGCCTCGAGATAAAAGAGACAATCTACCACCTGATCTTAAAAATATCACAACAGCTCCCATGAGATTTTCATTCATAAAAGGGGTTTGAATATCATTGCCGTGAAGCAAAAATTGGTAAAATAAAGCAGTCAGCCTCGAGATAAAAGGGACAATCCACCACCTGATCTTAAAAATATCGCAACAGCTCCCATAAGATTTTCATTCATAAAAGGGGTTTGAATATCATTGCCGTGAAGCAAAGTTTCACAGTTATTATCAAGCCTAATTAGAGTACCGACACCTTCAGAGCATTTCTAGCCTTAGTGTGTAATGGGCACGAAATAAAATAAGGTTACGTGGTCTCAACTTCGCCACAATTACAATTATTAGAATCTAAACCGTGTAGAATATAAGGTGATCGCTGAGCTCACTACATCTCATTCGCAGATGAGCCATTATAATAATGACCGGGGACTAAAGAAGTATTACTAGTATTTGTTTTTGGTGTTCTTCTTCTTAATAATATTGCTTTTGAAGCTAGATCTATTATCAATTGATTTTAATTTTTCATCAAGATTATTTTTAAAATCTGTTAACGTCGGTAAAGAGAAAATTTAAAAGTTTTTGTTCTACATGAAATGTTTTCCATGTGGTCATAGTTTCTAATATTATATCTGTTTTAGTTCAAGCTAGAGTAATGTATTTTGTCACCGAGCCTTGTTTTGTCACATATATAATGTTTTTTGAATGTTTTTATACAATTCGACCAAGCTGATGTCAAATCCATGAATCTTAGATTGTCACTGCTCAGCATTTTTAGTAAAAGGCAAAATTAAAAAGGGCCGCTGTACGAAAATAGTTAAAAATAAATATTTTCCCCCCAAAAGTGTTTTTTCTCGTACCAATAGTGTCACCTCAACTGATCATTAAATTGTAAAGTACTGTTGCCGATCTAAATTAAATAACAGCCGGTGGAAGAACATTTCACTTGGTCATTATTATTTATAAAATAATTTTATTGATAAATTAGAGTATCGAGGTAGTGGGACTGATCGTTCACTAACAACTTGCGGTTTATAATGACAGCCAATATGTTTTTTTTTAATTTATGTTACCTCTGATATAGGCCCTACCAGTTCTGTCTCTGTTAGGATTAACATAGCTAAGCCACCCTATATAAAAGGTCACAGACAGGAGCAGCGACTAGTCCCTTTAAATATTATGGGATTTTGCTGTTTCCCCAGCGTTTTTCAAACTTGTTTTAGGGTCTGTGTAACATTTACAGAGTATGAGAACAGGTCCATTCGATTCATGGATAGCATTTTTCTATATAAATTGTGCAACAGCTCTTTGAATTTTGCAAAATTTATAATCAATGTGCATAAATAAAAAATATGCATAATTAAGCCTAGATGATTGTTCACTCGTTTGTTGGAAATAAGTACATCGACCTCAAGAAAACACAAGCTGAGAAAAATAGGAATGTGCGGGTTTTTGCAGATAATTTCGCTAATCAGGTCATCATTGAGCGGTATATACACAGATGGGCATGTATGTAGGCCCAGGGGCGGATCTAGATTTTCACTGGCGGGATATGTAAAGTACATACTGAAACTTGAAGGCAATTATGAATTTTGCATGCTTTATTTAATACTCAAGGTTTAGAATCTGCATTACAATCGGCATAACACAAACACAGTATGACGAACTAGTGAAGATGTCAATACAAAATGGTGTTGCAAGAAGACAGGGCAATCCATAAGAGTCATGGGGAAATCCATGTATGTGAAATACATTGTCCTCACGGGGTCACATGGATACGGTCAACCATCTCATTGCTAGTGTCATTTAACAAGACGACAGTTGTTTGCATAGTTGTAATTTAAAACTATGAATGATCAACATCAGCTGTGAAAACCCGTCTGGTATCCCGTTTGGGCTGAATCATGCTACCATGACGACAGCGGATACCACTGTGATTCACGGTGATGATTTCGCTTTAACCCTTTCAAGCCTGACTTTACCATTGTCATCTTCATCCACTACAAGCCGCGAATTGCTGTCGCAATTCTCGACTTGTAGTGGATGAAGATGATTTGATGTGCGTGAAAAAGTAAAGAAAATGGCCATGTATTGGTGAACCAGTTTCATGGAAATATTCATTCTAGAACCCTAGTTGTAGGAAAATTAAGTCAGGGATACAAGATGATGCTTTAATGCATCGTGCGAGCTTAAAGGGTTAACCCATAAAATACAATAACAACAAAATTAATCATGAACGTGGCATACAGAATACGTTTGTTGGTCTGAAGTATCAGTAAATCACTATATCATATGACAATACGCAATATATCAATAATATTTAGACCAACATAGGCCTATGTAAATTACACATATTTATGTGGCAGACCAACATTATTTTTCATAAATAAAAGAACGGCGGTCATCTTGGAATTGTAGGTGACATATTTATTGGTCAAACTAACTCAAAAAGCCAAGAAATGAATTTATCGATGCCAAATCACCTAAAAACGTTAAATCGCACATCGCAAAGTGATGAATCAATATAATTTCTTTTCTTTTTTATTTTAAATCGGCATGGTCGAATTATGTAAAAAAAAGTCATAAAACTATATATATATGTCTCAAAACAAGATCAAGTGCCCACTAGCTTGGATTATTTCCACTTCGTGTGTGGACACTATCGGGCAACAGGTCGTATAGGTGTATGTTGGTATATGGTGATGTGCAATGTCTAAAAACATTAAATAATTTGCGATTGTTTCGTCGCTCTGATGTATCCCAGGACATTTTCTCAAATAGAACAGCTCACGACGCTCCCCTAATGCCAACCGCCACGATCTTAGCAGCTATTTTATGCATTTTGTTCATTTTATTTAAATCGCATTTGCAAATACTTTATCACCATATTCCAACAAAGATCTGATATAGGCAAGATATAATTGTTCCAGACCTTTCCTGGTAATTTAAAATTATAATTTTTTTAATTTTTTTAATTTTTTTATTTGCTTCAAAAATATATTATTTATATGAAGAGAACATTTAAGATTGGAGGTAAAAGTTAAACCAATGTGGCTATGTTCAACAACAGTTTTAATGTCAACGTTCATAAAACGTAACAGGAGAGCTACCATGGGTTAGGGAAGAAATTATGTCACCGTGTCAAGAGTTTTTTGTGCACTAAATGTCACTGGCCAAGCGGTCGCCCAGTCCTCTATTTCCATCAAATCTTTGTTTACAACATTTGTGCATTCTTCCATGATGTCTACAGAAATATAAAGAAATTCATTGTCTGCAAAAGACTGATTTCACATTTGCAATTTATCAGCGATATCATTTATGTAAACTAGAAAAAACCGAGGGCCAGAACAGATCCTTGAGGCACCCCAGCCTTAACCCTTTAACCGCCGGTGCCGCATATATTTGAGTTTTCATTTTTTATTAGCACATTAAGTACCACCTTTTAAACATGGTAAAGATAAAATATAAAATCAATCATCAATATTTGAAAACAGTTGACCTCCATTTTGTCAAATCTGAATTATTTTCACTCACTTGAAGTTGTGGATCGCGTCAGCGAGACACAACTTCAAGTGGGTGAAAATTCAGATTGAATAATTTGGCGGTTAAAGGGTTTATCGAAAAAAATCTGAATTTATAGTATCTAAATCTACTCACCCCTTTCTTTCAACTAAGTCACTTAAAAATCGTTTATTTAAATGACTGGTTACACCAATAGAATTTAATTTGGCCAAACGGCCAGTATGCCATTGCCATACCCTATCAAAAGCCTTGCTTCTGTCTCCAGATATAACACAAACTTTTATATTTTTTCTAAAGCTTCAGTGGTATAAAAATACAAATTGGTTTGTCGTTCTGTCTATAGGCATAAAACCAGATTGCATTGTGTGTATTGGATGAAATAAAATTGTAAACAAGCGAGATAGAGGTTTGTAAATAACTTCTGCTGTGTTTTAACAGCGTTGGACTGATGTCATCGGGACTAGTGGCTTTTTTTATTTTTAAAGATTAAAGAATATCTAATAATATTTAAATCGGTTTCAGAAAGATTAATTTGCTCTATCCAAAAGTTTTTAAAGCCTAAATCGGGAGGATGTCGATTACTATCGTTGATATCGCTAGAGGAAAAAAACATTCTACTTATCCTTATTAGACTTATCCTTAGTATCGGTGCAGATAGAGCCATCAACATATTGCAAAGTTTGAACTTTCTGCTTAGACCCACTGAAAACTACATTACCAGGCTTTCTTCGAAACACCGCAGTCATTTATGGAATCAAATTGTTGTATATAGTCAGAGAGTGCTTTAGATAATTTACGTGCATATTTGTTACATTATTGTTTACATGTGTCCCAACTAGCTTCAAGTTATGATAATTTAAATTTTTTTAAACAGACGATTGCGTTTACTTTTTAACGCCCTATTATAAATGTAGGCTATTACAGCACAAGGGTTGGTCGTAGGGCCTTACGGTGACAGACCTAAAAGGTATAAAGTGACGTGTCCGGGGTTCAATACATCACGCTACTAGTTGAACAAGAACAAGGCGTACAGATGGGTGCAGACGTTGGGCCACACCCATATAGTGTCCGCCTTTTAGTCAGAAGATCCGCTAGTCAGAAGGCCCATTAGTTAGAAGGCCCGCTAGTCAGAAGGCCCGTTAGTCAGAAAATCAGTTAGGATTTTTTGTCAGAAGGCCCGCTAGTCAGAAGGCCCGCTAGTCAGAATTTGTTCATTGGGCAGTGAACAATGCTAGGGACGCTCCATTTGATATCTGGGCATTAAAACGTTTGTTGTCCATCTATTGATAACACATGTTGAGAGTCGAGCATAAAATAATTATTCAAGGATACCTAAAAAAAATTGATGGAGTCCACGTGTTTTTCAAAAAAATTGGTACGGGTAGTTTAATAAATAATTTGATGAAGAAAAATAGCCATGAACATTATAATGTGAAAAAGTACACAAACAAATTGCACAGCCGAGAGTGAAACCTGTAGAGCCCCATAGAGATTAAATGTTGCGTCTCTAGGACATTAGTATATACTTTCGCCTATTAGTTGTTAAATAGTCTATATGAGCTTGATATGAAAATAAAACTCACTGGCGGTTCGTTGTTTATATTAAAAACTAGCATTATTCATGACTGGTTGGTTGCTTGGTTGGGTTATTTTCAACAATGGGTTCGCTTTAATTTTTCAGCACTATGCTTTTTTTTGCACATGTAAACTTTACTGAAATAGATGTGAAAACTGTGCCATGAGAAAAACCACACACGATCTCTCAACTGGTGTTGAGTTTGTAGCCATCTGTTTAATTTATGTCAAGCTTTGATAAATGTATCATTTTGCTCAGAATATATAATAAATTGTTTGTCCAAATATTCGGATAACTAACATTATTTGTCGACTGTTTCTGTGGAAAGGCTTGGTTCATATTCGAGAAAGTGAAGCTTATCTAAGCATGGGAGAACTATTATATAATGTGATTGCAGTACACATTATTACCGTGCTAATTAAAACCCGCGCAAAATTTAAATCTCATTATAATGTATTAGCAGTAGGCCCTATCTTGTTATCTCGACCATTGTTTTTCTCAGCAAGTTTCAAAATTCAGGTACTCGTGTTTGAAGCAGTATGTTGATCATATTGCTTGTTCAAATGTACATTGTTCTAAACTGTTCAAAGACATGAAGTGTACATTGCTACCTACGATATTCAATTATTATTAATATACTACATGTAGTATATGTAGAAAATTGACTGTTATTTACAGGCAGCTTGGCGATAGCCACTTGATTCAATTATTATGAGTATTTTTCATCCATTTTAAGCTGGGAATTACGTCAGAAACATTTCGTTCAAAAATATAATGAGTATTAACGCAACCCATGGAAGTACTAGACGTTGTTGCTGCCACCAGTAAATACATAAAGACAAATAATAATAATTTATTGGTCAATGGATGATTGTTCACAAATGAGATGATTCCGATGAGGTAATTATCTGACTTTCTGACTAACGGAGCTTCTGACAAACGGGCCTTCTGACTAATCATCCTTACTTTTTTTCTGACTAACGGGCCTTCTGACTAACAGGCCTTCTGACTAATGGGCCTTCTGACTAACGGGCCTTCTGACTAAAAGGCGGACACCATCAAAGCAGTACATCCACAAAGTTGTGCAGCATACAATTAGCTGGATACCGCTGTCAAAAACACACATCTTGTTTAAAAATGTTCGGTACAGTATGCATACAGTATGTAGTATTTACAGCTAAAAATGATATGTACATATTAAAGCAGGAAAATATTTTAAAATATCGATTTAAATGTTCCAACAACAAGTCAGTGAATTAGCATGTGTAGGGTTAAATGTCAGTAGGGTTGTTAGTTCCCAGATACACGAGGCGTCGACCCAAGGCGTCATAGACGGTGGGCCAACAGTAATGACTGAATGAATGAATGAAATCTAATATATAGCGCATGTATCCAGCCGGCGGCTGTACAGAGCGCTGAACATCGAGAGTAACTTAGCAAGGCCTGTTATCATACAAATTTCAGCTCAATCTCCTGAGAGATATACAGCTGAGCTGCCATTGAGGCGCATCAAGCTTTTTTCATTCCAAGCAAATTCGCCTTATGTGCCAAGTACTCACACATTGTGGATTTCCAACATCGGGTCGATGATCCGTGCCGCTGGTTAATACCAATGATAAAGCTTCACCAATGTTGTACATAGTGGTCCAATATCAAGAAAAGACTTATCGTATGCTAATTTTTAAGCAACATACTGTATACATATTGGTTGTAGTTCGCGTCCACACAAATGTGGGTCCAGCTGTCAAAGCACATGAAATGGGCCATTCTCTAGAAAACACGATACAGCGGCCCAATGCTGGGTAGACGTTGGCCCATCGTCTACAACGCTGGCCTAACGTCTACATAACATTGGTTAAATGTGTCGTGTTTACTGGGATATTATGAGTTCACGGTGAAATATACAATATCATTGAAATAAATATGAAGAGGAAACGTTTTGAAATATTTATACCGGTAGTTATCGAGCAAGTGATAAATGCACGTCATTAGCTAGTCCCGTATGCTCATTATATGGGTGACTTTTGATAGCCCAATGAAAAGAAACATCCACCTAAAATTGGGTTCCGCTTTCATCAATATTTTCATCAAGTGAATGTCGTTAGCACTTTGTTCATATATCGGGACCTATTTCTAAGTGGATGTGTCTTGAATCTTTTGGTCTAGCTGAGCTTGGTTTGTTACTGTGTGTACTATTTTGTTGTGTAGTCTAATTTTAATGTTACCGTTCTTCAACATTATTCCTGACATAAAAGATTTTCTGTCGTGAATTTTAAGTGTTGAATTTCACTATGGTGAGTCGGGGCTTGGCCTGGGGATGAGGGGGGGGGGGGGGGTTCTGGATTTGGCTTTGACGCGGGACACAACTTCAAGTGGGTGAAAATTCAAAGACGAACAACACGAACAACACTGATTTCACCTGCTGTCAGAGTAACACTGGCTTTATCTGCATATTTTAAAACAAGCTCGTCAGTGTTTTCGCCTCGAGTTTCTGGATCCGACATCCATAGTCTTAAGGAATTTCGTCGCCCGTATTGTTCCAACTCATCTTGGCTGTTTATTAGTGAGGTAATGTTCTTTTTAAGATCCGTTGCTTGATCATTGAGACTGGCTACATGATCTGTAAGTGTCCGGATTTTGGTGTCCATCTCGTTGAGCCTGGTCAACACCGAGTGGAGCAGAATCTTAGTCAGGGCATCCACGATCCTACCGTCCCACAGCAAGCCCAGGAATTTGTCAGCGAAAGCTGCACCTGAGCCTGTACGATGATTCTACCTGATTGTGTTGACGTTTGAGTCTGTTTTGATCTTCTCTGTCTGGCCCGATGGCTCACTCATACAACCATCTGTACGACTTGATCATGTTGCATAGGCACTAATGGCGAACAAACTCACACTGTTTTAATAGTTTATAATCAAAACATCAACAGTTCACTGTAGCTAACTTAATTGGAAAAAAACTATTTGCACCACCGTGCAGACGAATACTTTATATATTTCAAAATATATGTCAACACTAATCCGCAGTTGCGCCAAAAAGAGGATATTTATTGCGAGATCAGCTCACTGGTTTCATGCAGTGCATGGTCCGGAATGTGTCAGACTACAGAATATTTCCGACATTAGGTGAATATCATGGACGTTTAGCATCAAGTGGATAGTTAACTCTTCCTTAAAACGCTAAATTAAGTTTGTTCAAACCATGGAGACTAAAGGGTGTTGCCAACTTGAAATCATCATAAATGTCTTAGTTAGCTCTATCTGGTTCATTTGAATACCTATGTTATGGGTATACGGCCAGTATAAATATTTTAATTCTTCCAGCGCCCAGCGCGGGGATCGTCTTTATACATCAGAATCTGACGTCTACAGACGTCAGATTCTGACTTATAAGGACGGTCCCCGTGCTGAACGGTTAAGGCCAATAGGAAGTTTTATCATGAGCTTTGAATAATTCAGTTTTTGCAGTCTCATACCAAGATAAATTAGGGATGATAGTTATTTCAAAATCTTTAAAATCAATTTCTCTGGGTAGATTATCATTATCAATGCAGTAATGAAAGGTATTTTTTTATTTTACGACCTATCGGCACGTATTTGCATTTTGATATGTTCAAATTAATTTCCAAAATTGTCCTTCACAGAAGAAATCGCGTTAATATTATTCTGTAAAGAAATAGCATATCTTTTTTTTACTTAATCCTTTATACAATTTTAGCATCAGCACCATAAACGATGTACAAAACATCACATATATCATTGATATATCACACAGATTATAGAGGTCCAATAATAGAACCTTGTGGTACACCCGAATTGAAAGGTAGAGATAGAGACTAACAGGTCGTCTGACTTGACTGAAATGGCAGGCAGAGCAATCACGTTTTTGAGTAGCAAATACAGTGTAATCTTCAAACACTTTTGCTTTATCGGTGGCGTCAATAGCGTCGTTTTGACCATCAGATAGAACTGCATGTATCTGGCGAGAATTGGTGTTGAGACGGCAAACAAACAACGCCTGGAGACGGTTACATCAGGCATCACCAAAACTGTGACGGTTGTCTATTAGTTTTAATTTGCTTCGTAGACATTTGACCTTAGTCCACATCAGTGCATTGTTTGTTTCTTTGGCTACAGCCCAAGTAGTAAGTTTACAGTTACATATCGTGACGTACTTCGCCATTCACCCATGGTATACATTGATTAACCAAAGCTGAACTCCAACTGGACCAAGCTTTGCTGATGTCAGTAGAAAGATCCAATGGAGTATTAGTTGACCTGGTGTAATCAGTGAAAGATGAGCATCAAAATATAATTTAAATTTTATCCACTTGAATTTGTGTCTCGCTACCGCGAGCCAAAATTTCAAATGGGTAAATGCTCATTCGTCCTACAAATTGTATTGTTTGAAGGTCAAATAAAAAGGTTAATTTATTTCATTATATCTGTGAAATAAAGTGTCTAGTGTTATGCAGATTATAACCAATGGCAAGTTTTCTAGACATATAGTTCCCTTTGGATAGCAGTGGTGTATCTGCCCCTTTACAAAGTGGCAGATACACCCTTTCATATCCAAGGGGACGATATTATCAGAAAGGTTTAAATTTTTTGCTCAGTGTGTATGGCATAACTATCAGTATGAATGTTCGATTTACATAACATAATTCAGCTGATGGTGTACAGTTTATAATGTTAACATATTTGACTCCTGTTTATGATCTTTGGTTTTGCGTGTGTACTTCCCAGCAAAAACGAGACATTGGCCTAATGTTGGTTTATTGTTGGCCCACCGTCTATGACGCTGGCCCAATAGTAAACCAACGTTGGGCCAATCCATTGTGCTGGACTGTGTGATTATACATAACCATGACAACCAAACATGATTTATTCGATCTACAGGTATGTGTTTTGCTATTTGCATCACCAATTCGCTAGATATTTCAATCGGATAACAGCCGGCGTGGGAATGTCAGCCTACACAACATTACCAGAAAACAAGTTGTCCAATGAAGAAATAACAGACAATACAGATAGAAAGGAAAATGGAGGTTCGAAAAAAGGATGGCGGCACCCGACAATTGTAGAGATCAGCTGCGTAGTTTACACAGCCTGTTTCTTCTGTCTTCCAGCCCTGTTGCCTTTATACGTGAAACACAGGGTGGAGAGAGATGTGTTTAGTGGGGTATATAGGTCATATCTGATGAGGAGAGAGGTAGGGAACCTCAACCAGACAGAGCAGGAGATGGAGCATGAGGTTCAGACAATGTCAGCCAGGTTCGTCATCTACCTCACTGTGAGCAGGGCCATCCCGGCCACCCTGACCACCGTGATCATCATGCCTTACACAGATATCATAGGACGTAAGGTACGTCAGTATCTAGTAAACATTAGACCAAGGGCCCATCCCTTCAAATTAGGATCATCTTAACTTTCTCTTATTTGCATTAGAAAAGTTAAGATGATCTTAACTTTTCTAATGCAAATAAGAGAGAGTTAACATGATCTTAATTTTAAGATGTTTAGTGGGACGGGCCCTGGGATTTAGCCAGAGACCCGTTTATTTCTGAATAGGACTCTCTAAAATATTAAAAACATTGACCAATAATAATACTGAAAATAATAATATTTTCTGACCTTGAACATAACGAATTTTATCAAATTTTACTCCCTGACTTCCACCAAATTTTACCCCCTGATACCTCCAAATCAGATTAAAATTTCAATGATCATTTCGGACACCCTGTTTCCCTTTCCCGCCTTTCCTTTCAAGGCCACTGACTGCATGATACATTCATCATATCGCCTCGGAGCTAAAGGATCCTATCTGCCACTCTGACGAGTGTCAGATAGGATCCTTTAGCTTCGAGGCGACGATATACATATATCATAGGACGAAAGGTACGTGAGTCCCTTCCCTCCTAGCGCAGTGCCGCTCGTTTGCTGCCCCTCCCCCTCCCTACAGTGTGCAGAGTCATACCAGCCACTCTGACCACCGCAATCATCGAAGGACACAAGGTCACCCAGTACCCAGCAGACATGAGACCTGCAGGGACCAATCCCAGTCATTCCGGTCACTCTGACCACCGCAATCATCAAAGGACGCAAGGTCACCCAGTACCCAGCAAACATGAGACCTGCAGGGACCAATCCCAGTCATTCCGGTCACTCTGACCACCGCAATCATCAAAGGACGCAAGGTCACCCAGTACCCAGCAGACATGAGACCTGCAGGGACCAATCCCAGTCATACCGGTCACTCTGACCACCGCAATCATCAAAGGACACAAGGTCACCCAGTACCCAGCAAACATGAGACCTGCAGGGACCAATCCCAGTCATTCCGGTCACTCTGACCACCGCAATCATCAAAGGACGCAAGGTCACCCAGTACCCAGCAAACATGAGACCTGCAGGGACCAATCCCAGTCATTCCGGTCACTCTGACCACCGCAATCATCAAAGGACACAAGGTCACCCAGTACCCAGCAGACATGAGACCTGCAGGGACCAATCCCAGTCATTCCGGTCACTCTGACCACCGCAATCATCAAAGGACACAAGGTCACCCAGTACCCAGCAAACATGAGACCTGCAGGGACCAATCCCAGTCATACCGGTCACTCTGACGACCGCAATCATCAATGGACGCAAGGTCACCCAGTACCCAGCAAACATGAGACCTGCAGGGACCCATCCCACTAAAAATATTAAAATTAAGATTATCGTAACTTTTTCTCATTTCTATTGCAAAAGTTACGATTTATTTTAACTTTTCTAATGTAAATGAGATAAAGTTGAGATAATCAAAATTATCTTAACTTTCTCTAATTTTCATTAGAAAAGCTAACATTTATCTTAATTTTTAGAATGGACATGAGAGAAAACTCAAATAATATTAATTTCAAGATTCTTAGTGGAATGGATCTCAGGGCCTTAGTCAGAGATCCGTTAACCCGTCTTTCAGACGGGTATTTTCTGAATATTTTCTTGAATATTAAAAATATTGGCAAATAATCATAATAAATTTAATAATGTTTTCTGAACATTAACAGACTTCTAGAAGCCTTTATCGAATTTTACCCCCTAACACTCGCCAAATTTCACACCTGAGGCCACCAACTCAAATTTCAATATATAATAATTTTGCACAATCTGTCTTCATTTCCTGGCTAATCCACTACACTAGACGTTCATCCAATGTGGTGTTAACGCTAGGTCGGCATCGCAGACGCTGGATCAACATTAACCCAACATTGGCTCAATGTCTGGTGTTTTTGCGGGGTCATGTCTGAATCGCTTTGTACTGTAAAATGTATGTAGGTAGCCGATCCGATTTTTGAAATAAAACACATACTTAGTAGAATAATAAATATGATTTGAAGATAGTGATTATTTAAAAATAAGGGATACCTGCTTCATTATTGTTTATGACATCTTCAGACGTAGCTTCATCATTTGACAATAACGTAGTTTACATGTTATTATAAATTTATTAGTTTAATTCAGGTTGCTTTGTTGAACAAGGTAGTGGCGCAATGTGTAAGGTAATACCGGAATAGTAGGCTTTTTATCCTCATGAATATTTATATATTGAGATTGTGTTTTTTGTGTGATATACACAATTTGTGTTAGTTACTATCATTCAATATCTATATGTTATCCACACAGATTGGTCTTGGGCTGCCGTGTGCGGGGCTATTCCTCCACACTGTAGGAGTGGTGCTGGTCACTTACCTAGACTGGCCAATATGGACACTTCTCATCTTCTCAACTATTGACGGAATTTCTGGTTAGTAGCACATTATTGTTAAAAGAAAAACAACGTAATTAATATTTATCACTAAAATAAATACTGTGCGGGTTTTAATATATAGTATGGTTTATAATCTATGGGGTGGACATTTTTTTTTTTAGCTATAACAGTAGTTGTTATACTTCATGAGTATTCCTGCATGGTTAAGTTAATATCGTCTCTATTTGTATTATGTTTTATCAACTTGTTCCTTTACATTTTTGCACATAATTAATTTTGTACTCACTTCCATTGTAGCAATAAATTTTCGTAATTAATTCTAGGACACACTAATCCTATGATTCTTTGTCCATTTTAGCACAATGCTATTATATGTTGGCCATGCATGTCATGTGTGTATGTTTATGTGTCAGTAAACTATTCTAAACTATTCAAAATAAACCACTGGTTTAAGAGGAGTCTCTGGTATGATATCGAGTATGATAAAGAAACCAAAATGTATCGTACATTTTTAATGAAGCTGGGAAAGACGTAATGAACACAAACGAGCAGTCAGTAAAAACATATAACCAGGAATTAATCATGTTAATCTACGTATTGAGGACGATTTTATTGGAAGTTCGCTCTGCAATGCGGGTCAAATTAAAGGAAACGTGACGTCAAATGATACTAAGTACTAACTGTCAATTACAGTGTTTTTGTGTTAGTACAGTTGCACTATCAGCGAAATTATGTGATAGCAAAGGTTTCAACCCTAACAGATCCATGACGCATCGACTTTAGACGTCAGAATCTGACGTATGTAGACGTCAGATTCTGACGACTAAAGCCCATTCCCGCACTGTAGGTGTAACAATATTTCTAATTGCCGTATACCCATAACATAATGTATTCAATTGAAACAGAAAGCGCTAACTAAGACTTTTATGATTTGAAATTGAAACAAACCTTTGGTCTCTATAGTTTATACAAAGTATTTCAGCACTTCAAGGGCTAGCTGCTACAAGGAAAATAGAATCTGATTATTTTTTCCTTGGTTGCAGTTATGAGTTGTGTCTCACAGTGAGACACAACATATAACAGCAGTTATTGGGAATGAAGCGAGTGTCTCGAGGTAGTGAGACTCTCACTACCTCGAGACACTCGCTTCATTCCAAATAACTGTGATAGAATCTGTTAATCAAGCAGATTAATCTGTACCATACTTCGGACATTCGGAGGCCGACCTCTTGTACTTATCTCTCTTGAACTTATCTCTCACGCCGATGATAACGAATAATTATAGTCGTGTTTATTCTGTTTTATGAGCGGGTAGATCACAGTTATTTGAAACGAAATGAGTGTTTATAGGTGACCTATCACCCCGTATATTGTATGAATAACTGTGTGACAAATAAATCAGAGTTGCCACAAGATGTGGTATAATTGTTTCATTATATGGGGTGATTGGCTATCATGTGACCTTCACATGGGTCACATGATAGCCAATCACCCCATATAAGGGAACAATTGTGCCCCACCTTGTGGCAACTATGATTTATTTGTCACAAAATTATTCATACCCTATACGGGGTGATAGGTCACCTTTAAATATCAAGATTGGCAAATGTTGATCTCAGATCAAACAAATACGAGTCATTGTCACCCACTTGTAGTTGTGGATCGCGGTAGCGAGACACAACTACGAGTGTGTGGAGATTTATATAAGATAAGGGAAAAGGGTTAATGTTTAGGACACTCTTAAATTTGAATGTTGTTTGATTTCAGGATCTAACACGACATTCATCAGCACATGTTACGCCTACATCTCAGACGTGGCTGCACCATGTATAAGGACTTTTCGTTTTGCTTGTCTGAAAGCTCTGATTGAAGGCTCCTCTTCTCTGATATACATCATGGTGGGGATGCTGGTGGAAGAGGTGGGATTTAAACTCCCCTTCCTCCTCATCATGGTGTTTACCATGGTGAACCTGCTCTACATTGTCATGTTGGTACCTGAACCTCGTACTGATGGTAAAGACTCTCACTGGAAGCAGGTGTTTGTGAATATGGTGAGGTCCACCACTGTGTATACCAGACCACGAGATGACGACAGTAACGGCAGACTGAAGCGACTGCTTCTGCTGGGGGCAATGCTTCTCATTGCCTCCTCATACCTGGGAAGGATACCCTTGGAAACCCTTTATCTCACCGCATCGCCCTTCTACATCACACCTTCCCTGCTGGGAACCTTGCTGGGTGCCAGAGGACTTCTCTGCCTTCTGTTCGTCATCATAACCGTCTATATTCGCCAAGGTTACCTCTCGGATCACGTCATTGCCATAATGTCTCTCATGTCATCAGTGGCTTCCAACCTCTGCCTGGCGTTTGCCACAGATAAACTATTGGTATTTATATGTAAGTATCATATCGTCTGTGTATCAGTCATAAAAGATTGCAATGATAATAAAACACAATTTTAATATCATACTCCGTTTAATTATTATAATGTTTATAAATTATTGCCATATCACATTCTTCTCGTCAAAGTTTATAATCAGCAGTTACAATGGCATGGATTGTATAATTGCTTCTAATTTTTGCCTGACATTCGCCGTATATAAACTATTAGTATTTATATGTAAGTATCATATCGTGCGTGTAGTAGTCATTCAAGATTGCAATAGTAATACAATTACATTTATTATTTTAATAGCATATTTCGTTTATTTATTATGATGTTTATAATGTATTGTCACACCACATTCTTCTCTTTAAAGTTTCTTATCAATCATTATAATGGCAGGGATTATATATTTGTTGTTGTTGTTTTAGCGGTGATTGTGGGATTAGATAGTTTCAGCGTGATACCCATCCTTTATTCTATGATGACTAAACTGGTGGGCGATCAAGACCAGGGTGAGTTTCTGTAAGCGTTGTAAGGGTTAACTCTTACAACTCTGAATAATTTTGTATAAATCATAGGAATAAATATCAAGATTTGGATATGTTTGGTCTGAAATGAAGCAAGAATGAGTAATTTTCACCCATTTAAGGTTATGGGTCACAGTAGCGAGACACAACTTAAAGTGGGTAAAAATGTAAATGATTTAATTTAGCGCTTTAACCCTTTAACCGCCAAATTATTCAATCTGAATTTTCACTCACTTGAAGTTGTGTCTCGCTGACGCGATCCACAACTTCAAGTTGGTGAAAATTATTCAGATTTGACAAAATTGAGGTCAACTGTTTTTAAATATTGCTGATTACTGTCACATTTTATCTTCAACGTGTTGAAAAGGTGGTACTTTATGTGCTAATAAAAAATGAAAACCCGAATATATGCGGCACCGGCGGTTAAAGGGTTAAAACGCTGCATTATTTTTGTATAAACCATGGAGATCAAAGGTTTTTCTTTCAATTCAAAATCATCATAAATGTCTTAGTTAGCTCTTTCTGATTCATTTAAATACTTGTGTTATGGGTGTACGGCGATTATAAATATTATAATTATTTCAGTGCGTTGACCGTCTTAATACGTCAGAATCTGACGTCTGTGTACGGCAGATTCTGACGTATAAATACGGTCCTTGCACTGGGTTAAAAAGAGACAATTGTACAAATAAATAAATAAATATTTAAAAAAATCAATATTAAATATATGTGTAACGGAATAAAAAACAGCGGTTTGCGAAAACATATCTGTTTTCGTTTGTAGAAAAAAACTGGGTTATGTAACTTTGTGCTTAGGTGCTGTTTTTGGATACCTCTAGTCTGAGTTATGATTTTTTGTGTTTAGGGGCTCTTCTGGAATCAATGAGGGCTTTTAGCTTTGTGTTTAGGGGCTGTTTTTGGATTGATGGGGCCTCTCATCTGAGTAATGTAACTTTGTGTTTAAGGGCTGTTCTGACATTGAAGGGAGCTCTAAACGTTGTACTTAGTGACACTTTTGGTGGGTGGGTTAAGACCCAACTCGAATTTGTCATTTTTTTTGAAATTTTGCGTTTTTTGGTGTTTTGTGTGTTTTTTGCTGTACATGTTTAAAAAAAAAAATAATAATTGGGTGGGTGGGTGGGTGGCGTCTGGCTAACTTGACAAGATGTAACTTTGTGCTTAGGGGCTGTTGCTGTTGTTAACTTTGTGTTCACGGTTTTTGTTTGAATTGATTAGGCCTCCAATCTGAGTTATTTATCTTTGTGTTTAAGGGCTATTCTGGGATTTATGGCAGTTCTTAACTGTGTGTCTATGGGTTCTATTATGATTGATGGGAGCTCTTACCTTCGTGTTTAGGGGCTCTTTGGGGATTTATGGGGGCCTTTAAAGCGACACAAGCAGACTAAAATCATTGAAAACTCGGTAATTTTATTAAGGCTTTTTAATATGACCATATGATGATATGATAAAACGATTTTTTGATGCTAGAACGATTTTTTGTTGATATGTCTGATTGTGTCGCTTTAACTTTGTGTTGAGGAGCTCTTTTTTGATTATTTGGGCCTCTATTCTGAGTTATGTAAGTTTGTGTTTAGGGGCTGTTCTGGGACTGATGGGAGCGCTTGAGAACATTTGTGAGATGCTGAGCGCTGCCGTGTTGGAGTCGATATACGCGTGTACAGTGGGTGTATTCAGTGGCACTGTCTTCATCGTCATCACAACCCTCTGTGTGCTGGCGGCCTTTATAATCATGTAAGACATCATATTCAAAGACATTCAATTTGACCAACCAGGATCGCAAGATTTTCACTGATTTCTCGGTAAATTCTCAACAGATTTTCATAAAATCTTAATTTTGCAAACACTAAATTTCAATGAAATCGGCTCAGAATTAACGGAGTAATCGGCAAAAATCATGCGATACTGGTTGATCACTTTTAATGTGTCTTTGGGTATATGTATATGTTATTACTGTATATATCTACATGCCCTCATCCAGATCTTAGAGATGTGACTGGTCGAGATGGACATCTCGACCAGTCACATCCCTAAGATCTGGATCAGTGGTACTGTGTTCATTGTCATCGCAGCACTCTGTGTACTAGCCGCCCTCGTCAACGTTTATACAGATTCACATCAACCAGGGTGAATTGATTTCACTGATTTCTCAGTCTATTTTCAACCAGTTTTCATGAAATTTTACACGCACTATTGTTTAGTAATGCACTCTGAGACGAAGCTAATGTGTTTATAGAGGGCAAAATTTGATCACATTTATTACATGGTCGGCCTTAGTTAGAATAACTTTTCAACTATGCACTAATTTTCCATGATATTTGCACGGTAACGTTAGTCGCCGCATAACTCGAGAAAAGTGCTTGTAAAATTTTAAGACAATTGGTTGAGAATTGACTGAAAAATATGCGAAAATCATTCATCACGGTTAATGCGAATCCCATAGCATAGTAGTGATATGTTATTACTGTTTGTATATATTCTCACCCAGATTTTAGGGATGTGATTGGTCAAGAAAAACATCTCAACCAATCACATGCCTAACATCTGTACAATGTTGGCACTGCATATTTGAAAATATATCAATGGTCGATTTTCATGGAAAAGTCAATCTAATATACATGTAACGAAACGGGTGGTGAAAATTAAAATATAAGTTATTTAAATGTCACACCAAGCATGTGTATGATTACGATCATACTACCTTTAACCGCTAAATTATTCAATTTGAATTTTCACCCACTTGAAGTTGTGTGTCGCTGACGCGATCCCCAACTTCAAGTGAGTGAAAATTCTTCAGATTTGCGAAATGGAGATCAACTGTTTTCAAATATTGCTGATTGATGTCACATTTTATCATTAACATGTTTAAAAGGTGGTACTTAATGTGCTAATAAAAAACGAAAACCCGGATATATGCGGCACCGGCGGTTAAAGGGTTACAATTTTAATTGTATTTCTTCGATATGTTTGAGGTTAATTGTCTAACAAATTAGAACCACTTGGCTGTTACTGAGACAGTAATGTGTCAATCACAACTGTAAAGAGTTTTTATTAGCTTTACTTTAAAGCTATAATAATGTATTATTTAGAGCCATAGTACTTAATTTATATTGTCAAAAAAAAGATCGAAACATTATGTTGATGTTTTTTACAGGTTTGTTTGGTTAATTCAGAAGCGAGATGGAACATTAGAAATAGCCCGTCATATGCCCGCCGACATCAAGAAAGAACCAATGGAAATAGGCCGTTCAGAATCATATCAAGAATCAGCACTTAAATAGTTTAATTTGCTATGTATAATAAGGAAAGCGCATAGACAGTCATTGGGTGGTGGTCAACAGCTACACTTGGACCAATGGGTCAACTATTTATAAGAAACCGACAATTTGTCTATCATTAGGATAGACGATAATTTTTATATATTTACATAATTGCATAAGAAAAGAACTATATAGACATAGATATTTGTGTTTATTTTTAGTCTTGTGAATTCATAACATAAACAATAACAATGAATAAAAATAAATAAACAAACAATAAATCATTAACATATAATAAAATTATGAATCTTATGAGCATGCCAATAAAAGTATTTTTGTAAAATTTGCAAAATGGATCCATTTCTATCTGTATATGATATAGAAAGATATATTCATATAGGATCGCCACAGATGTACATTCCTTAGTGTAAATGTCACATTTTCCAATAATAGTTTCATTTATTTCCTATGGATGTGTCCTCAGTATAACAGGTGTAATTGTCAGAATCAGATCACGGAAACAGGTAATGGTTCAGTATTGGAGCTTGATTGGATAAACATATTAATTATTGAATTATAATTGATTAATTTCTAGCCAGATGTGATTGTTGACACTGGCCAGTATTTCTGCTATGGCTTTCAGATCTGGCTGTTCCTGGTGTGTTGTTGATGTAGCGAGCAATGTCTGCTGTAGACGACTCACCAAAGTGTAGAAATGCTGTCAACAACAAAATCGTAGGTAAAATATTTTAATTCACCACTGAAACGCAGCAAACATGTGATTCATTTTATCTTACTGTTATTTAAAGGTGATCTATCACCCCTTATACGGTATGAATAATTATGTCCTCAACTGGGGTGATTGTCTATCATGTGACCCTCTCAGAGGGTCACATGATAGCCAATCACCCCATATAAGGAAACACATGCGTCCCATCTTGTGGCAACTTTGATTTATTTGTCACAAGATTATTCATACAATATAAAGGGGTGATAGATCACCCTTAACATCTTTGATATGACTACACTTAGCTAGTAATTTATATGTTTCTCACCAGGAGGGGTTGTTGTATGAACTCGTCCAGTGTCAGCTGCTCTTTGCTGCACATTGTCATTTTGTTGAGGTATTCAGACAGTTGTGACTTTTGTAGCAGACTGTCCAGCGTGACGAAGGCCTTCCTTAGGCCTGTCGCGTAGCTAGAGTAACCTTCACTGAGCATGCGCACACGACACTGGTAAATATCACCCAGGGAGTGTGTGACGTCATCTGATGACGTGGCTTCCTGTAGCCGCTGTAGATGGAACTCTGAGATCTTCACGAGCTGTAAAATAAAAATAAGTAACATTGATCACAGTCAGAAATGTACAGATATACATGTATACACCATTAACAACTGATGGCGAAATACTCTAGAATTAAAAAATATATATTTATAGAATGTGTATTAAAAGTAATTTATTCCCACACTTAAGTACTTGCTTCTGTTTATGAAAATAAATATATACACTGTGGACATAGTACAACAATGGTTCTCGAGGTACATTGTGTTGTCGAATTGTCATAGATATTTACCTTTTCAATATTCTGGAAGATGTTACTGTGCTGTTGTGACGTCAGGATGTGGTGTCTCAGGGGACGGGAGAACATCTGGATTCCTCTGTGCATCACATCCACAAAGTCCTGCTCACACTCTAGTAGTGATTGTAACGCCGCCTGCTGAATACTACAGGAAATGTGCTCTTCACTGGAGAGTGACAAATCCGTGACACCAAAAAAAGAGCTAGTCGAACTATCGCTATCACTGTGATCGCTGTACGCCCCACAATGACGAGATATAGTACCCTCCTCACTCACTAGGGGACAGGCAGGTGCCCACATGGTATCTTCATCATCACTAGTTGTCATGGATACGTGATGAAGACAAGAGCTTTGAGATGATTTGTAGAACACACTGGTTTGACTTTCTCTACGAGGGATGTGACTCATGTCTGGTTGCCAACGGTAACCATGGTGATTCTGACTCTTGGTAATCTTGGAGATGCTTCGCGTGTCTTTTACTGTCTGTCTACACACCGTTTCCTTCGTGATGGCCGCATATTCCCATTGTGCTGTATGTGTTATATTACTGGTGGTTTTAGTTGTTTCTCTCACTTCTTCGATCTGCTTGCTCTGGTAACAAGTAGACTGACGCCTCACTTCTTCTTTCAGCTCCTCTACATTTTCATACACAGGTTGGTCGCTAGGTGGTGTGTTTTCGTCATAACACGAGGCGTCACTTTCGCCATCTGGTGAGCCTTTGTAGAGCATCACCTGGTGGTCAGGGCGGTGAACCTCCAGCAACACGCTCCCTTTGCATTTTCTGTAGAAAATAATGAGGCAAGTTACAGGAATGGACGAATACGCTTTCAAAGGTATTGTTATCTATTATAAGCATTTCCTGTTGGTAAGAAATGAGACAAAAAAGTCTTACCAGCAGTTGTAAAATGTAATTTGATATTATTTTAATATAAGACTCGAGCAATCGCACCAGGTTATTTAATTAAGTCTCTGTATTTTATTTTTGTGTTATTATAAGAGGCAATGACCACAAAATAGGTACATTTTATATTATCTTATTATTGAGCAATATATCTTTATTAGATGATACTCACTTGATGATATGGACGACAGATTGAGCTGTAAATGTGGATACATCAGTATCATTGATGGAGATGATGTGGTCTCCTCTCATCAGACCTGCTGCAGCAGCAGCTCCAGCATCCTTCACACGGCTCACCTTGACAGGACAGGATCCACGGACTGTGAAACCAAATCCGGAAGATTTCTTTTGTACTACCACCTGGAGAAAACAATAAATTAAATGATAACAGTCTAGAAACGGGATCTCACTTTTGTGGAATAGATGTTAAAAAAGTGCAATGTTAAAACAAATAATACGTTTTAAACTTACATGACAAGTTTGACTATTTCTGCTATAAGAATAAGTGTTGGTTTCTGGGATGGTGCTGTAGAGAGAGTCAGTATCCAGACTGACCTCATCACATTGAGACCTGGAAGGTGAAAACCCGATCAACCGTGTGGAAGCCGCAGAAGAGGGTGGTGTGTTTTGTGACTTCAATGGTTGTTCTTTGCTCTGATCTTTAGACATGGTATAGTAACTTCTATCCATGGACTGTAAAAAACAATTAGGCTGTTATTGACAGACATTATACAATACCTTAAAATAGCTTGCGTCTTTAAACGTCAATAATTATTGCCAATTTAGGTAAATATAATAATTATATCGTAAATTGATTTTCACCTGTTTCTTCTTTTTGCTAATGAATCGTTTTAAAGCCAAGAACTTGCATCCGATTGTCTTGCTGAGTGGCGCCACTTTCTTGCAGTGGGTGTTTGATGAAGCTTGATTGAGCGCCATCTGTGAACAACAATGTTAATATTATATTAGACAAAGATTAGTGAACAGAATTTATATGAGATTAAATTTAAATGATACGTTTTTGCCGCGATAACAATGGTTTATAAAAAGAATACCTCTAGTTAAATTTTGTATTTTTGGTCTAGAGCAGAAAACAACTTTAAAATCTATCGCTCTCATCAACATAGGTATGCAGCATAAATGTGTTTGTGAGAACAGTCAAATGATGTGTAATGAATGTTGTGGCGAGATAGCCATTATATATAGAGCTCTTGGCTTCCCTAAATCTAGTGATACCCCTCCCACCTGTTCACAGAATTATAGCGCAGGTCTTTGTCTTTCATCAAGTTATTCTGAGTTTTAACATCTCTGTGTTTTATGATAGAGAAGTTGGATCAATATTAGTTTGTGATTCCACTTGATCACATAGGTTCAGGCGACAGACAAACTTGGCGAGAGATTAATGATCGAGTCCTAGAGTGGATGGCTGGGCTAGTGTCTGTTGCGATAGGCTGTGTGATTATAGAGGATTGCTGACTTTTCACACCTTAGTTACTGAAGCTGCTAGCAGGTGTATGGTAAAATTTATCCTATAATTATTGATTGAAACGTCGTGTAAAATACACGTTCTTGCTGAAAACAAGACATTATATTACGTGATTTGATATGGAAAATAATCATAATCTATCATGATAAGTAAATTAGGTACGAGTATATAAGCCTGAGCATAGCTAATTTAGTCTTCGGTGTGTAATACAGCTTTATACAATCGTAATTTTTAAGAAGTATGTTGCAAATAATTAGAAAAAAATAGACCATCGTGGTTTTTACGCTATACTTTAAAATTATGGTGGACTGATGATGATAGACACCTTAGTCCTCTCAGCCTCTAACAGGTGCATGTTGAAAGCTGATAATTGACGTCTTAATCACTGAATCGAAATTCAAATACAAAACTACAATATTGTATGATGTTTTTAAAATTGTAAATGATTTTTCAAAAGCCATAATTATCTACTATCGTTGGGAAACATGCGACAACCAAGTTGAAATATACTATGTGCGCACAAGGTCTGGTTTAAAATGAGAGAGGGTGGTTTATAGGGGAGGGGTGATTTACCTGGAATCTAATACGATAAATGTATTTGTGGTTTGTGAACACAATCACAAGAGAATGGATTAAGTGAAGTTTTTGATGTCTGCAAACCATAACGGCCGACAGAAAGAGAGTAATCATGTTGTCTTGTGGATTATAATTCCCTTCCATGGCCGTGAAATTTAAGATTAATCCCGACAAACTGAGAACTCATCTTTAATTTGAAACAGAGTGATAAAAAAGTAATTATTCCTGCCTCACCTTGAACATATACTGGACAAGTCAGCGATTGTATGGTGAGATCTGGCGTTTGTTGAACTAAAAACAGACAAGGTTTTCAGTTGGTCAGTTATTATTTTAGATTTAACATAAGGAATGTGATATATCTGCTCTGTCTGAGATCAATGTGGATTACTGGTAACATGGACTGACATTGTACATGATTTATACTCAAGCAACAAGAACAAAATAATAGCTGTAGTAAATATGGCTGCCATCTTTATGACATGTTTTACTCTGCCATTCACATCACCACCAACAATCACATCATCGCCCACGTGGACACGAGATGTCAGGCGGGACTCACAGTAAGTGATGGCAAGTTTGATCACCAGGTGGGGGAAATGTATTCACACTCTCATCAGGTGAACATCATCATTGGAAAGTGTGGCTGATTGTCAAAACACTTAATCATTGAACAACACTCACTTGTGGTTGATAAAACTCAAATACTTGTAAAATGTGTGAATTGTTCAATTAATTTCTATAATTTCGTGGTGAATAAAAGTGTTTTTTCAACTTTGAATTCTAGTTTCAGCTTTGAATAAAAACTATAATTGGATCAAATTAATGGAGCATTGTTAGTCTTTTCATTTTAAATATATATTATGTATCCAGTTTTAAAAGTACCGGTTAAAGTATTTCTAACATCTGGAAGTGCTTTTCAGTTTCAAATTATTTGTGTATTTGCTTCGAAAAAGCAGTTTTCACAGAATTTATACCATGGCTCAAAGCATTATAGTTTTCACAGAATTTATACCATAGCTCAAAACTGTTCACAAATATCTTAAAATGAATGAATGCATCAAATAGAAATCATAAAATGAATTAATGTATCGGGTGCTACTCTACTGTTGTTTACTGATATGCTGAACTGCAATAATTAAATATCAAGAGAACGGAGACCTAACTAAATCTACGTCATGATCATAAAGTCATAACATTGAATGTGATGATTTATGCTTACCTTCTTAATAAGAAATGTGTATCAGTGCACTATACCTCCAGTGCATTAAAGTCACCAAATGAAATGTGTATCAGTGCACTATACCTCCAGTGCATTAAAGTCACCAGGGGTAAACATTTGATCGTGTCCTCACCACTATAATAGAGATCCTCATGGTATGAAGCGATAAGATATGTGATGACAGTTGATGAATTGGTCTTTATATATCTGATAATGATTCTCTAGATCTGTGTGTAATCTCTGGTCAGTGTGGTAACAATAATTACCCCCCCCCCCGCGAATAAAGGTGCCCCCTGGTGAATCGTCCGCAATTAACCACGAGTCATCGGCTTTAGATCGATCAATTAACGTTTTAAGTAGCATGGCCAGTTTTAGCATAGACCTGGGCTATGCTTTTATTCGCATTATCAGAAATACATAAGATGTGTCCTATGTATTTCTGATATTATGCACGTTGACTGCCATCACATTTGTATACAGTTAATATAAACATGCAAATGATGTAGATCACAAAAATCTAATCTAATTTACAATTCACATCTAATTTAAAATATTATTATTTTTTTTTATTTTGTAAAAACATATAGCATGCCTTGAATAAATATATTGTGTACTTTATACAATTTTAAAACAAACATTTATTTTTTCATTCATATTTTATATCAATACTTGTGAGTAGTGCTAACTATACTGGTTATCACTAGAAAGTTTTATTTATTGTTACAGTAAACATATGTAACTCAGCCAAACACGTCTCGTAGAGCCATAAGAGTTAGGCACCTGTTGACACAGGTTAAATCAGAACGCTTCAGATCATAATAGTCTGACAATAGAGTGATTTACTCTGTGAGCTCTCCTGTGAACTCTCGCTCACGTCTCGTGGAGTTAATCACGTGACAGCTCGGCCCTTTCTAGTCGTCAATTGTCATTAACCTTTCAAAATGGTACCCTTGATTTTCACGTTTAAAGTTCTTAATAATTACAAAAATTGTGACATACTATTTCCATTCACTCATTTCTGACTTACATCCTGCTACATAGATAAGACCACTATGTTTTTTTCTCTGTTTTAGATGAGCGCGTGCATCAGATTGAAGATGCTTATTTTCCCACACAAACACATTTTTTTCCGCGCATTGGGTTCATTTGAGGAGATAAAAACAACTTTGATCTAGCTATGGTAACGTTTCAAAAAATAGGTCTAAATTGTTTTCTCAAATTGTCTGTCATCTAAAATAGAGAAATTGATCATAGTGGCCTGAATATACAACAAAACATAAAACATATAGTACGATAGGCTATAAGCTACAGTGTATAATGTAAATATAAAATACACATTTAAATTTTGTTTCGAAATAAAAATTATGAAATAAATTTAGACAAATGATTATTTATTTATTAGCTGTTTTTAAAAAATGTGAGAATAAAGCTGCTATTTATATTGTAGTTTCCATTATATCAAAGTACTTTATAATTGAGCATCTTTAAATTACAAAAATCGGCAATCGAACGGCTGTGATACCGTGGTCTTTTAGCAAGAATATTTTTTATTATAGGTTCCTTGAAGTGTTTGATGGTTTAATTGTTCGACAATGGATTAATTATGGTAGTGTGAACGCCACACGTGTCATCTGTGAGTTAGTTCAATCAGACGGAGACGCAATGATTTAACAAAGTGAAGACAATTATTCATTCTTGCACAACCCAACTCAACACATTGGGTAATGTCAAATAAGCTAATTTTATCGTTTAAGCCACTAAAGAATATTACCACCTAAATAATAATGTCAAAGTTAAACATATTAATTTTGTTAACTATCACATATTATTACGCAAAATAATGCACGTATCCTTCAAAAACATCACAAGTACCGATAAAATTAATGTTATCAAAGTTCAATATACAATAATCAAGTGAACTTGATGGAGGACGATAAAGTTGTCTGAATGCAATCAGGCTGGAAATACTTGGTCCGTTTTGCAATGCATGCATAATTTAGTGAGCTCAAGAAGTAGAAAATGGCGATTAGATATACATAGTCAGTGTACTGCATATTATTTTGAAAAATAATTAGTAATTTGTCTAAAGGTAAATAATCACTCACTAACAATATATAGATCCTCAACTATGTATACAGTAAAATACAACGTGGTTGTCATTTAATTATTAATTTATTAATAAGTATTACATGTAGGTGTCCCTACTCGTGGTTGTCGATCAGTCTAAATTACAAAGTCATTGAAGTGTTTAATTGATTGACAATGGATTAATTATGCTTGTGTGAACGCACCACGTGTCTTCTGTGAGTTAATCCACTTTAACTGGAGCCATCCAGCTTAACAAAGGGCGGCGGCCCTGGTGTAGTGGTTAAAGCTATCTGCTTGGAAAGTCAGAGTAGCCTGGCGGGGGTAAATCGCTGAAAGAAGGGGGGGGGGCACATATTTCCGCGTCAGTGAAAAATGCGTCACCAACCCAAGATTTTTCAATTTCCTCAAATTAGGTAAATTCTGAAGTTTAGGTCTGATTATATTTTAAGGGTCACATGACATTCTAGGCCCAACAGTTTAAAAGATAAAGTAATAGCTGACGCTGGTGAACTGCTTAAAGGGAGGGAATATTTTACATACTTTAGTGTTATTGCCAAATGTGTCACCAACCAAAAATTGTTCAATGGCCTCCAATTAGTTGATTTCTAAAGAGCTTAGGTCTTGTATATTACAAGACCAGTCCACCATCAGCTACTAGAGTAGAGGTTTAAAAGCTATGATGCGATATGTGCGGAGGACAGCCATTTTCAATTTCTGCAGAAGGGGACTATAAAATGCTAAAATAACTTCTGAAATGTAATATTGTTATCACAATTAGTGGGAAAAGACACCTAACACAATATTCTGTGGCAAATGGTTCAAAAATTATGGCGCGATATATGTTCGTGGCGGCCGTTTTGGACTTTCTCCAATAAAAAAATTCCCAGTTACTATACCACTTGCCGTTCTTTATGTCATTGACCATACTTATACCCGAATCAGTTAAAAATTAGCTTACTATAATTGTTTTCATAGATGAGCCTTAAGTTAGCGATACTAGAGATCGCGGGTTCCCCTGCTCTGGCACTCTGGTTTCAAAGAAACAAATGTTCCTTCCCCGCTCACTCGTACAGATTCAGTATTGTGGGGAGCCTCTGTGACCGAGAGGTAGGTGCTCGCCCTCAGACTGCCAAGGCTCGAATTTCGAATCCTGTGTTTGGAGGGCAGTGTCATCTGATTCATCTCACTATCCTTAGGAAGTTCTCGATAATTCATTCAAATTAAACAAACTATACATATATCTATAATATTGCCAACAAAAGATAAATTATCGGTGTTTTTATACCTGTAATTTTATTACTCATTTCGAGGAGGTTTTATTTTTTGCAAAGTATCGTTAAATGAATGAATGAATGAATGAATGAAATATAAATCGTAGAATTAATGTTATTTTAATGTTGTTTACTGATATGTTGAACTATAATAAAGAAATTTAATATAGTCCAGTAAAACTTTGAATGGAGACCTTAACTAAAAAAGTCAAAAGGTTATAACAATGAATCTGTGGCGATCGTGTGAACGCCCACGTGTCGTCTGTGATTCAGTGAGTTAATCCACTTAGACCGGAATTATCCAGCTGTAAATCGAGAATTTATTTTTGATAGAAAAATCAGAGACACTATGATTTTTCTATCAAAACAGAAATTCTCAGCTTTTTATAATTATATTTTTCGTTTTGAGGAGGTTGCATTATCTTACGGTTCTGCCCATAATATAATACAGAATTTCGATCATAGCACGAATATGACCTTTGTCTATGGTTATTTAAAAAAACTTAAAACACAACAGAAGTCATTTATTTGTGAATTCATTTTCAGGTTTCCAAATTTGAGCATGTGTGCCCATAACTGATCACTTATGTTGTAAAAAATTAAAAGTAATTCTACGCACAAGGTTTTTCAAGATGGACTCTTCCCCTCCCAAGAATTGTCTAAAAGGGTTACAATTATTAGTTGATTTGTTTTGTAGCCTCTTGGAATCTGGCTATTATCTCGACGAGGTGATTGACAACGGAGTGTCACGTTCCCTCTATTCGATAACATATCTAATACAACTCCCCCATCAGCTAACATGGGAAATGACATATAAATGATCTCTACATTCCTTTTCTTCAGAGCGATCTGAATACAATAAGTTCTCAGCGGTTCTTTTTGAAGATTAATGATAAGATCGTTAGATTATGTGATGTCACATAATTTATCGAAAATAAAACTACAGAAAATGCAAATCTGTAAAATGAAAACGGTACCAGGAGCTGAATGGGGTTAACGACCTTGTTCAATGGGCGATATTACATAAATATTGTGTGATATTGCCGGTAGAGGTGCTGACAGTCATTGAGTTGACAGACATGAGAGGGGCATCCATTGACAAAGCAGCTCTGACAATTTCCTTAGGGTCCCACCCGGTCCAATAACACAGGCGGCGGGAAGGGTCCCCTAAACTTAAAACAATCAATCTAGCCCTAAACTTAAAAGAATAATCCCAGGTGAAATGCCACTTAATATATATCGATGCCCAGCGTCTGATCATGAAAAGTGTTTTTGAGTTTCTCAGAGTGAGATTAAATTAAAAACTGTTGTTCTTTTCGCAGAAAATTTGTTGTTTTTTGCTAAATACCATTTTCAGTTCCCTATTGTTTATGTAGTTTTCTAGTAATTCGTCTAGAAAATTTGTTTTGTCCCTCTTCTTTATCGCATTATGTAGATCATTTTGAAGTTTGAATAATTCTGAGTGTTCTTCTAATGAGTGTATAAATTTATTCGCTAATGATTGGAATCGATTTTTAATGGGTTCGATTTCCGCTAGCTGATGTTTTTTGCGTGTGTTGGTACACCACGGTAGGCGATAAGCTATCTTGATAGCCTTATTTTGTACTAGTTGTATCTTTTCTAGTGTTGTTTTAGGTGCCGATGAAAGAGCTATCGCGCCATATTCTAGGACTGGTCTGACGTATTGTTTGTATAATTGCATGATTATTTTAAGCTTACATCCCCAGTTAGTACCACTTAGAAGGCTTTGTAAGTTTAATCGTCTATTTGCTTTGGATATTGCCATTTTTATATGTGATTAAAAGTTTAATGTTTTGGTGATAGTCATTCCCAGCAGTGTTGCTTCTTCCACATGATCTATTTCCTCTCCGAATAATAGAAGCTTGATTTTTTTGTGTTGTCTCCCGTTCTTTTTAAGTACAATTAGCTGCGTCTTTTTAGCATTTAATTTAATTCTCCATTTGGAGCACCACTTTTCTGGAGCCGATAATGTTTTATAGATCCGATATTGGACGTATGTGGCGAATGTCCACATACCTAGATCATCCGCAAATTGTGATATCTTTACTTGGTTGTTCATGGGATCTACTGAAATATCATTCACATACATGAAAAATAAAAGTGGGCTGAGAACAGGCCCTTGGGGTGTGCCAGCATTAAGTTTTACTTTATCTGACATTTCATCATTAATTTTAACGGTAATTGTTCTGTCTGAAATAAACGAAGACATTAATCGTATAATTTTATTCGGCAGCTCACTGTTCATCAGCTTATATCTTAGGCCATTATGCCATACTGAATCAAACGCTTTTTCGACGTCTATAAAGACGGCAACCCCCAGTATATTTGCTTGTAAGCCAGTAAGGGCGTCATCTGTTAATCGTAATATGTGTTCCATCGCGCATCTTTTATTTCTATAGCCAAGTTGCCATTGATTAAATAAAAAAAAAATTCGAGTTCGAACACTCAGCCAGCCATCTTATATCTTAACCCTCACAGCGCGGGGATCGACTTTAGTCGTCAGAATCTGCCGTCTGTAGACGTCAGATTCTGACGACTAAAGACGATCCCCGCACTGTAAGAGTAAAAATGTTTCTACTGGTCGTATACCCATCACAGAGGTATTCAAATGAATCAGAAAGAGCCGACATCTGTGATGATTTCAAATTGAAAAACCCTTTGGCCTCCATGATTTATACAAAATTAATTCAGCGCTTTAAGGGTTAAATTCCTGAACGCAGGGGATTGAAAAATCAAAATAATTACTCTATAACAATGTCCGCGTTCTGTGATTATGTGAAAGGTAAAGACGTTAAAGCTATGTCACTTACCCCTTACAACGCTGAAATATTGGTGTATAAACCATGGGGACCAAAGCATTTTTTTTAATTTGAACTCATCATAACTGTCTTAGGGGTCTTGTCAAGTTAAAAAAAATTAAAAAATCCGAGAAAAACTCGGACTGGTCAGACCGAGTTGAGGCTTGACCGACCTACCCACTTCCGAGTTTTTCTCGGATTTTTGGATTTTATTTAACTTGACAGAATCCCTTAGCTCTTTTCGCCTCATTTGTATACCTATGTAATTGATCTACAGCCATGGTGAATATTTTTACTCATACAGCGCGGGGTCGACTTCAGACTCAGAATCTGGATCAGATTCCGACGTCTAAATTCGATCGCCGCACTCGATAAGGGTAAACTCGGCAAACATAGCATCATGTTATGTAACGTTTTATTGTAACTACACTTCTAGTTATTTTATCTAATGATTATCTTATCTCATAAGTCTCATAAGTCTAGAAATTGTATGTAATTAGCTTTACCACTAGGGGTAAGGTCTTATATGCACAGAGACACCGTCTGATTATTATCATATTTTAACAACGCAGTATATATTAAGACATTTCGATCCACATAAGTTATGAAGTAAATTTGAATTAGGAAGACGAGTGACGTAACGTAGATCACCTGAAAAAAAATACAATAGCAATGAAATGATATCGTTATCGTTTTATATCACTATGTAATCATGTATATTTGATACAAGATTACCTGCTCAAGAAGAAGAAGAATAGAGTTTAGAAAAGAGTTTATTTACAGTGAAAACATAAAATAAAACATAAAATAAAAACATAAAATAAAAAAATAAAAAACTACCAACTCTACTTTCTCATTACTATGTTTACAGATCAATATTAAAGTCGTTTTTTCCTTCATGACTTTCTCATTTCAATAGTACAGTTGATGTCATAACCTACACATATATAATTAAACCGTGTTTTCCCCTTGACTGGTTCATCACAGCAGGTGATCTCCGCTAACTGATCTGATGTTGTTACAACAACGTCCTTTTCACCGTGCACTTGAACACTCCATCAGTTATCACAGCAGGTGACCTACGTAAACTTCTGTTATGTTTTCACAATAACGTCTTTTTCATCGTCTTCTTGAACACTCCATCAGTCATCTTATCTCTTAATTATTATTAACAGTTAAAGCGCTGAAGTATTTTTTATATACACCAAGAGAACAAATGTTTTTTTTCACTTTGAAAGATCAAGCATGTCTTAGTTAGCTGGTTCCGCTTAATTGGGATATTTTACTCTTTCGTATTGTGAATATTCTACTCTTTCAGTTTGGGTATAGATTTCAGACGTCAGAATCTGACGTCTTTTGACGTCAGATTCTGAGGATTGAAAAAATAAAAACAATTAGTTTTCTTGTTATTTATCACAGTAGCCACGTTCTGATATTATTTAAAAGGTCAAGACGTTAACGTTAAAGTTACGCAACATAAGTTGGCAAACACAGAATTATGTTCTGGGATCGAAACTACTTGGGCTGTCATTGCGAGAATATTCTTTTAACAAAGCAGAATTAAGTCTACAACTGCATGGATTGAACTTTTTGGCACGGAGACAACGGCATTAATAATACTATATTTTAAATATGCAGTCTATTTTAGTACATTATTATATTTACGTAAATATGAATAAGAGAGACGAATGCCTTACGTATGGAATTATGTCATCATAGACATGGGGAAATTAGAACAGCAGTCACATGGTTATCGTTTTATGTCGTGATGTAATCATGCTATGTATATTTATAAGTATCTTCTCTCTACTATAACGTTTCTAACTCTGTGGCTCTCCTTTCTTCTTGAAGAACAATGTCAACGTCGCCATGATCAGTGATTTTACACGATGCGCATAATTGATTTCAAATAAAATTGCGTAAGATGCAAATGTGGCAAATTAGAGGCGGTAACAAGAGAGTTATTTCGCTAGCGACATGGTTTAGTGGGTGATATTACATGACTGTTGCGTAACTCCGGGCCATTCGGACTTGATATTAAAAAAATGACTTTTAAATATTACCGATTTGGCCCGACAAAACCTTTATTATTCAGTTTTTTTTGAGAAAATATACCCTTGAATATACAGTTCTGGGGAAAAATATACCCTCAGAAACAAATTCTGTGATGTTTAAAGCTGGACCATTTTATTGACGTTTGAATATACTGTGCATACACTGGTACACGCATCATTTTCATAATTTTGAATATACCAACATTGGTAAAAACCACTCATTAAATATACAGACATTTGCTAGAAATACAATCTGTGTAATCATTCCAATACACTGAACACAGGGAGTGCACCCCCCCCCCCCCCGGATAACAGCTTATTCTAACACCCTGACTATCGCCACCCTTCGTCATCTGGACGGGGCATAATAGCCTGAACGTGTGAAATAAATGGATATAGAATATCAGATGATCAAATGCTTTGACCCCGTTTATGTTCTGTGACATGATTGTTTCTCAAATCTTCTTTACTACATGTATAATAGCAGGCCCTTGTACAGAACACTACCTTTGTCAAGCCATTTCGGATTTTATGACACTAAATATGTTTCACCATCATTGGGAAATGTTCTGATTGAAAATATAACAAAACAACTATATACTTATTTCTTAAAGCACTAGTTATATAATTGAAATTTTCACCCACTTGAAGTTGTGTCTCGCCACCGCGACTCACAACTTCATATGGGTGAAAATTACTCATATTTGTGTAATTTGAGATAAATATTTGCAAATTTGAATGTTTAAACACTCACTTCATTTCCAATAACTGTGATATAATTAAACACATTAAAAAGGACAATAGTAGCCCTTAACCTTCAACCATTGCAGCGCGGAGATCGACTTTATACGTCAGAATCGGACATCGATATACGTTAGAATCTGACGAATAAAGACGGTCCCCGCGATGAAATAATTAAAACATTTATAATGGCCGTAAAGCAATAACATAGGTATTCAAATGAAGCCAATAACATTGGTATTCAAATGAATCGGAGAGAGCTAACTAAGCCATTTATGATGATCATGAATTGAAAGAAACCTTTGGTTTCCAAACGGGTTAAAATAAGTCAATAATTCAATGAATTTCATAAAGTATTCAGAACCAATTAATTTCAACATGTAGACAACAATTATTCTCAAGAAATAACTCCTCTGTGAATACATTGACTTATCTAAAAGTCCCATAACTTGTATACTAATGCACAAAAATGTATGGCTATGTTATAGCTATACATTTTAGTGCATTAGTATAACAAGTCCTTATAGATGTGGTCACAGCAGGCGTCATTTACTAACGGGTTGTATTATAACAACACCGTCTTTTTCACGTGGTCTTGTGGACCAGTTAAGTTACAGTAATTAGTGATGACGCCTTTTATCACACTGGTCACGCTCTGTAATCAATGACAAGTGTGATGTTTGACAAAATAACAATGTACTTCAATATCGTACGGAATGGTTTAATGATCTACTTGGAAATAAAATTACATTAACAAGAAAATACATAATGTGACAATTTGTGAATATGTCATCACTTTTCACCTTTTACGTGATTTTGCCATTGCTTAATTAGGCAATAAATTAATATAATATTGCAACGAATATCTTTATGGTGGGCAAATTTATATAAATATATATTTAAAATTCAAATTGTTTTCAAATATATTTTGTGATATTATATAATAATCTTTATATATCATATTAAAATAGTAAGGAGCTGCAATATAAAATATATTTTTTCTTTTAAACTCTGGTGATGCAAATATTGAAATATTTTCGAAAATATAACCTGTGAGACGTTGCGCTTATTAAAAAATCATACTTGAACAACATGCTAAATTAATATTAGATGACAAATGTTGGCACAAATAGGAAAACAATATACAGCACTGCTTTGTGCGGATAATAATAAAATGCTAAGAAGCCAGAGTATTTCAAAGGTGGAAATCACAGCACATGGCGCTTAATGTGTTTACATGAGACATGATAACCCTCGCGGGGGGTCGTCACTGACTGGTACGCCCCCGCTTGTTGACCAATCAGAGATTGACTTGGTGGAATCACTCTGTCGACCTCCATGGGTATATAGTTCACTGAACCGCGAGATTAGGGCACACTCAACAGAGGCGCTCTGGGTTTATGCCTAAGCCTGATATACATGCGCTATATTATATATAAGACATATATATAAATACTAGAAGGTATTTACGATAGCGGCTTTAATATACGAGGGATACGGTTGACCGCAATAAGGTAATAATTTATTTTAAATATTTGTTTATTTTAATATGTACTTTAATATTATATTTTAGTCATGATTGTCAAACAGTAATCTTTCCTGGTTAATTGTATTTTTATTGTAAATAAATTATTCAACTAGAGATTTCAACAATAAAATATATGACTGAATTATTTGATGCACCTGAGATGGTGGGCTAATCCTGTTTCACCAGATCCTGGGAGTAGCCTTTTTTCAATTTGTTCGATCTCTACTTAAAAAAATTTGACAATTTTTTTCAAAATTACAGCTCTCTTTAACACCATTACCGTGAAACAAAAATTCTTTCACATGCCAAAGGGTCTAATTCACAAAATACACAACAAAATTCCACCAAATTTTCAGGGATGTAGGGAAAGATTAAAAAATAATCCGAAAAAATGGTTAAAAAATTTAAACAGCGACCGAGCAAATTAAAAAAAGGTTACTCCCAGGATCTGGTGAAACAGACTGTAGTCCCTTTAAACTTCAATAAAACTTGGAGTGAAATTAATAATCATTTTCACCCCATCTTTAAGTATGATGTGTATAACTGCATCACCAATATACAAAAAGTGATTATACGTATATTCAAACCAGAGTTGATCAATAGTGATTCGCTTACTTTTTTAAATAGAGTAGTAGACTATTAGGACTAATACTATTTTTGTCACTTTTATCTGATATTATAATCCTTCTTAACTTGTTAACAGATGGTTCTCACTGCTTCACAAAACTCACGCCGTGGAAAGAAAATGGCTCCGTCGACCAAAGCAATTGGATGCAAATTCTTCGGATTGAAACACTTTTTGTGCAAAAATAGGAAACAGGTGAACTTACAAAATAATCATGTGTTTATAAACATCTGTATTTCTCTTTTAAAAATCATGGAAAATGGACAAAATCATTACATAATATCTTGTTCTATGTTTGTAGTTTATGGACAACAGCTCTGGTTTAATACCTGAAAACCTGGATATTGAGGAAAAACAGCTCAAGTCCCAAATACCACCATCTGCTTCTGCTGGTTCCAGTTCCACCACACGGTTCATCAGGTCTTCAACTTCCAAGTCTGATATCAGTCTGGACACTGATTCCTTCTACAGCACCTTACAGGAAAGCAACAAACTCACAAAGTAAGTCAGCATGCTAGAAATATAACTGTAACATGACCAAATTGATCATGAACTTTTACTTAAAACATAACGACTATACCAGGCTTTAATATTTATTTTGCGCTATGAAAAGAACCAATTTTGTCAAGTGCAAATCGTATTCACTCACTTGAAATTGTAAATCGCGTTAGCGACACAAAACTTAAGGTGAGTGAGAAGACATTGAGTTAGATAAATTGGCGATTAAATGGTAAAAATAAGCAATATACATATAAACCTATTCCTTATCTGTCCCTTGTTTTCTCACACCAGGTGCTTCTACAGACCCGGTCATCAGGATTTGGCTTGACAGTCCGTGGATCCTGTCCTGTCACGGTGAGCCGTGTGAAGAATGCTGGAGCTGCTGCTGCAGAAGGTCTGATGAGAGGAGACCACATCATCTCCATCAATGATGCTGATGTATCCACATCAACAGCTCAATCTGTCGTCCATATTATCAGGTGAGTAATTTGACCTTAATCATGGTAATTAAGCTGATCTTTAAACGTTTATTCAAGACAAATATATTTTTTGAGGTAATAGATATTTATTCGAACTTTTTGTGAAATGATGTCAACGTAATGTACACAAGTGTTCCAACGCGTTCCAATGGCGTTGCAGTTTTGCTATGATTATATAATGTCGTCAAATATCATTTTCAGTAATTCTCTCTACAGCTAACTATGTACACCTTGCTACAATCGCCGACGAGTGCTATTAATTTTTAAACACATTGCTTCTCCAGCTCTGCATAATTTAACTATCGGGCAACGTCTATATTTTGTTTTGATTGTATTTGATGTTCATTTTAACAGAAATTCAGAGAGGACAGTGTTGCTTGAGGTTTACCGTCCTGGGCACCAGGTGATGCTAACTAAGGTCCATGATCGGAAACACTCACCAGATGGCGAGAGTGATGACTCGTGTTATGGAGAGAACACGCCATCTAGCTTGCAGCCTGCTTACGAAAATATCTCGAAAGTCACAGAGAAAAGATGGAGGAGTGAATCTAGTTACGAAAAGTCATGGTGTGTGTCTAGTAAAAAAAAGAGAGATGCGTCTAGTTGTAAGGTCAATAGGCATGAGTCTAGTTGTTACCATAAATTACAAGAGACAAGAAGCACTACGTCAACCACCAGTATTGTAGGAAATCATTTGTCACGACAACAAGAGGTGAGTCACCATGGAAACCATAGACAACAAAACATTAGTTACCATGGACACCATAGACAATCATACAGGAGTCACCATGGAAATCACAGACAACCAGACACGAGACGCAATGATCCCAGAAAGAGTCAGACAAGTGAGTTCTACACGTCATATCAGCGCTCTTGTCTCCAACATGTATCCATGACAACCACCATTAAGGATGATACCACGTTAGCACATGACTGTTCTGTGGTGAGTGAGGAGAGTACTATATCTCGTCATTGTGGGGCGTACAGCGATCACAGTGATAGTGATAGTTTGACTAGCTCTCCAAGTGGTGGAGCCACCTTCCCCGATCTGTCACTCTCCAGGGAAGAGCACAGTTCCTGTAGTATTCAGCTGGCGGCGTTACAATCACTACTAGAGTGTGAGCAGGACTTTGTGGATGTGATGCACAGAGGAATCCAGATGTTCTCCCGTCCCCTGAGACACCACATCCTGACGTCACAACAGCACAGTAACATCTTCCAGAATATAGAAAAGGTGACTATAAATATGTCATACAAATTGTTGTGTTTAAATCATGAAAACATTATTTGTATGATTGTTTATGCCACAATAAACTGGCTGGGACATCAGTTTTCTCTCGATTATAGATATGGGATTGTAATTATATTATCTTTTCTTTCAAAGAATTACAATGATTATATGATCCCTAAATATCACAGGATTCCAATCACAAGAACAGTGATGTATTATTTATAAAACATAAAAATAACGTTTTTCTTTTGTGCAGCTTACCAAAATATCAGAGTTCCATCTACAGCGGCTACTGGAAGCTACGTCATCAGATGACGTCACACACTCCCTGGGTGATATTTACCAGTGTCGTGTGCGCATGCTCAGTGAGGGTTACTCTAGCTACGCCGCAGGTCTAAGGAAGGCCTTCGTCACGCTGGACAGTCTGCTACAACAGTCACAACTGTCTGAATACCTCAACAAAATGGCGATGTGCAGCAAAGAGCAGCTGACACTGGACGAGTTTATACAACAACCGCTCCTGGTAAGAATGGATAACATTCATAATTTAAGACACATTGGAATGCTACTATGCAAATTCAAGATATAATCACTGATCATGATCAGAATATTATGATAATTTATGATAACTTTGAAAAAAAAACTTATATCATTGTTTCACAAATGTATTTTTTCTTTCTTACAGCATATTCATGACTTGATGACTCACCTCGGCAACGCACCATAACAACCCCTGTCTACAGACCGTAACAGAGTTATTGAGTGATATCAGAGTAGTCATCAATGAGCTACAGTAACTACGTAGCAGAACACCTGGTTTTGCATTTGAACAACATCTGAAACCAGTATTTTTGTACATCAGTGTGATATGGACTGATATCAATGTACGCCTTATAGTGAAAACCACGATACACAGAGCGACGTGGACTGATATCAATGTACGTCTCATGGTGAAAACCAAGACATAGAGAGTTATTTCGACTGATATCAATGTATATTTGCCACATAGGCTATGGAGAGATCTATACCAATGTAAGTCTCAAAGTGAGAATCTGAGTTAATATCTGTTCAGAAACAGTTTAAATTACAATCGTTGATGTTTTATTTTATGTTTTACGTTTTTGATTATCTGTTACGTTTTTTTTTTGAGTGATCAATACTTGAATCACAAATAAATAAACACACATATATATACGTATGTTCCATCTTGTTGTCTTGTAAGCGTTGGAGTGATTTCCAAAGACTCCCAATTCTGGTCAATCATTGAACGATTATTTCACCAATGTAATCAATTCATGTACTTCGTAAGACTTGAACATATTTTGCTCTTTCAAACCAGAAAACTCAAGACATAGTTAAGCTAATAAACCTCCAGACTCTGGTATCGTTAAGCTACTAAACCTCCAGACCCTGGTATCGTTAAGCTTCTAAACCTCCAGACCCTGGTATCGTTAAGCTTCCAAACCTCCAGACTCTGGTATCGTTAAGCTTCTAAACCTCCAGACTCTGGTATCGTTAAGCTTCTAAAGCTCCAGACCCTAGTATCGTTAAGCTTCTAAACCTCCAGACTCTGGTATAGTTAAACTTCTAAAGCTCCAGACTCTGATATCGTTAAGCTTCTAAACCTCCAGACTCTGGTATCGTTAAGCTTCTAAACCTCCAGACTCTAGTATTGTTTAGCTTCCTCACCTCCAGACCCTGGTATCGTTAAGCTTCTAAAGCTCCAGACTCTGGTATCGTTAAGCTTCTAAAGCTCCAGACTCTGATATCGTTAAGCTTCTAAACCTCCAGACTCTGGTATCGTTAAGCTTCTAAACCTCCAGACCCTGGTATCGTTAAGCTTCTAAAGCTCCAGACTCTGGTATCGTTAAGCTTCTAAAGCTCCAGATTCTGGTATCGTTAAGCTTCTAAAGCTCCAGACTCTGGTATCGTTAAGCTTCTAAAGCTCCAGACTCTGGTATCGTTAAGCTTCTAAAGCTCCAGACTATGGTATCGTTAAGCTGCTAAACCTCCAGACCCTGGTATCGTTTAGCTTCTAACCTCCAGATTCTGGTATCGTTAGGCTACTAAACCTCCAGGTTCTGGTATCTTTAAGCTACTAAACCTTCAGGCTCCGGTATCGTTAAACTACTAAACCTTCAGACTCTGGCATCGTTAAGCTACTAAATCTTCAGATTCTGGTATCGTCAAGTTTCTGAACCTTCATACTCTGATATCGTTAAACTTCTAAAGCTCTAGACTCTGGTATCGTTAAACTTCTCAACCTCCAGACTCTAGTATCGTTAAGCTACTAAACCTTCAGATTCTGATATCGTTAAGCTTCTAAAACTTCATACTCTGATATCGTCAAGCTTCTAACCCTCCGGACCCTGGTATCGTTAAGCTACTAAACCTCCGGACTCTGGTATCGTTAGGATTCTAAACCTTCATACTCTGGTATCGTTAAGCTTCTAAACCTCCAGACTCTGTCACGTCAAGCTACTAAACCTCCAGACTCTGGTATCGTTAAGTTTCTAAACCTCCAGACCCTGGTATCGTTAAGCTTCTAAACCACCTGACCCCGGTATCGTTAAGCTTCTAAACCACCAGATTCTGGTATCGTTAAGTTTCTAAACCTCCAGACTCTGGTATCGTTAAGCTTCTAAACCACCTGACCCCGGTATCGTTAAGCTTCTAAGCCTCCAGACCCTGGTATCGTTTTTCTTCTAAACCTCCAGACTCTGGTATCGTTAAGCTTCTAAACCTCCAGACCCTGGTATCCTTAAGCTTCTAAACCTCTAAATCTGGTATCGTAAAAGCTTCTAAGCATCCAGACTATGTTATCGTCAAGCTTCTAAGTGTCTTGTCTCTGGTATCGTTAGGCTTCTAAGCCTCCAGACCCTGGTATCTTAAAAGCTTCTAAGCTCCAGACCCTGGTATCGTAAAAGCTTCTAAAGCCTTGTCTCTGGTATCGTTAAGCTTCTAAGCTTCCAGACCCTGGTATTGTAAAAGCTTCTAAGCATCCAGACTCTGGTATTTTTAAGCTTCTAAGCATCCAGACTCTGGTATCGTTAAGGTTATAAGACTCCAGACTCTGGTATCGTAATGTCTTGTCTCTGGTATCGTTAAACTTCTAAGCTTCCAGACCCTGGTATCGTAAAAGCTTCTAAGCATCCAGACTCTGGTATTGTTAAGCTTCTAAGCATCCAGACTCTGGTATCGTCAAGCTTCTAAGCATCCAGACTCTGGTATCGTCAAGCTTCTAAGTGTCTTGTCTCTGGTATCGTTAAGCTTCTAAACCTTCAAACCGCGGTATCGTTAGGCACTGAAAGGGTTAATAGTCCTCGAGAAGCAACAATGCGAAACGTCGGAACTAGGAATATATAGCTAACCATTCAATTGTTCTTAATTTCTAACAAATCAGGTTCAGTTAGATATCACAACGTAATAATTATTATTTACCTAAAACATTATTCAACTTATTCACAGAGAAGGTGCAACAACCCAACTCATTCTATCGAGAAGGTGAAAACAACATAACTCATTCTAATTACTGAAAAATTCGGACCAAATGTATACTCTATCCCCGACTAATAGAAGGGTCTGTCACATGACGAGATCAGCCAATCGCCGAGGTCATTCAGTTGTTACTTAAATTAGGGGGTAGAATACCATACTTGGGCCATAAATTTGGTCATTTCTCGACGCCAACATAGCAATCACTCTTAGGGGCTGTTCAACAATTACGTAACGCTTTTTAGGCGAATTTAACATGCTTGAATTTAACGTAGATACACTGGTTTCAACCTTAACTCGACGAGGCCGCCATTGACATGATCACATAGTCACGCCTGCATGACTGGCGAGGCATGTAGTCTACCGATGCGCAACGTCCCCCTCTCTGCGTAATTGTTGAACGGCCCCTTAGATCCAGTTTAGGGACCTCTGTGCAAATAAACTGGCATGATGACTCTCGTTTTTTATGTTAAATTATTATGCCCATGTAGATCTGTTCATCCCATTAATCAAATGTAATGAGTGTGATCTTGACCATAAACACGCCAAATACTTCACATACTCCTCTGAACACTCAGAAGAAATAACATGTCGTATAGTGTATAGGTTATGTATAGTATTGACAAATTCTCGGCATACCTTTTATATTTATATTTTTAGTATAAATGAAAAAAAACATTCTACCATGTTCACAGGAGATATACTAATAATATATATAATTGTAAGGTGTAAGGTATTATTTTAAAATCTGTCTCAGGATTTTTTCGCTACCAATGAAAATATTACTTTTTTTGATTTTAGTATTTCGCTAGTCAGTGTCAAAGCAATACCTTAAAGTAGGTGGGTCGTCATGAATCGCCGAGTAACCATTGTAGGCGCATAATGCAAAGGAACGCATGCGCAGCATGGTCACCGTCCAAAGGAGTCCACAATTAATTGGAAATAAGTTAAAAACCACAACGAATCAACATTGACAGTCTAACATGTTTATTGCACTTGGTATATCTGTGTGTTATGTATATTTATTTGTGTCCTTATGTAGGTTTTAAAACGTAAACAGTAACAAAAAAATAACAGGCTTAAATAAATAATTAACCTAACAGCAAATAAAACATTCTACAAATGGCGATTCAACATGGCCACTTGATAGATTTATACTTCAATGTTGGACTTGATCTTCTCACCACACATCAGCCGTCAGATGTTCAGATATATAATCTATAAATCCATGTCAGTAAATACCAAACATTAGATGGTATTCATATAGATGACGTATGTATGGAATCATCACATTCACACTATGTATAACAGGGCAGATCAAAAATTTAATAACGGGGATCCGATTGAAACCCTAAAAAATTCAGGTGCCACTCTTTTTAGCTAATACATGGAGGGATTGACACTCTAAATTTATTAGAGTAGTGCCTTAACTTCAGGCACTACTCTAGTAAATTTAAAGTGTCAACAACCGATATTTTGGCAATTTTAAACAATTTTGAGGTAATTTAGTTTTGACTCTGTGGGTCTACTATGCAAATATTGATAATTTCAGTTTTTTTCTCAGATATGAGGAGGCTCCTCTGGTAATCTATATTCATCGTATTGTCCTCTGATATCCAGACGTTCATCCGTTGGTCCATATTAATGGCAGTTTCCCATGAAAAATCCTTAAGATGAAATAAAAAGTCACTATAGCTGCTGAATCTGCCCCCAGATGTCACTGCTGACACTCGTTAATACTTCTGTCACTTCCTGCAAACCATCGTTTGTTGCCGGGATAACGAGCGATGCCAGCTGCAGACGGTTCACCAAATGGTCTAAATGCTGAAATATGAATAATACAATACTTAAGGTATTATATACATAAAATTATGTATTCGGTTTTAATTTAATTTTGCAAATATTTATTGGCATTGGAGATGCATATCATATTTTTATGCTGAGAATATGATTTTATGTTATGATTTTCTCACCAGGAGATGTTCTTGTATGAAAACTAAAAAAAAAAATATATATCTATTCTATGTTTTTTTTTTACAAATTTAGTAAAAATTATAATAATATTTTTATCACAATCAGTGATTATATCTTAAATATGTATAGTAGTATTTGAATGTGTTTTAAGGTATGAATGTTATCCATTCTTACCAGGAGGGGTTGTTGTATAAACTCGTCCAGGGGCAGCTGATCTTTGCTGAACATCGCCATCTTGTTGAGGTATTCAGACAGTTGTGACTGTTGTAGCAGACTGTCCAGCGTGACGAAGGCTTTCCTTAGGCCTGCCGCGTAGCTAGAGTAACCCTCACTGAGCATGCGCACATGACACTGATAAATATCACCCAGGGAGTGTGTGACGTCATCTGAGGTAGCTTCCTGTAGGCGTTGTATATGGAACTCTGATATCTTTACGAGCTGCAAAATAAAAATTAAGGTAATTCGTTATTTTTGTTTATCCACATAGTTATGATTTGCTTACATACAATTAACGCACAACACACCTGCACACATATCTCACATAACCACTCCCCATTTACAAGGACACCTCTGTTAGTTTAAACATATTTATTTCTCAATTGGAACAGTACCCAAAGGTAATACATTGTGGTTCCTCTCGAGGAGGCGATGTTTATCATGTTGATTTATAAACAAGAGCGGATCATCAGACAGGCACACACAGACAGACTCATAGACCGCCTGATAGAGGTTGGCGGTGGCGTGACGAGGTGTGGGGTTCAGATCGGGAAGAATGGAAAGAAATAATGGTAAACACTATCTGTTAAGGAGTGAAAAGCGGTTACTGGACCGTAGGAACGTGTCCACTGCAGCCATGAGATTTGTGTTGACCAGATTGTTAGGATCTTCACTGCCGTGAAGTATTACAGTACAGTTAAAAATCAATCCTAGGCCGTTCATTGAGTCTTGTAGCTCGTTTCTGGCTGCGGTGTACAAGGTACATGATAGAAAGAAATGTTCCGTGGTCTCAACTTCGCCGCAACAGCATTTAGTAGATTCGGAGACGTGTAAACAATTTAAATGCACTCGAAGTTCGCTACATCCCATCCGCAGGCGTGCCAGAATAATGTTAGTTGTTCGAGGACCCAATAGATAATATTTGTTTTTATTTACGCGTTTTTTTGCAAGATTTGACTTTAAAATGGATCTCTCGTCAATTGCTTTCAAATTTTCATCCAAATTGTTCCAGAATATTGTCGAGTACGGGAAGAAAGAAGATTTAAAAGTTTCGGTTCTGCAGGAGAAAGTATCCATGAGGTCAGAGTTTCGTAGGTTATACCTGTGACCACTTCTACTTTCTACACTACCCGGCAATAGATCTTGTAAATATGTGGGTGAGCGATGGTGCACGATATCCGAGAACATTATTATGCGTCGGTTTTCGCGGCGCTGAGATAGAGTTTCCCAGGATAGTTCTTTGAACAGAGTGCACGAAGAGACTCCTCTTATGCCACCAGCCACGATTTTTGCTGCTCGCTTGTGGATTTTGTCTAATTTAGATAAGTCGTTTTGAGCAGCGTTTGCAAATACAATGTCGCCATATTCCAGTATAGATCGGACATAAGCAAAATAAAGCTGTTCTAATCCCTTTCTGTTAATTTTATATGACAGTTTATTTAAGATTGCCAGTCTTTTGTTTGCTTTTATGCAAATATTATTTATGTGAGCCGACCATTTTAGGTAAAAAATGAAATGAATCGGGCTTTAGGCCACCTTTGTGCACATATAGGCTAAACTGGGCCAGGAGAGCCTCCTGAGGATGGTGAGATGATTGAGATGACACTGTCCTCCAGACACAGGACTCGAAATTCGAGCCCTGGCGGTCTGAGGCCGAGCACGCTACCTCTCGGTCACGGAGGCTCCCCACAATACTGACTTTCACACGTGGATGGGGAAGAAGCATTTTTGTTTCTTTTAAACCGCCGAGACCGGGAACCGAACCCCGAACTCTGGCGTGAAAGGCAGCGGTGCTAACCACTACCCTAGGGCCCCCGCCCACCATTTTAGGTTCGATGTTAGTGTTAAACCCAGGTGGCAGTAGGAATTTACAGTTTTGATAACTTCGTTCTTAAAATGTAATGGAGGAAGAATGATATTTGTTCTGGTTTGTAGCGAAAGAGGCATGTCACCAGCCAAGTATAAGCCCAGTTTTCCATTTCCTCCAGGTCCCTGTTCAGTACATTTGCGCATTCGTCCACCGTATCGGCAAAAATATAGAGAATGTTGTCGTCAGCGAACAAGCTAACTCTGCACTCCAATTCATCTGCAATATCGTTTATATAGACAAGAAATAAGATCGGTCCAAGTACGGACCCTTGTGGAACACCAGCTTTGATTGGCATGAGATCAGATTGTTCGCTGCCCAACACTACTCTTTGTGCCCTACCAGACAGATAATTCGAGAACCAATTATTTAGCTGGCCAGTAATACCAATAGAACTTAAATTAGTTAAGAGACCTGCATGCCATACTCTATCGAAAGCTTTGCTTATGTCTCCGAATACCACACGAACTTTCTTATTGTTGTCAAGTGCTTCACCGAGGACATGATACAAGTAAACCAACTGATGAGTGGTACTGTCTTTGGGCATAAATCCCGACTGCATTTTGTGAATCAAGTTAATATCGCGAAGGTGATTAAACAGATATTTGAATACACATTTTTCCAATATTTTTCCTGGTATACTTAACAAAGACACTGGGCGGTAGTTAGTACACAAGTGGCGATCGCCGTTTTTGAATATAGGGGTAATGTGAGCTATTTTCCAGATAGCAGGAAAAACATTAGAAGAAAGTGATTTGTTAAATAATAGAGTAAGGGGCCCAACAATAACATCTGCAGTGTTTTTCAACAGCAATGGACCAGTAGCTTTATTCGTCTTTAGTGTTTTTAAAATATCTAAAACCTCTGACTCAGAATCGTTCGCCACCAGCCTTTTTCGCACGTTTTGTTATCGTTGATCGAGTTTAAGACTTTGTTATCATGCTCAGATACCGATTTCGATAGCTCGTGAGCATATTCGTTGCGCGAACGTTTGTAAGTTACCCAGTCACTGGCTAGTTTTGATAGTTTAGCTTTCCGGAATAAACGATCACGTTTCCTTTTCAGTGCTCGTAATTTATTACAGTACCATGGCTTGTCATTAGGTCTGATTCGAACTGATCGAAAAGGTATAAATTTCTTTGTAGTTTCTAGGTAGGTTTTAGTCCAAAATTTTGCGCAGATATCTACATTGTCAGACGCTAGACATGCTTCCCAATTTAGTGTGTTTAGACAAACCCGAAGACCAGCCCAGTCGGCGTTTTTAAAATCCCAAACATTTCGTGTGAAGGATTCTTTATTGTTAAATGTCAGTGAAGTGTTGCAAGATATTGAGCAGTGGTCGCTGGTATAGAACGGATATCCGACTGTGCACTCGGTGATAGTTATGGAGGAAGAAGATAGAATTTGGTCCAGGATAGTAGCACCCGCGGGTGTGATTCGTGTGGGACGAGTAATATTAATTATAAAATTGTTACTTTCTGCGAAGAATTTTAATTTCGGTCCGTTGGCATAGTTCGGATCTGCATTGAGGTCACCGATCATAATAATTTCGTCGTTACCCCCTTGTTTAGCCATATCTACGGAATCTTGGAGATTTTCCCAGAATACTTGTCCAGAATTCAGAGGCCTGTAACACACACACAACAGTAGATGTTGTTTATTACATTTAATTTCCACCCAAAGGGTTTCTAGGCTAGGTAGTTCGAACTCGGTGCGTCTGACGGCGACAAAACTGTCTCTGACGTATAGGGCTACACCTCCCCCAGGCCTATCCGAACGATCGTGTCTGATTATGGGCAAGTAGCCATTTAAGTGAAGGTCTAACTCACAATTACTGTTAAGGAATGTTTCGGTGAGTGCTAAAAGATCAAATTTCTGTGCCACATCGGCAAGTAAAGCTGTATGCGTGTCGAAGTTGAGACCACGGACATTACAATGCCACAGTGAAATTAACGGACCAGGATTGATTTCCACATCTCCAGACAGTAGAAGCAAGATATAAATAATCGATAATATCAGATAACATAAAATACCGTTGCCGCACACTCCCAATCTCACTGACATGTGTTTAACTTTAAGCGAGTTAAAAAGACCAATCCGAACCCTATACACACCAAGATCAACCCCCATCATCGTGACGAATGATTATGTCTGTCTGTGAATGCCTGACTGTGAACCGACTCAACACATTATGAAATAAATGAAACACCACCCTCAAACATAGTGAACAATATACAATATGGTGTAGACACATGAGAAACATGGAAAAACATCATCATGATCATGTCAAAATGACATAGATATAAATGTGTTGGTGCTTGTCCAACCTTATCTGGTATCTTTAGGGAAAATTAAGTAATACAATATCAAACAACAAGTAAAAAATAATGTATCAATTCACAGTGCCGCAGTGGTCACAGGATGCCATCTCAACGCCAAATCAACTTCAAAAACGCCGTCTCAGTGTTGAGACAACGTTTCCGACGCCGGTCCAACGTCTGGACATTGTCGCGTGCACACAAAGAGGTTCTGTCATAGCAAGGAATCTGCTTAGCGTCAATCAACTAGAGTCATTATGTGTGGTTAACATTGTAATTAATATTATATCGTCAAAGTAATTATAATGAATCCATTAATAGTTATGAGAGCTAGTAATTGGAGGAATATGTTTAGCCTCTACTTGTAATAGTTACTTGAGATACTAAACAATCTAAGCAGGTTGTATTGTGTGAGTTGGCGTCTCTAGGAGTTGTGTGAAGCCTGCTGGTCAATTGTGTGTCTTGCTGTCACAGTGTTATGCTGGTTGTATTACGTGTATGCTGATTCACCACGGTGATTTAGGGTTGTCGGCCTTACATCGCGCCGTCGATGGGCCATTGTTGGCACACAGCTAGTGGGAATCACGCAATGATTTAATCGCTCTTATTTTTAGGATAAATGAATTAGACATTTTATTAGTGTATCTTATCACGTAGTTTGAGAATAAACCAAAATATAATAATAGTAATAGCTGTGTACCTAATAGGAAATATTGTTCTGGTGGAAATGCGGTCGATTTTTGTCACTTCAATTGTTGTCTAGCTGGTGGCTGCCTGACTGTTAGTGGCTGTCACGCCGGTAGAGGCTGCAGGGTGGTCAGTAGTTGACAACTGACCGTCAGCTGACTGTTCATTACTCTGTACATGTGATCTGTCAACAATAACCCTCTGAGTGCCAGGTCCGCGTCTAGTTTGTAGTACTTTCTGGCGGTCGTCCTCACTTACTGCGTCAACTGTGGTATCCAGGTCAAAGATGGTAGATATCTGTCGGACGTCGCCGTTACGGAGGCGAACCAGGATTCTGCCATCCTTGGTCCAAGTATGGCTAAATGTACCCGCTTTCTGGTGTTGTCGAGCCTTGTAGAAGATATCTTGTCTGTGACGTGTTAGATCATCGCTGATAAAAATACCCTTCTTAGCTTTACGTCGAGCATTATACAATTTATCCCTGGTTTTATAAGAGATAAATTTGACCAGAATTGCGCGTGGTTTGTTGGTTGATGGCCGGCCGACCCTGTGCGACCTGTCAATCTCGTCACTGTCAATTGTCAAACCTAACTCTTTAGCGGCATCGCACACAATGTTGTCTGTCTGTTCGCCAGTGGTTTCCTTAACTGTAGACCACACACGTAAACTGCTCCTTCTGCTGTATTGTTCCATATCATCAATACGTTGGTTAGCTGAGGTGAGACAACAAGACAAGTTATCAACTTTACCTTCCAGTTCAGTAATTCTGGCGTTTTGGTCACGTAGTTTATCTTGCAGCGGCTGTAAGTTTCTTTTGATACTTCGATCTATAATGTTCTCGAACATGGCCACAATGCCAGGGCTGTTAAATAGTTGTTTTAGCTCAGTCATCACAGATGTTGTGGATGAGCCCCCAGGCGTGTCGTCGTGGACGTCTGTCATGGTTGTGCCGGACAAGTCAAGTCCCACTATATCAACACTGTTTGAATCGTCAGATTGTGTGATTTTCAAATTTTTAGAAGGCGGACTGACCTTAGATGGAGTTGTTTCTCTGTCGCGTTTCCTTTGTCCTGTACTGGTTACTTCAAATTGATGCTTGTCGACAGAATCACTGGTTGTTGTTGGTGTAGTACACGACGACATTCCAATCAGATTAAACAAGTGTAGCGTTAATACGTGTACATCCGTCAATATGGCCGCCGATTTCGATTTTGAATTCTTCCTTTTTAATCCGTCAACATCCTTTAAAGTAACATTCTAATTGCGTCCATCGACTCGTCTAGGCATAGGTTTTTTATTTAAAATGTTGTTTTTGCAAAAATATAATAGTTCCCATACTTAGTAGTATTGAAAAGTGAAGGTTGAGAAGTCAGCTCCACACTAACGTTGTTGCTCACATGACTTACATGACACCTCTGTTTATTCTCATCACACGTTCGACCACAATGCAGAAAAGCAGAGTACGTACATAATGCATTGTAAGCATGAACACATGCCACACACTTGTTTGGAAAGTTCAACAATTAACTTATCTATAGACTGGAATGCTGTAAGCATAATCATTGTAATCATAATCGTTACCTTTTCTACATTCTGGAAGATGTTACTGTGCTGTTGTGACGTCAGGATGTGGTGTCTCAGGGGACGGGAGAACATCTGAATTCCTCTGTGCATCACATCCACAAAGTCCTGCTCACACTCTAGTAGTGATTGTAACGCTGCCTGCTGAATACTACAGGAGCTGTGCTCTTCACTGGAGAGTGACAGATCGGGGAAAGTGGCTCCACCACAAGAAGAGCTAGTCAAACTATCACTATCACTGTGATCGCTGTACGCCCCACAATGACGAGATATAGTACCCTCCCCACTCACCAGGGGGCAGGCAGGTGCCCACATAGTATCATCGACGTCACTGGTTGCTATAGATGCGTCATGAAGACAAGAGGTTTCAGATGATTTGTAGACCACGTTTATGTCTTTTACTGTCTGTGTACACACCGTCTCCTTGGTGATTAGACTCTCTCTGTGTTTCCACGGTGATGTATGTGTTATATTACTGGTGGTTGTAGTTGTTTCTCACATTTCTGGGATCTGCTTCCTCTGGTAACAAGTGGACTGACGCCTCATTTCTTCTTTCAGCTCCTCCAGATTTTCGTACACAGGTTGGTCGCTAGGTGGTGTGTTCTCGTCATAACACGAGGCCACTTTCGCCATCTGGTGAGCCTTTGTAGAGCATCACCTGGTGGTCAGGGCGGTGAACCTCTAGCAGCACGCTCCCTTTGCATTTCCTGTAGAAAATAATGAGGTAAGTTACAGGAATGGAAGTATAGGTTTAGAAGCTAGTGTATTGTTATTTATTATAGGCATTTCCTGTTGATAAGAAATGAGATATGTGACTGACAAAAAAGGTATAAGTCTTGCCAGTAGGTGTAAAATGTAATTTGATATTGTTTAAACATAAGACGCGAGCAGCCGCTCCAAGGTATTTAATTAAGTCGCATTAGCTGATTTTGTGTTAGCATAAGAGGCCATAAGAGACAGCTACCATCAACTACATTTTATATGATCTTATTATTGATAATATCTTTATTAGATGATGCTAATTTGATAATATGGACAACAGATTGAGCTGTACATGTTGATACATCAGCATCATTGATGGAGATGATGTGGTCTCCTCTCATCAGACCTGCTGCAGCAGCAGCTCCAGCATCTTTCACACGGCTCACCTTGACAGGACAGGATCCACGGACTGTGAAACCAAATCCTGATGACTTCCTTTGTACTACCACCTGGCGAAAGCAGTAAAGTAAATGATAACAGTCTCCAAGACTGGATCTTTATGTTGTGGAATAGATGTTAATACAGATTCATATATGTGTAATATTCAAACAAATAAAGCGTTTTAAACTTACATGGCGAGTTTGGATGTTTCTGTTTGAAGAATAAGTGTTGGTTTCTGGGATAATGCTGTAGAGAGAGTCAGTATCCAGACTGACCTCATCACATTGAGACCTGGAAGGTGAAGACCTGATCCACCGTGTGGAAGCCGCGGAAGAGGGTGGTGTGTTTTGTGACTTCAACGGTTGTTCTTTGCTTTGATCTTTATATATGGTATAGTAACTGCTATCCATGGACTGTAAAAACAAAAAAAACAAAAAAATTATTAATAGACATTATACAATACTTTAAAATAGCTTGAATCTTTGAAAGTCATAATAATTATAGAAAATAATAATTAAATATAATAATTGAAAGAAAAATACTTCGCAAATTGATTTTTACCTTTTTCTTCTTTTTGTTTATAAATCGTTTTAATGCTAAGAGCTTGCATCCGATTGCCTTGCTGAGTGGCGCCACTGTCTTGCAGTGGGGGTTTGTTGAAGCTTGATTGAGTGCCATCTGTGAACAATAAAGTAACTATTATATTAGTCAAAAATATAGAAAAGTGGACAGAATTTATATGAGAATAAATTATAATGATATTATACTCTAAATTTTTGGTCTACTGTGGAAAAACAAGTTCAAAATCAACAGCTGTCATCAGCATAGGTGTGTAGCATAAATGTGTGTGTACGTGTTTGCAATAACAGTCAAATGATGTGTGCTGAATGTTGTGGCTAGTTATCCATTATATATGGAGCTCTTGACTTCCCTAAATCTAGTGATACCCCTCCCACGTGCTCACAGAATTATAGCTCAGGCCTTTGTCTTTCATCAAGTTATTCTGAGTTTTAACATCTCTGTGTTTTATGATAGAGAAGTTGGATCAATATTAGTTTGTTATTCCACTTGATCACAGAGGTTCAGGCGACAGACAAACCTGGCGAGAGATTAATGATCGAGTCCTGGAGTGGATGGCTGTGTAAGTGTCTTGTGCGATATGCTGTGTAATTAGAGTGGTGGCCATTGACACCTTAATTACTGAAGCTGCGAATAGGTGCATTGTAAAGTTGATCCTTTAATTATTGATTGAAAAGTCGTGTAAAATCACACGCGCTTGCTGAAAACTTAGATTGTTTGGCAAAACATAATATTACATGATTTGATATAAAAATAATATCATAATCTATCATGATAGGTAAATTATGTACTTATTATGTAGCTTATTTAGTCTTCGGTGTGGTAATACAGCTTTATGCAATCGTAATATTTAACAAGTTTGTGACAAATAATTAGAAAAAATATACCATCTTGTTTTTTACGCTATACTTTATAAATATTGTGGACTGGTGATGAGAGACACCTTAGTCCCCTCAGCCCCTAGCAGGTGCAGGTTGATAGTTGATAATTGATCTTTAATCACTGAATCTAAATTCAAATAAAAAACTACCACATTGTACATGTGGTAGGGGGCCCTAGGGTAGTGGTTAGCACCGCTGCCTTTCACGCCAGAGTCCGGGGTTCGGTTCCCGGTTTCGGCGGTTTGAAAGAAACAAAATTGTTTCTTCCCCATCCACGTGTGAAAGTTAGTATTGTGGGGAGCCTCCGTGACCGAGAGGTAGCGTGCTCGGCCTCAGACCGCCAGGGCTCGAATTTCGAATCCTGTGTCTGGAGGACAGTGTCATCTCAATCATCTCACCATCCTCAGGAGGTTCTCCTGGCCCAGTTTAGCCTATATGTGCACAAAGGTGGCCTAAAGCCCGATTCATTTCATTTACCACATTGTACAATGTTTTTATCATTCGAAATAAGAGTAGGGCATAGCCCCGGCTCCGGGCTTCCTTCTGTCGGGATATTGACATGATTGTGCAAAAGCGACGTAAAGCAATATTCATATATACGATGTTTTTAAATTTGTAAATGATTTTTCAAAGGCCATTATTATCTACTATTGTTCGGAAACATGCGACAACCAAGTTGAAATATACTACCTGCGTTGCTGGGGGTGATTCATAGGGGAGGGGGATTAACCTGGAAACTAATCCGATAAATGTATTGGTGGTTTGTGAACACAATCACAATATAATGGATTAAGTGAAGTTTTTGATGTCTGCAAACAATAACTGGCCACAGAAAAATTATAATCATGTTGTCTTGTGGATTATAATTCACTTTTATGTCCGCGAAATTTAAGATTAATCCCGACAAACTGAGAACTCATCTTTAATTTGTAATAAAGTGATAAAGAAGTAATTATTTCTGCCTTACCTTGAACATATACTGGACAAGTCAGCGACTGTATTGTGAGATCTGGCGTTTGGTGAACTAAAAACAGACAAGGTTTTCAGTTAGTCAGTTATTATAGTAGATTTAACATGAGGAATGTGATGGATCTACTCTATCTGAGGTCAATGTGGATTACTGGTAGCATGGACTGACATTGTACTTGATTTATACTCAAGCAGCAAGAACAATACAGCAGCTGTAGTAAATATGGCTGCCATCTTTATGGCATGTTTTATTCTGACATTGACATCACCACCAACAATCACATCATCGCCCACGTGGACACGAGATGTCAGGCGGGACTCACAGTAAGTGATGGAAAGTTTGATCACCAGGTGGGGTAAATGTATTCACACTCTCATCAGATGAACATCCTTATTAGAAAGTGTGACTGATTGTCAAAACACTTCACAATTAAACATCATTCACTTGTGGTTGGTACAACTCAAATACTTGTAAAATGTGTGAATTGGGCAATTAATTTATATAATTTTGTGGTGAATGACAGCGTTTATCAACTTTTAATTCTAGTTTCAGATTTGAATAAAACTAAAATTGGATAAAATAAATGCAGCATTGTTAAACTTTCCATTTTAAATGTAAATTATGTATCCAGTTTCAAATGTACCGGTTATCAGGTTATAGTATTTCTAACATCTGGAAGTGTTTTCCAGTTTCAAATTAGATGTGTTTTTGCTTCGAAAAAGCATCACAGTTTTAATAAAACTGCATATTTTATAGAATTTATACCATAGCTCAAAACTGTTAAGAATATCTTAAAATGAACGAATGCATCACATTGAGATGATAAAATGAATTAATGTTTCGGATGCTACTTTTCTGCTGCTCACTGATATGCTGAACTGCAATAATTAAATATCAAGAGAAAGGAGATCTAACTAAATCTACGTCATGATCACAAAGGCATAAGCAATGAATGTGATGATTTATGCTTACCTTCTTAAGATGAAACGTATATCAGTGCACTATATATCCAGTGCAATAAAGTAACTATAATAGAGATCCTCACGGTATGAAGCGATAAGAGATGTGATGACAGTCGATGAATCGGTCTTTATATATCTGATGATGATTGTCTAGATCTGTGTGTGATCTCTGATTAGTGTAGTAAAAGTGATTACCCCCCCCCCCACGTGAATACAGGTGCCCCCCTGGTGAATCGTCCCCAATTAACACCTTATTGACCACGAGTCATCTCTTTAGATCGATCAATTAACGTCTTAAATAGCATGGCCAGTTTTAGCATAGACCTTCACTGGGCTATGTTTTTATTCATATTATTCACGTTGACTGACATCACATTTGTCTATAGTTAATGTAAATATGGAAATGATGTAGATCACGAAAATGTCTTGTTGCCAATCTGGTCCCATCTAATTTACAATATTATGTATTTTTTTTAATTTGTGAAAACATATAGCATGCCTTGAATAAATATGTTGTGTACTTGATAAAGTATTGATTTTTTCATTCATATTTTATATCAGTACTTGTAAGTTGTACTAATTGTACTGGCTATCATTAGAACGTGATATTTACTGTTACAATAAAAAAGATATAATTTAGCTACGCGCGTTGTGTAGAGGCATGAGGGTCAGCCACCTCTTGACACAGGTTAAATCAGAACGCTTGAGATTATAATAGTCTGACAATGGAGTGATTTACTCTGTGAGCTTTCCTGTGAACTCTCGCTCACTAGTCGTGGAGTTAATCACGTGACAGCTCGGCCCTTCCTAGTTGTCAAAGTCAATTGTCATTTGGCGATACCGTGGTCTATCACCAAAAATACTTCTTGTCACAGGTTCTCTGAAGTGTTTAATGGTTTAATTGTTTGACAATGGATTAATTATGCTAGTGTGAACGCCACACGTGTCGTCAGTCAGTTAGTTAAATCAGACGGAGGCGCAATGATTCAACAAAGTGAAGACAGTTATTCATTTTTGCACAGCCCAACTCAACACATTGGGAATGTTAAATAAGCTCATTTTATCGGTCAGGCCACTAAAGAATAATAACAGCTAAGTAATTATGTCAAAGTTAAACATACTAGTTTTGTTAACTATCACATATTATTAGGCAAAATAATGCACGTATCCTTCAAAAAACAGCACAAGTACGGACAAAATTAATGTTATAAAAATTCAATATACTCTAATCAAGTGTACTTAATGGAGAACGATGTCTCAATGCAATCAGGCTTGGTCCGTTTTGCAATGCATGCATAAAATGGTGAGCTCAAGAATTAGAAAATAACGATTTGATATAAATATTCAGTGCAATTTTTTTGTAAAATAATAAGTAATTAGTCTAAATGTAAATAATCACTCACTAAAAATATATAGATCCTCAACTGTACAGTAAAAATACAACGTGGTTGTCATTCAAGTAACGATTTAATTAATCAGTATTACTTTTAGAAATCCTTACCCGTGGTTGTCGATCAGTCTAAATTACAAAGTCATTGAAGTGTGTAATTGTTTGCGAATGGATGAATTATGATTGTGTGAACGCCCACGTGTCCTCTGTGATTCAGCTAGGTAATCCACTCTGACTGGAGACATCTAAACTTTTAAAGGGCGGGGCCCTGGTGCAGTGGTTAACACTTGCTGTGGCAAATCGCTTAATGGGGGAGGGGGTGGGTTTTACATATTTTGGTGGCAGTCCCGAATGCATCACCAGCCAAAAATCTCCAATCACCAGCCAAAATCTCCAATTAGTTCAATTCTGAAGTTTAGGTCGGGATATAAAAGTGCTTAAAAAATTTCACCATCAGCTACTAGAGTAGCGGTTATAGTCTCACCATCCCAAATGCCAGTCCCATTGAAACACATGTAAACTGCCTCAATTCCGCAGGCCGATTTCGTCTTATGCTGCATATAGTGTAGCATATCAGGATAAAGCTAGACATGTCCTTGTTCAAAAACAGGCCCGCTGCGGATTTTGAGGTACGCGTCCTAGAGTGTAAAAAGGTCACAATTGTTCGAATTCAGCTGAAATCCGTACCCTCTATCACAACCCAGACACACATCGTTCCAACCCCCTTTATCCCTACGAGGTTATAATGAAACAGTTATATCTGATATCCTTGACGAAGGAGATAATGTGTGGTTATTAAATATTAAAAAAATGATAACTTCTTACTATTTTATTTTGTTTGACTACAGGTTGGAACAGCCGCCTTCAAAATATTTTGTGTGATGATTCCATCATGTATACACCACCCTGGATTTCGACTTATTTAGGGTGGTGAGACTTTATGATGCGATATGTGAGATGACGGCCAATTTGTTTTTTTGAGGAAGGGGACTACAAAACGCTAAAATAACTCCAGAAATGTAATTTTTATGTGAAAATTAGTGGGAAAAGACACCTAACACAATATTTTGTTGGAAATGGTTCAAAAGTTATGGGGCGATATGTGCTCGTGGCGGCCATTTTGGATTTTCTCTGATAAAAACTCCCCAGCCCCTATCCCACCTTACGTGTTTGGTAATTGACCATACCTACTCAAATCAGCTTCCTATATTAAGGTTATGTAGCGATATATACCGGAGGCACAAAGGTGCCTTAAGGTGCCAAAGGTGCATTAAAACCCCATTCATTAATCAATCCATGCAAATTTATATATCTATGATTTTTCCATGTTGAGCTTGGCCCATTTTATTTGGCTCTGAAATTATTCATTCCACTTAGCTCAGGCATATTTTATATGCGATATTTAAAAGTCACTTAATTTGTTCTATAGAGCTTATATATATGCTTATATAGCTTATCTCAATTGAGTCCATAACTTTTTCAGCGATTTCTCTTGGTCTTGTGTCTCTGGTCGCCACACTTCACTAATGGATTATTACAAGTCATAAAAAACGTATTTGAAATGAGTGGCGGCAAAGGGTTTTATATATATATAAATACTTACCGATTGAACGTTATGCACACATTGATTAGTTAACTTACACTTCATGCGTTTTCAATGTCCACGAAAGGTACGTACACTGCACTTAGAGCAAAGCCAAAAGGCAGTATCTGCTTACCTGTGAAGTAAGCAAAACATGTTTTTTGACTAAGCATGGCAGAGCACTTCAACAACTAAAATGTGTAACTTAGAATCTGTAATATTACATCCCTTACAACAATAATGTACATCGTTTTACTTAACAAAATATAAGCGAAAGCCGACAGCTAATTTATGTTATTTTATTTACTTATTATGAAAGACAACATGCCATCACAAAACTTAAAAAACTACAGCTAACATTAGAAGTTAGATATTAATGATCTCTTCATTCCTTTACTTCACAGCGATCTAAAGATACTAAATCTTCAACGGTTCTTTGTGAAGATCAATGATAAAATAGTTAGATGAATCCAAGTCAGTATTGTGGGGAGCCTCCGTGACCGAGAGGTAGCGTACTCGGCCTCAGACCGCCAGGGCTCGAATTTCGAATCCTGTGTCTGGAGGACAGTGTCATCTCAATCATCTCACCATCCTCAGGAGGTTCTCCTGGCCCAGTTTAGCCTATATGTGCACAAAGGTGGCCTAAAGCCCGATTCATTTCATTTTATTTCCTTTACTTCACAGCGATCTAAAGATACTAAATCTTCAACGGTTCTTTGTGAAGATCAATGATAAAATAGTTAGATGATGTAACGTCTCATAATTATTTGAAAATAATCTACAGAAATGCAAATCTGTAAAATAAAAACTGTATCAGGAGCTGAATGGGGGTTAACCACCTTGTTCAATGGGCGATATTACATAATTATTTCGTAATATTGCCGGTAGAGGCGGTGACAGTCATTGAGTTGACAGACAGGAGAGGGGCACCCTCTGAGGGGGGAGGGGGGTTGAACCAGTATATGCTTAGAACCAGTAGGTGTAACAGGACATTCTAACACCCATTCATTCACTCCACATTTTGCCACACTTTATAATCGAAGTGGGTTTATTTTGATTTTGATCCTCAAAGCTTTTAAATTATTGTGCTATTACTGTTATTGCTATAATTATTCTGTATGACTTCTTTTCTATGATAGTTTTATTTTAATATAACAGTTAATATCATAGACCCACACAGATATAATTAAACCATGTTTTCGCCTTGACTGGTTCATCACAGCAGGTGATCTCCGCTAACTGATGGAATATTTTTACAACAACGTCCTTTTCACCGTCCACTTTAACACTCAGTCAGTCATTTTATCTCTTAACTACACGAACAGTAAAACTGACGATAACAATGATTAGATCAGCAGGGGATTGACAAATTAAAATAATCGGTGTTCATTATAACAATATTCACGTTGTGTGAATATTTAGAAGGTATAGATGTTAGAGCTACGTCACTGAACTCTTACAACGCTGCTATATCTTTGTGTAAACCATGGAGACCAAAGGGTTTGTTCAATTTGAAATCATTATAAATGTCTTAGTTAGCTCTTTCCCCGCACTGCAAGAGTTAACTGAGCAAACAAACATTATGTTCTGAGAATTACTTAGTATTGTAACTATACTTACCATTAGAAAATTGCAGAAATCGTTGGTTAGTTTTACAATTAGAGGTGAGGTCTTCACAGAGTCAATGAATAAGGGAGACGAGTGGCTTAACGTAGCTCACCCGAAAAAAACGGAAAATGGAATAGCAATTATATCGTTTGTCAAAAATAATGTGATTAAAATAAACATCGTACTACAGCATAACATATGTGAGAGGATAATTTTGAATTTTTTTTCAGCCCCTCGACCAGCGCTAATAATGCTATTTGGGTCATCCAAGTGAAATGAATATATTTATAATACAATTCTTAACGTTTTACGTCATTATATAATGTAATTATGTATATTTGATACAAAACTATCAACTCTACTTTGCTTTACAGATCAATGTTAAAGTCGTCTTTTCCTTTTCGTTTTTTGCTATGACTTCAATATTTCAATATTAGAGTTTATGTCCCAAACACACACAAATATTATTAAATTATTAAATCCAGTTTTCGCCTTGACTGGTTCATCACAGCAGGTGATCTCCGCTAACTGATCTGATGTTGTTACAACAACGTCCTTTTCACCGTGCACTTGAACACTCCATCACTCATCGCAGCAGGTGACCTACGTAAACTTCTGTTATGTTTTCACAACAACGTCTTTTTCATCGTCTTCTTGAACACTCCATCAGTCATCTTATCTCTTGATTACCTCAACAATAAAACAGACCAGTGATGATTATTTTAACAGTTAAAGCGCTGAAATATTTTTAGATGAACCAAGAGAACAAATGTTTTTTTAAACTTTGAAAGATCAAGCATGTCTTAGTTAGCTGGTTCCGCTTAATTGGAATACTTAACTCTTTCGTATTGTGAATATTCTACTCTTTCAGTTTGGGTATAGATTTCAGACGTCAGAATCTGACGTCTGTAGACGTCAGATTCTACCGTTGAAAATTGAAAAATCAGAACAATTAGTTTTCTTGTTAATTATCATAGTAACAACGTTCTGATATTATTTAAAAGGGCAAGACGTTAACGTTAAAGTTACGTAACATAACTCAGCAAACACAGAATTATGTTCTGTGATCGAATCTACTTAGTCTGTCATTGCAAGAATACTTTTAGCAAAGCAGAATTAAGTCTACAACTGCATGGATTGAATTTTTTTGGTACGGAGACAACGGTAATAATAATACTATATTTTAACCATGCAGTCTATTTCAGTGCATTATTATATTTACGTAAAATATGAATAAGAGAGACGAATGCCTTACTTATAGAATTATGTCATCACAGACAGGGAAATTAGAACAGCAGTAACATGGCCATCGTTTTATGTCATGATGTAATTATGTTATGTATATTTATAAGTATCATCTCTCTACTATAGCGCTTCTATCTCCGTGGCTTTCTTTTCTTCTTGGAGAACAATGTCAATGTCGCTTTGATTAGTGATTTTACATGATGCGCATAATTGATTTCAAATAAAATTGCGTAAGATGCAAATCTGGCAAATTAGAGGCGGTAACGAGAGAGGTATTTCGCTAACGACATGGTTTAGTGGGTGATATTACATGAGTGTTGCGTAACTCTCGGCCATTCATACTCGATATTCACAAATTGACCTTCGAATATTACCGATTTGGTCCGACAAAACCCTTCATTATTCATTTTTTGGAGAAAACGTACCCTTGAATATACAGTTCTGGGGAAAAATATACCCTCAGAAACGGACCCAGAGATGTTTAAAGCTGGACCATTTTATTGACTCTTGAATGTACTGCATACACTGGTACACGCGTCATTGTCATAATTTTCATTATGCCAACATTGGTAAAAACCACCCATTAAATATACAGAAATTTGCTATAAATACACTCTGTGTAATAATTCCGATATACTGAACACAGGGAGTGCACACCCCCCCCCCCCCCCCTGGGGGTGTGAAACCTCTGGATGAACCAGAAGGGGTAACAGCTAATTCTAACACCCTGACGATCGCCAATGTTAATGTTCTGTGACATGATTGTTTCTCAAATCTTCTTTACTACATGTATCATAGCAGGCACTTGTACAGAACAACACCTTTGTCAAGCCATTTCCGGCTTTTATGACACTAAATATGCTTTACCATCATTGGGAAATGGTCTGATTGAAGATATAACAAAATAACCATATACTCAACTCTTAAAGCACTAGTTATATAACTTAAATTTTCACCCACTTGAAGTTGTGTCTCGCCACCGCGACTCACAAATTCATATGGGTGAAAATTACTCATATTTGTTTGATTTGAGATAACTATTTGCAAATTTGAATGTTTAAAAACTCACTTCGTTTCCAATAACTGTGATATAATTAAACAGATTAAAAACGACAATAGTAGCTCTTAACCTTCAACCATTGCAGCGCGGAGATCGACTTTATACGTCAGAATCAGACGTCTATAGACGTCAGATTCTGACGAATAAAGACGGTCCCCGCAATGAAAGAATTAAAACATTTATAATGGCCGTAAACCAATAACATAGGTATTCAAATGAATCCAATCACATAGGTATTCAAATAAATCGGACAGAGCTATCTAAGCCATTTATGATGATCATAAATTGAAAAAACCCTTTGGTTTCCAAACGAGTTAAAATAAGTCAATAATTGAATGACTTCCATAAGGTATTGAGAGCCAATTAATTTTAACATGTAGACAATAATTATTCTCAAAAAATAACTCCTCTGTGAATACATTGACTTATCTACTAATGCACTAAAATGTATGGCTAGATTATAGCCATATATTTTAGTGCATTAGTATAACAAGTCCTAATAGTTGTCGTCACAGCAGGTGTCTTTCACTAACGGGTTGTATTATAACAACACCGTCTTTTTCACGTGGTCTTGTGGACCTGTTAAGTTACAGTAATTAGTGATGACGCCTTTTATCACAGCGGTCACGCTCTGTAATCAATGACAAGTGGGATGTTTGACAAAATAACAATGTACTTCAATATCGTACGGAATGGTTTAATGATCTACTTGGAAATAAAATTACATTAACAAGAAAATACATAATGTGACAATTTGTGAATATGTCATCACTTTTCACCTTTTACGTGATTTTGCCATTGCTTAATTAGGCAATAAATTAATATAATATTGCAACAAATATCTTTATGGTGGGCAAATTTATATAAATATATATTTAAAATTCAAATTGTTTTCAAATATATTTTGTGATATTATATAATAATCTTTATATATTATATTAAAATAGTAAGGAGCTGCAATATAAAATATATTTTTTCTTTCAAACTCTGGTGATGCAAATATTGAAATATTTTCGAAAATATAACCTGTGAGACGTTGCGCTTATTAAAAAATCATACTTGCTAAATTAATATTAGATGACAAATGTTGGCACAAATAGGAAAAACAATATACAGCACTGCTTTGTGCGGATAATAATAAAATGCTAAGAAGCCAGAGTATTTCAAAGGTGGAAATCACAGCACAAGGCGCTTAATGTGTTTACATGAGACATGATAACCCTCGCGGGGGGTCGTCACTGATAGGTACGCCCCCGCTTGTTGACCAATCAGAGATTGACTTGGTGGAATCACTCTGTCGACCTCCATGGGTATATAGTTCACTGAACCGCGAGATTAGGGCACACTCAACAGAGGCGCTCTGGGTTTATGCCTAAGCCTGATATACATGCGCTATATTATATATAAGACATATATATAAATACTAGAAGGTATTTACGATAGCGGCTTTAATATACGAGGGATACGGTTGACCGCAATAAGGTAATAATTTATTTTAAATATTTGTTTATTTTAATATGTACTTTAATATTATATTTTAGTCATGATTGTCAAACAGTAATCTTTCCTGGTTAATTGTATTTTTATTGTAAATAAATTATTCAACTAGAGATTTCAACAATAAAATATATGACTGAATTATTTGATGCACCTGGCAAGGTTTGTATTTGACCAAAATGAGATGGTGGGCTAATCCTGTTTCACCAGATCCTGGGAGTAGCCTTTTTTCAATTTGTTCGATCTCTACTTAAAAAAATTTGACAATTTTTTTCAAAATTACAGCTCTCTTTAACACCATTACCGTGAAACAAAAATTCTTTCACATGCCAAAGGGTCTAATTCACAAAATACACAACAAAATTCCACCAAATTTTCAGGGATGTAGGGAAAGATTAAAAAATAATCCGAAAAAAAATGGTTAAAAAATTTAAACAGCGACCGAGCAAATTAAAAAAAGGTTACTCCCAGGATCTGGTGAAACAGACTGTAGTCCCTTTAAACTTCAATAAAACTTGGAGTGAAATTAATAATTATTTTCACCACATCTTTAAGTATGATGTGTATAACTGCATCACCAATATACAAAAAGTGATTATACGTATATTCAAACCAGAGTTGATCAATAGTGATTCGCTTACTTTTTTAAATAGAGTAGTAGACTATTAGGACTAATACTATTTTTGTCACTTTTATCTGATATTATAATCCTTCTTAACTTGTTAACAGATGGTTCTCACTGCTTCACAAAACTCACGCCGTGGAAAGAAAATGGCTCCGTCGACCAAAGCAATTGGATGCAAATTCTTTGGATTGAAACACTTTTTGTGCAAAAATAGGAAACAGGTGAACTTACAAAATAATCATGTGTTTATAAACATCTGTATTTCTCTTTTAAAAATCATGGAAAATGGACAAAATCATTACATAATATCTTATTCTATGTTTGTAGTTTATGGACAACAGCTCTGGTTTAATACCTGAAAACCTGGATATTGAGGAAAAACAGCTCAAGTCCCAAATACCACCATCTGCTTCTGCTGGTTCCAGTTCCACCACACGATTCATCAGGTCTTCAACTTCCAAGTCTGATATCAGTCTGGACACTGATTCCTTCTACAGGACCTTACAGGACAGCACAAGTCTGGATTCTGACGGAAAGCAACAAACTCACAAAGTAAGTCAGCATGCTAGAAATATAACTGTAACATGACCAAATTGATCATGAACTTTTACTTAAAACATAACGACTATACCAGGCTTTAATATTTATTTTGCGCTATAAAAAGATCCAATTTTGTCAAGTGCAAATCATATTCACTCACTTGAAGTTGTAAATCGCGTTAGCGACACAAAACTTAAGGTGAGTGAGAAGACATTGAGTTAGATAAATTGGCGATTAAATGGTAAAAATAAGCAATATACATATAAACCTATTCCTTATCTGTCCCTTGTTTTCTCACACCAGGTGCTTCTACAGACCCGGTCATCAGGATTTGGCTTGACAGTCCGTGGATCCTGTCCTGTCAAGGTGAGCCGTGTGAAGGATGCTGGAGCTGCTGCTGCAGAAGGTCTGATGAGAGGAGACCACATCATCTCCATCAATGATGCTGATGTATCCACATCAACAGCTCAATCTGTCGTCCATATTATCAGGTGAGTAATTTGACCTTAATCATGGTAATTAAGCTGATCTTTAAACGTTTATTCAAGACAAATATATTTTTTGAGGTAATAGATATTTATTCGAACTTTTTGTGAAATGATGTCAACGTAATGTACACAAGTGTTCCAACGCGTTCCAATGGCGTTGCAGTTTTGCTATGATTATATAATGTCGTCAAATATCATTTTCAGTAATTCTCTCTACAACTAACTATGTACACCTTGCTACAATCGCCGACGAGTGCTATTAATTTTTAAACACATTGCTTCTCCAGCTCTGCATAATTTAACTATCGGGCAACGTCTATATTTTGTTTTGATTGTATTTGATGTTCATTTTAACAGAAATTCAGAGAGGACAGTGTTGCTTGAGGTTTACCGTCCTGGGCACCAGGTGATGCTAACTAAGGTCCATGATCGGAAACACTCACCAGATGGCGAGAGTGATGACTCGTGTTATGAAGAGAACACGCCATCTAGCGTGCAGCCTGCTTACGAAAATATCTCGAAAGTCACAGAGAAAAGATGGAGGAGTGAATCTAGCTACGAAAAGTCATGGTGTGTGTCTAGTAAAAAAAAGAGAGATGCGTCGAGTTGTAAGGACAATAGGCATGAGTCTAGTTGTTACCATAAATTACAAGAGACAAGAAGCACTACGTCAACCACCAGTATTGTAGGAAATCATTTGTCACGACAACAAGAGGTGAGTCACCATGGAAACCATAGACAACAAAACATGAGTTACCATGGACACCATAGACAATCATACAGGAGTCACCATGGAAATCACAGACAACCAGACACGAGACGCAATGATCCCAGAAAGAGTCAGACAAGTGAGTTCTACACGTCATATCAGCGCTCTTGTCTCCAACATGTATCCATGACAACCACCATTAAGGATGATACCACGTTAGCACATGACTGTTCTGTGGTGAGTGAGGAGAGTACTATATCTCGTCATTGTGGGGCGTACAGCGATCACAGTGATAGTGATAGTTTGACTAGCTCTTCTTGTGGTGGAGCCACCTTCTCCGATCTGTCACTCTCCAGTGAAGAGCACAGTTCCTGTAGTATTCAGCAGGCGGCGTTACAATCACTACTAGAGTGTGAGCAGGACTTTGTGGATGTGATGCACAGAGGAATCCAGATGTTCTCCCGTCCCCTGAGACACCACATCCTGACGTCACAACAGCACAGTAACATCTTCCAGAATATAGAAAAGGTGACTATAAATATGTCATACAAATTGTTGTGTTTAAATCATGGAAACATTATTTGTATGATTGTTTATGCCACAATAAACTGGCTGGGACATCAGTTTTCTCTCGATTATAGATATGGGATTGTAATTATATTATCTTTTCTTTCAAAGAATTACAATGATTATATGATCCCTAAATATCACAGGATTACAATCACAAGAACAGTGATGTATTATTTATAAAACATAAAAATAACGTTTTTCTTTTGTGCAGCTTACCAAAATATCAGAGTTCCATCTACAGCGGCTACTGGAAGCTACGTCATCAGATGACGCCACACACTCCCTGGGTGATATATATCAGTGTCATGTGCGCATGCTCAGTGAGGGTTACTCTAGCTACGCGGCAGGCCTAAGGAAGGCCTTCGTCACGCTGGACAGTCTGCTACAACAGTCACAACTGTCTGAATACCTCAACAAAATGGCGATGTGCAGCAAAGAGCAGCTGACACTGGACGAGTTCATACAACAACCGCTCCTGGTAAGAATGGATAACATTCATAATTTAAGACACATTGGAATGCTACTATGCAAATTCAAGATATAATCACTGATCATGATCAGAATATTATGATAATTTATGATAACTTTGAAAAAAAAACTTATATCATTGTTTCACAAATGTATTTTTTCTTTCTTACAGCATATTCATGACTTGATGACTCACCTCGGCAACGCACCATAACAACCCCTGTCTACAGACCGTAACAGAGTTATTGAGTAATATCAGAGTAGTCATCAATGAGCTACAGTAACTACGTAGCAGAACACCTGGTTTTGCATTTGAACAACATCTGAAACCAGTATTTTTGTACATCAGTGTGATATGGACTGATATCAATGTACGCCTTATAGTGAAAACCACGATATACAGAGCGACGTGGACTGATATCAATGTACGTCTCATGGTGAAAACCAAGACATAGAGAGTTATTTCGACTGATATCAATGTATATTTGCTACATAGGCTATGGAGAGATCTATACCAATGTAAGTCTCAAAGTGAGAATCTGAGTTAATATCTGTTCAGAAACAGTTTAAATTACAATCGTTGATGTTTTATTTTATGTTTTACGTTTTTGATTATCTGTTACGTTTTTTTTTGAGTGATCAATACTTGAATCACAAATAAATAAACACACATATATATACGTATGTTCCATTTTGTTGTCTTGTAAACGTTGGAGTGATTTCCAAAGACTCCCAATTCTGGTCAATCATTGAACGATTATTTCACCAATGTAATCAATTCATGTACTTCGTAAGACTTGAACATATTTTGCTCTTCTAAACCAGAAAACTCATGACATAGTTAAGCTACTAAACCTCCAGACTCTGGTATCGTTAAGCTACTAAACCTCCAGACCCTGGTATCGTTAAGCTTCTAAACCTCCAGACCCTGGTATCGTTAAGCTTCCAAACCTCCAGACTCTGGTATCGTTAAGCTTCTAAACCTCCAGACTCTGGTATCATTAAGCTTCTAAAGCTCCAGACCCTAGTATCGTTAAGCTTCTAAACCTCCAGACTCTGGTATAGTTAAACTTCTAAAGCTCCAGACTCTGGTATCGTTAAGCTTCTAAACCTCCAGACTCTGGTATCGTTAAGCTTCTAAACCTCCAGACTCTAGTATTGTTTAGCTTCCTCACCTCCAGACCCTGGTATCGTTAAGCTTCTAAAGCTCCAGACTCTGGTATCGTTAAGCTTCTAAAGCTCCAGACTCTGATATCGTTAAGCTTCTAAACCTCCAGACTCTGGTATCGTTAAGCTTCTAAACCTCCAGACCCTGGTATCGTTAAGCTTCTGAAGCTCCAGACTCTGGTATCGTTAAGCTTCTAAAGCTCCAGATTCTGGTATCGTTAAGCTTCTAAAGCTCCAGACTCTGGTATCGTTAAGCTTCTAAAGCTCCAGACTCTGGTATCGTTAAGCTTCTAAAGCTCCAGACTCTGGTATCGTTAAGCTGCTAAACCTCCAGACCCTGGTATCGTTTAGCTTCTAACCTCCAGATTCTGGTATCGTTAAGCTACTTAACCTCCAGATTCTGGTATCTTTAAGCTACTAAACCTTCAGGCTCCGGTATCGTTAAACTACTAAACCTTCAGACTCTGGCATCGTTAAGCTACTAAATCTTCAGATTCTGGTATCGTCAAGCTTCTAAACCTTCATACTCTGATATCGTTAAACTTCTAAAGCTCTAGACTCTGGTATCGTTAAACTTCTCAACCTCCAGACTCTAGTATCGTGAGGCTACTAAACCTTCAGATTCTGATATCGTTAAGCTTCTAAAACTTCATACTCTGATATCGTCAAGCTTCTAGCCCTCCGGACCCTGGTATCGTTAAGCTACTAAACCTCCGGACTCTGGTATCGTTAGGATTCTAAACCTTCATACTCTGGTATCGTTAAGCTTCTAAACCTCCAGACTCTGTCACGTCAAGCTACTAAACCTCCAGACTCTGGTATCGTTAAGCTTCTAAACCTCCAGACCCTGGTATCGTTAAGCTTCTAAACCACCTGACCCCGGTATCGTTAAGCTTCTAAACCACCAGACCCTGGTATCGTTAAGTTTCTAAACCTCCAGACACTGGTATCGTTAAGCTTCTAAACCACCTGACCCCGGTATCGTTAAGCTTCTAAGCCTCCAGACCCTGGTATCGTTTTTCTTCTAAACCTCCAGACTCTGGTATCGTTAAGCTTCTAAACCTCCAGACCCTGGTATCCTTAAGCTTCTAAACCTCTAAATCTGGTATCGTAAAAGCTTCTAAGCATCCAGACTATGTTATCGTCAAGCTTCTAAGTGTCTTGTCTCTGGTATCGTTAGGCTTCTAAGCCTCCAGACCCTGGTATCTTAAAAGTTTCTAAGCTCCAGACCCTGGTATCGTAAAAGCTTCTAAAGCCTTGTCTCTGGTATCGTTAAGCTTCTAAGCTTCCAGACCCTGGTATCGTAAAAGCTTCTAAGCATCCAGACTCTGGTATTGTTAAGCTTCTAAGCATCCAGACTCTGGTATCGTTAAGGTTATAAGACTCCAGACTCTGGTATCGTAATGTCTTGTCTCTGGTATCGTTAAGCTTCTAAGCTTCCAGACCCTGGTATCGTAAAAGCTTCTAAGCATCCAGACTCTGGTATTGTTAAGCTTCTAAGCATCCAGACTCTGGTATCGTCAAGCTTCTAAGCATCCAGACTCTGGTATTGTTAAGCTTCTAAGCATCCAGACTCTGGTATCGTCAAGCTTCTAAGCATCCAGACTCTGGTATCGTCAAGCTTCTAAGTGTCTTGTCTCTGGTATCGTTAAGCTTCTAAACCTTCAAACCGCGGTATCGTTAGGCACTGAAAGGGTTAATAGTCCTCGAGAAGCAACAATGCGAAACGTCGGAACTAGGAATATATAGCTAACCATTCAATTGTTCTTTATTTCTAACAAATCAGGTTCAGTTAGATATCACAACGTAATCATTATTATTTACCTAAAACATTATTCAACTTATTCACAGAGAAGGTGCAACAACCCAACTCATTCTATCGAGAAGGTGAAAACAACATAACTCATTCTAATTACTGAAAAATTCGGACCAAATGTATACTCTATCCCTCGACCTATAGAAGGGTCTGTCACATGACGAGATCAGCCAATCGCCGTGGTCATTCAGCTGTTACTTAAATTAGGGGGTAGAATACCATACTTGGGCCATAAATTTGGTCATTTCTCGACGCCATTACCTCACTAGAACAGGTATGCTCAACGAACGCAAACCTGCCAACCTCTAGATTAGAGAGATTGAAAATATATGACTTTGCAAGCAAATTTGGAGCAGACATTGAAAATCAAAAATTTAACGCGATACTGACTAGACTGGCTGATACAGCCATCCCAGCAACATCTCCATCATTCACGATATACAGAGCGGTAAGGGACGCCAACAACAAACTTATTAGAATAGACCATCACAGCAGACTATTGGAAAAGAGCTTAGTCACCGAATCTATACCTCGGGGCCTATCACTACAACGACGAGTGAATGTAATCGGCGGGTCACATAATTTGCTGATCGAAATAAGAAAAAAGCAATTTAAGGCTGAACAGGAACTACTGACCTTAATGATACACCACTACAAAACTTATAAAGAAACCATCAGGACCGAATTAAATCAGTACGTAACACAATCAAAGAACGTCAGTCGAGACAAGCAAGGCCTACTCGCGGCACGCCGGATCCTAGACAGTGAAGAGCTCCTATGGCAACTCACTAAGAGAAGAGAGCAAAAAGCAACTCCGGTAACAAACAGGAGAAAAGGGAAACCTAAAGTAAATAAAGAGCCAGAATCAGGCCGCACAACTCAAAACTAGATTGAACCGGACGAATCAACCTTCCGGGTAAACATATCAAGACAATAATTATCGGATATAAAAACATTATCATACCACGCCAACCGGACGCCATTCGTCCGGGCTATGGCATCATCGGTATACACACTCACTGACACTACGCCAGTCAGAGAGCACATTCAATTGCTAGAAAAAGGGCTAAAATTCATACCAACCAATGAAAGATGGAATCAAGATCAATGGAATGAAGATATCGAACAATTTATCAGGAAATTGAAAACTAGATGGCACTTTAGAAACCGCCCATCAAGTAGATCCAAGAAATCTCTATCAGAAGATATAGGAAGATCAAAAATAACGAAATGGTCTCCACCAAATAGCAGTCTAAACGATGAAGAAAGGGAAGCCATACAGTCCATCCAGAAACAACTAAGAAACAGTAAACCTAGACGAACACGCAGCAACATGACGTCTAAAGAACGCGAATCACTCCGTGAACTAAAGAAGGACAAGAACATAATAATCAAACCAGCTGACAAAGGTTCAGGCACCGTAATCTGGCAGAAAGACAAATACATTAAGGAAGCGGAGAAACAACTGGCACAAAAATGCTACCAAAAACTAGAACAAAATCCACTCACAGAGACAAGTGAACTCCTAGAGAGAGCACTCAACAACCTCAAAGCCATGAACAGCATTTCAGATCAAGATCACAAAGCAATGTTACAAACAGATGCCAGATTAGCGACATTCTACATGCTTCCAAAGATACACAAGAACCTTACAAACCCTCCAGGCAGACCTATAATGTCCGGCAACGGCCATCCTACAGAATGGATCTCAGCCTGGTTAGACAGAAAACTACAACCGATAGTCCAGAATTTGCCTACATACCTTAAAGACACGACCCACCTTCTCCAATTGTTGAAAACCTTCAAAATCACGCCCCATACTCGGATAATCCCACTGGACGTCACAAGCCTCTACACAAACATACCACAAGAAGCGGGAATCAAAAGCCTAGGCACAGTGGGCAGACAAATACACCCATCGGAGAACTACACCACAATAGAATTCCTAGCCAGAAAAGTGCTAGAAAACAATGTTTTCCAATTCAATGGTTCTTATTACAGACAAACAGAAGGGACTGCTATGGGAACCAGAATGGCACCTGCATACGCCAATATCTTCATGTACACTATAGAGAAAACCATCCTGTCCAAATCTACTGAAATCAAATTCTGGAGACGCTTCATAGATGATGTAATCTGTGGATTTGAAGAAACATCACCAAACACACAAAAACTGCTCATAGACAAAGCAAACAGCATCACCCCTGAAATACAGTTCACCACTGAATAAATATCCTTGACGGAACGAACTTTTTAGATACTAACATCAGAATTATCAATGGATCCATAAAGGTTGCTCCATTCATAAAACCAACCGATAAAAGACTATATGTGAGACACGACAGTAACCACCCCCCTCACCAAAAGAACAATATCGCTTACAGCCAATCGTTAAGACTAAGACGCATATGCAGCGAAGAAGAAGATTACGACACACACACCAAACTACTGAAAGAAGCCCTAATCGTGAGAGGCTATGATGAGCACAAAATTCAACCAAAAATCGATCTCTGCAAAAATATGAATAGAGACACACTATTGACAATTGTTGACTCAAATCCACCTATAGATGAACAGACAAACACCATCTTCTTCTCAACCACATACCATCCAGGCTTACCAGATATAAAACAAATAGTCAGTAACCACACAGCTAAGGTTGACCCAACCTTAAGAATAATAGTATCACAGCGGAGGAACAAAAACCTAGGGGACCTGCTAGTCAGAGCAAGCATCGATGAACCAGTAGGGAAAGAACCGCCAACAGAAGTGAGAATTAAAGAAAACCAAGAAAATGAAAACTCAAAAAGCACAATTTGTATATTATGCCACCCATTCAACAGCAGAGATTACGTCAGCATGGGAGATGAGAATAAATTTAAGGGACGCCCCAGGAAAATTAGATCTTGCAAACAAATGCATAACAAATACCTTATCGTTTGTGACGTCTGTAAGGACTCGGAAACAATATATCTGCTGACAACACCGCACAATTTGATTGCATCATTCAGAAACAATGATTTGAAACTTCGCACACATCCACATGAGAGAGACTGCCTCAACACTACAATATATCCAGTTTGGACAACATACAAACTAACAGTGAGGTGCTCGGACTGTAGAATAATAAATACAGCTACAATTCAAAGAATGCCAGAGACCACGCAATATGAAATTGAGACAGCAGTATACAGCCTGAAAAAATGCAGTCAAATCAACACAAATGACAACTACACAGACAATTGTGACCTATGTTCCAATAACAAATACACGTCGATTACTACAAAGTGGGGCAAAAGAATACACACTAACACCTTTACATGCAAAGAACGCAACGTCATATATGGTATACAATGCATGAGATGCGGTGACATATACGTGGGCCAAACATCACAGCAGTTAAGGACCCGTATCAGACAACACCAAAGAGACATTAGACTAAAATCATCAACTAGTTCTGTTGCAAAACACTTCAACAGGCATGAACAAGACCCAGATATGCTGATATATATATTAGACACGGAACCAGATAAATTTAAAAGACTGGTAAAAGAGATGTGCTGGATAGAAATAATGGAAACATCAGATCCAATTAAGGGCATGAATATAGACTGTATGTATCACTACGACCTACTACCAATAACCAAGAACACATATACACACTACCAACATAGCAGCACGTGCAGCCCCCTAATCACGTGGGCCCAACAGTAGAACATTGAGCATACAAACCCCGCCAAACGACTGCCAATCACAGCCGGTATATATACTATACACACCACCAACCACGGAATACCCCTCCCCACCGACTGCACGTAGGTGTACACGCTGGGCGGCTATTAAAGTGACAAACCTGGCACACACTCGTCACTTGGCAGCTGGCGGGGATGGCACACGGACATTTAAAATTATGCCACCAAAAGAAACTACTTGTAACTGCGAGGTGTGTGGAAAGCAAATATCGGCTTCCAACTACAGCAGACATATCAAAGAAAGACATGGAGGAACTTCATCCCTCAAATGCAAGATATGTTCTTACTCGACCAACCGGATGAGTGACCTATACAAACACCTTGCCATCGTCCATCACCCGGAAGATGTCATCGTCCCGTCCACCCCGGACGAGGACCACCACTTCTTAGTGCCACCCCCGCCAGCAGCCAGTCATAAATCGGCCAAAACATCTGGCCCGGACGAGGACTATAAAATTAAATCTAAAATCCCCACACCCAGAGGTGCGGACAGTGCTTCAACATCAGAAGATTACGAATCCTCATCAACATCGTCCAGGAAAATTCACAAACTCTCCAAAAAGGGAAACAAGTCCTCAACGTCCGATACATCAACTTCATCATCAAAAACTAAATCAACTAAACGGAACTCGAAAAGAGCAGATTCAGAGAGTCCCAAGGACAAATTAAGCACAAGCACTCCAGCGTCCGAAAAGAGTAGTCTAAAGATAGTAATCGCAAAGAAGAAAAAAGACGATGGGATTTCCCCACCCTACAAGAAACACGCTGTAACCCCAAGACCATCTAGCACTCCAGACGTCCGCCCGAAAACCCCTCGGGGGACATCCCCTCAGAAGAAAGCCGAAAAACAGAAAAAGAGTATAGAACATTCAGATATAAAACAAAAAACGCCTTCGCCAAGAAGACCAGTAATTACGCCCCGGACGCAGCTATCGTCCGGAGCTATTCCCAAATTACCCCTGGGATTTAAGAAAATCACAATCGATGACACCCATACTCAATCTCCAACGGCTATAGACTATTCGGACGTATCATCAGAAGAGTATGAAACGATGTCTGATGATATCATACACACAAGTGCAGACCACAGCGCAGTTAAAATCCAACAAGAAGTGATTAAAGAAGACTATCCGGAACCACCCCCTGCTACTAGACTCGACATCCCAACAGCCCTAACATCCGATGCAGCTTTAACTAATTCGGACAAAGAAGACACCCATATAGACAACATCGCAAGAATAACAACCTTAGAGAACAAATTAGCCAAAGATGGGGACAAGAAGGATGCACCAAAGACCAAAATTACACTATCTGATTACCAGGTCAACCGCCTCAATAACCCCTACACTATCCGCGTAAAATTCAACAGGGAGGGTATTGAATTGGCAGTAGAGAACATTACAGGCAGCTGGCGCTCAAACCTACAAGAGTGCATTAAAGAAAGTGTATGTGTATACAAGTTCATCCATAAACACTATGAAAAATACTACAACGTAAACCTACATGCCGAGGATTTAAATACAGAAGACAACCCTCCCCCAGCCCCATATGAACCTAAACCCAGTACCAGTACCTACACACACCCTGGCTACGGGGTAATAGACTCGGAGAACATGTCAGCCCAGGTCGAATCTCATGGCGCCACCAGCTATCTCCCAAGCCGGATCATCGAAGAATGCCGAAGAAATATCCTAGAACATCAAAGACAAGACAGCACACCTCTAAGAGATGAAAATTTATGAACTGTAATTCCGACTAGGATCCCCACCCCGGACAAGAGGGACGTGCTGTGACTGCGGGCGGATTGGCGAGTGATGCATTATTTACTGTCTAAGGCCCTATCCATTCACCTAAAAAATATATCAGCATCAATACGATCCGCACGCAAGGTCATGGTACCTCCGCCCCGCCCTCCAGGGACCTATCACTTAATACAATGCCTATTTCTACAGACAATATAATTAGCGGCGATTTATGCTGGAACTATATCTTCGTTAGTACCCAACCTGTCTATCCACTAGTTTCTATCGAATAACGTAAATGATCTATGTTGCAATTATATACCCTTAAGCCTGTCTAATAAGTGAGTAATGACATACAAACATATACTATATACACCTCGAACATAACTTTCATAACTTTCATACTAAGAGTCCCGCCCGTGGCCGGAAATATGTCCGAGCGGGTTGGACAACGGCAACCTGTTGCGGTTGCCCCACTCGTCCGGACATTATTCCGGGGGCAAAATACTTACTACGTACTACGTGTGGGTTTTATTACACTTTTAATATACGGCGACTCTAGGAGTCTTGTTTTATAGTTTTAAAAGTTTTACTTTTTAAAAAAAGTGTGACCCACGGATTGGCCGTCGGGACGAATAAATCCGTCCGGACGGCCCATCCGGGAACACACACCCAAAATTGTTCACACACGCTATGTGAAGTGTTTTAACCCCCCACGCTCACAGCACTACATGCTAGTGTCTGGACCGATAGGTCACCCCGCTCAACAGGCCACCAGTTGGGAGGTGTGGACGCTGGCGACACCCACGGACGAGGGTGCCGCCATCACCACACCCTCCACCTGGCTCACATACTACATTGCTACACGGACATTTTTTAGTTATTACTAATGGATAAACCGATCATACCCCGACTTGTTATACGGGAAGCTAATGAGATCAGTCAAGCATCATAGGCTAGCTTTTATTCAAAATATCTGTCCGGGAGGGAGAGACGTCCGAGCATATGCGCTAACATGTGCGCGTTGGTCACTCCGTCCGGGATAGAATCGCGATCATTGAAAGTGCTCTGCATGTCTAGGCTCGTGCGGGGTCCGTCGGTGGCTCGGCCCGGACGCGCAACCAGTCCTGCTGGTTGCCCGGACGGGGTGGGCCGCTGATGTGGGTCATGCACGTGCCTGGTCATGCAGAAAGAGGCCAACTATTAATAGACGCCCTTTAATTTTTGTATACTTGATTAGAATAATTAAACTAGTTGCACTGGTTCTGTGACGTCACAGTTCAACATACTGATGTATTGAACACTACCAGTAATGGTGTGGTTTAATACATCGAGAACTGTGACGTCATAGTTTGTATTGGAATAGAAATACGTCACAATATATCGTTTGTTCCTAACTCAACAAAACTGGGAAGTTACACCAACCTTGTATCATACCTGAAGAAGGCTTCCGCCGAAACGCGTTGTAATAAACACAAACCAAAAGATGTGATCTTGTTACTTATACTTCATATCAATCACTCTTAGGGGCTGTTCAACAATTACGTGACGCTTTTTAGACGAATTTATCATGCTTGAATTTAACGTCGATATACTGGTCTCAACCTTAACTCGACTAGGCCGCCATTGACATGATCACATAGTCACGCCTGCATGACTGACGAGGCATGTAGTCTACCGATGCGCAACGTCCCCCTCTCTGCGTAATTGGCCCCTTAGATCCAGTTTAGGGACCTCTGTGTAAATAAACTGGCATGATGACTCTCGGTTTTTATGTTAAATTATTATGTCCATGTAGATCTGTTTATCCCCTTAATCAAATCTAATGAGTGCGATCTTGACCATAAACACGCCAAATACTTCACATACTCCACTGAACACCCAGAAGAAATAACATGTCGTATAGTGTATAGGTTATGTATGGTATTGACAAATTATCTGCATACCTTTTGTATTTATATTTTTAGTATAAATAAAAAAAAAAAATTGTACCATTTTCACAGGAGATATACTAACAAGATATATAATTGTAAGGTGTAACGTATTATTTTAAAATCTGTCTCAGGATTTTTTCGTTACCAATGAAAATATTACTTTTGTTGATTTTAGTATTTTGCTTGTCAGCGTCAAAGCAATACCTTAAAGTAGGTGGGTCGTCATGAATCGCCGAGTAAACATTGTAGGCGTATGATGCAATGGCACGCATGCGCAGCATGGTCAACGTCCAAAGGAGTCCACAATTAATTGGAAATACATTAAAAACCACAACGAATCAACATTGACAGTCTAACATGTTTATTGCACTTGGTATATCTGTGTTTTATGTATATATATTTGTGTCCTTATGTAGGTTTTAGAACGTAAACAGTAACAAAAAAATAACAGGAATAAATAAATAATTAACGTAACAGCAAATAAAACATTCTACAAATGGCGATTTAACATGGCCATTTGATAGATTTATACTTCAATGTTGATCTTCTCACCACACATCAGCCGTCAGATGTTCAGATATATAATCTATAAATCCATGTCAGTTAATACCAAACATTACATTGGTATTCATATAGATGACGTATGTATGGAATCATCACATTCACACTATGCATAACAGGGTAGATCAAAAATTTAATAACGGGGATCCGATTGAAACCCCCCAGAAATTCAGGTGCCACTCTTCTTAGCTAATACATAGAGGGATTGACACTCTAAATTTACTAGAGTAGTGCCTTAACCTGAGGCATAACTCTAGTAAATATTGATAATTTCACAGTTTTGTTCTCAGATATGAAGAGGCTCTTCTGGTCATCTATATTCATCGTATTTTTCTCAGATATCCAGGAGTTCATCTGTTGGTCCATATTTATGGCAGTTTCCCATGAAAAATCCTTATGATGAAATAAAAAGTCACTATAGTTGCTGAATCTCCTCCCAGATGTCGCTGCTGACACTCGTTAATACTTCTGTCACTTCCTGCAAACCGTCGTTTGTTGCCGGGCTAACGAGCGATGCAAGCTGTAGACGGTTCACCAAATGGTCTAAATGCTGAAATATGAATAATAAAATACTTAAGGTATTATATACATAAAATTATGTATTCGGTTTTAATTTAATTTTGAAAATATTTATTGGCATTGAAGATGCATATCATATTTTTATGCTGAGAATATGATTTTATGTTATGATTTTCTCACCAGAAGATGTTCCTGTATGAAAAAAAATATTTAAAAAAACTATTTATTCTATGGGTTTTTTTTACAAATTTAGTATAAATTATAATAATATTTTGATCACAATCAGTCATTATATCTTAAATATGCATAGTAGTATTTGAATGTGTTTTATGAATGTCATCCATTCTTACCAGGAGGGGTTGTTGTATAAACTCGTCCAGGGGCAGCTGCTCTTTGCTGCACATCGCCATTTTGTTGAGGTATTCAGACAGTTGTGACTGTTGTAGCAGACTGTCCAGCGTGACGAAGGCTTTCCTTAGACCTGCCGCGTAGCTAGAGTAACCCTCACTGAGCATGCGCACACGACACTGATAAATATCACCCAGGGATTGTGTGACGTCATCTGACGTAGCTTCCTGTAGCCGTTGTATATGGAACTCTGATATCTTCACCAGCTGCGAAATAAAAATTAAGGTAATTCGCTATTTTTTTTATCCACATAGTTATGGTTTGCTTATTTACAATTAACGTTAGCAAAATAGTTTTGAAATATAAATAAAAATTTTTGCGATAAAGTGAATGTTTAGAGACCTTTGTTCATTCTAACAGAAAACATAACTATGGAAAGCAGACATTGTGAAGCATTGTGTTTCATTTCTACTTCTTTGTGTTTAATTAATCATTCTTTTTAATCAAAGCAGCACAACACACCTGCACACATATCTCACATAACCACACCCTATTTACAAGTACACCTCTGTTTATTCTCATCACACGTTCAGCCACAATGCTGAAAAGCAGAGTACGTACATAATGCATTGTAAGCATGAACACATGCTACATACTCGTTTGGAAAGTTTAACAATTAACTTATCTTTAGACTGGAATGTTGTAATCATAATCATTGTAATCATAATCGTTACCTTTTCTACATTCTGGAAGATGTTACTGTGCTGTTGTGACGTCAGGATGTGGTGTCTCAGGGGACGGGAGAATATCTGGATTCCTCTGTGCATCACATCCACAAAGTCCTGCTCACACTCTAGTAGTGATTGTAACGCCGCCTGCTGAATACTACAGGAACTGTGCTCTTCACTGGAGAGTGACAAATCGGAGAAGGTGGCTCCACCACACGGAGAGCTAGTCAAACTATCACTATCACTGTGATCGCTGTACGCCCCACAATGACGATATATAGTACCCTCCTCACTCACCAGGGAGCAGGCAGGTGCCCACATAGTATCATCGCCGTCACTGGTTGTCATGGATACGTGATGAAGACAAGAGCTTTCTGATGATTTGTAGACCACGTTTATATCTTTTACTGTCTGTGTACACACTGTCTCCTTGGTGATGAGTCTGACTCTGTGTTTCCATGGTGGTATGTGTGTTATATTACTGGTGGTTGTAGTTGTTTCTCTCACTTCTTGGATCTGCTTCCTCTGGTAACAAGTAGACTGACGCCTTATTTCTTCTTTCAGCTCCTCTACATTTTCGTACACAGGTTGGTCGCTAGGTGGTGTGTTCTCGTCATAACACGAGGCGTCACTTTCGCCATCTGGTGAGCCTTTGTAGAGCATCACCTGGTGGTCGGGGCGGTGAATCTCCAGCAACACGCTCCCTTTGCATTTTCTGTAGAACATAATTAGATAAGTTACCGGAATGGAAGAATAGGCTTTAGAAGCTATTGTATTGTTATTTATTATAAGCATTTCCTGTTGATAAGATATGAGATATGTGATTGACGAAAAGGTATAATTCTTGCCAGCAGGTGTAAAATGTAATTTGATATTGTTTTATTTTAAGACGCAGGCAGCCGCTCCAAGTTATTTAATTAAGTCGCATTAGTTGATTTTTTGTTAGCATAAGAGGCCATAAGAGACAACTACCATCAGCTTAGTACATTTCATATGATCTTTTTATTGAGCAATATCTTTATTAGATGATACTCACTTGATAATATGGACGACAGATCGAGCTGTAGATGTTGATACATCAGCATCATTGATGGAGATGATGTGGTCTCCTCTCATCAGACCTGCTGCAGCAGCGGCTCCAGCATCCTTCACACGGCTCACCTTGACAGGACAGGATCCACGGACTGTGAAACCAAATCCGCAAGTCTTCTTTTGTACTACCACCTGGAGAAAGCAATAAATTAAATTAAATTATAACAGTCTACAAGACGGCATATTACTGTTGTGAAATAGATGTTAAGATAGTGCAATGTTCAAACAAATAATACGTTTTATACTTACATGGCGAGTTGGGCGGTTTTTGTTGGAAGCATAAATGTTGGTTTCTGGGATGGTGCTGTAAAGAGAGTCAGTATCCAGACTGACCTCATCGCACTGAGACCTGGAAGGTGAAGACCTGATCAGCCGTGTGGAAGCCGCGGAAGAGGGTGGTGTGTTTTGTGACATCAACGGTTGTTCTTTGCTCTGATCTTTAGACATGGTATAGTAACTGCTATCCATGGTCTGTAAAAACAATTAGGCTGTTATTGACAGATATTATACAATACCTTAAAATGATTGAATCTTTAAAAGTCAATAATTATTGCAAGTTTAAGTAAATATAAGAATTATATCGTAAACTGATTTTTACCTTTTTCTTCTTTTTGGTAATAAATCGTTTTAATGCCAAGAACTTGCATCCGATTGTCTTGCAGAGGGTTTTTGTTGAAACTTGGTGGAGCGCCATCTGTGGACAGCAATGTAAATATTATATTAGCCAAATTTATAGAAAATTGAACATAATTTATATAAGATTAAATAATAATGATACGTTATCAGCGCGATAACAATGGTTTATAAAATACCTGTAATTAAATTCTGTATTTTTGATCTGTTGTAGATAAACAACTTCAAAATCTACTGCTATCATCAACATAGGTATGTGTGTAGCATAAAGGTCTGTGTACGTGTTTGTGACAACAGTCAAATGATGTGTACTGAATGCTGTGGCGAGATACCCATTATATATAGAGCTCTAGCTTCCCTAAATATAGTGACACCCCTCCCACCTGTTCTCAGAATTAAAGCTCAGGTCTTTGTCTATCATCAAGTTATTCTGAGTTTTAACATCTCTGTGTTTTATGATAGAGAAGTTGGATCAATATTAGTTTGTGATTCCACTTGATCACAGAGGTTCAGGCGACAGACAAACCTGGCAAGAGATTAATGATCGAGTCCTGGACTGGAAGGCTTTGTGCGTGTCTGGTGCGATATGCTGTGTAATTATAGTTGAGGCCATTGACACCTTAGTTACTGAAGCTGCTAATAGGTGTATGTTAAAATCAACCCTTTAACATTTAAGGCGCTGAAGGTCTTTATATAAACGAAGAAAAAAAAAGTTTTTTTTAATTTTGAAATCATCATATTTAGAATACCTATGTTATGGTTCTACTATAGACGCCTAATTTGACGTCCATAGTCGCCAATTCTGGCGTCTAAAGTCGATCCCCGCACTTTAACAAATTTTTATTTTGAGGAACGAATGGAAAAGTTAAAACGGCAATTGACGCGCTTAAAGGGTTGAGATGAACACTCTATTTATTTGCTGAGAAACAGGTGTATGTTGATATTTGACCTCGTGATCGCTGAAGCGTTATTGAAATAAAAAAAAACACCATATTACACGATGTTATGAAAATTGTAGATGATTGTTCAAAAAGGGGGGGGGGTCATGGGTAGGGGTGATTTACCTGAAAAGTAATCCTATAAATGTATTTGTGGTTTGTGAACGTAATCACAATAGAATGGATTAAGTGAAGTTTTTGATGTCTGCAAACCATAGCTGCCGGCAGAATGATGATAATCATGTTGTCTGGTGGATTAATATTCACTTTTATGTCCGTGAAATATAAGACTAATCCCGACAAACTGAGAACTCATCTTTAATTTGAAACAAAGTGATAAAAAGGTAATTATTTCTGCTTCACCTTGAACATATACTGGACAAGTCAACGATTGTATTGTGAGATCTGGCGTTTGCTTAACTAAAAACAGGCAAGGTTTTCAGTTAGTCAGGTATTATTTTAGATTTACCATGAGGAATGTGAACAATCTGCTCTGTCTGAGGTCAATGTGGATTACTGGTAGCATGGACTGACATTGTACATGATTTATACTCAAGCAACACGAACAAAACAGCAACTGAAGTAAATATTGCTGCCATCTTTATGGCATGTTTTATTCTGCCATTGACATCACCACCAACAATCACATCATCGCCCACATGGACACGATATGTCAGGCGGGACCCACAGTAAGTGATGGCAAGTTTGATCACCAGGTGGGGTAAATGTATTCACACTCTCATCAGGTGAACATCCTCATTGGAAAGTGTGACTGATTGTCAAAACACGTCACCACTGAAAATTACTCACTTGTGGTTGGTACAACTCTAAGACTTGTAAAATGTGTGAATTGTTCAATTAATTTGTGTAATTTTGTGGTGGATGAAAGTGTTTTTTTCAACTTTTAATTCTAGTTTCAGCTTGGAATAAAACTAAAATTGGATCAAATAAATGGAGCATTGATAAACTTTTTATTTTAAATGTAAATTATGTGTCCAGCTCTAAATGTACCGGTTTTAGTATTTTTATAATCTGGAAGTGTCTTCCAGTTTCATTTTAGATGTGTATTTGCTTCGAAAAAGCATTACAGTTTTAAAAAAACTGCATTTTTCATAGAATTTATACCATAGCTCAAAACTGTTAAGAATATCTTAAAATGAACGAATGCATCAAATGGAGATCATAAAATGAATTAATGTATCGGGTGCTACTCTACTGTTGTTTAATGATATGCTGAACTGCAATAATCAAATATTAAGAGAACGGAGATCTAACTAAATCTACGTCAGGATCATAAAGTCATAACAATGAATGTGATGATTTATGCTTACCTTCTTAAGATGAAACGTATATCAGTGCACTATATATCCAGTGCATTAAAGTCACCAAATAAAATGTGTATCAGTGCACTATATATCCAGTGCATTAAAGTCACCAAATGAAATGTGTATCAGTGCACTATATATCCAGTGCATTAAAGTCACCAAATGATATGTGTGTCAGTGCACTATACCTCCAGTTCATTAAAGTCACCAAATGATATGTGTGTCAGTGCACTATATATCCAGTGCATTAAAGTCACCAAATGATATGTGTGTCAGTGCACTATACCTCCAGTTCATTAAAGTCACCAAATGATATGTGTGTCAGTGCACTATACCTCCAGTGCATTAAAGTCACCAAATGAAATGTGTATCAGTGCACTATACCTTCAGTGCATTAAAGTCACCAGGGCTAAACATTAGAGCGCGTCCCAACCACTATAATAGAGATCCTCACTGTATGAAGCGATAAGCGATGTGATGACAGCGTGTAGAACCCTAGCACCCGAAGGGTGCTGAGAGTGAGATAATGGCATTAGGATCTCTTGTTAGTGAGCCCTTTTTAGCCTACCAATTCCTTCTCTATACAAAATGTCTGGGTGGAAAGGAGGACTGGAACCTGGAAAGCTGAAATTGAATTTGATGACCTTGGGATTCCAAGGGTCGTTTAAAGAAAGAGGTGTTGAAATAAGCCATTTGCTATACAGGTGCCCCCCTGGTGAATCGTCCCCAATTAACACCTTATCGACCACGAGTCATCGCTTTAGATAGATCAATTAACGTCTTAAATAGCATGGCCAGTTTTAGCATAGACCTTCACTGGGCTATTTTTTAATTCATATTATGCACGTTGACTGACATCACATTTGTCTATAGTTAATGTAAATATGGAAATGATGCAGATCACGAAAATGTCTTGTTACCAATCTGGTCCCATCTAATTTACAATATTATGTATATTTTTTAATTTGTGAAAACATATAGCATGCCTTGAATAAATATGTTGTGCACTTGATAAAGTATTGATTTTTTCATTGATATTTTATATCAGTACTTGTAAGTTGTACTAATTGTACTGGCTATCATTAGAACGTGATATTTACTGTTACAATAAAAAAGATATAATTCAGCTACGCGCGTCTTGTAGAGCCATAAGGGTCAGCCACCTCTTGACACAGGTTAAATCAGAACGCTTGAGATCATAATAGTCTGACAATGGAGTGATTTACTCTGTGAGCTTTCCTGTGAACTCTCGCTCACTTGTGGTGGAGTTAATCACGTGACAGCTCGGCCCTTCCTAGTTGTCAAAGTCAATTGTCATTAACCTTCCAACATGGTACCCTTGTTTCAGCTTTTAAGTTCCTAATAAATATAATAAACGTGACTCACTATTTCCATTCAGTCATTTTTGAGTTACATTGTGTTACACTAAAAAGGCCAATATGTTTTTTTATTGTTTTATATGAGCGCGCGCACTAGATTAAGGATGAACATTTCCCCACAAACAAACACATGTTTATTTCTGTCCAGGGCGCGCATTGGGTTCATTTGAAGAGATAAAAACAACTTTGATCCAAATATGTTATTGTCATCGTCCTCATTAAAGATTTAAACTTGTTTGTCATCTAAAGTAGATAAAGTTATCATGGTGGCCTAAATGTACAACAAAACACCTGCATAAAAACATAGTAGTACTATAGACTATACAGTGTATAATGTAAATATTAAAATCCTGATTTGAAATTTATTTTAAAATAAAAAATATTAAAGAAATTTAGACAAATAATTTGCTATATAAGCTGTTTTCAAATATCGTGAGAATATAGTTGCTTTATATAAATTAGACATATATATTCTATTTTATCAAAGTGCACTTTAATTGAGCATCGTTGAATTACAAAACCCGGCAATCGAGCTGCTGTGATACCGTGGTCTATCACCAAAAATACTTCTTGTCACAGGTTCTTTGAAGTGTTTGGTGGTTTAATTGTTTGACAATGGAATAATTATACTGATGTGAACGCCACACGTGTCGTCAAGTCAGTTAGTTAAATCAGACGGAGGCGCAATGATTCAACAAAGTGAAGACAGTTATTCATTCTTGCACAGCCCAACTCAACACATTGGGAATGTCAAATAAGCTCATTTTATCGGTCAAGCCACTAAAGAATAATAACAGCTAAGTAATTATGTCAAAGTTAAACATACTAGTTTTGTTAACTATCACATATTATTAGGCAAAATAATGCACGTATCCTTCAAAAAACAGCACAAGTACGGACAAAATTGATGTTTTCAAAATTCAATATACTCTAATCAAGTGAACTTGATGGAGAACGATGTCTCAATGCAATCAGGCTTGGTCCGTTTTGCAATGCATGCATAAAATGGTGAGCTCAAGAATTAGAAAATAACGATTTGATATAAATATTCAGTGCATATTTTTTGTAAAATAATTAGTAATTAGTCTAAATGTAAATAATCACTCACTAAAAATATATAGATCCTCAACTGTACATTAAAAATACAACGTGGTTGTCATTCAAGTAACGATTTCATTAATGTGTATTACTTTTAGAAATCCTTACTCGTGGTTGTCGATCAGTCTAAATTACAAAGTCATTGAAGTGTGTAATTGTTTGCGAATGGATGAATTATGATTGTGTGAACGCCCACGTGTCTTCTGTGATTCAGTTAGGTAATCCACTTTGACTGGAGACATCTAAACTTACAAAGGGCGGGGCCCTGGTGCAGTGGTTAACACTTGCTGTGGCAAATCGCTTAATGGGGGAGGGGGTGGGTTTTACATATTTTGGTGGCAGTCCCGAATGCATCACCTGCCAAAAATCTCCAATCACCAGCCAAAATCTCCAATTAGTTCAATTCTGAAGTTTAGGTCGGGATATAAAAGTGCTTAAAAAATTTCACCATCAGCTACTAGAGTAGCGGTTATAGTCTCACCATCCCAAATGCCAGTCCCATTGAAACACATGTAAACTGCCTCAATTCCGCAGGCCGATTTCGTCTTATGCTGCATATAGTGTAGCATATCAGGATAAAGCTAGACATGTCCTTGTTCAAAAACAGGCCCGCTGCGGATTTTGAGGTACGCGTCCTAGAGTGTAAAAAGGTCACTATTGTTCAAATTCAGCTGAATCCGTGCCCTCTATCACAACCCAGGCACACATCGTTCCAACCCCCTTTATCCCTACGACGTTATAATGTAACAGTTATATCTGATATCCTTGACGAAGGAGATAATGTGTGCTTATTAAATATTAACAAAATGATAACTTCTTACTATTTTATTTTGTTTGACTACAGGTTGGAACAGCCGCCTTCAAAATATTTTGTGTGATGATTCCATCATGTATACACCACCCTGGATTTCGGCTTATTTAGGGTGGTGAGACTTTATGATGCGATATGTGAAATGACGGCCATTTTGGATTTCTGAGGAAGGGGACTACAAAACGCTAAAATAACTCCAGAAATGTCATTTTTATGTGAAAATTAGTAGGATAAGACACCTAACACAATAATTTGTTGGAAATGGTTTAAAAGTTATGGGGCGATATGTGCTCGTGGCGGCCATTTTAGATTTTCTCTAATAAAAAATCCCCAGCCCCTATCCCACCTTACGTGTTTGGTAATTGACCATACCTACTCAAATCAGCTTCCTATATTAAGGTTATGTAGCGATATATACCGGAGGCACAAAGGTGCCTTAAGGTGTCAAAGGTGCATTAAAACCCCATTCATTAATCAATCCATGCAAATTTATATATCTATGATTTTTCCATGTTGAGCTTGGCCAATTTTATTTGGCTCTGAAATTATTCATTCCACTTAGCTCAGGCATATTTTATATGCGATATTTAAAAGTCACTTAATTTGTTCTATAGAGCTTATATATATATATGCTTATATAGCTTATCTCAATTGAGTCCATAACTTTTTCAGCGATTTCTCTTGGTCTTGTGTCTCTGGTCGCCACACTTCACTAATGGATTATTACAAGTCATTAAAAACGTATTTGAAATGAGTGGCGGCTAAAGGTTATATATATATATAAATACTTACCGATTGAACGTTATGCACACATTGATTAGTTAACTTACACTTCATGCGTTTTCAATGTCCACGAAAGGTACGTACACTGCACTTAGAGCAAAGCCAAAAGGCATTATCTGCTTACCTGTAAGGTGAGCAAAAAATGTTTTTTGACTAAGCATGGCAGAGCACTTCAACAACTAAAATGTGTAACTTAGAATCTGTAATATTACATCCCTAACAACAATAATGTACATCGTTTTACTTAACAAAATATAAGCAAAAGCCGACAGCTAATTTATGTTATTTTATTTACTTATTATGAAAGACAACATGCCATCACAAAACTTAAAAAACTACAGCTAACATTGGAAGTTAGATATTAATGATCTCTTCATTCCTTTACTTCACAGCGATCTAAAGATACTAAATCTTCAACGGTTCTTTGTGAAGATCAATGATAAAATAGTTAGATGATGTAACGTCTCATAATTATTTGAAAATAATCTACAGAAATGCAAATCTGTAAAATAAAAACTGTACCAGGAGCTGAATGGGGGTTAACCACCTTGTTCAATGGGCGATATTACATAATTATTGTGTAATATTGCCGGTAGAGGCGCTGACAGTCATTGAGTTGACAGACAGGAGTGGGGCACCCTCTGAGGGGGGGGGGGGGATGAACCAGTATATGCTTAGAACCAGTGGGTGTAACAGGACATTCTAACACCCAAGATCGCCAGTCTGCTACGTTATTCCAATCATTCACTCCACATTTCGCAACACTTTATAATCGAAGTGGGTTTATTTTGATTTTGATCCTCAAAGCTTTTAAATTATTGTGCTATTACTGTTATTGCTATAATTATTCTGTATGACTTCTTTTCTATGATAGTTTTATTTTAATATAACAGTTAATATCATAGACCCACACAGATATAATTAAACCATGTTTTCGCCTTGACTGGTTCATCACAGCAGGTGATCTCCGCTAACTGATGGGATATTTTTACAACAACGTCCTTTTCACCGTCCACTTTAACACTCAGTCAGTCATCTCATCTCTTAACTACACGAACAGTAAAACAGACGATAACAATGATTATATCAGCAGGGGATTGTCAAATAAAAATAATTAGTGTTCATTATAACAATATTCACGTTGTGTGAATATTTAGAAGGTATAGATGTTAGAGATACGTCACTTAAGTTACCTCTTACAACGCTGATATATCTTTGTATAAACCATGAAGACCAAAGGGTTTGTTCAATTTGAAATCATTATAAATGTCTTAGTTAGCTCTTTCCCCGCACTGCAAGAGTTAACTCAGCAAACAAACATTATGTTCTGAGAATTACTTATTATTGTAACTATACTTACCATTTGAAAATTGCAGAAATCGTTGGTTAACTTTACAATTAGAGGTAAGGTCTTCACAGAGTCAATGAATAAGTTAGACGAGTGGCTTAACGTAGCTCACCCGAAAAAAAACGGAAAATGGAATAGCAATTATATCGTTTGTCAAAAATAATGTGATTAAAATAAACATCGTTTAAATTTTTTTAGCCCCTCGACCAGCGCTAATAATGCTATTTGGGTCATCCAAGTGAAATGAATATATTTATAATACAATTGTTAACGTTTTACGTCATTATATAATGTAATTATGTATATTTGATACAAAACTATCAACTCTACTTTGCTTTACAGATCAATGTTGAAGTCGTCTTTTCCTTTTCGTTTTTTGTTATGACTTCAATATTTCAATATTAGAGTTTATGTCCCAAACACACACAAATATTATTAAATTATTAAATCCAGTTTTCGCCTTGACTGGTTCATCACAGCAGGTGATCTCCGCTAACTGATCTGATGTTGTTACAACAACGTCCTTTTCACCGTGCACAACACACACAAATATTATTAAATTATTAAATCCAGTTTTCGCCTTGACTGGTTCATCACAGCAGGTGATCTCCGCTAACTGATCTGATGTTGTTACAACAACGTCCTTTTCACCGTGCACTTGAACACTCCATCACTCATCGCAGCAGGTGACCTACGTAAACTTCTGTTATGTTTTCACAAAGTCTTTTTCACCGTCTTCTTGAACACTCTATTAGTCATCTTATCTCTTAATTACCTCAACAATAAAACAGACCAGCGATGATGATTTTAACAGTTAAAGCGCTGAAATATTTTTTATATGAACTAAGAGAACAAATGTTTTTTTCACTTTGAAAGATCAAGCATGTCTTAGTTAGCTGGTTCTGCTTAATTGCAATACTTTACTCCTTCGTATTGTGAATATTCTACTCTTTCAATTTGAGTATCGATTTCAGACGGTAGAATCTGACGTCTGTAGACGTCAGATTCTACCGTCTAATGTCAGTCCCCGCGCTGAAAGGGTTAACAGAAGATTGGAAATATCAAAACAATTAGTGTTCTTGTTATTTATCACAGTAACCACGTTCTGATATTATTTAAAAGGTCAAGACGTTAACGTTAACGTTACGTAACATAACTCGGCAAACACAGCATTATGTTCTGTGATCAAAACTACTTAGGCTGTCATTGCGAGAATACTTATTCTTTTAACAAAGCAGAATTAAGTCTACAACTGCATGGATTGAACTTTTTGATATAGATACAACAGCATTAATTATACTATATTTTAACCACGCAGTCTATTTTAGTACATTATCATATTTACGTAAAATATGAATAAGAGAGACGAATGCCTTACGTATAGAATTATGTCATCATAGACAGGGACATTAGAACAGCAGTAACATGGCTATCGTTTTATGTCATGATGTAATTATGTTATGTATATTTATAAGCATCTTCTCTCTACTATAGCGCTTCTAACTCAGTGGCTTTCCTTTCTTCTTGGAGAACAAAGTCAATGTCGCCGTGATCAGTGATTTTACACGATGCGCATAATTGATTTCAAATGTGGCAAATTAGAGGCGGTAACAAGAGAGTTATTTCGCTAGCGACATGGTTAAGTGGGTGATATTACATGAGTGTTGCGTAACTCCGGCCATTCGGACTTGATATTAAGGAAAATGACATTTGAATATTACCGATTTGGCCCGACAAAACCTTTATCATTCAGTTTTTTGAGAAAATATACCCTTGAATATACAGTTCTGGGGAATAATATACCCTCAGAAACAAACTCTGTGATGTTTAAAGCTGGACCATTGTATTGACATTTGAATATACTGCATACACTGGTACACGCGTCATTTTCCTAATTTTAAATATACCAACATTGGTAAAAAACACCCATTAAATATACAGACATTTTATATAAATACACTTTGTGTAATCATTCTAATACACTGCGACCCCCCCCCCCCCAACCACCACTCGACCCGGATGACAGCTTATTCTAACACCCTGACGATCGACACCCTTCATCATCTCGACGGGGCATAATAGACTAAACGTGTAATACAAATTATTATCAGATGATAAAATGCTTTGACCCCGTTAATGTTCTATGACATGATTGTTTCTCAAATCTTTTTTACTACATGTATCATAGCAGGCACTTGTACAGAACAACACTTTTGTCAAGCCATTTCCGGCTTTTTTGTCACTAAATATGTTTTATCATCATTGGAGAATTGTCTGATTGAAAATATAACAAAATAACTATATACTTTACCCCTGAAAAACTAATTATGTAATTTATATTTTCACCCACTTAAAGTTGTGTCTCGCCACCGCGACTCACAAATTCATATGGGTGAAAATTACTCATATTTGTTTGATATGAGATAACTATTTGCAAATTTTAATGTTTAAAGACTCACTTCATTCCCAATAACTGATATAATTAAACAGATTGAAAACGACAATAGTAGCTCTTAACCTTCAACCATTGCAGCGCGAAGAACGACTTTATACGTCAGAATCAGACGTCTATAGACGTCAAATTCTGACAAATAAAGACCGTCCCCGCAATGAAAGAATTAAAACATTTATAATGGCCGTAAACCAATAACATAGGTATTCAAATGATTCGGACAGAGCTAACTAAGTCATTTATGATGATTATGAATTGAAAAAAACCCTTTGGTTTCTAAAAGGGATACAATAAGACAAAAATTCAACGAATTGGAAGCGAATTAATTTCAACATGTAGACAATAATTATTCTCAAGAAATAACTCTTCTATCAATACATTGACTCGAAGTCACATAACTTGTATACTAATGCACAACAAATGAAATGAATCGGGTTTAGGCCACCTTTGTGCACATATAGGCTAAACTGGGCCAGGAGAACCTCCTGAGGATGGTGAGATGATTGAGATGACACTGTCCTCCAGACACAGGATTCGAAATTCGAGCCCTGGCGGTCTGAGGCCGAGCACGCTACCTCTCGGTCACGGAGGCTCCCCACAATACTGACTTTCACACGTGGATGGGGAAGAAACATTATTTGTTTCTTTCAAACCGCCGAGACCGGGAACCGAACCCCGAACTCTGGCGTGAAAGGCAGTGGTGCTAACCACTACCCTAGGGCCCCCGCCCTATGCACAACAATGTATGGCTATGTTATAGCCATACATTTTTGTGCATAAGTATAACAAGTCCTAATAGTGTCGTCACAGCAGGTGTCATTCACTAACGGGTTGTATTATAACAACAACGGCTTTTTCACGTGGTCTTGTGGACCAGTTAAGTTACAGTAATTAGTGATGACGCCTTTTATCACACTGGTCACGCTCTGTAATCAATGACAAGTGGGATGTTTGACAAAATAACAATATACTTCAAAATCGTACGGAATGGTTTAATGATCTACTTGGAGACATAATTACATTGACAAGAAAATACATTATGTGGCAATTTGTGAATATGTCATCACTTTTCACCTTTTACGAAATTTTGCCATTGTTTAATTAGACAATAAATTAAAATAATATTGCAACAAATATGTTTTTGTTGGGCAAATTTATATAAATATATATTTAAAATTCAAATTGTATTAAAATATATTTTGTGATTATATAATAATCTTTATATATTATATAAAAATAGTAAGAAGCTGCAATGTTGAATATTTTTTTCTTCTAAACTTTGGTGTTGCAAATATTGAAATATTTTCGAAAATATAACCTGTGAGACGGTGCGCTTATTAAAAAATCATACTTGAACAACATGATAAATTAATATTAGATGACTAATGCTGGCACAAATAGAAAAAAAATACAGCACTACTTTGTGGGGATAATAATAAAATACTAAGAAGCCAGAGTATTTCAATGGTGGAAATCACGGCACAAGGCGCTTAATGTGTTTACATGAGAAATGATAACCCTCGCGGGGTGTCGTCACTGATAGGTACGCCCCCGGCTTGTTGACCAATCAGAGATTGACTTGGTAGAATCACTTTCTGTCGACCTCCATGGGTATATAGTTCACTGAACCGCGAGATTAGGGTACTCTCAACAGAGGCGCTCTGGGGTTATGCCTAAACCTGATATACATGCGCTATATTTTATATAAGAAATACATTTAAACACTAGAAGGTATTACGATAATAGCGGCTTGATTATACGAAGGACACGGTTGACCGCGATAAGGTATTATTATATTTTAAATATTTGTTTATTTTAATATGTACTTTAATATTATATTTTAGTCATGGTTGTCAAACAGTAATCTTTCTTGGTTAATTGTATTTGCATTGTTAATATATTACTCAACTAAAGTATCTCAACAATAAAATATGTGATTGTATGATTATTATTGCACCTGGCAAGGTTTGAATTTGACCAAAAGTCTGCTTCACCAAATCCTGGGAGTAGCCTTTTTTCAATTTGCTTGATCGCTGCTTAAATTTTTATTATTTTTTTTTCAAAATTACAGCTCTCTTAAACACCATTACCGTGAAACAAGAATTCTATTACATGCCAAATGGTCTAATTTACAAAATACACAACAAAATTCCACCAAATTTTTAAGGATGTTTAGTGTAAGATGAAAAAATGATCCGAGAAAAAAAATCGTATTTTTTTTTCAACAGCGACCGAGCAAATTGAAAAAAGGTTACTCCCATGATCTGGTTAAACAGACTGCAGTTCCTTTAAACTTCAATAAAATTGAAGTGAAATTAATAATAATTTTCACCACATCTTTACGTATAATGTGTATTACTGCATCACTAATATACAGGAAGTGATTATACGTTTGTATATTCAAACCTGAGTTGATCAATATTGATTCGCTTACATTATTAATTAAAGTAGTTATTGTGTTATGATATGAGATATGCTAATTATTGTTAACAGATGGTACTCACTGCTTTACAAAACTCACGCAGTGGAAAGAAAATGGCTCCGTCGACCAAAGCAATTGGATGCAAATTCTTTGGATTGAAACTCTTTTTGTGCAAAAATAAGAAACAGGTGAGCTTACAAAATAATCATGTGTTTTTAAACATCTGTATTTCTCTTTTGAAAGACATAGTAAAAGATGGACAGAATCATTACATAATATCTTATTCTATGTTTGTAGTTTCTGGACAACAGTTATGGTTTAATACCTGAAAACCTGGATATTGAGGAAAAACAGCTCAAGTCCCAAATACCACCATCTGCTTCTGCTGCTTCGACTTCCCCCACACGGCTCACCAGGTCTCCACTATCCAAATCTGATATCAGTCTGGACACGGATTCCCTCTACAGCACCTTACACGACAGCACAAGTCTGGATTCGGACAAAAAGCAACAAACTCACAAAGTAAGTCAGCATGCTATAAATATAAATGTAACATGACCAAATTGATAATGAACTTCTACTTAAAAAATAACGACTATACCAGGATTTAATATTTATTTTGCGCTATGAAAAGAGCCGATTTTGTCAAATGCAAATCATATTCAATCACTTGAACTTGTGAATCGCGTTAGCGACACACAACTTAAGGTGAGTGAGAAATCATTGGGTTAGATAAATTGGCGATTAAATGATAAAAATAAGCAAAATACACATAAACATGTTCCTTATTTGTCCCTTGTTTTATCACACCAGGTGTTTCTACCGACCCAGTCATCAGGATTTGGTTTGACAGTCCGTGGATCCTGTCCTGTCAAGGTGAACCGTGTGAAGGATGCTGGAGCTGCTGCTGCAGCAGGTCTGATGAGAGGAGACCACATCATCTCCATCAATGATGCTGATGTATCCACATCAACAGCTCAAGCTGTCGTCCGTATTATCAGGTGAGTGATTTGACCTTAACCCTTTAAGTCCTCACGATGCATTAAAGCATCATTTTACATCCCTGAAAACAGACTAAATTTTCCTAAAACTAGAGGTTTTAGAACGAAAATTTCTTGAAACTGGTTTACCAATACATGGCAATTTTCTTTTATTTTTAAACCACATCAAATCATCTTTATCCACTACAAGTCGAGCATTGCGACAGCAATTCGCGGCTTGTAGTGGATGAAGATGACAGTGGTAAATTCAGGATTGAAAGGGTTACTCATGGTAATTAGGCTAATCTTTAAACGTTTATTCAAGACAAATATATTTTTGAGGTAAAAAACATATATCGAACTTTTTGTGAAATGATGTCAACGTAATGTACACAAGTGTTCCAGCCCGTTCCAATGGCGTTGCAGTTTTGGTATGGTTATATGTTGACAGCAAATATAATTTTCATTAATTCTCTCTACAACTAACTCTGTACACCTTGCTGTAATCGCCGACGAGTGCTATTAATTATTAAACACATTGCTTCTACAGTTCTGCATAATTTAACTATTGGGCAACGTCTATATTTTGTATTGAGTGTATTTTATATCATTTTAACAGGAGTTCAGAGAGGACAGTGTTGCTTGAAGTTTACCGTCCTGGTCACCAGGTGCTAACTAATGTCCATGATCGGAAACACTCACCAGATGGCGAGAGTGATGACTCGTGTTATGGAGAGAACACGTCATCTAGCGTGCAGCCTGCTTACGAAAATATTGAGAAAGTCACAGAGAACAGATGGAGGAGTGAATCTAGTTGCAAAGAGCCATGGTGTGTGTCTAGTAAAGAAAAGAGAGATGCATCTAGTTGTAAGGAGAGGGGGCATGAGTCTAGTTGTTACCATAAATTACAAGAAACAAGAAGCACTACGTCAACCACCAGTATTGTAGGAAATCATTTGTCACGACAAAAAGGCGTCAGCTCGATCACCAAGGGTACTGTGCGTTCTAAGACTGTGACTAGCTTCTCCAGCATATCATGTGATAATCACCATGGATACATTAGTGAACAAGATATGACTCACAGTAATGGTCATAAACTCAGTCGCCATAGAAATCATAGACAATCACACGTGAGTCACTATGGAAACCATAGACAACAAGACAAGAGTCATCATGGAAACCACATACAACCAGACGTGAGTTACCATGGCCACCATAGACAATCATACATGAGTCACCATGAAAACCATAGACAACCAGACATGAGTCACCATGGAAACCACAGACAGCCAGACACGAGTAGCAATGATCCCAGAAAGAGTCAGACAAGTGAGTTCTACAAGTCATATCAGCGCTCTTGTCTCCAGCATGTATCCATGACAACCACCATTAAGGATGACACCACACTAGCACCTGACTGTTCTTTGGTGAGTGAGGAGGTTAATATATCTCGTCATTGCTGGGCGTACAGCGATCCCAGTGATAGTGATAGTTTGACTAGCTCTCCGTGTGGTGGAACCACCTTCCCCGATCTGTCACTCTCCAGTGAAGAGCACAGTTCCTGTAGTACTCAGCAGGACGCGTTACAATCACTACTAGAGTGTGAGCAGGACTTTGTGGATGTGATGCACAGAGGAATCCAGATGTTCTCCCGTCCCCTGAGACACCACATCCTGACGTCACAACAGCACAGTAACATCTTCCAAAATATTGAAAAGGTAACTATAAATATGTCATAAAAATTGTTGTGTTTAGATGATGAAAACATTATTTGTATGATTTTTTTCTGCCACAATAAACTCACAGGGACAACAGTTTCTCAATTATAGATATGGGATTGTAATTTTATTATCTTTTCTTTATTAGAATTACAATGATTAGATGATCCTTAATATATTATAGGATTACAATTACAAGAACAGTGATGTATTATTTATGAAAAATAATAATAAATTTATTCTATTTTGCAGCTCGTGAAAATCTCAGAGTATCATATAGAGCGGCTACAGGAAGCTACGTCATCAGATGACGTCACACACTCCCTGGGTGATATTTACCAGTGTCGTGTGCGCATGCTCAGTGAGGGTTACTCTAGCTACGCGGCAGGCCTAAGGAAAGCCTTCGTCACGCTGGACAGTCTGCTACAACAGTCACAACTGTCCGAATACCTCAACAAAAGGGTGATGTGCAGCAAAGAGCAGCTGACACTAGACGAGTTTATACAACAACCCCTCCTGGTAAGAATGGATAACATTCATAATTTAGGACACATTGGAATGCTGCTATGCATATCCAATATATAATCACTGATCATGATCAGAATATTATGATAATTTATAATAACTTTGAAAAAAACCTATATCATTCTTTTACACATGTATTTTTTCTTCTTACAGCATATTCATGACTTGATGACTCACCTCGGCAACGCACCATAACAACCCCTGTCTACGTGCCGTGACAGAGTTATTAAGTGATATCAGAGTAGTCATCAATGAGCTACAGTAACTACGTAACAGAACACCTGGTTTTGCATTAGAACAACATATGAAACCAGTATTTTTGTACATCAGTGTGATATGGACTTACATCAATGTACGCTTTATAGTGAAAACCGAAATGTACAGAGCGACGTGGACCGATAACAATGTACGTCTCATAGTGAAAACCAAGACATAGAGAGTGATATCGACTGATGTCAATGTATGTTTGCTACATAGGCTATGTAGAGATCTATACCAATGTAAGTATCAAAGTGAGAATCTGAGTTAATATCTGTTCAGAAACAGTTTAAATTACAATCGTTGTTGTTTTATTTTATGCTTTACGTTTTTGATTATCTGTTACGTTTTTTTTGAGTGATCAATACTTGATTCACAAATAAATAAACACACAAATATATACGTATGTTCTCAACCATATTGTTGTCTTGTAAACGTTGGAGTGATTTCCAAAGACTCTCAATTCTGGTCAATCATTGACAGATTATTTCACCAATGTCACGAATTTATGTACCTCGTAATACTTACATACTTTGCTTTTCTAAACCCGAAAATATTCATGACATAGTTAAGCTATTAAACCTCCAGACTCTGGTATCGTTAAGCTACTAAACCTCCAGACTCTGGTATCGTTAAGCTACTAAACCTCCAGACTCTGGTATCGTTAAGCTACTAAACCTCCAGACTCTGGTATCGTTAAGCTTCTAAACCTTCAGACTCTGGTATCGTTAAGCTCCTAAACCTCCAGACTCTGGTATCGTTAAGCTCCTAAACCTCCAGACTCTGGTATCGTTAAGCTTCTAAACCTTCAGACTCTGGTATCGTTAAGCTTCTAAACCTTCAGACTCTGGTATCGTTAAGCTCCTAAACCTCCAGACTCTGGTATCGTTACGCTACTAAACATCCAGACTCTGGTATCGTTAAGCTACTAAACCTCCAGACTCTGGTATCGTTAAGCTCCTAAACCTCCAGACTCTGGTATCGTTAAGCTACTAAACCTCCAGACTCTGGTATCGTTAAGCTACTAAACCTACAGACTCTGGTATCGTTAAGCTTCTAAACCTTCAGACTCTGGTATCGTTAAGCTCCTAAACCTCCAGACTCTGGTATCGTTACGCTACTAAACATCCAGACTCTGGTATCGTTAAGCTACTAAACCTCCAGACTCTGGTATCGTTAAGCTACTAAACATCCAGCCTCTGGTATCGTTAAGCTACTAATCCTCCAGACTCTGGTATCGTTAAGCTACTAAACCTTCAGACTCTGGTATCGTTAAGGTCCTAAACCTCCAGCCTCTGGTATCGTTAAGCTACTAAACCTCCAGACTCTGGTATCGTTAAGCTACTAAACCTTCAGACTCTGGTATCGTTAAGCTACTAAACCTCCAGCCTCTGGTATCGTTAAGGTCCTAAACCTCCAGACTCTGGTATCGTTAAGCTACTAAACCTCCAGCCTCTGGTATTGTTAAGGTCCTAAACCTTCAGACTCTGGTATCGTTAAGCTACTAAACCTTCAGACTCTGGTATCGTTAAGCTCCTAAACCTCCAGACTCTGGTATCGTTAAGCTCCTAAACCTCCAGCCTCTGGTATCGTTAAGCTACTAAACCTCCAGACTCTGGTATCGTGAGGCTACTAAACCTTCAGACTCTGGTATCGTTAAGCTACTAAACCTCCAGACTCTGGTATCGTTAAGCTCCTAAACCTTCAGACTCTGGTATCGTTAAGGTCCTAAACCTTCAGACTCTGGTATCGTTAAGGTCCTAAACCTTCAGACTCTGGTATCGTTAAGATTCTAAACCTTCAGACTCTGGTATCGTTAAGCTTCTCAACATACATGCCCTGGTATCGTTGAGCTTCTAAACCCCCCGACCATGGTATCGTTAAGCTTGTAAGCCTTCAGAGTCTAGTATCGTGAAGCTTCTAAATCTTACCATCCTCAGGAGGTTCGCCTGGCCAAGTTTAGCCTGTATGTACACAAATGTGGCCTAAAACCCCATTCATTTCATTTAATTTCTAAACCTTCAGACATAAACCCAAAGACCAGAATACAACATACAACATACACTTCAGAACAAAACAAAAGGAAACGAGTTCAGATAACAGGGTAACCTTAAAATCAAAAGGATCAAAATTTATCATTTTATATATCTGTCATATTAAGAAACCAATTGTTTTATTATTTTAGCCTGATTGAGTCGCTTTAAGTGGATGATTAGTCATTTACAGCATCATAGATTCTTATTTCGGATTGCAAACATGGGCTTATATAATTATAATTATGATTATAATTATCTTGCCTAAATTATCTGTATCCGAACGTTAATACATAGGCTGGCAGCCAAGTGCAATAATTTAAAGTTTGCTTGCCGAAAATTAAACACATGTTGTTACTTGAACAAAGAGAGCGACAAGTACACATAACTTAGTCAAACATGAAAATATTGTTAGTAAAATATTCTCAAAGTATCATATATTATGGTATGGTTCTGGAAATCTTGATAAATATGGATTTTTTACATCACATCCACATCCTGGGGGCCAATATAGAGTAAAACTCCTCAGCTGTTTACCAGCAAACACAAACCATTTGTTTAAAATTTATACAATGTTGGACCAACGTCGAAGACGTTTGGCAGACGTTGTAAATGTTATACAAATGTTTTGTGTTTCCTGGGATAGCTAATTGCATGAACATATAATATCTTACATTTGAATAAAAGAACAATGAGGTTCCTTACATATTTTTATTCCAGTCAATAAACATTATAAACATGTTACATGATATTGATACGTTTAGCCATATTATTATTGAATTCTATGATTTTAAAGTAATGCTGTCAGACTAATGTAAAACAATATTTTATTTTACAATCAGTGATAGTTAGTTGCTGGATACAAACATTGTTGAAGATTCAGTCTCGCACATTTTTTCCAGCATGTTAATTTATAATCAGTGATAAGATTTTTTAAATTTAGTTGCTGAATACACATACTAGTCGAAGCTTCAATCTTTCTCAGTCTCATACTTTTTTCCAACGTGTTATTTTATAATCTGTGATATTTTAAGCTTGTTTTTGTATGCACATAATAGTGGAAGCCTCAGTTTTTCCTAGTCTCATACTTTTTCCCAGTGTGATATCTGTTAGTTGCTGGACACACATATTGTATTATCTGATCTTCAGTTCTGTTCTCGCCCTCATACTAATTCCAGCAGAAGGTCAGCTGTCTGCAACACAAAAAAATGCTAATTGTTCAGATGTTTTCAAAGGATACATTTTACGTCGATTGATATGGTAAAACATGTATATTAATGTATCTTTAGGCCACACCAAGCGCAGAGAATGGTTTATTAAATAATTGTATGAATATATAATTTAATAAATGAAAGAATAAATTAATGGATGAATGAATAAATTAACAAATTAACTATAGATCACCTTAGCGCACATGCATATAGGCTAAAATGGATAAGAAAACATTTTGAGGACGGTCATATGAGTGAGAGGACACTTCCCTCCAAATACAGGATTCGAAATTCGAGCCATGGTAGTCTGAGGTTGAACACGCTACCCCTCAGTCACGGAGGATTCCACGAGCGCCTGTGTTAACCCCCACAGCATGCAGGGCTCATTCGGATTCAGCCGATCCGTTGTCAGTCTGCTAACGCAACTAGTGGCTCTGATTGGTTACACTGTATAATGTGTTCTTTTAGGAATATTCATGAATTTGACCAGATTTTGTATCTGGTCAATATGGAAATGCCTAACAAAATGGTGTCCTTGACAATATAAATCACACGGTCAGGTCACGGAATACACATGGTCAAACACGTGGAATTATGATAAAATTAACATAATTTCAGCTTTAAGGGAGGGTTCTGGAGGACCAAAGAGGGGTTTGACTACATCACTAACCATGAAAAGCAAAGTTTATCATCCAATGTGGATATTTAGGTCTAACATTCTGTAAGCACTGGATACACAATAATGTAGAACCAAATTGTCCTACTGTCAGTATTGTCTGGTGAGATATATTGACTCTCCCAGCATAGTTGTATTATATAAATCAGATGATTGGCGTTGAACCAACGTTGTGTTAGTATGTCATGTTGACTGGGACTGCATACACAGTAAGAACGGTGACCCAGCTCTGGGTTCATGCTGATCCACAGTCTGAGACGATGCAGCAATTACAGAACATATTCTCAATGCACTATACCAGGGCAGAGTAGATGTAACTGGGCTATCTGGCCTGGGAACCAGGCTGGCAGGGCCCACCGCAGACAAACCCCACATCAAGCAAGGCCCACCGCAGACACAAAGCGCCATGATTTTAATAATAATAATAATAATAATTATAATTATTAAAAACATTACTTACAATAACGGACACCTCAGCCTCTCCACCAGCAGCGTTTAAAGCATTTACATGTATCCACCAGCTTTGTACATTCAGTGGTGCTTCCACACAGGAGTTGTCTTGTTCTGGTCTTGATTCCCCACGCTCCACATGTGATACTACACCCGCTGTATGAGGTCCAGCTGGTGTACTTACACGGACCCCACCATCCACACTGACCCTGAGATGTGTGGATCAAGGTCATCATCAGCATCGCCAGCAGTAGCAACTTCATGTTTCTGGTTGAGGTGGAAGAACTGATCAGCAAGCAGAGGAGCTAAGAGCAGGAATGAAGAACTGATCAGCAAGCACGGGAACCAAGTGCAGGAATGAAGAACTGATCAGCAAGCACGGGAACCAAGTGCAGGAATGAAGAAGTGGAGAGATGGAGTGTCTTATATGGACAAGTTAGGGGACAACCCTGGGGACCAATCCCTTCCATTGACGCCAGTCTGTGTTTTCCCATCAACCTCAAGACACTCACTCAATTTGAATCAATGTTGGTCCACTGTCTTCGATACTGGCCCAACACTATAATAAAGCAGCATTGGGTCAGCGCCTCGTGTTATTGCTAAATTGCCAAATCCAATGCATCGGTTACGTTCACCAGGAACTTAACTTGTCACGGGGTTAAACAACGCTTAAATTGACGAGGGGGTAAGGGGGTAAACCCTTCCAGTGACACCAGTTAGCGGTTTGCTGCCAAATTCAATGCATCAGTTACGCTCACCAGGAACTTAAATTGGTACACAGCGTTGGTACATTAGCTGGGCACAATAATATAACAAGGAAATAACAAATCAAGAAAATAATAAATCAACACTAGCAGCTTGAATATACATGTCTAGCTTATATCAGGAGAAGCAACGATGTGAAGCATTCACATAACGTGAACACGTCAGGTGGACACAACAAAATATGACAAGGAAATAACAAATCAAAGGAATAATAAATCAAGACTATATAGTCATGAATATACTAGTACACAAAATAAACACCAATAATTAATCCAGAATAAGCGAGAATGAGAAACGTTGGCTGATTAATCAACACAAAAAACACAGTTATTTTAAACTAAAATAAAACTGACCATTAGGTGGTTTCTGAGTGTGTACCTACATATATTAAGCCATGTTCAGTTAGATATCATGCCATAATAATCAATATTTACCAGGGGTGAAGTGAAATACACTTCATCAAATAAAAACACGCTGTCATAGAATAGTTGCAATACAAATACGACGCCTTAAAAATATAAAAGACAGTCTTTCAAATACAAATCAGCTCTAGAATGCTAAATCAACTTTGTTTAAACTCATGTATGTACAGACCCAGACTCAGACTCAGACTCAGATTCATTTATTTGTTTCTATAGTGTAATATGCTTTACAAAACATAAACATTTTAAATAAAGTAGAAAACAAGAGACTTCCACTAAGACTTAATTGTCGCTGGCGTGGAAACCACCCAAATGTATGTACAATTCTGTGTCGTAATATATATATTCTGCATGTAGGGTGGTCCATGTCTTCATCAACGTGCATTAAATATATCAAACCTTTAATATCAAATCTTTAAAAATTAAAAATCCCAATTGTACCGCTTATTAGCTGCTAACGATTAAAAGTCACACTTCACTGATTTTTTTGTATATTGAGGACAATTTGTTTTGTATATCTTAAGTATTTATGAATAAAACAGGGTGCGCAAAGGGTGCCCCTCTGAATATGTCAATGATTAACACCCTCTTCACTTCCAGGCCGAAGTGCACGCCAGGATCCAGGAATCCTGGTGTAACTACAGTTAATCCGAAGGAAATTTCCTTTTTTATATGGTTACATACATTGACGAATGACGACGAAAATTTCCGTCATGTAAGGTAGTGAAGGGGCTAAGGCTCACATCATTGATTGTGATGCTATGCTAAAACAAAATACTAATACATATATCAATTTGGTAAATCAACCAGATATATAAATATGATATGCCGTATGTGGCAAATACTACATGCAAGCTTAGCGAGAGTGAAATACTAATTGTATTAAACATAATATTGATTGTTTGAACTCAATTTAATGGTGAATGGACAGAGGTGCTTAAAGATACAGGAATTATACAAGAAATAATATTATTATATGTTGTTTTTCTGTGAAAAAAATATTCAATACTATTATTATTATTAAATTTGCTGGGTCAAATTTGTAAAAAAAATAATGGTATTGGAATTATGTATTTGATCAATTATATCAAGTACAGGGATAAAATAGAAATACAAGCCTCTTGAAAGAGTCGAACAAAAATACGCAAAAGAAAATTCGGAAATACGCATTTGACCCCATCTCTGTTGTTTACATAATAGGACTAGCGGTAAAAATAGGACTACCAGTAAGGTGAAAAATATGATAACTCATTCAAATTACTGATCAATTTTGTAATTTTTCGGTTTCAATCTAGGGACCTCTGTGGAAATAAGTACACTCCACCAGGAAACATCTTAGTGTGTGTTACCCCTGTTGACCAGTCATGGTTGTTCTGGGTTTAAATGTTGATATATGCTATGTTTACATATGTGGTTCGCCGCATAAATTAAATCTAATGACTGCGACCATGCCAAATACCCCACATGCTCCAATAAACACTTAGAGGAAATAACGTACCGTGTTGTGTATAGGTTATATAAAGTATTGACATTTTCTTAGTATCGTTGATACTTGAGATATCAACGTACGTATAATGGGTGTATCTTTTATTTTTATTTTTTATTAATAACTAATAATAGCACATTTTACCATATTCACAGGAGAGAAGTTTGAATAGAAATACAATGCATGTATTTCAGCTATTAACCATTATTATTCATGTTTAATAGGCGATGGGCTACATATAGCTACCATGCACCCCCCCCCCCCCCTACATCTCAACGAAACTAAGTTTTTTTGGAGCCTTGGGATATAATGAACACTAAATCGAGTGGTAACATTGAAAATATAGGGATGCAAACCCCATTTTGTTGCCTTATATAGAGGTACCCTAAATATGTTAGCGTTGTGCAGTTTTAAATAAGGGGGTAAGGTTACTTGAATGTATGTTATTTCTATTCTAGTAAACCGATCTGCAACTGCTATATACCATATTAACGGTATTTGAATTCCGCTTCTTATATCAAATATTGATTGCTCCATGTATGCCTAAACATAATTTGCATTGAAAAATCAGCGAAATCTAGCGAAATCAAGTAACCCTACCCCCTTATTTCTAAACAGCGCGACGTTGTTAATAACATTTTTAGGGTACCTCTATATAAGTCGTCAAAATAGGGTTTGCATCCCTATATTTTCAATGTTAGCATTCGATTCCGTGTTCAGTATATCCCAGGGCTCCAAAAAAACTTAATTTCGTTGAGATGTGGGGGGGGGGGGGGGTAGCCATATGTAGCACATCGCCTATAACCCCCAACCCGCTAAATTAAATAGTTTAAATTTTATTAAATAAATAAATTAATTAATTAAATAAGTATATGTCAGCATTACAAATATATTTTATATTTTGTTTAATTCCATCAACTATTTCAATTTTCCACTAAGTGTCCGTGTATATAAATTGAGAGAGAAAGGTCGGTTTTAGTTTATACTATTTGCAGTATAGATGAGTGAATCTTTCCCCGCGCGGTTATCATCGAAGTAATCAGCATTATCTGTGGGGGATTGAATACTGTAATATTGAAGAATGCTAGCATCTAACTGTGCAATTAATCATTTAACCACCTGTCCCTATGTTTTTCAATTTCTATTAGTTTTTGAAAAAGTTAATGATAAATCGTGACATCAACCTACAAGATTTCAAAAGCGAACCTTCATTTTGTGAAATCTGGATAACTTTCACGTTCTTGAAATTGTGGATCGCGTCAGCGAGACACAACTTCAAGTGCGTAAAAATTTCCGTTAAATAATTTGCGGCTGGTTCAATCTTTATCTTTTATGAGTATTATATGTGCGTTTATCAATCCTAATAGGGTATATGAGTATTATGTGTACGTTTATCAATCCTAATAGGGTATATGAGTATTAGTGTACGTTTATCAATCCTAATAGGGTATATGACTATTAGCGTACGTTTATCAATCCTAATAGGGTATATGAGTATTATGCGTATGATTAGCAATCGTAGTAGATTTTATGAGTATCATATGGTTTTTTTTGACACTTGTTATTGAATTCATTTCTCTCAAATTTGATCATATGGAGGGAAATACGATTGGCGTGTTTAGTTAATTATATTAATTTAGTTTAACATCACTCCAAAATATAAATTACAGATTATTAATTGTAAATCATGTAGGACATCTCGTCCGTGTGGCAAATCATGATAGGGAAACTTGTCATCGACACCAGGTCACAATTAATCCATGCCAGGGGCGGATCTAGCTTTGCAGTGAGGGGGGGGGTTCAAATTTGACAAAGAAAATATTTTACTGTAAAGGGGTCGAGGGGCCTGCCCCCGGGGAAATTTTTGATTTCCAAAGGCTTTCTCATGCAATCTAAGGCATAATGGGCACTGTTTCTCACTCAGTATATCACCAAATCATAAGGAAACCACCCCCCCCCCCCTTGGATCCGCCACTGCATGCAGAACATGATCATTTTCTTTTATTCAATATACATGTACATTGAACATGCTTTCTGTGAACAATGGCAAGTTGTCAAGATTTGTTTACTCACACTCCTCTTCCCTTATATAGGCCTATTCAGATGTGATGTGTCAGACCTTAATAATCCTTTATATAATTCTATTCAGATGTCATAATATGTATTGATTAAATAAAAGTTTATAAATTTGTTATTTTTATGATTATAATTAGTTAGAAATTAAAAAAATAAACAACGAAACAATATTCACAGTCTAACATGTTTATTGCATCTGAGTATGTGTATTATGTAGATTTATTTGTATTCTTATGTAGTTTTTCAAATGTAAACAATAACGTGCGTAAATAAATTAGGTAACAGCAAACAAAACATTCTACAAATGGCGATTCAACATAGCCATTTGATAGATACCTCTGTGTTGGATTTATCTTATCACCATAAACCCGCCGTACAGATGATCAAATAAATCCATGTCCAGAAATACCAAACATTAAATGGCAATGTAATAGATGATGTATCTACAGAATCAACACAAAACACAACATGTATAACAGTTCATACTGGCTTGAATAAAGGAGGATTCGATTGGAAAAAGCAACAGAAATTTAGGTCATGATAAATATCATCTAATATAACGAGGGATTAAGATTCTAAATTTACTAGAAATGAGGCACTACACTACTAGTAAATTTTGAGTGTTAACTACTAATATTTTGACAATTTTGATCCATAGTGAAGCAATTTAGTTTTGGAAAATACGGGGTCAGCAACCCTCTGCCCCCCCCCCCCCCTAGATCCGTCACCGCATAAGCTATGCGGATATTGCTAAATTCACAGTATTATTCTCAGATATCAGGATGGTCATCCGTTAATCCATATACATGGCATAAAATATCCTGATGATGAGATAAAGTAGCTATGCATGTAGTTGATGAATATCTTCCCAGATGTCGCTGCTTACACTCGTCAATACTACTATCAATTCCTGCAAACCGTCGTGTGTTGCCGGGGTAACGAGCGATGCAAGCTGCAGACGGCTCACCAATTGGTCTAAATGCTGAAAAATAAATAATACAATATTTCAGGTGATAAAAACCATAAAATTATGCAGTTTCAATTAAAAATATCTTTGTTGACATCGTAAATGCATAACATATTTCTTTTGTTGAGAATATGATTTAATAGTACTTTATAAATTTCTCACCAGGAGGGGTTCTTGTATAAACTCGTCCAGTGTCAGCTGCTCTTTGCTGCACATCGCCATTTTGTTAAGGTATTCAGACAGTTGTGACTGTTGTAGCAGACTGTCCAGCGTGACGAAGGCGTTCCTTAGACCTGCCGCGTAGCTAAAGTAACCCTCACTGAGCATGCGCACGCGACACTGGTAAATATCACCCAGGGAGTGTGTGACGTCATCTGACGACGTAGCTTCCTGTAGCCCCTCTATATGATACTCTGAGATTTTAGTAAGCTGCTCAAAAGAAAAACATTATTTTATTTTTCATAAATAATACATCACTGTTCTTGTGATTGTAATCCTGTGATATTTAGGGATCATCTAATCATTGTAATTCTTTATAAGAAAATATAATGAAATTACAATCTCATATCCAAATCGAGATAAAACTGATGTCTCAGCCAGTTTATTGTGGCATAAACAATCATGCAAATAATGTTTCCATCATTTGAACACAACACTTTGTATGACATATTTATAGTTACCTTTTCTATATTCTGGAAGATATTACTGTGCTGTTGTGACGTCAGGATGTGGTGTCTCAGGGGACGGGAGAACATCTGGATTCCTCTGTGCATCACATCCACAAAGTCCTGCTCACACTCTAGTAGTGATTGTAACGCCGCCTGCTGAATACTACATGAACTGTGCTTTTCACTGGAGAGTGACAGGTCGGAGAAGGTGGCTCCACTAAACGGAGAGCTAGTCAAACTATCACTATCATTATGATCGCTGTACGCCCCACAATGACGAGATATAGTATCCTCCTCACTCACCAAAGAACAGTCAGGTGCTGACGTGGTATCATCCTTAATGGTGGTTGTCATGGATACATGCTGGAGACAAGAGTGCTGATATGACTTGTAGAACTCACTTCTCTGACTCTTTCTAAGATCATTGCGACTCGTGTCTGGCTGTCTATGGTGTCCATGGTAACTCACATCTGGTTGTCTGTGGTTTCCATGATGACTCATGTCTTGTTGTCTATGGTTTCCACGGTGACTCAAGTGTGATTGTCTATGGTTTCTATGGCGATTGAGTTTATGACCATCACTGCGAGTCATATCTTGTTCCCTAATGTATCTATGGTGCTTATCATTTGATATGCTGGAGAAGGTAGTCACAGGCTGTGTACACACAGTATCTTTGGTGATAGAGCTGACGCCTTTTTGTCGTGGAAAATGATTTCCTACAGTACTGGTGGTTGACGTAGTGCTTCTTGTTTCTTGTAATTTATGGTAACAACTAGACTCATGCCTCCTGTCCTTACAACTAGATGCATCTCTCTTTTTTTTACTAGACACACACCATCGCTCTTTACAACTAGATTCACTCCTCCATCTTTTGCCTGTCACTTTCGCAATATTTTCGTAAGCAGGCTGCACGCTAGATGGCGTGTTCTCCTCATAACACGGGTCATCACTCTCGCCATCTGGTGAGTGTTTCTGATCATGAACCTTAGTTGGCACCATCTGGTGACCAGGACGGTAAATTTCCAGCAACACTGTCCTCTCTGAATTCCTGTCAAAATGAACATCAAATACAATCAAAACAAAAGATAGACGTTGCACAATGGCTAAGTTATGCAGAACTTGAGAAGCAATGTGTTTAATAATTAATAGCATTCGTCGGCGATTGTAGCAAGGTGTACAGAGTTAGTTGTAGAGAGAATTACTGAAAATTATATTTGATGTCAACATATAATCATAGTAAAACTGCAGCGCCATTGGAACGGGTTGGAACAGTTGTGTGTACATTGCATTGACATCATTCACAAAAAGTTTGAATATATATTTTATACGTTAAAAATATATTTGTCTTGAATAAATCTTTAAAGAATAACTTAACCCTTAGAGCACTGATCTATTCAATTTTAATTTTCAGTCACTCGAAATTGTGTCTCGCTACCACGATACACAACTTCAAGTGACTGAAAATGTATGTTATTTGTGAAATTTAAGTCCCAATATATATCAGTGTTTCAAGTTGAAGGCATATTTTAATTTGAGCAGCTCGTTATCAGGCGGTATACAAGTGCTAGTAAAAACACAGAATGTCTACTGCAGTTGACATCAGTGCTCTAAGGGTTAAATAATATGACTGAGGTCACATCACTTACCTGATAATATCGACGACAGATGGAGCTGTTGATGTGGATACATCAGTATCATTGATGGAGATGATGTGGTCTCCTCTCATCATACCTGCTGCAGATCCTTCACACGGCTCACCTTGACAGGACAGGATCCACGGACTGTGAAACCAAATCCTGATGACCGGGTCTGTAGTAGCAACTGGTGTGAGAAAACAAAAGACAAATAAGAAACAGGTTCATGTGTGTATTGTTTATTTGTCCCCTTGGATATGAAAGGGTGTATCTGCCACTATACAAAGTGGCAGATACACCCTTTCATATACAAGGGGACGATTTGTTGCAAAATTTACTCTTTAACCTTTCAGCGCGGGGACCGCACTGGAAGAAGTAAACTATTTCTAATGGACGTAAGCCCATAACATAGGTATTCAAATGAAGCGGCAAGTTCTAGCTAAGACATTCATGATGATTTCGAATTAATAAAAACCCTTTGGTCTCCATAGCCTTATTAAACAAAAATAATTCAGCGCTGTAAGAGTTAATCATGATTTATCTAACTTAATGTTTTGTCACTCACCTTGAGTCATGTCGCGTTAAAGCGATTCACAACTTCAAGTGAGTGAAAATGATCTACATTTGAAAATTTTGATTGCCAAATATTTTTATATTTTGTTAATCAAAGAAATATTCAAAGGTTTTTGTATAGCGCAATAAAAATATTAAATCCTTGTATATTCGCTATTTATAAAGTAGGAGTTCACGATCAATTTCTTCACGTTACGCATTTATATCTCCAGCGTGCTGACTTACTATGTGAGTTTGTTGCTTAAAGTCAGAATTCAAACTTTTGTTGTTATGTAAGGTGCTGTAGACGGAATCAGTGTCCAGACTGATATTAGACTTGGAAGGTGAAGACCTGATGAACCGTGTGATGGAAGTAGAACCAGCAGAAGCAGATGGTGGTATTGGGGTCTTAAGCTGTTTTTCCTCAATATCCAGGTTTTCAGGTATTAAACAATAACTGTTGTCCAGACACTACAAACATAGAATAAGATAATATGTAATGATTTTCTCCATCTTTTACTATGTCTTTTGAAATAGAAATACAGATATTTAAAAGAACATGATTATTTTGTAAGTTCACCTGTTTCTTAGTTTTGCACAAAAAGTGTTTCAATCCAAAGAACTTGCATCCAATTGCTTTGGTCGACGGCGCCATTTTCTTTCCACAGCGTGAGTTTTGTGAAGCAGTGAGCACCATCTGTTAACAGGTTAACAAGAATCATAATATCAGATAAAACTGACTAAAGTAGTATTAGTTCTAATAGTCTAAGTGATTAAAGTAGTTTTAGTCATCATAGCCTAACAATAATACACATATAACATACCATAACACAATAACTACTCTATTTAATTAGGTGAGCGAATAACTATTGATAAACTCTGGTTTCAACATACAAACGTATAATCACTTGCTTTATATTAGTGATGCAGTTATACAAATGATATATTCGGATGTGGTGAAAATAAGTATTAATTTCACTCCTAGTTGTATTAAAGCTAAAAGGGACTAGCCCACCATCTAATTTAAGTCAAATGCAAACCTTTACCAGTCTCATCGATAGCCATTCAATTATATATTTTATTGTTGAAATACTTTCGTCAAATAATATTTTAACAATAAAAATACAATTAACCAGGAAATATTAGACTGTTTCATAACCATGACTTAAATATAGTATTAGAATACATGTAAAATTAAACGAATATTTAAAATGGATTAATACCTTATTGTGGTCAACCGTGTCCCTCGTACAACAAAGCAGGTATTGTAAATACCTTCTTGCGTTTAAATATATGTCTTATATATAAAATAGCGCATGTATATCAGGCTAAGCCTTGAATGCCTCTGTTGAATCTGTTCCAATGTATCGGTTATGTCAACTATATACCTATTAAGGTGGACTGAGAGTGATTCAACCTAGTGAATCTCTGATTGGCCAACAAGCCGTGGGGTGGGGGGCGTGCCTATCAGTGACGACCCCCCCGCAAGGGTTATCATGCCTCTTGTAAACACATTGAGTTCCTGACGCCTCCACCTTTAAAATACTGTGGCTTCTTACCATTTAATTATTATCCCCACAAAGCAGTGTTTTATATATTTTTCTATTAGTGATAGCATGAATCATCTAATATTATTTAATCGTGTTATTGAGGTATGATTTTTTAGTCAGCGCTTGTCATGTTATATTTTCGGAAATATTTGCAACACCAAAATTTAGAAAAAACATTTTTTTTCAATTATTGCAAATTCGTACAATTTGTATATAATATAAATATATTATTAATACATATTATTATAATATTATTAATATACATTATTATAATATTCGTTTTTATTATATAATATCACAAAAAAAAATATTTGACATTTTTTTTAAATTAAAATCTATATTTTAATAATATCGCCCACCAAAAATATATTTTTGCAATAATATATAATTTTATTGTCAGATAGAACGAAGACACAATAGAATATGCATAACGTCGCAGTGATAACATGGGCATATTTTTTTATTATAAAAATGATATTATTACATTATCTATTTTTTTGGCGATGTAATTATCTCTGCAAGTAGATCTTTTTGGCAATTAAATTATCTCTCCCAGTAGATCTTTGAAAACATTCCCTACGATATTCAAGTATATTGTTATTTTGTCAAACATCACACTTGTCATTGATTACAGAGCGTGACCGCTGTGATAAAAGGCGTCATCACTAATTACTGTAACTTAACTGGTCCACAAGACCACGTGAAAAAGACGGCGCTGTTATAATACAACCCGTTAGTGAATGACACCTGCTGTGACGACATCTATTATGACTTGTTATACTAAAAAAAATATGGTTATATGTGACTTGAATATAAGTGAATGTATTTAGAGGGGCTATTTCTAGAAAATAATTATTATCTTCATGTTGAAACTAATTTGCACTGCACGCCTTCTAAAATCCATTGATATATCATTGTCTTATTTAAAGTATATTGTGATTTTGTCTTCTTGTCAATCAGAACATGGCTTGAAATATAAGTGACTTTAATATAAGTGAATGTACTACAGAGGAGGTATTTCGTGGAAAATAAATTGGTATTGCAAGCCATTTACAATTCAATACGATTGGCCCGTTGAACTGAAGATGTCCCATCGATCTTCAGGGTGTTACAATGTTCAGTTACCCCTTCTGGTTCCCACCGGGGGCTTCACACTCCTAGGGTGCTCCTCTTAATACGTCTGTCAACTGAATCACTGTCAGCGCCTCTACCGGCAATGTTACACAACGCCCATGTAATATCGCCCACTGTAGCAGGTCGTCCAGCCAATGACTCGTTACTGCCTCTATTTTGCCAGATTTACATTTTACACAAATTAATTTAGAAAAAATATGCGTATCATGTAAAATCACGGAGCATAACGACCTTAACTTTGACCTTCAAAGACATAAAAAGAAAGGAGAGTCCCGGCGTTAGGAAATTCTATGGTAGAGCAGGTAGTTTTGGATCTAATATACATGATTGCAGAACTACATAAAGCGATAATGATGTCATTGCTGTTCTATATTCCTTGTCTATGATGACATAATTCTATGTTTACTGAGCTACGTAAGTCATTAGATCGTCTCCCTATAGACTGCTTGCACGAGTTTGCGCGTGAACAGTTTGTCTGATTAAAACAGTTCGACGTTGCTCACTGTGTGGCGTGTTGTTATCGAGAAAGGTGTATTTCATAATTACGTCGATATTTTAATGTCCTAAAATAGACTGCCTGATTGAAATATAATATTATTTGTGACATTGTCTCTTCAAATATAACAGCTTACTTCAAATATAAGTTACAGCTGGTAGCTTTGTATAAAATATATATGATTACATAACGACATTAAAACGACAATACTTATTGTAAAGCTAACAAACGATTTCTAGACTTTTATAATTACAGGTATAGTTGCAATAATATATAATTCCCGGAACATAATGCTATGTTTGCTGAGTTAAGTGACGAAGCTGTAACGACTCAACCTTTTAAATAATCATAACTCCAGCACAATAACTCTCTCGTTACGTCTCTAATTGCCCAGATTTGCATTTTACGCAATTTTATTTGAAATCAATTATGCGCATCATGTAAAATCACTGATCAAGACAACATTGACTATAAGCGTCAAAAAGAATGGAGAGCCATGCAGTTAAAAGCGCTATAGTAGAGAGAAGATACTTATAAATATTATACATATCATGATTACATCACGACATCAAACAATGACCGTGGATGACATTGCTTTTCTAATTTTCTTTCTCTATGATGACAACATTTGCATTCGCCTTAGTCATATTTACGTCAATATTTTAATGTTCTAAAGTAGACTACATGGTTAAAATATAATACTATTGAGGCCGCTATGTCCGTACATGTATGTTAGAATTAAATCCGAGTTGTAGACTTAATATCCCACTGTTTACAGTTTCAACTTGGTTAAAAGTGTTCTTACAATACCAGTAATCAGTAGTTTTCATCACAGTACATAATGCTATGTTGTAAGTGGCGTAACGTTAGCTCCTTGAAATTTTAAATACTGTAGATTAGGTAATTTTCGCGTGTTTAATTTTTTTTACGAAGTTTAGAATTCGCAAATTTATTTTTTTCTTCAGTAGCGCTATTATAATAATAATATTCGCGAGATCCTAGAATTCGCGAATTTGTCCTTCTCGCGAAATTCGCGAAAATTAGAACCTCGCGAATATTACCAAATCTGCAGTAATAATATCACAACGTGGCTACCGTGATAATTAACGAGAACACTAATTATTTTGATTTTTTTCAATCCTCTAATAACCCTTTCAGATCCTGACATCTTTTGTCGATCCCCGCACTGAAAAAGTAAATATTTATAATGGCCGTAAACCCATAACATTTAAATAAACCGGAAAGAGCTAACTAAGACATGGTGATTTCATATTGAAAAAACTTTGGTCTCTTGGTTTATATAAAAATATTTCAGCGCTTTGAAGGTTAAAAACATAATCGCTGGTCTGTTTTATTCATAAGGGGTAATTAACCCTTTCAAGCCTGAATTTACCATGGTCATCTTCATCCACTAAAGCCGCGAATTGCTGTCGCAATTCTCGACTTGTAGTGGATGAAGATGACTCGATGTGGTTTGAAAATTTAAGAAAATTGCCATGTACTGGTAAACCAGTTTCAATTAAATTTTCCTTCTAAAACACTTTGCTGTATGAAAATTAAATCTGTTTTCGGGAATGTAAAGTTTAATGCATCGTGAGGGCTTAAAGGGTTAAGAGATAAGATGACTGGTGGAGTGTTCAAGAAGTCTGTGAAAAGGATGTTGTTGTAAAAATATAAGAGCAGTTGACGTAGGTCACCTGCTGTGATGAACCAGTCAAGGCGAAAACAAGGTTTAGGCCTAATTGTATTGATCTGTAACCATGATTAAAAGTGAATCGAAATGTTGTAATATAGATTGCATAATTAAAAATGTGATAATAATCAGCCCCTTGCCTCGTGCATATAAGACATTACCCCTAGTTGTAAAGATAAGACAGCAATTTCTGGACTTGTAATTATGAGTATGTTACAACACAAGGTAATTCCCAGAACATAAATGCTATGTTTGCTGTACCCCAAATAACATAGAATAGGTGTTCAAATGAAGTCGAAACAGGTAACTAAGACATTTATGATGACTTCAAATCAATAAATGCTTTGGACTCCTTTGTGAATTACAAAACTATTTCAGCGTTGTAAGGGTTAACCCTTTCAAGTCTGAATTTACCATTGTCATCCACTACAAGCCGCGAATTGCTGTCGCAATTCTCGACTTGTAGTTGATGAAGATGATTTGACGTGGTTTAAAAATCAAGGAAAATTGCCATGTATTGGTAACCAGTTTCATGGAAATTTTCGTTCTGAAACCCTTTGTTTTAGGAAAATTAAGTATGTTTTCATGGATGTGAAATGATGCTTTAATGCATCGTGAGGACCTAAAGGGTTAAGTGACGTAGCTCTAACATGTCGAACGTCTCAACCGTTTAAAAATCACAGAACGTGGATATTGTTATAATTAACACTAATTGTTGCGATTTTTCAATCCCCTGATTACCTAGTCATTGCTATATTCTGTTTTATCGTTCATGTAATTAAGATATAAAGTGATTGGCTGAGTGTTCAAGTGGACGGTGAAAAGGACGTTGTTGTAACAACTTAACATCAGTTAGCGGAGATCACCTGCTGTGATGAACCAGTCAAGGCGAACACACGGCATAATTGTATCTGTGTGGGTTTAAGACATTAACTGTAACATTGCTCTTCAAAAAGAACAGTTGAGACCATATAGTATCTTCAGTTTTAAAACCCGTGTTCAGGCTGCTACGTAAATAAGTGACGAGATTCCACTTTTATCTGTAGCTTTGACATTAACTGTAATATTGACATAGAGCTGTCCTGGGGAAAAAGTCATATAACGTGCTCTGGAATATTCTAAAAAGAACAGTCACAGCACAATAAATATACTGCTTTGGGGATCAAAATAACCCCACTTAGATGATAATGTGTGACGAACTTGAGAGTGAATGACTGGACTAATGTTGAAGGGTGGTGATCCTGGGGTGCTAGAATGTCGTGGCACACATACCAGTTCTAAGCACGTATTGTTTCACCCTCCCCCCTCCCAGAGTGCCCCTCTCATGTTGACTGTCAGCGCGTCTGCCGGCAATATCACCCTTGAACAATGTCGTTAACCTCATTCAGCGCCTGTACTGGTACCGTTTTCATTTTACAGATTTGCATTTTTGTAGTTTTATTTCCAATTAATTATGTGACGTCGCATAATCTAACGATCTTATCATTGAACTTCACAAAGAACCATTAAGAATTTAGTATCTTCAGATCGCTGTGAAGTAAATGAATGAAGAGAAAATGTATATGTCATTTCCAATGTTAGCTGTAGATATGATATCAAAAACCCAAAAGCCTTTTTTAATTAGTATTGTTATGTCCTGTTGTCCTTCATAATAACTAGATAAATTATCATAAATTAAATACGAGTTTGTGTTTATATTAATTATATCAAACGATGCATAATTATTGTTGTAATCGAAGATAATTATACAGATTCATCATTCAGATGTATGTTAGTTGTTGAAGTGTTACAGTGGCACTACGAAACACTCGGTATGAGTGAAGCGTGGCGACCAGAGAAAAAGCTGTATCAGCGTAGATATAAACTATATAGGACAAATTAGGTCATTTTTAACTATGACATATATAATAAGCCTGAGCGGAGGAAAATGGTGAATTCCAGAGCTAAATGAAATGGGACAAGGGCAGCATGGCAGCGATATATGTATATTTTGTCAAATTAATTAATTTATGAATACATAAATGGGGTTTTAAGGCACGTGCATGTGTAGGGCATGTGTAGGGCTTAACTGGGTCAGGAGAACCTCCTGAGAATGGTGAGATGAATGAGATGACACTTCCCTTCAGACACAGGATTCGAAATTCGAACCCTGGCAGTCTATGGCTGAGCACGCTACCTCTCGGTCATGGAGGATTCCCACAATACTGAATCTGTACGAGTGAGCAGCGAAGAAACATTTGTTTCTTTGAAACCTTAATGCCACAGCTAGCGGGGGTCGGACCCGCCATCTATTGTATCCCTAACTCAGGTTTATCCGTGGAAAAAATATTTGAAGCTAATTTCAACTGATTCGGGTGAGTATAACTTTAGAAACATTTGCAACATAATATTGTGTTAGGTGTCTTTTTTCACGAATTATTACATAAAAATGACATTTTTGAAGTTATTTGAACATTTTGTAATCCCCTTCCGCAGAAATCCAAGATGGCGGCCATCCGCACATATCGCATTCTATCTTTTAAACCACTACTCTAGTAGCTGATGCTGGACTGGTTTTCCATGCACTTTTATATCCAGTCCTAAACTCTTCAGAAATAAACTAAATTGAAGGCCATTGAACAATTTTCGGTTGGTGACGCATTTTCCACTGACGCAGAAATAAGTAAAATATCCCCGCCTCCATTTAAGCGATTTACCACCGCCATGCAGGCCTTTCAAAGCAGGGCCCCGTCCTTTGTTTAGATGGTTCCAGTCAAAGTGGATTAACTCACTGAATCACAGAAGACACGTGGGCGTTCATACAATCATAATTAATCCATTGTTAAACAATTAAACACTTAAATGACTTATGTAACTTGTGTCGACAATACTCGAAAACCACGAGTAGGGATTCCTAAAAGTTATACTTAATTAATTAATTAATTAATTAAATCGTTAATTAAATGACAATCACGTTGTATTTTACTGTATAGTTGAGGATCTATATATTGTTAGTGAGTGATTATTTACCTTCAGACTAATTACTAATTATTTTACAAAATAATAAGCAGTACACTGAATATGTATATCTAATCGCTATTTTCTACTTCTTGAGCTCACTATATCATGCATGCATTGCAAAACGGACCAAGTATTTCCAGCCTCATTGCATTGAGACCAAATTTATTGTCCTCCATCATGTTCACTTGATTTGAGTATATTGAGTTTTGATAACGTTAATTTTGTCCGTAATTGTGATGTTTTTGAAGGATACGTGCCTTATTTCGCCTAATAATATGTGATAGTTAACAAAACTAATATGTTTAAGTTTGACATAATTACTTAGCTGTTATTATTCTTTAGTGGCTTAAACGATAAAATCAGCTTATTTGACATTACCCAATGTGTTGAGTTGGACTGTGCAAGAATGGATAATTGTCTTCACTTTGTTGAATCATTGCGCCTCCGTCTGATTGAACTAACAAACTGACGACACGTGTGGCGTTCACACTAGCATAATTAATCCATTGTCAAACAATTAAACCATTAAACACTTCAAAGAACCTGTGACAAGAAGTATTCTTGCTATAAGACCACGGTATCACAGCAGTTCGATTGCCAATTTTTGTAATGCAAAGATGCTCAATTATGAAGTGCACTTTGATATAAGGGAAACTTCAATATATATAGCATCTATATTCTCACGATATTTGACAACAGCTAATAAATGAATAATTATTTGTCTAAATTTATTTTATGATTTTTATTTCGAAATAAATTTGAAGGTGTATTTTATATTTAAATTCTACACTGTAGCTTATAGTCTATCGTACTATATGTTTTATGTCTTTGTTTTGTTGTATATTTAGGCCACTATGATCAATTGCTCTATTTTAGATAACAAACAATTACAGAAAACAATATTAGACCTATTTTTGGAAACGGTAATAAGGACGATGAAAATAACATAGCTGAAAAGTTGTTTTTATCTCCTCAAATGAACCCAGTACGCGCGTTTGACAGAACAAAATGTGTTTTTTGTTGGAAAATGTGCATCTTTAATGTAATGCGCGCGCTCATCTAAAACAGAGATAAAACATAGTGGTCTTATCAGTGTAACAGGTTGTAAGTCAGAAATGAGTGAATGGACATAGTAAATCAAATGTATTATATTTGTTAATAACTTAAAACCTGAAACAAGGGTACCATGTTGAAAGGTTAATGACAATTGACGACTAGAAAGGGCGGAGCTGTCACGTGATTAACTCCACGAGACGTGAGCGAGTGTTCACAGCAGAGTCACAGAGTAAATCACTCCATTGTCAGACTATTATGATTTGAAGCGTTCTGATTTAACCTGTGTCAACAGATGCCTAACCCATATGGCTCTACGAGACGTGTTTAGCTGAATTATATATTTTTAATGCAACAGTAAATATAACTTTCTAATGAGAATTACTACAACTCACAAGTTTTGAGATAAATTATGAATAAAAAAATAAATAAAAAAAAATTATATTCTATAAAGTACACAATATATTTATTTAAGGCATGCTATATGTTTTCACAAATTAAAACAAATATATGATATTGAAAATTAGATGGGATCGGATTGGTAACAAGACATATCCGTGATCTACATCATTTCCATATTTACATTAACTATAGACAAATGTGATGTCAGTCAACGTGCATAATATAAATAAAAACATAGCCCAGTGAAGGTCTATGCTAATACTGGCCATGCTACTTAAGACGTTAATTGATCGATCTAAAGCCGATGACTCGTGGTCAATAAGGTGTTAATTGCGGACGATTCACCAGAGGGGGTGCACATGTATTCAAGGGGGAGGGGGGGGGGAATCACAGCTACCACACTGACCAGAGATTACACACAGATCTAGAGAATCATCATCAGATATATAAAGACAGATTCATCAACTGTCATCACATCTCTTATCGCTTCATACCGTGAGGATCTCTATTATAGTGGTGAGGTCACGATCTAATGTTTACCCTTGGTGACTTTAATGCACTGGAGGTATAGTGCACTGATACACATTTTATTTGGTGACTTTAATGCACCGGAGTCATAGTGCACTGATACACATTTCATTTGGTGACTTTATTGCGCTGGATGTATAGTGCACTGATACACATTTCTTCTTAAGAAGGTAAGCATAAATCATCACATTCATTGTTATGACTTTGTGATCATGCGTAGATTTAGTTAGGTCTCCGTTCTCTTGATATTTAATTATTGCAGTTCAGAATATCAGTGAGCAACACTAAAGTAGCATCCGATACATTAATTCATTTTATCATATCAGTGTGATGCATTTGTTAATTTTAAGATACTTTGTGAACAGTTTTGAGCTGTGGTATAAATTCTATAAAAAAAAAAGTTTTTTTCAAACTGTAATGCTTTTTCAAAGCAAATACAAATCTAATATGAAACTGGAAAACACTTCTAGAGGTTAGAAATACTATAAGCGGTGCATTTAGAACTGGACACATAATTTAGATTTAAAATAAAAAGTTTAACAATGCTCCATTTATTTGATCTAATTTTAGTCTTATTCAAAGCTGAAACTAGATGCAAAAATTGAAAAAACACTTTCATCCACCACAAAATTACATAAATTATTTGAACGATTCCCACATTTTAGTCTTAGAGTTGTACCAACCACAAGTGAGTAATGTTCACTGGTGACGTGTTTTGACAATCAGTCACACTTTCAAATGAGGATGTTCAGCTGATGAGAGTGTGAATACATCTACCCCACCTGGTGATCAAACTTGCCATCACTTACTGTGAGTCCCGCCTGACATCTCGTGTTCACGTGGGCGATGATGTGATTGTTGGTGGTGATGTCAATCGCAGAATAAAACATGCCATAAAGATGGCAGACATATTTACTACAGTTGCTGTTTTGTTCTTGTTGCTTGAGTATAAATCATGTACAATGTAAGTCAATGCTACCAGTAATCCACATTGTTCTCAGACAGAGCAGATCTATCACATTCCTCATGTTAAATCTACAATAATAACTGACTAACTGAAAACCTTGTCTGTTTTTAGTAAAGCAAACGCCAGATCTCACAATACAGTCGCTGACTTGTCCAGTATATATTCAAGGTGAGGCAGAAATAATTACCTTTTTATCACTTTGTTTCTATTTAAAGATGAGTTCTCAGTTTGTCAGGATTAATCTTACATTTCGCGGACATAAAAGTGAATTATAATCCACGAGACAACATGATTATCATCATTCTGCCGGCTGTAATTGTTTGCAGACATCAAAAAGTTAATCCATTCTATTGTGATTACGTTCACAAACCACAAATACATTTATCGGATTACTTTCCAGGTAAATCACCCCTACCCATGACCCCCCCCCCTCCTTTTTGAACAATCATCTACAATTTTCATAACATCGTGTAATATGGTGTTTTTTTTTTATTTGAATAACGCTTCAGCGATCAAGAGGTCAATTATCAACATATACCTGTTACAGGTTCCGGGAACTAAGGGTGTCATCATATTCATTAATCATAGCGTAAAAAACACGATCCTTCATTTTTAAAATTATTTTTCACATATTTTTAAAAAATAACAATTGTATGATTCGAACACCGAAGACTAAATAAGCTATGCTTATATACCAGTAAATAATTCACTCATCATTATAGATTATTTTCATATCAAATCACATAATATTATGTTTTGTCAAACAATCTTTCTCAGCAAATAAATAGAGTGTTCATTTCAACCCTTTAAGCGTGCCAATTGCCGTTTTAACATTTCTGATTGTTACTCAAAATGAAAATTGGTTAAAGCGCGGGGATCGACTTTAGACGCCAGAATCGACGTCTATGGACATCAAATTGGGCGTCTATTGTAGAACCATAATATAGGCATTCTAAATATGGTGATTTCAAATTTAAATAAACTTTTTGTTTCTTCGTTTATATAAAGACCTTCAGCGCTTTAAATGTTAAAGGGTTGATTTTAACATACACCCATTCGCAGCTTCAGTAGCTAAGGTGTCAATGGCCTCCACTATAATTACACAGCATATCGCACCAGACACATACAAAGCCTTCCAGTCCAGGACTCGATCATTAATCTCTTGCCAGGTTTGTCTGTCGCCTGAACCTCTGTGATCAAGTGGAATCACAAACTAATATTGATCCAACTTCTCTATCATAAAACACAGAGATGTTAAAACTCAGAATAACTTGATGAAAGACAAAGACCTGAGCTATAATGCTGTGAACAGGGGAGGGGGGGGCGGTATCACTAGATTTAGGGAAGCAAGAGCTCTATATATAATGGGTATCCCGCCACAACATTCAGTACACATCATTTGACTATTGTCACAAAGACGTACACAGAAATTTATGCTACACACATACCTATGTTGATGATAGCAGTAGATTTTGAAGTTGTTATCTACAGCAGATCAAAAATACAGAATTTAATTAGAGGTATCCTTTTTATAAACCATTGTTGTCGCGCTGATAACGTATCATTATTATTTAATCTTATATAAATTCTGTTCAATTTTCTATAAATTTGGCTAATATGGTATTTACATTGCTGTTCACAGATGGCGCTCAACCAAGCTTTAACAAAAACCCACTGCAAGACAGTGGCGCCACTCAGCAAGACAATCGGATGCAAGTTCTTGGCATTAAAACGATTTATTACCAAAAAGAAGAAAAAGGTAAAAATTAGTTTACGATATAATTCTTATATTTACTTATAATTTGCAATAATTATTGATTTTTAAAGGTTCAATTATTTTAAGGTACTGTATAATTTCTTTAAATAACAGCCTAATTGTTTTTTACAGACCATGGATAGCAGTTACTATACCGTGTCTAATTATCAGAGCAAAGAACAACCGTTAATGTCACAAAACACACCACCCTCTTCTGCGGCTTCCACACGGTTGATCAGGTCTTCACCTTCGAGGTCTCAGTGCGATGAGGTCAGTCTGGATACTGACTCTCTTTACAGCACCATCCCAGAAACCAACATTTATGCTTCCAACAAAAACCTCCCAACTCGCCATGTAAGTATAAAACGTATTATTTGTTTGAACATTGCACTATCTTAACATCTATTCCACAACAGTGATTTCCCGTTTTGTAGACTGTTATCATTTAATTTAATTTATTGCTTTCTCCAGGTGGTAGTACAAAGGAAGTCTTGCGGATTTGGTTTCACAGTCCGTGGATCCTGTCCTGTCAAGGTGAGCCGTGTGAAGGATGTTGGAGCTGCTGCTGCAGCAGGTTTGATGAGAGGAGACCACATCATCTCCATCAATGATGCTGATGTATCAACATCTACAGCTCGATCTGTCGTCCATATTATCAAGTGAGTATCATCTAATAAAGATATATAGCTCAATAATACGATAATATGAAATGTACTAATTGATGGTAGCTGTCTCTTATGCTAACACAAAATCAACTAATCCTACTTAATTAAATAACTTGGAGCGGCTGCTTGTGTGTTATGTTAAAACAATATCAAATTACATTTTACACCTGTTGGCAAGACGTATACCTTTTTGTCAGTCACATTTATCATTTCTTATCAACAGGAAATGCTTATAATAAATAACAATACAATAGTTTCTAAAGCCTATTCTTCCATTCCGGTAACTTATCTCATTATTTTCTACAGAAAATGCAAAGGGAGCGTGTTGATGGAGGTTGTCCGCCTTGACCACCAGGTGATGCTCCACAAAGGCTCACCAGATGGCGAAAGTGACGCCTCGTGTTATGACGAGAACACACCACCTAGCGACCAACCTATGTACGAGAATGTAGGGGAGCTGAAAGAAGAAATAAGGCGTCAGTCTGCTTGTTACCAGAGGAAGCAGATCCAAGAAGTGAGAGAAACAACTACAACCACCAGTAATATAACACACACATCACCATGGAAACACGGAGTCAGTCTCATCACCAGGAAGAGAGTGTGTACACAGACAGTAAAAGACACAAATGTGGTCTACAAATCTCAAAGCTCTTGTTTTCATCATGTATCCATGACAACCAGTGATGGCGATGATACTATGTGGGTACCTGTCTGCCCCCTGGTGAGTGAGGAGGGTACTATATCTCGTCATTGTGGGGCGTACAGCGATCACAGTGATAGTGATAGTTTGACTAGTTCTCCGTGTGGTGGAGCCACCTTCCCGGATCTGTCACTCTCCAGTGAAGAGCACAGTTCCTGTAGTATTCGGCAGGCGGCGTTACAATCACTACTAGCGTGTGAGCAGGACTTTGTGGATGTGATGCACAGAGGAATCCAGATGTTCTCCCGTCCCCTGAGACACCACATCCTGACGTCACAACAGCACAGTGACATCTTCCAGAATGTAGAAAAGGTAACGATTATGATTACATTGATTATGATTATAGCATTCCAGGCTAAAGATAAGTTAATTGTTGAACTTCTCAAACTAATGTGTGGCATGTGTTCATGCTTACAATGTATTATGTGCGTACTCTGCTTTTCAGCATTGTGGCTGAACGTGTGATGAGAATAAACAGAGGTGTCCTTGTAAATAGGGTGTGGCTATGTAAGATATTTATGGAGGTCTGCTGTGCTGCTTTGATTAAACAGAAACATTAATTAAACACAAAGAGGCAGAAATGGAACACAATATTTCACAATGTCTGCTTTCCAAAGCTATGTTTCCTATTAGAATGAACAAAGGTCTCTTAACATTCACTTCATCGCAACAATGACAAGAGTCTTGTTTTTTTAATATTTTATATTCTATAACTATTTTGGTAACGTTAATTGTATATAAGCTAACATTAATTGTATATAAGCAAATCATAACTATGTGGATAAAAAAATAACCAATTACCTTGATTTTTATTTTGCAGCTCGTGAAGATATCAGAGTTCCATATACAACGGCTACAGGAAGCCATGTCATCAGATGACGTCATACACTCCCTGGGTGATATTTACCAGTGTCGTGTGCGCATGCTCAGTGAGGGTTACTCTAGCTACGCGGCAGGCCTAAGGAAAGCCTTCGTCACGCTGGACAGTCTGCTACAACAGTCACAACTGTCTGAATACCTCAACAAATTGGCGATGTGCAGCAAAGAGCAGCTGACACTGGACGAGTTTATACAAGAACCCCTCCTGGTGAGAAATTGATTAAGTAACATCAAATCATATTCCCAGCATAAAAATATGATATGCATCTCCAATGCCAATAAATATTTTCAAAATTAAATTAAAACTGAATACATATTTTTATGTATATAATACCTAAAATATTTTATTATTCATATTTCAGCATTTAGACCATTTGTTGAACCGTCTCCAGCTTGCATCGCTCGTTACCCCGGCAACAAACGACGGTTTGCAGGAAGTGACAGAAGTATTAACGAGTGTCAGCAGTGACATCTGGGAGCAGATTCAGCAACTATAGTGACTTTTTATTTCATATTAAGGATTTTCATGGGAAACTGCCATTAATATGGACTAACAGATGGATATCTGAGAACAATACTATGAATATAGATTACCAGAGGAGCCTCCTCATATCTGAGAACAAAACTGTGAAATTATCAATATCTGCATAGTGGATCCACAGGGGTCAGGGTGTCCTCACCCCTTCTTTTCCAAAACTAAATTACCCCAAAATTGGTCAAAATCGCCAAGATATCGGTTGTTGACACTTTAAATTTACTAGGGTTGTGCCTTAACTTGAGGAACTACCTCAGTAAATTTACCGTGTCAATCCCTCCATACATAGCTAAGAAGATTGGCACTTACATTTCGGGGGGGGGGGTCAATCAGACTCCCCTTTTTTAAATTCTGAATCATCCCCTGTTATGTACAGTGTGAATTTGATGATTCTGTGCATACGCCATCTATATGAATACCATCTAATGTTTGGCATTTACTGACATGGATTTATAGATGAGATATCTGAATATCTGAGGCTGATGTGTGGTGAGAAGATCAAGTCCAGCATCGAATTATAAATCTTTCAAATGGCCATGTTGAATCGCCATTTGTAGAATGTTTTATTTCCTGTTACGTTAATTATTTATTTATGCCTGTTATTTTTTTGTTATTGTTTACGTTTTAAAACCTATATAAGGACACAAAGAAATATACACAACACACATATATACAAAGTGCAATAAACAATAAACACACATATATACCAAGTGCAATAAACATGTTAGACTGTCAATGTTGATTCGTTGTGTTTTTTTTATTTATTTCCAATTACCTGTGGACGTTGACCATGCTGAGCATGCGTGCCATTGCATCATCCGCCTACAATGTTTACTCGGCGATTCATGACGACCCACCTACCTCAAGGTATTGTTTTGATGCTGACAAGCATAATAATAAAATCAACAAAAGTAATATTTTCATTGGTAACGAAAATTTAAACAAAAAATACCTTACACCTTATAATTATATATCTTGTTAGTATCTCTCCTGTGAACATGGTGGAATGTTTTTTTAAATTTATAATAAAACTATAAAAAAAAAAGATATGCGGAGAATTTGTCAATACTATACATAACCTATACACTATACGACATATTTTTTTCTTCTGAGTGTTCGTGGAGTATGTGGAGTATTTGGCATGTTTATGGTCAAGCTCGCACTTATAGATTTGAATAAACCACACATGTCAGCATAGCATAGACCTACATGGGTATAATAATTTATTGTGAAAACCGAGAGTCATCATGCCAGTTTATTTACACAGAGGTCCCTAAACTGGATCTAAGGTGGCGTTCAACAATAATTACACAGAGAGGGGGACGTTGCCTCGCCAGTCATGGCGTGACTATGTGATCATGTCAATGGCGGCCTCGTCGAGTTAAGGTTGAGACCAGTGTATCGACGTTAAATTCACACAGGTTAAGTTCGTTTAAAAAGCGTTACGTAGTTGTTGAACAGCCCCTAGGAGTGATTGATATGTTGGCGTCAAGAAATGACCAAATTTGTGGCCTAAGTATGGTATTCTACCCCCTAATTTAAATAACAACTGAATGACCTCGGCGATTGGCTGATCTCGTCATGTGACAGACCCTCCTATAGGTCGAGGGGGTAGAGTATACATTTGGTCCGAATTTTTCAGTAATTAGAATGAGTTATGTTGTTTTCACCTTTCCGACAGAATGAGTTAGATTGTTTTACCTTCCAGATGAATAAATTATGATGTTTTAGGTAAATAATAATTATTACATTGTGATATCTAACTGAACCTGATTTGTTAGAAATAGAGAACAATTGAGTGGTTGGCTATATATTCCTAGTTCCGACGTTTCGCATTGTTGCTTCTCGAGCATCTAGTAAACCCTTTCAGTGCCTAACGATACCGCGGTCTAAAGGTTTAGAAGCTTAACGATACAAGAGACAAGACTTTAGAGGCGTAACGATACAAGAGACAAGACTTTAGAAGCTTAACGATCCAAAAGACAAGACTTTAGAAGCTTGACGATACCAGAGTCTGGATGTTTGGAAGCTTAAAGATACCAGGGTCTGGAGATTAGAAGATTAAGGATACGAGTGTCTAGAAGTTTAGAAGCTTAACGATACTAGGGTCTAAAGGTTTTGAAGCTTAACGATACCAGGGTCTGGAGGTTTAGAAGCTTTAACGATACCAGGTTCTAGAGGTTTAGAAGCTTTAACGATACCAGGGTCTTGAGGTTTAGAAGCTTTAACGATACCAGGGTCTGGAGGTTTAGAAGCTTTAACGATACCAGGGTCTGGATGTTTAGTAGCTTTAACGATACCAGGGTCTGGAGGTTTAGAAGCTTTAACGATATAAGGGTCTAGAGGTTTAGAAGCTTAAGGATACCAGGGTCTGTAGGTTTAAAAGCTTAAGGATACCAGGGTCTGTAGGTTTAGAAGCTTTAACGATATCAGGGTCTGGAGGTTCATAAGCTTGACGATACCAGGGGCTGGTGTTTATAACATTAGCTATATCATCAGTTTGCAGGTTTAGAAATTAAAAAAAAAACACGTACGAAGAACATGATTTGTTAAGCATTGATGATAAATAATCGGTTTTCGAACAGACTTGGAAGTCTTGGGAAATCTCCCCAACGTTTAAGTTGATGCAAAGGCAAAAAATATGGTTGAGAACAAATATATACATGTGTGTGTTTATTTATTTGTGATTCAACTATTGATCACACCAAAAAAACGTAAAAGATAATAAAAAATGATAAAACATAAAGTATAACATTAACATTGTAAATTAAACTCTTTCAGAACAGATATTAACTCAGACTATCAACTTGAGACGTATATTGGTATCAGTCCATATCACTCTCTATTTCGTGGTTTTTCACTAGGAGACGTACATTGATATCAGTCCATATCACACTCTATGTCGTGTTTTTTTACTATGAGACGTACATTGATATCAGTCAATATCACACTCTATGTCGTGGTTTTCATTATGAGACGTAGAACAGTATCAGTCCATATCACACTGATGTACAAAATACAGGTTTCAGATGTTGTCCTAATTCAAAATCAGGCATTCTACTATATGTACGTAGTATATACTATAGCTCATTTATAAGTACTCTGATATTACTCAGTATTTCTGTGACGGTCCGTAGGCAGGAGTTGTTATGGTGCGTTGCCGAAGTGACCTGCAAAGCCTGCTGTAGATGGACCATCAACTCATGAATATGCTGTTAGAAAAACAATAAAAATATTGTAAACAAATATATTTTTAAAGAAAAATATTTTCTATGTTTTCTGTTGACATTTATTATAAATTGTAATGATATTCTGGTCATGATCAGTGATACTTTCTTCTAATGTGTTTTACAGTATGAATGTTATCCATTCTTACCAGGAGGGGTTGTTGTATAAACTCGTCCAGTGTCAGCTGCTCTTTGCTGCACATCGCCATTTTGTTGAGGTATTCTGACAGTTGTGACTGTTGTAGCAGACTGTCCAGCGTGACGAAGGCCTTCCTTAGGCCTGCCGCGTAGCTAGAGTACCCCTCACTGAGCATGCGCACACGACACTGGTAAATATCACCCAGGGAGTGTGTGACGTCATCTGATGACGTGGCTTCCTGTAATCGCTCTATAAGATACTCTGAGATTTTGGTGAGCTGTAATGCATGGACGAATAACATTATTGTTATTTTTCAAAACTAATTTTTAATACATTACCGTTCTTGTGATTGAAATCACGTGATATTTAGGGATCATCTAATTATCGTAATTCTTCATAAGTAGAAATAATAAAATTACAGTGCGTCCCATATTTATAATCGAGAGAAAGCTGATGTCCCAGCCAATTTATTGTGGCATAAACAATCATTTAAAAATAAAAATACACACTGGTTGTTATGAGATATTTATATTTACCTTTTCTATATTTTGGAAGATGTTACTGTGCTGCTGTGACGTCAGTATGTGGTGTCTCAGGGGACGGGAGAACTTCTGGATTCCTCTGTGCATCACATCCACAAAGTCCTGCTCACACTCTAGTAGTGATTGTAACGCCGCCTGCTGAATACTGCAGGAACTGTGCTCTTCACTGGAGAGTGACAGATCGGGGAAGGTGGCTCCACCAGACGGAGAGCTAGGCAAGCTATCACTATCACTGTGATGGCTGTACGCCCCACAATGACGAGATATAGTACCCTCCTCACTCACCAGATAACAGTCAGGTGCTAACGTGGTATCATCCTTATTGATGGTTGTCATGGATACATGTTAAAACAAGAGCGCTTATATGACTTGCAGAGCTGACTCTTTCTGGTATCATTGTGACTCATGTCCGTTTGTCTATGGTTTCCATGGTGACTCATGTCCGTCTGTCTATGGTTTCCATGGTGACTCGTATCCGGCTGTCTATGGTTTCCATGGTGACTCGTTTTTGGCTGTGTTTTTATGGTGACTTATGTCAGTGTGTACATTATATCCATGGTGACTAAGTTTATGACTATTACTGTGAGGCATATCTTGTTCACTAATGTATCCACGGTGATTATGACTTGATATGCTGGAAAAGCTTCTCACAGTCTGTGTACACGCCGTATCATTGGTGATAAACCTGGCGCCTTGTTGCCATGGCAAATGATTTTCTATATTTCTGGTGGTTGACGTATTGCTTCTTTTTTCTTGTAATTTATAGTAATAACTAGACTCATGCCTCCTTTCTTTACAACTAGACTCAGCTGTCTTTTCTTCACTAGACTCGCACCATTGCTCTTTACAACTAGATTCACTCCTCCATCTTTTCTCTGTGACTTTCACAATATTTTCGTCAGCAGGCTGCACGCTGGATGTCGTGTTTTCGTCATAACACGGATCATCACTCTCGCCATCTGGTGAGTGTTTCCTATCATGGACCTTAGTCAGCATCACCTGGCGACCAGGACGGTAAACCTCAAGCAATACTGCCCTGTTTGAATTCCTGTTCAAAATGACATCAAATGCTATCAAAACAAGAGCGTTTCACATTGAAATATTTTGAGTGAAAAAAACAGTACTGAGAGTTTTTAGTTCATGATATTCTGCCTTTTCATCATCATCCAGTCCATGTAATGAATGCACTTAATTCAGGTATGAATGAGTTCAGGAAAGACAAATAACATCGGCTGCTGACTTCAAAAGGAAGCATTTGTTGATGTTTGTCAGAGAGTTTAACAAAAGATAGACATCACCCAATGTTTAATCTATGCAGAACTAGAGCAACAATGTGTTCAATAATTAATACCATACGTGTACGATTTAACACAGTGTACAGACATTGTTAGTTGCAGAATTACTGAAAATGATATTTAATGTCAACGTGTTTCAATATATATTTAATACGTAAAAAAATATATTTGCTTCAAACAAAAGATTTAATATATACTTAATTAGCATGATTAAGGTCAAATCACTTATTGATGATATGGACGACAGATTGAGCTGTAGATGTGGATACATCAGCATCATCGATGGAGATGGTGTGGTCTCCTCTCATCAGACCTGCTGCAGCAGCAGCTCTAGCATCCTTCACACGGCTCACCTTGACGGGCCAGGATCCACGGACTATAAAACCAAATCCTGATGACCGGGTCTGTAGAAGCACCTGGTGCGAGAAAATAAGGTACAAATAAGGAATAGCTTTTAAACAAGTAACATATAAGAAATAAGATTATGTGTCTATTTTTTATTTGTTGTATATTGTATCCTTTATTCGCCAATTGATCTAACTTAATGTTTTTTTCACTCACCGTATGTTGTGTCTCACTCACGCGATTCACAATTTCAAGTGAGTGAATATGATTTACAATTGAGAAAATTAGTTTCCAAATATTTTTATATGTTGCTAATCAAAGAAACATGCAAAGTTTATTTTACAACGCAAAGTAAATATTGAATCCCTGTATAATCCTTATTTATAATGTACGAGTTCATGATCAATTTTCATCACGTTATATTTTTATTTCCAGCATGCTGACTTACTTTGTGAGTCTGTTGCTTTTTGTCAGAATCCAGACTTTTGCTGTCGTGTAAGGTGCTGTAGGAGGAGCCAGGGTCCAGACTGATATCAGACTTGGACGGTGAAGACCTGATCTACCGTGTGGTGGAAGTCGAAGCAGCAGAAGCAGATGGTGGTGTTTGAGACTTGAGCTGTTGTCCCTCAATATCCAAGTTTTCAGGTAATAAATAAAAACTGTCGTCCAGAAACTATGAACATACAATAAGATAATATGTAATGATTTTGTCCATATTTTACTATATCTTTCAAAAGAGAAATACAGATGTTTAAAAACACATGATTATTTTGTAAGTTCACCTGTTTCTTATTTTTGCACAAAAAGTGTTTCAATCCAAAGAATTTGCATCCAATTGCTTTGGTCAACGGAGCCTTTTTCTTTCCACAGCGTGAGTTTTGTGAAGCAGTGAGAACCATCTGTTAATAGGTTAACAAGGATTATAATATCAGATAAAAAGTGACTAAAATAGTATTAGTCCTAATAGTCTGAACAATAATTAGCATATTTCATATCATAAAACAATAACTACTTTATTTAATAAGGTAAGCGAATCACTATTGATCAACTCAGGTTTGAATATACAAACGTCTGATCACTTTCTGTATATAAGTGATGCAGTTATACACATGATACTTAAAGATGTGGTGAAAATAGGTATTAATTTCACTCCAAGTTTTATGAAGTTTAAGGGGACTGGAGTCTGTTCCACCAGATTCTGCGGCTTTTCTCGGATTATTTTTTCATCTTCCCCTAACATCGCTGAAAATTTGGTGAAATTTTGTTGTGTATTTTGTAAATTAGACCATTTGGCATGTAATAGAATTCTTGTTTCACAGCTATGCTGTTAAAGAGAGCTGTAATTTTGAAAAAAGATAGCGATCAAGCAAATTGAAAAAAGGCTACTCCCAGGATCTGGTGAAACAGACTTAGTCCACCATCTCATTTTGGTCAAATACAAACCTTGCCAGGTGCATCAATACTCATTCAGTCATATATTTTATTGTTGAAATATTTTAGTTGAATAATATATTAACAATAAAAATACAATTAACCGGGGAAGATTACTTTTTAACAACCATGACTAAATATAATATTAAAATACATAAATATATAAAATAGATCAATACCTTATTGTGGTCAACCGTATCCCTTGTATATTAAAGCCGCTATCGTAAATACCTTCTGGCGTTTAAATATATGTCTTATATATAATATAGCGCATGTATATCAGGTTTAGGCCTAAACCCAGAGCGCCTCTGTTGAGTGTGCCCTAATCTCGCGGTTCAGTGAACTATATACCCATGGAGGTCGACAGAGTGATTCTACCATGTCAATCTCTGATTGGTCAACAAGCCGGGGGCGTACCAGTCAGTGACGACCCCCCGCGAGGGTTATCATGTCTCATGTAAACACATTAAACCCCTAGGGCCGTGACTTCCACTATTGGAATACTCTGGTTTCTTAGCATTTTATTATTATCCCCACAAAGCAGTGCTGTGTTTTCTTTTTCTATTTGTGCCAGCATTTGTCATCTAATAATAATTTATCATGTTGTTTGAGTATGATTTTTTACATGTTATATTTTCGAAAATATTTCAATATTTGCAACACCAAAGTTTAGAAAAAAATATCCTTTAATATTGCAGTTCCTTACTATTTTTATAAAATATATAAAAATTATTATATAATATCACTAAATATATTTGAATACAATTAGAATTTTAAATATATATTTATATAAATTTGAGAAACCAAAAAGATATTTGTTGAAATATATTATCAATTTATTGTCTAATTAAACAGTAGCAAAATCTCGTAATAGGTGAAAAGTGATGACATATTCACAAATTACCACATTATGTATTTTCTTGTCAATACGATTGGCCCTTTGAACTGAAGATGTCCCACCGATCTTCAGGGTGTTACAATGTTCAGTTACCCCTTCTGGTTCCCACCGGGGGCTTCACACTCCTAGGGTGCCCCTCTTAATACGTCTGTCAACTCAATCACAGTCAGCGCCTCTACCGCCTTTACAACGTCCATGTAATATCACCCACTAAAGCAGGTCGTCCAGCCAATGACTAGTTACCGCCTGTATTTTGCCAGATTTACATTTTCACAAATTAATTTGGAAAAAATATGCGTATCATGTAAAATCACTGATCATAACGACCTTAACTTTCACCTTCAAAAAATTAAAAAGAAAGGAGAGTTCCAGCGTTAGGAAATTCTATGGTAGAGCAGGTAGTTTTGGATCTAATATTCATGATTGCATAACTACATAAAGCGATAATGATGTCATTGCTGTTCTATATTCCTTGTCTATGATGACATAATTCTATGTTTACTGAGCTACGTAAGTCATTCGATCGTCTCCCTATAGACTGCTTGCACGAGTTTGCGCGTGAACAGTTTGTCTGATTAAAACAGTTCGGCGTTGCTCACTGTGTGGCGTGTTGTTATTGACAAAGGTGTATTTCATAATTACGTGATATTTTAATGTCCTAAAATAGACTGCCTGGTTGAAATATAATATTATTTGTGACGTTATCTCTTCAAATATAACAGCTTACTTCAAATATAAGTTAGAGCTGGTAGATTTGTATAAAATATATATGATTACATAACGACATTAAAACGACAATACTTATTGTAAAGCTAACAAACGATTTCTAGTTTTATAATGACAGGTATAGTTACAATAATAGGTAATTCCCGGAACATAATGCTATGTTTGCTGAGTTAAAGGTGATCTATCACCCCTTATATGGTATGAATAATTATGTCCTTATATGGGGTGATTGACTATCATGTGACCCTCTCAGAGGGTCACATGATAGCCAATCACCCCATATATGGGGTCGATTGGCTATCATGTGACCCTCTCAGAGGGTCACATGATAGCCAATGACCCCATATAAGGAAACGCTTGTGCCCATCTTGTGGCAACTTTGATCTATTTGTCACAAATTTATTCATACTATATGAGGGGTGATAGATCACCTTTAAGTGACGAAGCTGCAACGTCTCAACCTTTAAGATAATCATAACTCCAGCACAATAACTCTCTCGTTACGTCTCTAATTGCCCAGATTTGCATTTTACGCAATTTTAGTTGAAATCAATTATGCGCATCATGTAAAATCACTGATCAAGACAACCTTGACAATAAGCTTCAAAAAGAATGGAGAGCTATGCAGTTAAAAGCGCTATAGTAGAGAGAATATACTTATAAATATTATACATATCATGATTACATCACGACATCAAACGATAACCGTAGATGACATTGCTTTTCTAATTTTCCTTCTCTATGATGACAAAATTTGCTACGTAATGCATTCGCATTAGTCATATTCACGTCAATATTTTAATGTTCTAAAGTAGACCACATGGTTAAAATATAATATTATTGATGCCGCTGTGTCCGTACATGTATGTTAGAATTAAATCAGAGTTGTAGACCTAATATCCCACCGTTTACAGTTTCAACTTGGTTAAAAGTGTTCTTACAATACCAGAAATCAGTAGTTTTCATCACAGTACATAATGCTATGTTGTAAGTGGCGTAACGTTAGCTCCTTGAAATTTTAAATAATAATATCAGAACGTGGCTACCGTGATAATTAACGAGAACACTAATTATTTTGATTTTTTCAATCCTCTATTGGCCCTTTCAGCGCGGGGACCGACGTCAGAATCTGACGTCGATAGCCGTCAGATCCTGACATCTTTTGTCGATCCCCGCACTGAAAAAGTAAAATATTTATAATGGCCGTAAACCCATAACATTTAAATAAACCGGAAAGAGCTAACTAAGACATGGTGATTTCAAATTGAACAAACTTTGGTCTCTTGGTTTATATAAAAAATATTTCAGCGCTCGAACGGTTAAAAACATAATCGCTGGTCTGTTTTATTCATAAGGGGTGATTAACCCTTTCAAGCCTGAATTCACCATGGTCATCTCCATCCACTAAAGCCGCGAATTGCTGTCGCAATTCTCGACTTGTAGTGGATGAAGATGACTCGATGTGGTTTAAAAATTTAAGAAAATTGCCATGTACTGGTAAACCAGTTTCAAGTAAATTTTCCTTCTAAATCACTTTGCTGTAGGAAAATTAGGTCTGTTCTCGGGAATGTAAAGTGATGCTTTAATGCATCGTGAGGGCTTAAAGGGTTGAGAGATAAGATGACTGATGGAGTGTTCAAGAAGTCGGTGAAAAGGACGTTGTTGTAAAAATATAACAGCAGTTGACGTAGGTCACCTGCTGTGATGAACCAGTCAAGGCGAAAACAAGGTTTAGGCCTAATTGTATTGATCTGTAACCATGATAAAATGTGAATCGAAATGTTGCATAATATAAAATGTGATAATAGTCAGCACCTTGACTCGTGCATATAAGACATTACCCCTAGTTGTAAAGATAAGAAAACAATTTCTGGACTTGTAATAATGAATATAGTTACAACACAAGGTGATTCCCAGAACATAAATGTCATGTTTGCTGTACGCCAATAACATGGTATAGGTGTTCAAATGAAGTCGAAACAGGGAACTAAGACATTTATGATGACTTCAAATTAATGAATGCTTTGGACTCCTTTGTGAAATACAAATATATTTTAGCGTTTTAAGGTTTAAGTGACGTAGCTCTAGCATGTCTAACGTCTCAACCTTTTAACCCTTTAACCGCCAAATTATTCAATTGGAATTTTTACCCACTTGAAGTTGTGTCTCGCTGACGCGATCCACAACTTCAAGTGAGTGAAAATTATTCATATTTGGCAAAATGGGGGTCAACTGTTTTCAAATATTGCTGATTGATGTCACATTTTCTCTTTGTCACATGTTTAAAAGGTGGTACTTAATGTGCTAATAAAAAATGAAAACCCCAATATATGAGACACCGGCAGTTGAAGGGTTAAAAAATCACAGAACGTGGATTTTGTTATAATTAACACTAAATGTTTCGATTTTTCAATCCCCTGATTACCTAGTCATTGCTATATTCTGTTTTATCGTTCATGTAATTAAGATATAAAATGATTGGGTGAGTGTTCAAGTGGACGGTGAAAAGGACGTTGTTGTAACAACATCAGATCAGTTAGCGGAGATCACATGTTGTGATGAACCAGTCAAGGCGAACACACGGCATAATTGTATCTGTGTGGGTTTAAGACATTAACTGTAACATTGCTCTTCAAAAAGAGTAGTTGAGACCATATAGTATCTTCAGTTTTAAAACCCGTGCTCAGGCTGCTACGTCAATAAATGACGAGATTCCACTTTTATCTGTAGCTATGACATTAACTGTAATATTGACATAGAGCTGTCCTGGGGAAAAAGTCATATAACGTGTTCTGGAATATTCTAAAAAGAACAGTTACAGCACAATAAATATACTGCTTTGGGGATCAAAATAACCCAACTTAGATGATAATGTGTGACGAACTTGAGAGTGAATGACTGGACTAATGTTGAAGGGTGGTGATCCTGGGGTGCTAGAATGTCCTGGCACACATACCAGTTCTAAGCACGTATTGTTTCACCCTCCCCCCTCCCAGAGTGCCCCTCTCATGTTGTCAACTCGATGACTGTCAGCGCGTCTACCGGCAATATTACGCAATATTTATGTAATATCACCCTTGAACAATGTCGTTAACCTCATTCAGCGCCTGTACTAGTACCGTTTTCATTTTACAGATTTGCATTTTTGTAGTTTTATTTCCAATTAATTATGTGACGTCGCATAATCTAACGATCTTATCATTGAACTTCACAAAGAACCATTGAGAATTTAGTATCTTCAGATCGCTGTGAAGTAAATGAATGAAGAGAAAATGTATATGTCATTTCCAATGCTAGCTGTAGATATGATTTCAAAAACCCAAAAGCCTTTTTTAATTAGTATTGTTATGTCCTGTTGTCCTTCATAATAAGTAGATAAATTATCATTAATTAAATACGAGTTTGTGTTTATATTAATTATATCAAACGATGCATAATTATTGTTGTAATCGAAGATAATAATACAGATTCATCATTCAGATGTATGTTAGTTGTTGAAGTGTTACAGTGGCACTACGAAACACTCGGTATGAGTGAAGCGTGGCGACCAGAGAAAAAGCTGTATCAGCATAGATATAAACTATATAAGACAAATTAGGTCATTTTTAACTATGACATATATAATAAGCCTGAGCTAAGTAAAATGGTGAATTCCAGAGCTAAATGAAATGGGACAAGGGCAGCATGGCACCGATATATGTATATTTTGTCAAATTAATTAATTAATGAATACATAAATGGGGTTTTAAGGCACGTGCATGTGTAGGGCTTGTGTAGGGCTTAACTGGGTCAGGAGAACCGCCTGACGATGGTGAGATGAATGAGATGACACTTCCCTCCAGACACAGGATTCGAAATTCGAACCCTGGCAGTCTATGGCTGAGCACGATACCTCTCGGTCACGGAGGATTCCCACAATACTGAATCTCTACGAGTGAGCAGCGAAGAAACATTTGTTTCTTTGAAACCTTAATGCCACAGCTAGCGGGGGTCGGACCCGCCATCTATTGTATCCCTAACTCAGGTTTATCCGTGGAAAAAATATTGGAAGCTAATTTCAACTGACTCGGGTGAGTATGATCAATTTCTAAAAAAAAGTAAGATTTGTTTATTAGAGAAAATTCAAAATGTCCGCCACCGGCACATATCGCCCTCTAACTTTAGAAACATTTGCAACATAATATTGTGTTAGTTTTCTTTTTTCACGAATTATTACATAAAAATGAAATTTTTGAAGTTATTTGAACATTTTGTAATCCCCCCCGCACATATCGCATTCTATCTTTTAAACCACTACTCTAGTAGCTGATGCTGGACTGGTTTTCCATGCACTTTTATATCCAGTCCTAAACTCTTCAGAAATAAACTAAATTGAAGGCCATTGAACAATTTTCGGTTGGTGACGCATTTTCCACTGACGCGGAAATATGTAAAATATCCCCGCCTCCATTTAAGCGATTTACCACCGCCATGCAGGCCTTTCAAAGCAGGGCCCCGTCCTTTGTTTAGATGGTTCCAGTCAAAGTGGATTAACTCACTGAATCACAGAAGACACGTGGGCGTTCATACAATCATAATTAATCCATTGTTAAACAATTAAACACTTAAATGACTTATGTAACTTGTGTCGACAATACTCGAAAACCACGAGTAGGGATTCCTAAAAGTAATACTTAATTAATTAATTAATTAATTAAATCGTTAATTAAATGACAATTACGTTGTATTTTACTGTATAGTTGAGGATCTATATATTGTTAGTGAGTGATTATTCACCTTCAGACTAATTACTAATTATTTTACAAAATAATAAGCAGTACACTGAATATGTATATCTAATCGCTATTTTCTACTTCTTGAGCTCACTATATTATGCATGCATTGCGAAACGGACCAAGTATTTCTAGCCTCATTGCATTGAGAACAAATGTATTGTCCTCCATCAAGTTCACTTGTTTGAGTATATTGAGTTTTGATAACGTATATTTTGTCCGTAATTGTGATGTTTTTGAAGGATACGTGCCTTATTTTGCCTAATAATATGTGATAGTTAACAAAACTAATATGTTTAACTTTGACATAATTACTTAGCTGTTATTATTCTTTAGTGGCTTAAACGATAAAATCAGCTTATTTGACATTACCCAATGTGTTGAGTTGGACTGTGCAAGAATGGATAATTGTCTTCACTTTGTTGAATCATTGCGCCTCCGTCTGATTGAACTAACTGACTGACGACACGTGTGGCGTTCACACTAGCATAATTAATCCATTGTCAAACAATTAAACAATTAAACACTTCAAAGAACCTGTGACAAGAAGTATTCTTGCTATAAGACCACGGTATCACAGCAGTTCGATTGCTAATTTTTGTAATGTAAAGATGCTCAATTATGAAGTGCACTTTGATATAATGGAAACTTCAATATATATAGCATCTATATTCTCACGATATTTGACAACAGCTAATAAATGAATAATTATTTGTCTAAATTTATTTTATGATTTTTATTTCGAAATAAATTTGTAGGTGTATTTTATATTTACATTCTACACTGTAGCTTATAGTCTATCGTACTATATGTTTTATGTCTTTGTTTTGTTGTATATTTAGGCCACTGTGATCAATTGCTCTATTTTAGATAACAAACAATTACAGAAAACAATATTAGACCTATTTTCGGAAACGGTAATAAGGAGGATGAAAATAACATAGCTGAAAAGTTGTTTTTATCTCCTCAAATGAACCCAATACGCGCGTTTGACAGAAAAAAATGTGTTTTTTGTTGGAAAATGTGCATCTTCAATGTAATGCGCGCGCTCATCTAAAACAGAGAAAAAACATAGTGGTCTTATCAGTGTAACAGGATGTAAGTCAGAAATGAGTGAATGGAAATAGTAAATCAAATGTATTATATTTGTTAATAACTTAAAACCTGAAACAAGGGTACCATGTTGAAAGGTTAATGACAATTGACGACTAGAAAGGGCGCAGCTGTCACGTGATTAACTCCACGAGACGTGAGTTCACAGGAGAGCTCACAGAGTAAATCACTCCATTGTCAGACTATTATGATTTGAAGCGTTCTGATTCAACCTGTGTCAACAGGTGCCTAACCCTTATGGCTCTACGAGACGTGTTCAGCTGAATTATATATTTTTAATGCAACAGTAAATATAACTTTCTAATGAGAATTACTACAACTCACAAGTATTGAGATAAATTATGAATAAAAAAATAAAAAAATAAAATTATATTCTATAAAATACACAATATATTTATTTAAGGCATGCTATATGTTTTCACAAATTAAAACAAATATATGATATTGAAAATTAGATGGGATCGGATTGGTAACAAGACATATCCGTGATCTACATCATTTCCATATTTAAATTAATTATAGACAAATGTGATGTCAGTCAACGTGCATAATATGAATAAAAACATAGCCCAGTGAAGGTCTATGCTAATACTGGCCATGCTACTTAAGACGTTAATTGATCGATCTAAAGCCGATGACTCGTGGTCAATAAGGTGTTAATTGCGGACGATTCACCAGAGGGGGTGCACATGTATTCAAGGGGGAGGGGGGGTAATCACAGTTACCACACTGACCAGAGATTACACACAGATCTAGAGAATCATCATCAGATATATAAAGACAGATTCATCAACTGTCATCACATCAACTGTCCTCTAGCAATTACTGCAACAGTCGACATTTCTAATGTCGCGCTGTATAAGCCAGTAGCAGGGTAGATTTAACCAACCATGCACACAGCTCAATGCAAAAAATTTGAAATTAATTACTTTTTCAACAGACGGGCCACTAGCCCTTTAATTTCAAGCGATTCTTAGACATTCATAATCATATGGAAGTCTAATTAAGCTGCAAAATTCATTTCAACTGCTTTTCATATTCAGAGAATAAAATTATAGTTCGAGATGGAGATCAGAGATACGAGGATAGCAAATGGCTTATTTCAACACCTCTTTCTTTAAACGACCCTTGGAATCCCAAGGTCATCAAATTCAATTTCAGCTTTCCAGGTTCCAGTCCTCCTTTCCACCCAGACATTTTGTATACAGAAGGAATTGGTAGGCTAAAAAGGGCTCACTAACAAGAGATCCTAATGCCATTATCTCACTCTCAGCACCCTTCGGGTGCTAGGGTTCTACACACTGTCATCACATCTCTTATCGCTTTTCTTATTTGGTGACTTTAATGCACTGGAGTCATAGTGCACTGATACACATTTTATTTGGTGACGTTAATGCACTGGATGTATAGTGCACTGATGCACAATTCATCTTAAGAAGGTAAGCATACATCATCACATTCATTGTTATGACTTTGTGATCATGCCGTAGATTTAGTTAGATCTCCGTTCTCTTGATATTTAAGTATTGCGGTTCAGCATATCAGTGAGCAGCAGTAAAGTAGCATCCGATACATTAATTCATTTTATCATATCAGTGTGATGCATTTGTTAATTTTAAAATACTTTGTGAACAGTTTTGAGCTGTGGTATAAATTCTACAAAAAAAAAAGTTTTTTTCAAACTGTAATGCTTTTTCAAAGCAAATACAAATCTAATATGAAACTGGAAAACACTTCCAGAGGTTAGAAATACTATAAGCGGTGCATTTACAACTGGATACATAATTTAGATTTAAAATAAAAAGTTTAACAATGCTCCATTTATTTGATCTAATTTTAGTTTTATTCAAAGCTGAAACTAGAATTAAAAATTGAAAAAACACTTTCATCCACCACAAAATTACATAAATTATTTGAACGATTCCCACATTTTAGTCTTAGAGTTGTACCAACCACAAGTGAGTAATGTTCAGTGGTGACGTGTTTTGACAATCACTCACACTTTCAAATGAGGATGTTCAGCTGATGAGAGTGTGAATACATATACCACACCTGGTGATCAAACTTGCCATCACTTACTGTGAGTCCCGCCTGACATCTCGTGTCCACGTGGGCGATGATGTGATTGTTGGTGGTGATGTCAATCGCAGAATAAAACATGCCATAAAGATGGCAGACATATTTACTACAGTTGCTGTTTTGTTCTTGTTGCTTGAGTATAAATCATGTACAATGTAAGTCAATGCTACCAGTAATCCACATTGACCTCAGACAGAGCAGATCTATCACATTCCTTATGTGAAATCTACAATAATAACTGACTAACTGAAAACCTTGTCTGTTTTTAGTAAAGCAAACGCCAGATCTCACAATACAGTCGCTGACTTGTCCAGTATATGTTTAAGGTGAGGCAGAAATAATTACCTTTTTATCACTTTGTTTCTATTTAAAGATGAGTTCTCAGTTTGTCAGGATTAATCTTACATTTCGCGGACATAAAAGTTAATTATAATCCACGAGACAACATGATTATCATCATTCTGCCGTCTGTAATTGTTTGCAGACATCAAAAAGTTAATCCATTCTATTGTGATTACGTTCACAAACCACAAATACATTTACTTTCCAGGTAAATCACCCCTACCCATGACCCCCCCCCTCCTTTTTGAACAATCATCTACAATTTTCATAACATCGTGTAATATGGTGGGTTTTTTTTATTTGAATAACGCTTCAGCGATCAAGAGGTCAATTATCAACATATACCTGTTACAGGTTCCGGGAACTAAGGGTCTCACCATATTCATTAATCATAGCGTAAAAAACACGATCCTTCATTTTTAAAATTATTTTTCACATATTTTTAAAAAATAACAATTGTATGATTCGCACACCGAAGACTAAATAAGCTATGCTTATATACCAGTAAATAATTTACTCATCATTATAGATTATTTTCATATCAAATCACATAATATTATGTTTTGTCAAACAATCTTTCTCAGCAAATAAATAGAGTGTTCATTTCAACCCTTTAAGCGTGCCAATTGCCGTTTTAACATTTCTGATTGTTACTCAAAATGAAAATTGGTTAAAGCGCGGGGATCGACTTTAGACGCCAGAATCGACGTCTATGGACATCAAATTGGGCGTCTATTGTAGAACCATAATATAGGCATTCTAAATATGGTGATTTCAAATTTAAATAAACTTTTTGTTTCTTCGTTTATATAAAGACACTCAGCGCTTTAAATGTTAAAGGGTTGATTTTAACATACACCTATTAGCAGCTTCAGTAACTAAGGTGTCAATGGCCTCCACTATAATTACACAGCATATCGCACCAGACACATACAAAGCCTTCCAGTCCAGGACTCGATCATTAATCTCTTGCCAGGTTTGTCTGTCGCCTGAACCTCTGTGATCCAGTGGATTCACAAATTCACACACTACTATTGATCCAACTTCTCTATCATAAAACACAGAGATGTTAAAACTCAGAATAACTTGATGAAAGACAAAGACCTGAGCTATAATGCTGTGAACAGGGGGGGGGGGGGGTATCACTAGATTTAGGGGAGCAAGAGCTCTATATATAATGGGTATCTCGCCACAACATTCAGTACACATCATTTGACTATTGTCACAAACACGTACGCAGACATTTATGCTACACACATACCTATGTTGATGATAGCAGTAGATTTTGAAGTTGTTTATCTACAGCGGATCAAAAATAAAAAAATTAATTAGAGGTATTCTTTTTATTAACCATTGTTATTGCGTTGATAACGTATTATTATTATTTAATCTTATATAAATTCTGTTCAATTTTCTATAAATTTGGCTAATATATTATTTACATTGCTCTTCACAGATGGCGCTCAATGAAGCTTCAACAAAAACCCACTGCAAGACAGTGGCGCCACTCAGCAAGACAATAGGATGCAAGTTCTTGGCATTAAAACGATTTATTACCAAAAAGAAGAAAAAGGTAAAAATCAGTTTACGATATAATTCTTATATTTACTTATAACTTGCAATAATTATTGATTTTTAAAGATTCAATTATATTAAGGTATTGTATAATGTCTGTCAATAACAGCCTGATTGTTTTTACAGACCATGGATAGCAGTTACTATACCATGTCTGAAGATCAGAGCAAGGAACAACCGTTGATGTCACAAAACACACCACCCTCTTCTGCGGCTTCCACACGGTTGATCAGGTCTTCACCTTCCAGGTCTCAGTGCGATGAGGTCAGTCTGGATACTGACTCTCTTTACAGCACCATCCCAGAAACAAACATTTATGCTTTCAACAAAAACCTTCCAACTCGCCATGTAAGTATAAAACGTATTATTTGTTTGAACATTGCACTATCTTAACATCTATTCCACAACAGTTATATTCCGTTTTGTAGACTGCTTCAATTTAATTTCATTTATTGCTTTTTCCAGGTGGTAGTACAAAGGAAGTCTTGCGGATTTGGTTTCACAGTCCGTGGATCCTGTCCTGTCAAGGTGAGCCGTGTGAAGGATGCTGGAGCTGCTGCTGCAGCAGGTCTGATGAGAGGAGACCACATCATCTCCATCAATGATGCTGATATATCCACATCTACAGCTCGATCTGCCGTCCATATTATCAAGTGAGTATCATCTAATAAAGATATGGCTCAATACTAAGATAAGACGAAATGTACTATGTTGATGGTAGGTGTCTCTTATGGCCTCTTATGCTAACACAAAATCAACTAATGCGACTTAAATTAATAACTTGGAGCGGCTGCCTGAGTCTTATGATAAAACAATATCAAATTACATTTTACACCTGCTGGCAAGAATTATACCTTTTAGCCAATCACATATTTCATTTCTTATCAACAGGAAATGCCAATAATAAAAGACAATAAAATAGCTTTTAAAGTGTATTCGTCCATTCCGGTAACTTATCTCATTATTTTCTACAGAAAATGCAAAGGGAGCGTGTTGCTGGAGGTTCACCGCCCTGACCACCAGGTGGTGCTCTACAAAGGCTCACCAGATGGCGAAAGTGACGCCTCGTGTTATGACGAGAACACACCACCTAGCGACCAACCTGTGAATGAAAATGTAGAGGAGCTGAAAGAAGAAATGAGGCGTCAGTCTACTTGTTGCCAGAGGAAGCAGGTCCAAGAAGTGAGGGAAACAACTACAACCACCAGTAATATGACACATACATCACCATGGAAACACAGAGTTAGTCTCATCACCAAGGAGACAGTGTGTACACAGACAGTGAAAGACACAAATGTGGTCTACAAATCTCAAAGCTCTTGTCTTCATCGCGTATCCATGACAACCAGTGAAGATGATGATACCACGTGGGCACCTGCCTGCCCCCTGGTGAGTGAGGAGGGTACTATAACTCGTCATTGTGGGGCGTACAGCGATCACAGTGATAGCGATAGTTTGTCTAGCTCTTCTTGTGGTGGAGCCACCTTCTCCGATCTGTCACTCTCCAGTGAAGAGCACAGTTCCTGCAGTATTCAGCAGGCGGCGTTACAATCACTACTAGAGTGTGAGCAGGACTTTGTCGATGTGATGCACAGAGGAATCCAGATGTTCTCCCGTCCCCTGAGACACCACATCCTGACGTCACAACAGCACAGTGACATCTTCCAGAATGTAGAAAAGGTAACGATTATAATTACATTGATTATGATTACAGCATTCCAGGCTAAAGATAAGTTAATTGTTGAACTTCTCAAACGAATGTGTGGCATGTGTTCATGCTTACAACTGTGCGTACTCTGCTTTTCAGCATTGTGGCTAAACGTGTGATGAGAATAAACTGAGGTGTCCTTGTAAATAGGGTGTGGCTATGTAAGATATTTATGGAGGTGTGTTGTGCTGCTTTGATTAAACAGAAAGATTAATTAAACACAAAGAGGCAGAAATGGAACACAATATTTCACAATGTCTGCTTTCCATAGCTATGTTTCCTATTAGAATGAACAAAGGTCTCTTAACATTCACTTCATCGCAACAATGACAAGAGTCTTGTTTTTTTAATATTTCTTATTCTATAACTATTTTGCCAACGTTAATTGTATATAAGCTAACATTAATTGTATATAAGCAAATCATAACTATGTGGATAAAAAAATAACCAATTACCTTGATTTTTATTTTGCAGCTCGTGAAGATATCAGAGTTCCATATACAACGGCTACAGGAAGCCATGTCATCAGATGACGTCACACACTCCCTGGGTGATATTTACCAGTGTCGTGTGCGCATGCTCAGTGAGGGTTACTCTAGCTACGCGGAAGGCCTAAGGAAGGCCTTCGTCACTCTGGACAGTCTGCTACAACAGTCACAACTGACTGAATACCTCAACAAAATGGCGATGTGCAGCAAAGAGCAGCTGACACTGGACGAGTTTATACAAGAACCCCTCCTGGTGAGAAATTGATTAAGTAACATCAAATCATATTCCCAGCATAAAAATATGATATGCATCTCCAATGCCAATAAATATTTTCAAAATTAAATTAAAACCGAATACATATTTTTATGTATATAATACCTAAAATATTTTATTATTCATATTTCAGCATTTAGACCATTTGGTGAACCGTCTACAGCTTGCATCGCTTGTTACCCTGGCAACAAACGACGGTTTGCAGGAAGTGACAGAAGTATTAACGACTGTCAGCAGCGACATCTGGGAGAATATTCAGCAACTATAGTGACTTTTTATTTCATCATAAGGATTTTTCATGGGAAACTGCCATTAATATGGAATAACGGATGAACGTCTGGATATCTGAGGACAATACTATGAATATAGATGACCAGAGGAGCCTCCTCATATCTGAGAACAAAACTGTGAAATTATCACTATCTGCTTGGTGGATCCACAGGGGGAGGGGGGGGGGTCCTTACTCTTACTTTTCCAAAACTAAATTACTCAAAATTGATCAAAATTGCCAAGATATCGGTTGTTGACACTCTAAATTTGCTATAATTTAGCGTGTCAAACACTCCATATATGAGCTAAGAAGATTGGCAATGGCACCTAAATTTCTGAGGGGAGGTTTCAATCAAAACCCTTCTTTTTATTTCTGGATCAGCCCCTGTTTTGTACAGTGTGAATGTGATGAGTCCGTGCATACGTCTTCTATATACATTACCATCTAATGTTTGGTATTTATTTACATGGATTTATATATGGGATATTTGAACATCTGACCACTGAAATGTGGTGAGAAGATCAAGTCCAACATTGAATTAGAAATCTCTCAAGTGGCCATGTTGAATGGTCATTTGTAGAATGTGTTATTTGCTGTTACGTTAATTATTTATTTATGCCTGTTATTTTTTTGTTATTGTTTACGTTTTAAAACCAACATAAGGACACAAATAAATATACACAACACAAATATATACAAAGTGCAATAAACATGTTAGACTGTAAATGTTGATTCGTTGTGTTTTTTTTATTTATTTCCACTCACCTGTGGACGTTGACCATGCTGAGCATGCGTGCCATTGCATCATCCGCCTACAATGTTTACCCGGCGATTCATGACGACCCACCTACCTCAAGGTATTGTTTTGACGCTGACAAGCGAAATAATAAAATCAACAAAAGTAATATTTTCATTGGTAACGAAAATTTAAACAAAAAATACCTTACACCTTATAATTATATATCTTGTTAGTATCTCTCCTGTGAACATGGTGGAATGTTTTTTTTAATTTATAATAAAACTATAAAAATAAAAGATATGCAGAGAATTTGTCAATACTATACATAACCTATACACTATACGACATATTTTTTCTTCTGAGTGTTCGTGGAGTATGTGGAGTATTTGGCGTGTTTATGGTCAAGATCGCACTCATAGATTTGAATAAACCACACGTGAACATAGCATAGACCTACATGGGTATAATAATTTAACATAAAAACCGAGAGTCATCATGCCAGTTTATTTACACAGAGGTCCCTAATCTGGGACTAAGGGGCCGCTCAACAATAATTACACAGAGAGGGGGACGTTGCCTCGCCAGTCATGCAGGCGTGACTATGTGATCATGTCAATGGCGGCCTCGTCGAGTTAAGGTTGAGACCAGTGTATCGACGTTAAATCCACACAGGTTAAGTTCGTTTAAAAAGCGTTACGTAATTGTTGAACAGCCCCTAAGAGTGATTGCTATGTTGGCGTCAAGAAATGACCAAATTTGTGGCCCAAGTATGGTATTCTACCCCCTAATTTAAATAACAACTGAATGACCTCGGCTATTGGCTGATCTCGTCATGTGACAGATTCTTCTATTGGTCGGGGGTAGAGTATACATTTGGTCCGAATTTTTCAGTAATTAGAATGAATTATGTTGTTTTCACCTTTCCGACAGAATGAGTTGGGTTGTTTTACCTTCCCGGTGAATACATTATGATGTTTTACGTAAATATTAATTATTACGTTGTGATATCTAACTGAACCTGATTTGTTAGAAATAGAGAACAATGGAATGGTTAGCTATATATTCCTAGTTCCGACGTTTCGCATTGTTGCTTCTCGAGCATCTAGTAAACCCTTTCAGTGCCTAACGATACCGCGGTCTAAAGGTTTAGAAGCTTAACGAAACAAGAGACAAGACTTTAGAAGCGTAACGATACCAGAGTCTGGAGGTTTAGAAGCTTAACGATACAAGAGACAAGACTTTAGAAGCGTAACGATACAAGAGACAAGACTTTAAAAGCTTAACGATACAAAAGACAAGACTTTAGAAGCTTGACGATACCAGAGTCTGGATGTTTAGAAGCTTAAAGATACCAGGGTCTGGAGATTAGAAGATAAAGGATACCAGTGTCTAGAAGTTTAGAAGCTTAACGATACTAGGGTCTAAAGGTTTTGAAGCTTAACGATACCAGAGTCTGGGGGTTTAGAAGCTTTAGCGATACCAGGTTCTAGAGGGTTAGAAGCTTTAACGATACCAGGGTCTGGAGGTTTAGAAATTTTAACGATACCAGGGTCTGGATGTTTAGAAGCTTTAACGATACCAGGATCTGGAGGTTTAGAAGCTTTAACGATACCAGGGTCTGGAGGTTTAGAAGCTTTAGCGATACCAGGGTCTGGAGGTTTAGAAGCTTTAACGATACCAGGGTCTGGAGGTTTAGAAGCTTTAACGATACCAGGGTCTGGAGGTTTAGAAGCTTTAACGATATAAGGGTCTAGAGGTTTAGAAGCTTAAGGATAACAGGGTCTGTAGGTTTAAAAGCTTAAGGATACCAGGGTCTGTAGGTTTAGAAGCTTTAACGATATCAGGGTCTGGAGGTTCATAAGCTTAACGATACCAGGGGCTGGTGTTTATAACATTAACTATATCATCAGTTTGCAGGTTTAGAAATTCAAAAGAAAAACACGTACGAAGAACATGATTTGTTAAGCATTGATGATAAATAATCGGTTTTCGAACAGACTTGGAAGTCTTGGGAAATCTCCCCAACGTTTAAGTTGATGCAAAGGCAAAAAATATGGTTGAGAACAAATATATACATGTGTGTGTTTATTTATTTGTGATTCAACTATTGATCACACCAAAAAAACGTAAAGGATAATAAAAAATGATAAAACATGAAGTATAACATTAACATTGTAAATTAAACTCTTTCAGAACAGATATTAACTCAGACTATCAACTTGAGACGTATATTGGTATCAGTCCATATCACTCTCTATGTCGTGGTTTTTCACTAGGAGACGTACATTGATATCAGTCCATATCACACTCTATGTCGTGTTTTTTTCACTATGAGACGTACATTGATATCAGTCAATATCACACTCTATGTCGTGGTTTTCATTATGAGACGTAGAACAGTATCAGTCCATATCACACTGATGTACAAAATACAGGTTTCAGATTTTGTCCTAATTCAAAATCAGGCATTCTACTATATATACGTAGTATATACTATAGCTCATTTATGAGTACTCTGATATTACTCAGTATTTCTGTGACGGTCCATAGGCAGGAGTTGTTATGGTGCGTTGCCGAAGTGACCTGCAAAGCGTGCTGTAGATGGGCCATCAACTCATGAATATGCTGTTAGAAAAATAATAAAAACATTTGTAAACAAATATATTTTTAAAGAACAAATATTTTCTATGTTTTCTTTTGACATTTATTATAAATTGTAATGATATTCTGATCATGATCAGTGATACTTTCTTCTAATGTGTTTTAAAGTATGAATGTTATCCATTCTCACCAGGAGGGGTTGTTGTATAAACTCGTCAAGTGTCAGCTGCTCTTTGTTGGACATCGCCAGTTTGTTGAGGTATTCAGTCAGTTGTGACTGTTGTAGCAGACTGTCCAGTGTGACGAATGCCTTCCTTAGGCCTGCCGCGTAGCTAGAGTAACCCTCACTGAGCATGCGCACACGACACTGGTAAATATCACCCAAGAAGTGTGTGACGTCATCTGATGACGTGGCTTCCTGTAGCCGCTTCATATGATACTCTGAGATTTTGGTAAGCTGTTCAAAAGAAAAACATTACTTTTATTTTCCATAAATAATACATCACTGTTCTTGTGATTGTAATCCTGTGATATTTAGGGATCATCTAATCATTGTAATTCTTTATAAGAAAAGATAATAAAATTACTATAATCGAGATAAAGCTGATGTCTCAGCCAGTTTATTGTGGCATAAACAATCATGCAAATAATGTTTCTATCATTTAAACACAACACTTTGTATGACATATTTATAGTTACCTTTTCTATATTCTGGAAGATGTTACTGTGCTGTTGTGACGTCAGGATGTGGTGTCTCAGTGGACGGGAGAACATCTGGATTCCTCTGTGCATCACATCCACAAAGTCCTGCTCACACTCTAGTAGTGATTGTAACGCCGCCTGCTGTGTACTACAGCAACTGTGCTCTTCACTGGAGAGTGACAGATCGGAGAAGGTGGCTCCACCCCACGGAGAGCTAGTCAAACTATCACTATCACTGTGATCGCTGTACGCCCCACAATGACGAGATATAGTACCTTCCTCACTCACCAGAGAACAGTCAGGTGATAACGTGGTATCATCATTAATGGTGGTTGTCATGTATACATGCTGGAGAAAAGAGTGCTGATATGACGTGTAGAACTCACTTGTCTGACTTTTTCTGGGATCATTGCGACTCGTGTCTGGCTGTCTGTGGTTTCCATGGTGACTCATGTCTGGTTTTCTATTGTTTCCATGGTGACTCATGTAAGATTGTCTATGGTGTCCATGGTAACTCACATCTGGCTGTCTGTGGTTTCCATGGTGACTCATGTCTTGTTGTCTATGGTTTCCATGGTGACTCACGTGTGATTGTCTATGCTTTCTATGGCGATAAAGTGTATGACCATCACTTCGAGTCATATCTTGTTCACTAACGTATCCATGGTGATTATCATTTGATATGCTGGAGAAGCTAGTCACAGTCTGTGTACACACAGTATCTTTGGTAATAGAGCTGACGCCTTTTTGTCGTGGCAAATGATTTCCTACAATACTGGTGGTTGACGTAGTGCTTCCTGTTTCTTGTAATTTATGGTAACAACTAGACTCATGCCTCCTGTCCTTACAACTAGATGCATCTCTCTTTTCTTCACTAGATTCACTCCTCCATCTTTTGCCTGTGACTTTCGCAATATTCTCGTAAGCAGGCTGCACGATTGATGGCGTGTTCTCCTCATAACACGGGTCATCACTCTCGCCATCTGGTGAATGTTTCCGATCATGGACCCGCTTGTGATCAGGACGGTAAACTTCAAGCGACACTGTCCTTTCTGAATTCCTGTTAAAATGAACATCAAATACAATCAAAACAAAATATAGACGTTGCCCAATGGTTAAATTATGCAGAATTGGAGAAGCAATGTGTTTATTAATTATTAGCATTCGTCGGCGATTATAGCAAGGTGTACAGAGTTAGTTGTAGAGTTACTGAAAATGTTATTTGATGTCAACATAGAACCATAGCAAAACAATAACGCCATTGGAACGGGTTGGAGCACTTGTGTACATTACGTTGACATCATTTCACAAAAAGTTCGAATATATATTTAGTACGTCAAAAATATATTTGTCTTGAATAAACGTTTAAAGATTAGCTTTATTACCATGATTAAGGTCAAATCACTCACCTGATAATATGGACGACAGCTTGGGCTGTAGATGTTGATACATCAGCATCATTGATGGAGATGATGTGGTCTCCTCTCATCAGACCTGCTGCAGCAGCAGCTCTAGCATCCTTCACACGGCTCACCTTGACAGGACAGGATCCACGGACTGTCAAACCAAATCCTGATGACCGGGTCTGCAGAAGCACCTGGTGTGAGGAAAAGAGAGACAATTAAGGAATAGGTTCATGTGTATATTGTTTATTTCGTCCCCTTGGATATGAAAGGGTGTATCTGCCACTATACAAAGTGGCAGATACACCCTTTCATATCCAAGGGGACGATTTGTTGCAAATGTTACCCTTTACCCTTCCAGCGCGGGGACTGCACAGAAAGAAGTAAATTATTTCTATCGGACGTAGACCCATAACATATGTATTCAAATGAAGCAGAAAGTTCTAGCTAAGATATTTATGATGATTTCGAATTAATAAAAACACTTTGGACTCCATAGATTTATTAAACAAAAATAATTCAGCGCTGTAAGAGTTAATCACGATTTATCTAACTTAATGTTTTGTCACTTACCTTGAGTCGTGTCGCGCTAACGCGATTCACAATTTAAAGTGAGTGAAAATTATCTACATTTGACAACTTTGGTTGACAAATATGTTTTATATTTTGCTAATCAAAGAAACATTCAAAGGTTATTTGTATAACGCAATATAAATATTAAATCATTGTATATTCGCTATTTCTAAAGTAGGAGTTCACGATCAATTTGTTCACGTTACATTTATATTCCCAGCATGGTGACTTACTTTGTGAGTTTGTTGCTTTTTGTCAGAATCCATACTTTTGCTGTCGTGTAAGGTCTTGTAGCAAGAATCAGTGTCCAGACTGATATCAGACTTGTAAGTTGAGGACCTGATGAACCGTGTGGTGGAAGTAGAACCAGCAGAAGCAGGTGGTGGTGTTTGGGACTTAAGCTGTTTTGTCTCAATATCGAGGTTCTCAGGTACTAAACAGTAACTGTTGTCCAGAAACTACAAACATAGAATAGAATAGAATAAGATAATATAGAATAAGATAATATGTAATGATTTTCTCCATTTTTTACTATGTCTTTTAAAATAGAAATACAGATATTTAAAAGAACATGATTATTTTGTAAGTTCACCTGTTTCTTAGTTTTGCACAAAAAGTGTTTCAATCCAAAGAACTTGCATCCACTTGTTTTGGTCGACGGAGTCATTTTCTTTCCACAGCGGAAGTTTTGTGAAGCAGTGAGCACCATCTGTTAACAAGTTAACAAGAATCATAATATCAGATAAAACTGACTAAAGTAGTATCAGTCCTACTAGTCTAAGTGATTAAAGTAGTTTTAGTCATCATAGCCTAACAATAATACACATATAACATACCATAACACAAAAACTACTCTATTTAATCAGGTGAGCGAATCACCATTGATAAACTCTGGTTTCAACATACAAACGTATAATCACTTGCTTTATATTAGTGATGCAGTTATACAAATGATATATTCGGATGTGGTGAAAATAAGTATTAATTTTACTCCTAGTTGTATTAAAGCTAAAAGGGTCTAGCCCACCATCTAATTTAAGTCAAATGCAAACCTTTACCAGTTTCATCGATAGCCATTCAATTATATATTGTATTGTTGAAATACTTTCGTCAAATAATATTTTACCAATAAAAATACAATTACCCAGGAAATATTACACTGTTTCATAACCATGACCTAAATATAGTATTAGAATACATGTAAAATTAAACGAATATTTAAAATGGATTAATACCTTATTGTGGTCAACCGTGTCCCTCGTACAACAAAGCAGGTATTGTAAATACCTTCTTGCGTTTAAATATATGTCTTATATATAATATAGCGCATGTATATCAGGCTAAGACTTGAATGCTTCTGTTGAATCTGTTCCAATGTATCGGTTATGTCAACTATATACCTATTAAGGTGGACTGAGAGTGATTCAACCTAGTGAATCTCTGATTGGCCAACAAGCCGTGGGGTGGGGGGCGTGCCTATCAGTGACGACCCCCCGCAAGGGTTATCATGCCTCTTGTAAACACATTAAGTTCCTGACGCCTCCACCTTTAAAATACTGTGGCTTCTTACCATTTAATTGTTATCTCCACAAAGCAGTGGTTTATATATTTTTCTATTAGTGATAGCATGACTCATCTAATATTATTTAATCGTGTTATTGAGGTATGATTTTTTAGTCAGCGCTTGTCATGATATATTTTCGGAAATATTTGCAACACCAAAATTTAGGAAAAACATTTTTTTTAATTATAGCAAATTCGTCCAATTTGTATATAATATAAATATATTATTAATACATATTATTATAATATTATTAATATACATTATTATAATATTCGTTTTTATTATATAATATCACAAAAAAATATATTTGACTTTTTTTTTAAATTAAAATCTATATTTTAATAATTTCGCCCACCAAAAATATATTTTTGCAATATTATAAAATTTTATTTTCTGATAGAACGAAGACACAATAAAGAATGCATAACGTCGCAGTGATAACATGGGCATACTTTTTTATTATAAAAATGATATTATTACATTATCTATTTTTTTTGGCGATGTAATTATCTCTCCAAGTATATATTTTTGGCAATGAAATTATCTCTCCAAGTAGATCTTAGAAACCATTCCCTACGATATCGAAGTATATTGTTGTGATGTTAAACATCACACTTGTCATTGATTACAGAGCGTGACCGCTGTGATAAAAGGCGTCATCAAGAGAGCGTGACCTCTGTGATCAAAAGCGTCATCACTAATTACAGTAACTTAACTGGTCCACAAGACCACGTGAAAAAGACGGCGTTGTTATAAAACAATCCGTTAGTGAATGACACCTGCTGTGACGACATCTATTATGATTTGTTATACTAAAAAACATATGGTTATATGTGACTTGAATATAAGTGAATGTATTTACAGATGGGCTATTTCTAAAAAATAATTATTGCCTTCATGTTGAAATTAATTTGCACTGCACACCTTCAAAAATCCATTGATATATCATTGTCATATTTAAAGTATATTGTGATTTTGTTTTCTTTTCAATCAGAACATGGCTTGAAGTATAAGTGACTTTAATATAAGTGAATGTATTACAGAGGAGGTATTTCGTGGAAAATAAATTGGTATTGCAAGCCTTCTACAATTCAATACGATTGGTCCGTTGGACTGAAGATGTCCCATTGATCTTCAGGGTGTTACAATGTTCAGTTACCCTTCTGGTTCCCACCGGGGGCTCCACACTCCTAGGGTGCCCCTCTTAATACGTCAGTCAACTCAATCACTGTCAGCGCCTCTACCGGCAATGTTACACAACGCCCATGTAATATCGCCCACTGTAGCAGGTCGTCCAGCCAATGACTCGTTACCGCCTCTATTTTGCCAGATTTACATTTTACACAAATTAAATTGGAGAAAATCTGCGTATCATGTAAAATCACTGATCATAACGACCTTAACTTTGACCTTCAAAGACATAAAAAGAAAGGAGAGTCCCAGCGTTAGGAAATTCTATGGTGAAGCAGGTAGTTTTGGATCTAATATTCATGATTGCATAACTACATAAAGCGATAATGATGTCATTGCTGTTCTATATTCCTTGTCTATGATGACATAATTCTATGTTTACTGAGCTACGTAAGTCATTAGATCGTCTCCCTATAGACTGCTTGCACGAGTTCGCGCGTGAACAGTTTGTCTGATTAAAACAGTTCGGCGTTGCTCACTGTGTGGCGTGTTGTTATTGAGAAAGGTGTATTTCATAATTACGTCGATATTTTAATGTCCTAAATTAGACTGCCTGGTTGAAATATAATATTATTTGTGACGTTGTCTCTTCAAATATAACAGCTTACTCCAAATATAAGTTAGAGCTGGTAGTTTTGTATAAAATATATATGATTACATAAAGACATTAAAACGACAATACTTATTATAAAGCTAACAAACGATTTCTAGTTTTATAATTACAGGTATAGTTACAATAATAAGTAATTCCCGGAACATAATGCTATGTTTGCTGAGTTAAAGGTGATCTATCACCCCTTATATGGTATGAATAATTATTTCCTTATATGGGGTGATTGACTATCATGTGCCCTCTCAGAGGGTCACATGATAGCCGATCACCCCATATATGGGGTCGATTGGCTATCATGTGACCCTCTCAGAGGGTCACATGATAGCCAATGACCCCATATAAGGAAACACTTGTGCCCCATCTTGTGGCAACTTGGATCTATTTGTCACAAATTTATTCAAACTATATAAGGGGTGACAGATCACCTTTAAGTGACGAAGCCGTAACGTCTCAAACTTTTAAATAATCATAACTCCAGCACAATAACTCTCTCGTTACGTCTCTAATTGCCCAGATTTGCATTTTACGCAATTTTATTTGAAATCAATTATGCGCATCATGTAAAATCACTGATCAAGACAACCTTGACTATAAGCTTCAAAAGGAATGGAGAGCCATGCAGTTAAAAGAGCTATAGTAGAGAGAAGATATAGTAGAGAGAAGAATATTATACATATCATGATTACATCACGACATCAAGCGATGACCGTGGATGACTTTGCTTTTCTAATTTTCCCTCTCCATGATGACAAAATTTGCTACGTAATGCATTCGCCTTAGTCATATTTACTTCAATATTTTACTGTTCTAAAGTAGACTACATGGTTAAAATATAATACTATTGATGCCGCTGTGTCCGTACATGTATGTTAGAATTAAATCCGAGTTGTAGACCTAATATTCCACTTTATAAAGTTTCAACTTGGTTAAAAGTGTTCTTACAATACCAGTAACCAGTAATCAGTAGTTTTCATCACAGTACATAATGCTATGTTGTAAGTGGCGTAACGTTAGCTCCTTGAAATTTTAAACACTGTAGATCAGGTAATTTTCGCGTGTTTAAATTTTTTTACGAAGTTTAGAATTCGCGAATTTAATTTTTCTTCAGTAGCGCTATTATAATAATAATATTCGCGAGATCCTAGAATTCGCGAATTTGTCCTTCTCGCGAAATTCGCGAAAATTAGAACCTCGCGAATATTACCAAATCTACAGTAATAATATCACAACGTGGCTACCGTGATAATTAAAGAGAACACTAATTATTTTGATTTTTTCAATCCTCTAATAACCCTTTCAGCGCGGGGACCGACGTCAGAATCTGACGTCGATAGCCGTCAGATCCTGACATCTTTTGTCGATCCCCGCACTGAAAAATTAAAATATTTATAATGGCGGTAAACCCATAACATTTAAATAAACCGGAAACAGCTAACTAAGACATGGTGATTTCAAATTGAAAAAAAACTTTGGTCTCTTGGTTTATATAAAAATATTTCAGCGCTTGAAGGGTTAAAAACATAATCGCTGGTCTGTTTTATTCATAAGGGGTAATTAACCCTTTCAAGCCTGAATTTATCATGGTCATCTTCATCCACTAAAGCCGCGAATTGCTGTCGCAATTCTCGACTTGTAGTGGATGGAGATGACTCGATGTTTGCCTTTATGCATTAGCTTAAAGGGTTAAGAGATAAGATGACTGATGGAGTGTTCAAGAAGTCTGTAAAAAGGACGTTGCTGTAAAATATAAGAGCAGTTGACGTAGGTCACCTGCTGTGATGAACCAGTCAAGGCGAAAACAAGTTTTAGGCCTAATTGTATTGATCTGTAACCATGATAAAAAGTGAATCGAAATGTTGTAATATAGACCGCATTATTAAAAATGTGATAATAATCAGCCCCTTGCCTCGTGCATATAAGACATTACCCCTAGTTGTAAAGATAAGAAAACAATTTCTGGACTTGTAATAATGAGTATAGTTACAACACAAGGTGATTCCCAGAACATAAATGTTATGTTTGCTGTGCACCAATAACATAGTATAGGTGTTCAAATGAAGTCGAAACCAATAACATAGTATAGGTGTTCAAATGACATTTATGATGACTTCAAATTAATAAATGCTTTGGACTCCTTTATATATAACAGCAGTTAACGTAGGTAACCTGCTGTGATGAACCAGTCAAGGCGAAAACAAGGTTTAGGCCTAATTGTATTGATATGTAACCATGATAAAAAGTGAATCGAAATGTTGTAATATAGACTGCATAATTAAAAATGTGATAATAATCAGACCCTTGCCTCGTGCATATAAGACATTACCCCTAGTTGTAAAGATAAGAAAACAATTTCTGGACTTGTAATTATGAGTATAGTTACAACACAAGGTAATTCCCAGAACATAAATGTTATGTTCGCTGTACACCAATAACGTAGTATAGGTGTTCAAATGAAGTCGAAACAGGTAACTAAGACATTTATGATGACTTCAAATCAATAAATGCTTTGGACTCCTTTGTGAATTACAAAACTATTTCAGCGTTGTAAGGGTTAACCCTTCCAAGTCTGAATTTACCATTGTCATCTTCATCCACTACAAGCCGCGAATTGCTGTCGCAATTCTCGACTTGTAGTGGATGAAGATGATTTGACGTGGTTTAAAAATCAAGGAAAATTGCCATGTATTGGTAAACCAGTTTCATGGAAATTTTCGTTCTAAAACCCTTTGTTTTAGGAAAATTTAGTATGTTTTCATGGATGTGAAATGATGCTTTAATGCATCGTGAGGACCTAAAGGGTTAAGTGACGTAGCTCTAACATGTCGAACGTCTCAACCGTTTAAAAATCACAGAACGTGGATATAGTTATAATTAACACAAATTGTTGCGATTTTTCAATCCCCTGATTACCTAGTCATTGCTATATTCTGTTTTATCGTTCATGTAATTAAGATATAAAGTGATTGGCTGAGTGTTCAAGTGGACGGTGAAAAGGACGTTGTTGTAACAACTTAACATCAGTTAGCGGAGATCACCTGCTGTGATGAACCAGTCAAGGCGAACACACGGCATAATTGTATCTGTGTGGGTTTAAGACATTAACTGTAATATTGCTCTTCAGAAAGAACAGTTGAGACCATATAGTATCTTCAGTTTTAAAACCCGTGCTCAGGCTGTTACGTAAATAAATGACGAGATTCCTCTTTTATCTGTAGCTTTGACATTAACTGTAATATTGACAAAGAGCTGTCCTAGGGAAAAAAATCATATAACGTATTCTGGAATATTTTAAAAAGAACAGTCACAGCACAATAAATATACTGCTTTGGGGATCAAAATAACCCCACTTAGATGATAATGTGTGGCGAACTTGAGAGTGAATGACTGGGCTAATGTTGAAGGGTGGTGATCCTGGAGTGTTAGAATGTCCTGGTACACATACCAGTTCTAAGCACGTCTGTTTCACCCCCCCCCCTCCTCTCAGGTTGCCCCTCTCATGTTGTCAACTCGATGACTGTCAGCGCCTCTACCGGCAATATCACGCAATATTTATGTAATATCACCCTTGAACAATGTCGTTAACCTCATTCAGCGCCTGTACTGGTACCGTTTTCATTTTACAGATTTGCATTTCTATAGTTTTATTTCCAATTAATTATGTGACGTCGCATAATCTAACGATCTTATCATTGAACTTCACAAAGAACCATTGATAATTTAGTATCACAGATCGCTGTGAAGTAAATGAATGAAGAGAAAATGTATACGTCATTTCCAATGTTAGCTGTAGATATGATATCAAAAACCCAAAAGCCTTTTTTAATTAGTATTGTGATGTCCTGTTGTCCTTTATAATAAGTAGATAAATTATCATAAATTAAATACGAGTTTGTGTTTATATTAATTATATCAAACGATGCATAATTATTGTTGTAATCAAAGATAATAATACAGATTCATCATTCAGATGTATGTTAGTTGTTGAAGTGTTACTGCCGTGCAAAGCCAAAAGGCAGTATTTGCTTATCTTTAAAGTGATCCGATACTGTCATTTGGCTTTCCACGGCAGTACATTACGTGACCATTTTCCGTGGACATTGAAAATGTCTGAATTGTCGGACATTGAATACTGGTATATTAAACCTTACATATTGAACCTTAGCTCCACTCATTTCAGTGGCACTACGAAACACTCGGTATGAGTGAAGCGTGGCGACCATAGAAAAAGCTGTATCAGCATAGATATAAACTATATAGGACAAATTATGTCATTTTTAACTATGACATATATAATAAGCCTGAGCTAAGGAAAATGGTGAATTCCAGAGCTAAATAAAATGGGACAAGGGCAGCATGGCACTGATATATGTATATTTTGTCAAATTAATTAATTAATGAATACATAAATGGGGTTTTAAGGCACGTGCATGTGTAGGGCATGTGTAGGGCTTAACTGGGTCAGGAGAACCTCCTGAGGATGGTGAGATGAATGACACTGCCCTTCAGACACAGGATTCGAAATTCGAACCCTGGCAGTCTATGGCTTAGCAGGCTACTCTCGGTCACGGAGGCTTCCCACAATACTGAATCTCTACGAGTGAGCAGGAAAGAAACATTCGTTTCTTTGAAACCTTAATACCACAGCTAGCGGGGGTCGAACCCACCATCTCTTGTATCCCTAACTCAGGTTTATCCGTTGAAAAAAATATTGGAAGCTAATTTCAACTGATTCGGGTGAGTATGATCAATTTCCAAAAAAAGTAAGATTTGTTTATTAGAGAAAATTCAAAATGTCCGCCACCGGCACATATCGCCCCATAACTTTTGAAACATTTGCAACAGAATATTGTGTTAGGTGTCTTTTCTCACGAATTATTACATAAAAAATGTCATTTTTAAAGTTATTTGAGCATTTTGTAGTCCCCTTCCGCAGAAATCCAAGATGGCCGCCATCCGCACATATCGCATTCTATCTTTTAAACCACTACTCTAGTAGCTGATGCTGGACTGGTTTTCCTAGCACTTTTATATCCAGACCTAAACTCTTCAGAAAAAAAAATACAAGGCCATTGAACAATTTTCGATTGGTGACGCATTTTCCACTGACGCAGAAATATGTAAAATATACCCGCCTCCGTTTAAGCGATTTACCACCGCCATGCAGGGCTTTCAAAGCAGAGCCCCGTCCTTTGTTAAGTTTAGATAATTCCAGTCAAAATGGATTAACTCACTGAATCACAGAAGACACGTGGGCGTTCACGCAATGATAATCACACAATGATAATTAATCCATTGTTAAACAATTAAACACTTCAATGACTTATGTAACTTGTGTCGACAATACTCGAAAACCACGAGTAGAGATTCCTAAAAGTAATACCTAATTAATTAATTGATTAAATCGTTAATTAAATGACAACCACGTTCTATTTTACTGTATAGTTGAGGATCTATATATTGTTAGTGAGTGATTATTCACCTTCAGACTAATTACTAATTATTTTACAAAATAATATGCAGTACACTGAATATGTATATCTAATCGTTATTTTATACTTCTTGAGCTCACCTTTTTATGCATGCATTGCAAGACGGACAAAGTATTTCTAGCCTCATTGCATTGAGGCCAACTTTATCGTCCCCTATCAAGTTCACTTGATTGGAGTATATTGAGTTTTGATAATATTAATTTTGTCCGTAATTGTGATGTTTTTGAAGGATACGCGCATTATTTTGCCTAATAAAATGTGATAGTTAACAAAACTAATATGTTTAACTTTGACATAATTATTTAGCTGTTATTATTCTTTAGTGGCTTAAACGATAAAATCAGCTTATTTGACATTACCCAATGTGTTGAGTTGGGCTGTGCAAGAATGGATAATCGTCTTCACTTTGTTGAATCATTGCGCCTCCGTCTGATTGAACTATCTAACTGACGACACGTGTGGCGCTCACACTAGCATAATTAATCCATTGTCAAACAATTAAACCATTAAACACTTCAAAGAACCTGTGACAAGAAGTATTCTTGCTATAAGACCACGGTATCACAGCAGTTCCATTGCCAATTTTTGTAATTCAAATGAAATGAATCGGGCTTTAGGCCACCTTTGTGCACATATAGGCTAAACTGGGCCAGGAGAACCTCCTGAGGATGGTGAGATGATTGAGATGACACTGTCCTCCAGACACAGGATTCGAAATTTGAGCCCTGGCGGTCTGAGGCCGAGCACGCTACCTCTCGGTCACGGAGGCTCCCCACAATACTAACTTTCACACGTGGATGGGGAAGAAACAATTTTGTTTCTTTCAAACCGCCGAGACCGGGAACCGAACCCCGGACACTGGCGTGAAAGGCAGCGGTGCTAACCACTACCCTAGGGCCCCCGCCCTTTGTAATTCAAAGATGCTCAATTATGAAGTGCACTTTGATATAATGGAAACTACAATATATAAAGCATCTATATTCTCACGATATTTGACAACAGCTAATAAATGAATAATTATTTGTCTAAATTTATTTTATGATTTTTATTTCGAAATAAATTTGAAGGTGTATTTTATATTTGCATTCTACACTGTAGCTTATAGTCTATCGTACTATATGTTTTTTGTCTTTGTTTTGTTGTATATTTAGGCCACTATGATCAATTGCTCTATTTTAGATAACAAATTACAGAAAACAATATTAGACCTATTTTTGGAAACGGTAATAAAGGCGATGAAAATAACATAGCTGAAAAGTTGTTTTTATCTCTTCAAATGAACCCAATACGCGCGTTTGACAGAAAAAATGTGTTTTTTGTTGGAAAATGTGCATCTTCAATGTAATGCGCGCGCTCATCTCAAACAGAGAAAAACCATAGTGGTCTTATCAGTGTAACAGGATGTAAGTCAGAAATGAGTGAATGGAAATAGTAAATCAAATGTATTATATTTGTTAATAACTTGAAACAAGGGTACCATGTTGAAAGGTTAATGACAATTGACGACTAGAAAGGGCCGAGCTGTTACGTGATTAACTCCACGAGACGTGAGCGAGAGTTCATAGGAGAGCTCACAGAGTAAATCACTTCATTGTCAGACTATTATGATCTGAAGCGTTCTGATTCAACCTGTGTCAACAGGTGCCTAACCCTTATGGCTCTACGAGACGTGTTTATCTGAATTGTATATTTTTAATGTAACAGTAAATATAACTTTCTAATGAGAATTACTACAACTCACAAGTTTTGAGATAAATTATGAATGAATATATATATATATTTTTGTAAATTTTATAAAGTACACAATATATTTATTTAAAGCATGCTATATGTTTTTTTACAAATCAAAACAAATATATGATATTGTAAATTAGATGGGATCGGATTGGTGACAAAACATTTTCGTGCATTTCCATATTTACATTACTATAGAAAAATGTAATGTTAGTAACGTGCATAATATGAATAAAAACATAGCCCAGTGAAGGTCTATGCTAACACTGGCCATGCTACGTTAATTGATCGATCTAAAGCCGATGACTCGTGGCCAATATGGTGTTAATTACGGACGTTCACCAGGGGGGGGGGGGTGCACATGTATTCAAGGGGGGGGGGTAATCACAGTTACCACACTGCCCAAAGATTACTCACAGATCTAGAGAATCATCATCAGATATATAAAGACAGATTCATCAACTGTCATCACATCTCTTATCGCCTTATACCGTGAGGATCTCTATTATAGTGGTGAGGACACGATCTAATGTTTACCCCTGGTGACTTTAATGCACTGGAGGTATAGTGCACTGATACACATTACATTTGGTGCCTTTAATGCACTGGATGTATAGTGCACTGATGCACAATTCATCTTAAGAAGGTAAGCATTAATCATCACATTCATTGCCATGACTTTGTGATCATGACGTAGATTTAGTTAGATCTCCGTTCTCTTGATAATTAATTATTGCGGTTCAGCATATCAGTGAGCAACAGTAAAGTAGCATCCGATACATTAATTCATTTTATCATATCAATGTGATGCATTCGTTCATTTTAAGATACTTTGTGAACAGTTTTGAGCTATGGTATAAATTCTATAAAAAATACAGTTTTTTTCAAACTGTAATGCTTTTTCGAAGCAAATACACATCTAATATGAAACCGGACAACACTTCCAGATGTTAGAAATACTATAACCGGTACATTTAGAACTGGATACATAATTTACATTTAAAATAAAAAGTTTAACAATGCGCCATTTATTTGATCCAATTTTAGTTTTATTCCAAGCTGAAATTAGAATTAAAAGTTGAAAAAACACTTTCATCCACCACAAAATTATATTAATTAATTGAACAATTCACACATTTTACCCATTTTACCAACCACTAGCGAGTAATGTTTAGTGATGACGTGTTTTGACAATCAGTCACACTGTCTAATGAGGATGTTCACCATGAGAGTGTGAATACATTTACCCCACCTGGTGATCAAACTTGCCATCACTTACTGTGAGTCCCGCCTGACATCTCGTGTCCATGTAGCAATGATGTGAGTGTTGGTGGTGATGTCAATGCCAGAATAAAACATGCCATAAAGATGGCAGCCATATTTACTACAGTTGCTGTTTTGTTCTTGTTGCTTGAGTATAAATCATGCACAATGTTAGTCCATGCTACCAGTAATCCACATTGATCTCAGACAGAGCAGATTGTTCACATTCCTCATGTTAAATCTAAAATAATAACTGACTAACTGAAAACCTTGTCTGTTTTTAGTTAAGCAAACGCCAGATCTCACAATACAGTCGCTGACTTGTCCAGTATATATTCAAGGTGAGGCAGGAATAATGACCTTTTTATCACTTTGTTTTAAATTAAAGATGATTTCTCAGTTTGTCATGATTAATCTTATATTTTGTGGACATAAAAGATAATTAATCCACTAGACAACATGATTATCAGACATCACTTAATCCATTCTATTGTGATTACGTTCACAAACCACAAATACATTTATCGGATTACTTTCCACGTAAATCACCCCTACCCATGACCCCCCTCCTTTTGAACAATCATCTACAATTTTCATAACATCGTGTAATATGGTGGGTTTTTTTATTTGAATAACGCTTCAGCGATCAAGAGGTCAATTATCAACTTACACCTGTTACAGGTTTCGGGAACTAAGGGTGTCACCATAATCATTAATCATAGCGTAAAAAACACGATCCTTCATTTTTCAATTATTTTTCACATATTTGTTAAAAATGACAATTGTATGATTCTCACACCGAAGACTAAATAAGCTATGCTTATATACCAGTAAATAATTTACTCATCATGATAGATTATTTTCATATCAAATCACATAATATTATGTTTTGTCAAACAATCTTTCTCAGCAAACAAATAGAGAGTTCATTTCAACCATTTAAGCGAGTCAATTGCCGTTTTAACTATTTTGTTTGTTCCTCAAAAAGAAAATTTGTTAAAGCGCGGGATCGACTTTAGACGCCAGAATTGACGTCTATGGACGTCAAATTAGGCGTCTATAGTAGAACCATAACAAAGGTATTCTAAATATGATAATTTCACATTTAAAAAAACTTTTTGTTTCTTCGTTTATATAAAGACATTCAACGCTTTAAATGCTAAAGGGTTGATTTTAACATACACATGTTAGCAGCTTCAGTTACTAAGGTGTCAATGGCTCCACTATAATTACACAGCATATCGCACCAGACACTTACAAAGCCTTCCAGTCCAGGACTCGATCATTAATCTCTTGCCAGGTTTGTCTGTCGCCTGAACCTCTGTGATCAAGTGGAATCACAAACTAATATTGATCCAACTTCTCTATCATAAAACACAGAGATGTTAAAACTCAGAATAACTTGATGAAAGACAAAGCTTTAATGCTTTGAACAGGGGGGGGGAGGGGTATCACTAGATTTAGGGAAGCAAAAGCTCTATATAAAATGGGTATCTCGCCACAACATTCAGTACACATCATTTGACTGTTGCCACAAACACGTACACAGACATTTATGCTACATACCAATGTTGATGACAGCCATAGCTTTTGAAGTTGTTTATGTACAGCAAACCAAAAATATAGAATTTAGCTAGAGGTATTCTTTTCATAAACCATTGTTATAGCGCTGATAACGTATCATTATTATTTAATCTTGTAGAAATTCTGTTCAATTTTCTATAAATTTGGCTAATATAATATTTACATTGCTGTTCACAGATGGCGCTCAACCAAGCTTCAACAAAAACCCACTGCAAGACAGTGGCACCACTTAGCAAGACAATAGGATGCAAGTTCTTGGCATGAAATCTATTTATTATCAAAAAGAAGAAAAAGGTAAAAGTCAGTTTACGATATAATTCTTATATTTACTTATAACTTGCAATAATTATTGACTTTTAAAGATTCAATTATTTTAAGGTATTGTATAATGTCTGTCAATAACAGCCTGATTGTGTTTTACAGACCATGGATAGCAGTTACTATACCATGTCTGAAGATCAGAGCAAAGAACAACCGTTGATGTCACAAAACACACCACCCTCTTCTGCGGCTTCCACGCGGTTGATCAGGTCTTCACCTTCCAGGTCACAGTATGATGAGGTCAGTCTGGATACTGACTCTCTTTACAGCACCATCCCAGAAACCAACATTTATGCTTCCAACAAAAACTTCCCAACTCGCCATGTAAGTATAAAACGAATTATTTGTTTGAACATTGTATCTTAACATCTATTCCACAAAAGTAATATCCAGTTTTGTAAACTGTTATGATTCAATTTAATTAATTGCTTTCTCCAGGTGGTAATACAAAGGAAGTCTTGCGGATTTGGTTTCACAGTCCGTGGATCCTGTCCTGCCAAGGTGAGCCGTGTGAAAGATGCTGGAGCTGCTGCTGCAGCAGGTCTGATGAGAGGAGATCACATCATCTCCATCAATGATGCGAATGTATCAACATCTACAGCTCAATCTGTTGTCCATATTATCAAGTGAGTATCATCTAATAAAAATATATTGCTCAATAACAAGATAATATAAAATGTAATAAGTTGATGGTAGTTGTCTCTTAACACAAAATCAACTAATGTGACTTAATTAAATAACTTGGAGCGACTGCTCGCGTCTTACGTTTAAACAACATCAAATTACATTTTACACCTGCTGGCAAGAATATTCCTTTTTGTCAGTCAGATATCTCATTTCTTATCAACAGGAAATGCTACTAATAAAATACAATAAAATAGCTTTTAAAGTGTATTCGTCCATTCCTGTAACTTACCTCATTATTTTATACAGAAAATGCAAAGGGAGCGTGTTGCTGGAGGTTCACCGCCCTGACCACCAGGTGATGCTTTACAAAGGCTCACCAGATGGCGAAAGTGACGCCTCGTGTTGTGACGAGAACACACCACCTAGCGACCAACCTGTGTATGAAAATGTAGAGGAGCTGAAAGACGTAATAAGGCGTCAGACTACTTGTTACCACAGGAAGCAGATCCAAGAAGTGAGAGAAACAACTACAACAACCAGTAATATAACACATACATCACCATGGAAACACAGAGTCAGTCTCATCACCAAGGAGACAGTGTGTAAACAGACAGTAAAAGACACAAATGTGGTTTACAAATCATCTCAAAGCTCTTGTCTTCATCACGTATCCATGACAACCAGTGATGGTGATGATACCATGTGGGAACCTGCCTGCCCCCTGGTGAGTGAGGAGGGTACTCGTCATTGTGGGGCGTACAGCGATCACAGTGATAGTGATAGTTTGACTAGCTCTCTGTGTGGTGGAGCCACCTTCCCCGATCTGTCACTCTCTAGTGAAGAGCACAGTTCCTGTAGTATTCAGCAGGCGGCGTTACAATCACTACTAGAGTGTGAGCAGGACTTTGTAGATGTGATGCATAGAGGAATCCAGATGTTCTCCCGTCCCCTGAGACACCACATACTGACGTCACAACAGCACAGTGCCATCTTCCAGAATATTGAAAAGGTAACTATTTTGATTACAATTATTATGATTATTGCATACCAGACTAAAGATGAATTAATTCTTAACATTTTCAAAGGAGTGTGTGGCATTTCTTCATGCCTACAATGCACTATGTGCGTACTCTGATGTTCAGCATTGTAGCTGAAAATATGATGAGTATAAACACAGCACAGGTTGCCTTGTTAATAGTGTGTGGTTATGTGTGATGTTTGTGGAGGTGTGTTGTGCTGCTTTGAAGCTTGATTAAAGAGAAAGATTAATTAAACACAAAGAGGCAGAGTTTTCACAATATCTGTTTTTCATAGCTGTAACATAACCCGTGCTCATTCTAACAGAAAACATATCTTATGAATGAACACGGGTCGGCAGAACAATGACAATAGACTGTTATTTTTCACATATTTTCTTACTATTTTGCTAACTTTAATTGTTATATAAGGAAATCATTACGATGTGGATATAAAATTATACAAATGACCTTATACTTTCTCTTTTGCAGCTGGTGAAAATCTCGGAGTTCCACCTACAGCGGCTACAGGAAGCCACGTCATCAGATGACGTCACACACTCCCTGGGGGATATTTACGAGTGTCGTGTGCGCATGCTCAGTGAAGGTTACTCTAGCTACGCGGCAGGCCTAAGGAAGGCCTTCGTCACGCTGGACAGTCTGCTACAACAGTCACAACTGTCTGAATACCTCAACAAAATGGCGATGTGCAGCAAAGAGCAGCTAACACTGGACGAGTTTATACAAGAACCCCTCCTGGTGAGAAATTTATAAAGTAACATTAGATCATAAAAATTATTCTCAGCATGAAATATGATATCTCCAATTTAAACAAATATTTTTAAAATTAACATTGCATAATATTATGTTATTTAAAGCCTTAAAAATTGTATTATTTATTTTCCAGCATTTAGACCAATTGGTGAACCGTCTGCAACTTGCATCGCTCATTACCCCGACAACAAATGACGGTTTGCAGGAAGTGACAGAAGAATTGACCAGTGTGACCAGCGTCATATGGGAGGAGATTCAGCAACAATAGCGATTTTACCCTCATCAGGATGTGTCATGGGAAGCAGCAATGAATATGGATTACCGGATGAAAACATATCATCTGAAAACAATACTGTGAATTTAGAAATATCCGCATTGTTTATGCGGTGGTGAGGGCAGAGGGGGGGGGGGGGGGTTCAGGATATCATTAGGCCTACCCCCAATTTTTCAAAAGGAGGGGACTCAGGGGGATTCTGAACCCTTCTTTGCCAAAACTAAACATTGATCGAAAGTTGCCAAAATATCGGTATCTGACACTCTAAATTTACTAGGGTAGTGCCTCAAGTTGAGGCACTACCCTAGTAAATTCAATGTAAATCCCTCTATATATTACCTGAAAGATTTGCACCTAAATCTATGGGGGGGGATCAATCGGAGCCCCCCTTTTTTTTAATCCGCCTCTGTTATGTACAGTGTGAATGTGATGATTCTGTACAGACGTCATCTATATGAATATCATCTAATGTTTCTTATTTATTGTCATGGATTTTTATATATGGGATATCTGAATATCTGGCGGCTCATAGCCTATGTGGTGAGAAGTCCAATGTTGAACTATAAATTTATCAAATTGCCACGTTGAATGGCCATTTGAAGAATGTTTTGTTTGCTGTTACCTAACTTATTTATTTCTGTTATTTTTTGTTATTGTTTACGTTTTAAGAACTACACATTAATACAAACCAATATACACAACACACAGGTAAATCAGATGCAATAAAAAACGGCTAATTTTGTTTATTTGTTTATTTTTTTTAATTTTTGACTGATATAATCAGCTGTCATTTGAGTTGAGCGCCAAGTAACAAAGCTATAAACTCTGATTTATTCAATATACATGATATGTGAATACGAGTTTATGAGAAGAGCATTAAGGTCTGATACATGACATCTGAATATGCCTATATAAGGCAAAGATGATTTAACACTCTAACCGCCAAATTATTCAATCTGAATTTTCACCCACTTGAAGTTGTGTCTCGCTGACGCGATCCACAACTTCAAGTGAGTGAAAATTATTCAGATTTGGCAAAATGGAGGTCAACTGTTTTCAAATATTGCTGATTGATGTCACACTGTATCTTTAACATGTTTAAAAGGTGGTACTTAATGTGCTAATGAAAAATAAAAACCCGAATATATGCGGCACCGGCGGTTAAAGGGTTAATAATAAGTATATATATATATCTTTATTTATTTCAGTGACATACATAGCACAATGTCCAGCCAAAAATGGCTTACAAGTCACTCTAAATATAAAAATACATCTGCGGGTGTTGGTGACAGTGTGGCCCGACAAGCACGAGATGTCCTGTCGACGCCGACTCAATGCTGGCCCAACGTCTACGACGTTGACCCACCACCGAACCAGCCCCGACCAAACACACCTGCCTGACGGGAAAAGCGGCTCAGTTCTACATAATCATCCACACTGAGGTGGGATCATCCGAAGACCACCAGCTTAGTGTAGATGACCTAATAAATCTCTTTACATATTTCAACGATTATTTGTCGATTTTAATAATTACAATAATTACAATATTTATAAACACTATTGTCATAAATGCATGATATCTATCTCAAAACAACACGAGTAATTCATAATCGAAATAATTTCGATTTTCTCTCTTTCCATGCAGCCTCCACAAATTTTGACAGAGGTTTCCAAAAATGTATAACTAAAAATAAAAATTTGTCAGCATTATTCAGTTCTAAAAAATTGCGATTGTTTTCAGTCACATTTTGAAAAAGCGTTGTTCTAAAAGTGTCATATAGGGAACATATAAATAAAAAGTGAATTTCGTCTTCTGTTTCAGAAAGGTCACACATATTACATAAAGGTTCTTCAACTCGTAAACTTCTAAATGTTTTTGTTACAGGATCTCGTATTCTTTTATAACGTCCAGTTTCTAAAGCTATAGGTAAAATGCCTGTGATCAATTGAATCAATAAACTTCTTCTTGGTTTTGAAATATATTGTTTAACGTGGCTAGAAACAATTAGTGTGGTTTTAAATGTGATATATCTACGTAATTCGGGTTTGTTGTGCATATCAATAAACCAGGTTTTTTCCATCAGTTTAAATAATTTTGACTTTATCTCATTCAAATCATAACAATTAGTTTTCCATAAATTTTCATCATAAAGGGATAATCGTACTAGCAATTGTTTAAAGTTACTGCACCAATTGTTTTTATTTGTCATTAATAGATCAATATCTCGTTGAAAACATGTCTGGTTATACTGGTATTAGGTAATTTCATCATTCTATTCCAGAATCTAAAAGTACTCAAATAATGTCTATATTTGAAAGCAATCCAGCCCATCTCACCATACAAAGCAGGCAAAGGTGTGAATTTATGTACCCCTAAATAAAATCTCATAGCATTTTCATGCACTTTATTACACATTTCTGTATTTTTAAAACCCCAAATTTCTGATGCATAATCTTGCACCGGTTCTACAAGTGGATCATATAATTGACAATATGTGTGATATCCTACATCTTTTAATGAGTGACATGTTGAAATCAACTTACCAAATGCGCTTGATGCAGCGCATGTTCTATTTTTTATACAATGTACAAATGTAAGATGTTCCCCAAACGGGATACCTAGGTATGTATAGTGAGGAACAGTTTTTAGATAGCAATTACCACATTGAAATTTACATAAAGTACAAGGTTTTCTAGTTTTCCTGAAATGAACGACATTAGATTTATCTTCGTTAATCTTCAACATACATTTTTTACACCATTTATGACAATAGTCTAATATTTTCTGCAAACTTTCCTCTGATTCACTCATAAGCACAATATCATCTGCATAAAGTAGAATACTGAGTTTCTTTCCACCTATGTCAACTCCTAAATTCAAGTTTTTAACACCTACAGCCAGTTCATTGATAAATAATGAAAATAATATAGGAGACAGTGTATCCCCCTGCCTTACACCAGACGTTACAATAAACCAATCGGTGGATAAATTATTTAATAAAATACTTGATTTATTATCATCATACGTATTTTTTATTGAATTGTACAATTTCCCGTCAATACCATATTCTAGTAAACGTAAAAGTAAAAGATCTCTATTCACACGATCGAAAGCTTTCTCCATGTCCAGAAAGGCTGCAAATGTGGGTTTATTTTCATGTAATCGATTTTGAATAACACTTGACAAAGTAAATATATGGTCTGAACAGGATCTGTTTTTACGGAATCCATTTTGTTCATCAACGAGTATATTACATATATTAGTATACGACACTATTCTATTACTCAGTATAGATGAATATAATTTACCAACACAAGATAAAAGGCTAATACCTCTGTAATTTAAAGGCAAAAAAGGATCCTTTTTTGAGCACTTTGGGATAGGTGATATAAAACATTTTTTCCACTCTGCTGGTATAATACCACTTTCAAAAACAATTGAGAAAAATCTGAAGAGTGTGATGGTAACATCATAATTGCACAGCACTTCGTTTGGTATACCATCACATCCTATTGCTTTATTATTTTTTGATTACGATATAACTTTTTCTAATTCATCGTATGACAAACCTGATTTAAGAAAAGTATTACATTCATATCCATTCTGAATTATTTCAGTCACTTTCATGGTTTTTTGATTAAACAATTCTTGTGAAACATCACCCGCCTCGGCGTCATAGTTATACATAACAGATAAATCATGCTTCCATTTATATATATTATATGAGGTACTGCCATCAGGATTTTTTATTTTCATTGGGACTGTTTTAGATTTTTTAGAATTTCCAGGTATTTTTTTCCAAAAATCTCCGGATTTGGCAGATTCTTCTAAGCTAATATAATATCTTTTCGCGTCAGATGAATCAGTGCATTTCAGAAATAAATTTTCTTTTTCTACTCTTACTTTCCACAGCTGGGCGAGTTCGTTATTCCAGTAAGGTTTACTTATTTTAAAATTTCGTCGTTGGGTTTTTGAACAACATTTTATCTGTAAGTATTTATCCATCTCCTTGCAAATAATAGAACACATGTCATTGTACCTACGGTCAATTTCTAGTTCATTATAATGCGCTGTTTCTATTTTATCTATGATATTGGTCATAGCTGCTTTCCAAACATTGTTATTCATAAAGGCATCCGGTTTACT
>OZ024905.1:96765178-96807678 GCA_964017125.1 Flabesymbios commensalis | reverse complement strand
TCACCGTGCAGTTGGGTTGTGTCTCAATCCTAGTACGGGCAGATAATACTTGCCCTGAAATGATTTGGACAGGTATGATTATGTACGGTAAGCTAGAATGAGTTCATGTGGTGCGATTTAGATTTTTTCTGTGTATTTTTTTTATATTTTAGTTAAATAAAGGTATTGAAGCTACCACCCTTAATCAAAGATAAATTATTCACTCATAGTTATTCAGCGGTTTCATTATATACACGTTATTATTTCATAAACGGCTATGAATCTCAGTGTTCACTTTTAAACATGCTAAATTGTTATATGTAACAGATAATCATGATAATTGTTCACTATATTTAATTGTCAATCTTGAATCTATTGCAAAAAGGTAAACTATACCCTGAGTGATAAAATAATCAGAAAATAGGACTAACGTCTTCGTTATCATGACTACACTATTTATTTCATTACAATAATTGCACTATTAATATGTTGCTTCAGTTCAATTACATTAATGTTATATTATGATTTGGTTTAAACATTTATTTACAGAGGATAACAATATGTTTATATTATGCTTGCTATTCATGCTATTACATAGTAAGGCATCTTTTTTATTGGTGTTTATTACATAACTTACTAGCGGGGTTTCAAGTCATACGTATACGGTACGAACGTACACGCAACCGTATGGAGACCCAGTGGCTATGTGTACCCGGGTACAGCTATGTGTACGATATTTTTTCAGCTGGCAGTGTGCAAATAAGACAGCTTTTATTTATGATTATCCATTTATCCTAATAATCATGATACTCAGAGATATGGCTAATCAAATAATCATGATAATAGTAATAAATTACATGTATGTCATGGCTTGAATTTCATACAAGGACATTATGTGCCTTCTGGGATATCTACTTCATTTATTTTCTATACTTATATTTTATACTCATAATTTTAAAAATAATGTGTAAATGTTTGTCGCTACTTATATTACTTTGCTTTATTCTAATCTAGAAGACTACACAGGACATAAATATAACCATCGCTTTTATGGCAGGCATCTGTGGCATCATCTGTATTGTCTGCTCGGTTCTAGGATGTTCTGCATTCTGTTCAGGAAGGAACTATCAGCAAACGGTGAGATGAATTTATCGTATACATATATACATGATATAACACATGCGATATGTCCGTTTTTGTATATGGTTTTACCAAAGCATTTGATTACATTAATAGAAACGCATTAGTCTTTAAAGGTGATCTATCACCCCTTATATAGTATGAAATTTTTGTGACAAATAAATCAAAGTTGCCACAAGATGGGGCACAAGTGTTTTCTTTTTGGGGTGATTGGCTATCACATGATAGCCAATTACCCAATATAAGGACATAACTATTCATACCATATAAGGGGTGATAGATCACCTTTAACATGTTTAAGCTGAGACAACGCTGAGTAGACAAAAATATCCTATCCATTACGGTGTTCCAAAGGGAGTTTTAAGCCCAACACTTTTCACAAAATAACCTTCATGATATGTCAGAATATTTAGGTAAAAGCTTAGGTGTGAAACATGTGAAACTTGGTGGTATGATAATTATTGTTTACGCTTATACACCTGTATTTACCTTTTGCTGACGATAACGTGCTATTGCCGGATACAGCACAGGGACTGCAAAAGTAAATTTCACTTTTATGAGATTACTTCAGATTATGGTGACTAGTAGTAAAGTCGTCATTTACAATAAACGGTACGCGGATAAAACATATAATTTTAAGATGGGAGAGTATAAACTAGCATTACTTGTATGTGAGTCAATTACATCTCGGGCTGAGGTGCAGCAACAGCCACAATCATATATACTAATATACTATATATATTATACTATATACTATACAGAGCAGGTTAAGTAACCATTATGCGCAAATATCCTGGCATATCTTCACCTGTCTTGTCATCTGCGAATGTCAAAGCTATTTTATTGTTAGAAAGCGTGCAGCATCACCCCTACGAAGTAGATTCTTAATACTTATTTTGATTTGTCATATGCAAAAAGATGTATACATTTGTATAACCACTTTGTTTTCGCAGCTCTGGAGATTGATGATTTATTGTTATTTCACAAATATTTATATAATTACATGTATATTGATTGTTCTGGCTATTTTGAACTAGTTCGTGGTCGACATAGCATAAGATTCTCTAACAACGGTATATTGCTGAAATTACCTAAAGTCAAAACTACTGCCCTGCAATCTCCTTTGTAATTTTTTTGTAAATGTATACAGAGTGACTTGTAAGCCATTTTTTATTGAGATCTTGATATGTGGATTGACCCACACTGCTCTGTGTGTCCAAAAGGCAGTATCTGCTTACTTGTAAGTAAGTAAGCAGATACCACGTGGTTAATATTCACGAAAATCAGGCAGGTTTTCGTAAAAATCACAGTACCATAGACCATATTTTGTTGTAAAGGCTCTTTTAGATATATATTCTGCAGAGAAAAAGAAGTTGTGCTGTTGTTTTGTCGACTATACGTCGCCTTATGACACGATTTGGCATACCGGGATGTACATAAAATTGATAAAAGAAGGAGTGACCGGTAAAACTCTAAATGTTGCGTATCAATTATACCAAAATGTAAAATCATGTGTTGAGCTGAATGGAAATAAATCTGATTATTTCTGTTGTAATATAGGTGTACGCCAGGGCGACAGTTTATCTCCGCTTTTGTTTGCTAATTTTGTTAATGACCTTTAATCCTACCTTTTACAAGAAGGGAATAACTATGTGTCTTTCGGTGGGGATGCAAGACTGGAAAACATGTTAAAGTTACTAATATTAATGTATGCGGACGATACAGTGATATTGGCTGACTCCCCAGATAAGCTTCAAGCAGCAATAAATGGGATGGAAAAGTATTGTGAAAAATGGAAATTGAAAGTTAATGTTAGTAAAACTAAAATAATTATATTCGGTTCTAGAACACATTTAGATAGAGTATACTTGTACAATAAAAAAAAAATGAAATTATTGATTACTTTAAAAACCTAGGGGTTCCTTTCACACAAAATGGTAAATTTACAGAATGTAGAAAATATGTGGTTAATCAAGCTCGTAAAGCTATGTATTTGATATTAAAGAAAACACGTATACAGAAGCTAACAATTGATGTACAACTAGACTTGTTCCATAACATAGTACTTCCAATATTGCTTTATAGCTCAGAAGTGTGGGGTATTGAAAATAATGATTTGATAATAAAATTGCATGTTATATTTTGTAAACACATCCTACGACTTACAGATCAATTCAAGCAAGAATGGTATTCTGATATTAATACACTTAGAAAATGTTGTAGTTATCGTCTACTTAAAACAGATTTTGCATAAGAGCCTTATCTACTCACCCTGTCGTATGATAATCGAATAACGTTGTGTAAATTTAGAGTTTCCGATCATAAATTAGCAATAGAATTGGGAAGACACTTAAATATACCTAAAGAAGAGCGCTATTGCAACTTATGTAAACAGGGAAAAACTGGTAATGAGTATCACTTTTTATTAGAATGCAATGCCTTAGTTATTATTAGAAGAAAATATATGTCCGAAATGTATCACACTAATCATTCAAACTGGAAATTTAAAAAAATACTAAACTCTCATGATGAGAGAGAATTACTCAAATTATCTATTTTCCTAAAAGAAGGTATAAAACAATTAAATTGACTATTTTTATTCGTTTTTGTACTTCTAGCACACGCCATATTATAATGCTGATGTATTATCTCTCCTATGTTTTTGTGCCATTCATGGAGATACAATAAACTTGTTGAAATTGTTGAACTTGTTGACAGTGGTGACACGTGTCCCGATTTTCACATTTCTTGATGACTGTTTTATCCCAGGCTATGATTACAATCCCCATGAACGTTGTGGGTAACACAGGACCTGCACAATACATCTACCAAAGTGGCCAACAGCAGCCTTTACCAAGTAAGTGATAACATTTTATAATGACCAGATATTTACTCGTGGCAAAAGGGCCATGTTTTCACTAATAAGTACATGTCGCCAATGAAATTTACATATTGATGTACAGCTTGAGTTATTTAGTAGCACCTACTATCTTGTACCGTGGTGAAATCGGGGGGCACGAAGGGTCTGACATTTTAGAAACACTTGAAGCTAAAATTCTGTAAAATTGAACTCTCTCTGTCTAAAAACACACCCAACGGTATGACATATGGGGAGTTGGGGCGTACTCCTGTTGGATGTAGATTAAAAAAAATATATTTTTATTTTGGTTTCAACTTAAAAAACATCACTTAAGTTAAGTAATATCATTAGATATGGTGTACAGCCTAGGTAATAACATGCACATATCCATAGTTGATTGATGTTTATCAAAAACAACTTGTGGTTTGTTTCCCATATATTTTGAAATATCAAAATATAAATATTGGCGCCTTTGTTTCTAAGAATATGTTAAAACGTGGATCAAAAGATCAGTATATATACAAAAAATGTATAAGAATATTTTTGGTTGTGAAGATTACCCCATGAAACTACCGGGCAGCGTAAGAATAGTTTTGATTAAGTTTCGTTGCCGTAATAACAAAATGCCTGTAGAAATATTTAGCAAAAGGGATAATGTGCCGCGAGAGCAGCGAATCTGTAATTTATGTGATACTAGATATTTGTAGGCCTAAACACCTTATTAGTAAAAGAAATAAATGTATTAAACCATTTTATCTTAAATACACAATAAAAATGCATGAGATATTGATGTATTCAGCATTTGATGTACGGTACTTAAGAATTTGGCTCTGTTTATCAAAGTTGTTTTAACATACTTTGAGTTACATACAGCCGACACTAGTCGACTTTTTTGGCATCCACACATTTACGATGTATATTTAGATATGTGCACAATCATTATACAAGTTATATGTATGTTTACACCTTGCAGTTGATTGATATGTTTATTGCAGTGCTAGGCCTACTATGTGACAGCATTGTGTCCTGCGTGCGCAGTGCCTGAGTACTGAGGGTAATAGGCACAATGCTGTCACATCCCGGCGAACGAGATCCGTTAATTCAGTGTTGGTTCAGTGTTGGGCTAACGTCGTAGTTGCTGGGCCAACATCGATTCGGCCTTGGTTCAACGTATTGTGTTTGCTGGGAAGCACTGAAAAATATGCTTACTTTAGACAGTTAGAAATGGATATATCTGTACTAAAATTCATGCCTCGAAGTATCAATACTGTATGCATTTTACTTTTTAAATTAAAAAATACAAGATTACCAGCATGTATATTATTAACATTATGTATAAAAGTTTGGTGTAATTTATCAGTTTAAACTGAGTTATATATAAAATCAGGTGTAATCCTAGCATTCTGCATTGGATTTTTTAGGCCCGGAATTTTTTTTTTGTATTGTGTAGTGTTCATTTTTGCCGTTACCATATATGATATTCAGGATCACTTGTATTTTTTTCTATTTCAAGCTAGCACTCGATTTATTATCCGCTTCTGCATTATGTCTTAATTTTCTTAATTTTTACCACTGCTTTTCGTGATGCTATTTTTATGTTTTCTTCAGCTCAACCAGTTATTTATGTTTTCTTCAGCTCAACCAGTTATGCTTCCACCAGTTCAGGCTCAACCAGCTGAAGAACAGCAAATAGCAGGTTAGTCTGATAAGTGATATGTAAAATAACTAGTTCGTTTGTCCATATTTGGATAAAACGAGCGTACAGTGCACACTGTCCCGAATTCGGGACATGGCGGAACACCTAGTCTGACCATCTCAACTAGTCCGACAAGAGAAATGCCGCATGTTACCCCTCATGACATAGCCAGATAACGTACCAAATGCCCCTGTCAACATCCAATGTGCAAAGTGATAAAACAAGGTCAAATCTAGCCAAGACAATTTATTGTCACAGATAGGCATATTCCGAATAATTCAATTTTGTGTCAGGGCATAGGCGTGTCATAGACTTAGGTTATGACAAGGTTCCGAACAAAAATGTTTATTTATTTAGGCTTGTTGTTTGTTTTGTTTTGGAACCCTGTCAACCGCTCTGTTTGAAAATGCTGACATGGTTCACGAACCATTTGAACCAGGTCTAAAACCATACATGCGATACACCTTTTTTTAACTGTAAATCAGAACAATAGAAGGAAAATAAATTCGAATTCCAATTATTATTAGGTGCTCTATATATTAACCCTTTTTGCGCGGGGACCGTCTATAGACATCAGATTCTGACGTATAAAGACAGTCCCGTCAGTCCCTGAGGTATAAAGACGGTCTCTCACGGAAAAAATTAGAATATTTATAATGGCCGTAGACCCATAACATAGGTATTCAAATGAATCGAAAAGACTAACTAAGCCATTTATAATGATTTCAAATTGAAAAAAAAAACCATTTGATTCCCATGTTTTTTTACAAAAAATATTTCAGCGTTGTAAGTGTGCGGGGTCGACTGTATTCGTCAGAATCTGACGTCTGTAGACGTCAGATTCTGGCGAATACAGTCGACCCCCGCTAACATTCTGATTGATATTTTGTCTTTATTTCTTGCAGAAGGTGGTTTGCCACCGCCATATACAGAAAAAATGTCTGAGCAACCTCAATAAAGACGACCTGATCTTCTGCCAGAAAAGCATGTCCAAGTCCACCTAAATCTACGTGACAACGGGTTGGGATTTGCTGTCATATGCTGTCATATCCATAGTAAAGCTGTGGATATTTGTTAAAAGTTGTGGACATTCGTCACACTCTTTCTTGTTTCTCTACATTTTGTACGTAGTCATGTTAACCATGTTATGTTCAATATAGTTTACGCTTAATGTTGTGTCACTGTTTACGACACTTCATGAACATTAACCCGACGTTAAAATTAACCGTTTCAGCGCGGGGACCGTCTCTTTACGTCAGAATCTGACGTCTCGTCTGTAGACGTCACATTCTGAAGTATAAAGACGATCCCCGCACTGAAAGAATAAACATGATGGTCGTAGACCCATAATATAGGTATTCAAATGAACTGGAAAGAGCTAGCTAAGGCATTTATAACGATTTCAAATTGAACAAAACCCTTTAGTCCCCATGGATTAAAGACAAATATTTCAGCTTTGTAAGGGTGAAATGCCTCGCGATTTATTCGCTCACTCTGTAATAAGACTCCTGTCACCTGTATCTACAAAATGCGATGTGATTCAGTGATGGTTTAACGTTGAGCCAGCGTCGCAGATGGTGTGCCAACATTAACCCTCCAACTCCAAGTGCTGACATATCTTTGTATAAACCATGGACACCAATACGTCCCCTTGGATATGAAAGGGTGTATCTGCCACTTCTTAAAGTGGCAGATACACCCTTTCATATCTAAGGCGACGAAAGGGTTTTTTCAATTTGAAATCATCATAAATGTTTTAGTAAGCACTTTCCGCTTCACTTGAATACCTGTTATGGTTCTACGGCCATTCGAAATGTTTTTAATCTTACAGTGCGAGGATCGACCTTAGACGTCAAAATCTGACATCTACAGACGTCAGATTCTGACATCTAAAGTCGATCACGGCGCTGTAAGGGTTAACCAGCATTGGGTCGACGCCTCGTGTTTGCCATCAGTGTACCATGTGTGCTGCACGCTGTCATCAACCGAAATAGTCTAAAGATTTTTTTGCATTATTGCTAACCCTGATGTCGACTGCAGTAGACATTATGTGTTTTCATTAGCACCCGCATAATGAGCTGTTCAAAGTAAAATATGCCTTAAATTTTGAAACACTAATAATATATGGGGACGTAAAATTTACAAATCACACACATTTTCAGTCATCTGAAGCTGTGTGTCGCGATAGCGAGACACGGCTTCAGATGACTGAAAATTGAAATTCAATAGCTCAGTGCTGTAGGGGTAAATAAGTATAACCCAAATTACGACACAAAAACACCTCACAGGAATTTGTAATATTGCACGTATTCCAGATTTGTTGTTAGTGCTGTCTGACAGGTACACATTGGGTGGCCAAAAATAGCGAAAGTACAGGTAAGTTTGAAAGGTAAAACGCCTTATTCTATTATAGCATAGATGCTTATATTTGTTTATAACTATTTTGCTTCGCAAATCAACGGTTATAATATATATTCAATGTTAACATGATTAGATAGTTGTTTAGTCAAATGAATCTGAACAATGGCGGGGCCAGTGTGGCGCAACAAACGAGCGCCTCCTATTTTCTAAATGCTCTCGAAACACAACTAAATGTAACAACAAGTTTGGAGGGATTCCCCCGAAACTCACGTGTACCATTTCCCAGATCCCGGATGAGTCCCCGATAAATAATAACACCGCACTCAGACAATTTATCACCAGAGCAGATCAGTTTTGTTTGAGTATTACTATTTTGCTGTGAGCAATGATTATTATGCATATCATCAGTTGGAGAGACATTTGTCAATATGTATTTACCTCGTGACGTAAATATAGTATCGGAAGATTATTGCCAAGATGATTGTTATGTTATTTTAAAAGCACTACATTTGACATCACTGTGTTTACCACAGGTAAGCATTATGATTTTTAACATGATATTATGGTCAACATAATCGATTTTATGATTTACAATATGCACACGAACTGTAATCGTCTAAACCCAATAAATATAATGATATAAATATACCATTACGTTGTGATCATTTGCAGTAATATTGCTGTCGTGACAAATTATTTCGGGGCTAATCTGGGATGCGTGCGTGCGTGCGTGCGTGCGTGCGTGCGTGCGTGCGTGCGTGCGTGCGTGCGTGCGTGCGTGCGTGCGTGCGTGCGTGCGTGCGTGCGTGCGTGCGTGCGTGCGTGCGTGCGTGCGTGCGTGCGTGTATGAGTACCCTTGTTAACCCACCTAGGCAAATGACGTATACTCTCAAGCGATTTTCATGAAAGTCTGTATTATTTTTGTTTTCTTTATTTTGTTTTACATGTCAAATGTCCCAATTTTTCAAAATGACTAGATAAGAATATCGTAAAAAATCGCTTGAGAATTGACTGAGCAATACCCGAAACTTACATTCATCTTCCACCTTCGGAGAGACTAAAGACAAAGTCGTCTAATCCGGATTATTGACATTGATTCAAAATTGTTACAAAATATTTTTTGCTAATTAAACAAATTGATTCTTAACATATCATCACAACAACAGGGGCGGGGGCCCTAGGGTAGTGGTTAGCACCGCTGCCTGTCACGCCAGAGTTCGGGGGTCGGTTCCCGGTCTCGGCGGTTTGAAAGAAACAAAAAATGTTTCTTCCCCATCCATGTGTGAAAGTCAGTATTGTGGGGAGCCTCCGTGACCGAGAGGTAGCGTGCTCGGCCTCAGACCGCCAGGGCTCGAATTTCTAATCCTGTGTCTGGAGGACAGTGTCATCTCAATCATCTCACCATCCTCAGGAGGTTCTCTTGGCCCAGTTTAGCCTATATGTGCACAAAGGTGGCCTAAAGCCCGATTCATTTCATTTCATTTTATTCACTGTTTATCAGGTTATCCTGCAGATATGTCTTTTCTATATTCTTACTTACACATGCGGCTCTTGTTACAGGACTATGATGCGTATGTGGATATCGGATTTGTGGATATGGTACTCCACCGTCTCTTGTCGTTAAATATTGCGCAGCTACTGTGGGTTGTCTATATAAAGATACTTGTTGTATAACGATGACCCACACCCTAGCAAACACGAGACATTGAACCAATGCTGGGTCAATGTTGGGCACACATCGTAGTAATGCTACGCGTGGATGCGCCCAATTTGGCATGAAAACAAAAAATGCCCTTGTGCAGTAGGCCCTACTGTACTTAATCGCGTAGACCAGTGTATACATCATGTAGCCCCACATGATATTATAGAGTACCCTGATGACGCGCAGTAAATGAGTTAGGCGGCCCAGTCATACCGGGTAATTATAGAGTAATACAAGAGAAAACGGCTGAAGCAGGTGGTGTTATTAGAAGAGATCGATGGACACCAATTTTTTTTCAATTTGAAACCATCATAAATGGCTTAGTTGGCTGTTTCCGCTTCAGTTGAATAAGTATGTTATGCGTCTACGACAATTATAAATATGTTTACTTTTACAGTGTGGGGATCGACTTTACACGTCTGAATCTGACGTCCATAGACGTCAGATTCTGACGTCTAAGGTCGATCCCCGCGCTGTAAGGGTTGATGAGTAGATACAGATACTGCATGCTGACTCCATTGTTGATTATCATGGGGATTACAGGATAATTTGATCACAGCTCTGTATCAGGCTGTATTGCGCAGTTTACTTAGTACATAGAATAACATTTTGTCATTAAAACCTAAGTAACAGAGCGGAGGACGAGCCCACAAGCTCAGACGTGACAGGCGTTCAGCGTGACCACTACACCAGGAACGTAAATTGAATGACTACAGACAAATAATCAGAAATGTCAACTCACGACAGGCAGACGTGGTAGTAGTTCTGGGCTATCCCCAGTGGCTGAAACCTGTTTCAGCACAGATTGACCGCGTGCAAAATCGTGGGACATTATTTTGGACTGTCATATCTGAATGTATCGGGGAATAATCAGGTCAATTTTGTTTTTAGAATCAGTAACATTTCAGTTCAATGCCCGCATTCTCAGCTCAGAGGTCGCACAGTCATTAAAAACTAAGAACTTTTTCGGACCTTGGGGTCGAGATGGCTCTCAGTCACCGCCATGTTAAAAAAAACAAATTCGGATAAAACTAATACAGCAATCCACGGCCTCAGAGAGGATGACACGGCTAGTTCTGGGCATGTTTAGGGGATTTACCCCGAAGCATGCCTAGACGTCCAGAGACTCAGATAGTAGATGTATTTAGTAAATTATTGCTTTGCTTCACTCTCGGCACTAATGGTCATTTAAGTGACATTGTAATACGTTAAAACAGTGCAGTCCATTGACGAAATGAATGATATACAGATGATGAAGTGAGGGCGGGGTGATAGGACATGGTGGGTTGTTGAGAGTGTTTCCTGCACCCAGAACCCCTTATTGGGCATGTCTGGGGGATTTACCCTGAGGCATGCCCAGACGTTCAGAGACTGAGGTTTTCCCCTCAAAACAGGACTCCGATATCCTCTGCTCGGACAAAAAGGTAGAGGTGTAGGTTTATAGTCTGATATCAAATATTTCATCCGACTTTTACATTTTTACCCCCTGGTCACTGGACCTGGTCATTTGTGTGCCACGGAGAGCATACAGTCCTGCAGCGGAGGGTTTTTAATTATCCGCGGAAGGTTTATTTACTTATGAGGGTGATGGCCAACCAGAGGGTTCATGGCAAGTTTGCCGAGCTGTGAGTTTACGTCTTGACAGTTTCGAAGACAACTTTGAAAGGAGATAATCAGAACTGACAGACTCGGAAGTTTACATACTCACCGCGAGGTTGACACGGTTATGCTAATACCAGGAATAATCCGGAATTGCAAAGTTGGCATGACGAAATAAACAATAATATGTTACTATATGGTGAATTATGTTGAGCAAATAAAATGTCTTCTCACAGTGAGGAGCTTACGTGACCCAGAGGTTGTGTGCTCGGTCTCACACCGCCAGGGCTCGAATTTGGAATCCTGAGTCTGGATGGATGGCAGTATCTTCTGATTCATCTCACCATCCACAGGATTTTCTCCTGGCCCAGTGTGTGCACAAAAGTTGCTGAAAGCCTAATTCATTCAATCACTTGAAATAGCGTTCGCTATCTCGCTTATACAAAATGGTTTGCCATCCCCCTAACTGTTCACTTCATTTTCAAATTGTATGTTTTCAATCAGCAGGCGGGATGCAATTTTTATCCAATCATCTTTTGAGCATAAAATCTCCACAATACAATGTGGGGGCACATCCATGGTTAAAAAACGAATCGAACGAACGGCGAATCGCCACTTCTTAGGATCCGAACGTCGAGGATTGTGGTTTATAAATATATCTATTTGTATCTATATTTACATCATTTTCCCTTATAAAAAGTGAATAGCAAGGCCAAAAAACCCCGGAAAAAAGTGAACTGGGAATAATCCATAATTTCCAGGACCCATGTGCACCCTCTACAATATATGAAAAGAGTCAGATTATTTGATGCTATCGTTCCCCTCTTTTTTAACTTGCGATGTTTCCCCTATACGTCGCATTTTCACAGGTAGGCCTAATCATATAGCTTCCCATCTTGATTGTTTTCTTGGGTATGGTATGGTATTGTTTATTCTGAGTGACATGGGTACATGATGTGTACATATTTAATTCAAAAATAGTAATACAAATAGTATTTTATAAATGTTTAACATTCAAACACGCATCGCATTTACCAAATTGAGAAAGTATAATATGGCGGTATATATCGTCCCCCGGTGCCAGTGGGTGCCGAACCGCCACTTTACAAAGTGGCAGCTCAGCACCCGCTAACCCCAAGAGGACGATACATACCTACATAATTATACTACGTTGTTATATTAGACAGGTAACATATGTCGTGTCTCTTTTTGAAAATATCTTATAATGTACAGTAAAACACAAAATGTATTTCACTCTCCACTAAACCACTGGTACATCATTTACATATCCGTTCTTCCTCAGGAATGCTGCGCCATCTACCGGTTTCAATCTCTAGTGGCAAAACACTACATCTAAATCGAGCAATTATAGAGCGAAGTTTTCTATTTGCTAATACCCGTGTGTATGGTTCAATACATGGCACCTCCTTATAACATCCGAAGCTTCGGGCTATTCATTACAGTATTTTTCCAGTTAATACAGTTAAGGTCATATAATGCCCATGCTCTTACAGCACTGTGAGGCAAACGATTTTCAAAATTATCTACAGAATTCATTGCACAATATTCTCTTTATGTCCGCTGACCAACTGTTTCTTCTGAAGGTATTGTCCCACAAAAAAAACTTGTTAAGTTATTCTGTTATTAGGTAATATTAATAATTTATTCCAAAATCTAATCATAGCAACCTTTCTACGTACACGACTGGGTGTCAGGCCTGTATCTCCCGACACTGCAGCATTTGGGGCAAAATTATGTACACCTAGGAATACACGTTCTGCTCGATTTTGTATACTGTCGATTTTAGAGAAGTCCCATACTTCTGCCGTATAATCTAAAATTGGGCACACACATATTGAAAACAGTTTGAAATAAGTATTGTATCGTAGACCATTTAGCTTAAGGTGCTTACTAATAACTGAGCCTAAGGCACGTCCTCCTGCAACAGCAAGATCTTCTTAAGTGTTAAATGAAAATTAATAAACACACATAAACCAACTGTCGAGGTATTTTTATTAAAAATCAATCACAGGTGTTTATAAAAGTATTGGAGAATTGTCATCATTGATTGATTATGTAGATATATTGACAATGCAAGCATATCACAACAACACTTTATCCCTGTAGTGTTTTAATGTTGGTCCACCGTCTGCGACGCTGGCCCAGCAATAATCCATCACAGAGCCAATGTGGGGATTTGAAGGTACCATCGTACACTACCCTCACCTCGGGTTTGAGACATTCTCTCTGAGAGGAATCTCTCACCGTATGTCCTCCAAACTCTAACACGCCCATCGTTGTCTCACCATGTGTCCTCCAAACTCTAACTCGCCCATCGTTGTCTCACCGTGTGTCCTTCAAACTCTAACACGCCCATCGATGTCTCACCGGATGTCCTCCAAACTCTAACTCGCTCATTGTTGTCTCACGGTGTGTCCTCCAAACTCTAACACGCCCATCGTTGTAAGACTGATTAAATCTGCTCTCATCTGAGAAGAGGAGCATTTCATGCATATTTGTTTAATTTGTGACCAAACATTTGCAAATCGTGTTGTTTAAACACACATTTCGTTTCCAATAACAGTGATTTAATTTGGTAAAAAAAGGTATTAAAAAGTACTATAGTCGTGATCAGATAGATGTTAAAGGAATGCATCACATGCCTTATCCACGTACACACAAACACGACATGTTGAAACAATGCTGTTTTAATGTTGGACCAGCGTCGCAGACGTTGGGCCAACATAGAAATGAAATGTGTATTTAAACAACACGATTTGCAAATGTTTGGTCTCAAATTAAACAAATATGAGTAATTTTCACCCACTTGTAGTTGTGCGTCACGTTAGGGAGACAGAACTTCAATTGGGTGAAAATTTTAGTTTTTCTTTAATATCAAGTTGACGAATGAGCTTACATTATGCTTAGTAACGTATCTTGTTTTCTGGGATGCAAATATCATTTTGTTCGACACAGCAATTATTATTCATGATTTATTTTATATAATTATCCTACATATTTTTAAATATGGCTAAGAGTCTGCTTGTGTATATATGTCATATATAGCAGTTGAATATGTCACCGACACTAAGAGCATTCACTAATTATATACTATTAGTAGACCTACTTATAGCACTATACACTACTACTATTTATATATAATAGTCTATACATCTCATCGAGGATCATATTTAATGTGTATCAAGTAGCACCATATTTATTTATTATTCTCTACCCTTTTTAAACATATCTCGGCAACAGTTTTAGTTACTTTCAAAACATATTGTAGAAAGCCTCTGTATAGCACATGTAATGCTATGTTTCCTCGAGCACAAAGGTAGATATTTCAGATATTCACAAATAAACAAAAACAATTTAAAAATCTCATAGAAGCAATACATTATGCAAAAATATATTAGATCAACTCATAGCATAACATGAGATGGACGGAGAGAGATTTGTTATAATCAACCCTTAAAGCGATGAATTTAGGAAAGGGCTATTTTCAATTTGAAATCATCATAAATGTCTTAGTTAGCTCTATTCGCTTCATTTGAATACCTATGTTATGGGTCTACAGCCATTCTAAATATTTACTCTTTCTGCGCGGAGATCTACTAGATGTCAGATTCTGACGTCTAAAGACGGTCTCCGCGCTGAAAGGGTAATTGGACTAGTCCACCAACTTGCTGTATTCATAGTTGCCATCAACATGTAATAAATTAAATATTTTATTTTTGAAATAAAAAAACATAATAACTTTACATCAACAGATCACCTCGACTGAGAGAGAATTCTTATAATTCATTATAATGTGTTCACTGGTAACAACAATCCAAATTGGAATAACAATTTTCAAAGATAATGACATGACCGGCCTATTTTTTGTCAGTTCCGCGTTGTAGACGTTCCTTGATGTACCTGTCCACCACACCCCTCAAGACAGGCATAGGGACCTGGCCACACTCCAGAACTACGTCATGAAATTCACGTACGTCAAATAGATCACCTGTGGAGAACAAAATAAGACAGCACGTCATTACAAACATTAGTGTTACTACATCTTACAAAGGACTAAAGTCAAGGAATTTCAAGGAACACAAGAACAAAGTGCCACAATAAAGTGGCACATTTTTGTATTTGTGTCAATTGCAAAATAAAATATGTTTTTGCAAGAAATTTTTTCAAAGACCAGTTCATTTTCAAGCACATTTTAAGCCAAATAATATGTCACTGAAATAGATATACATTGTAGTTTGTGGTAGATGTTGAGCCAAATAATTCAATATAGAAGATGTATATATATTCAAAAAATATACATATTTTTTGGCGTCATTTGGAGCTGGAAATTGTGTCAGCAATTCCAGCTCCAAATGACAAAAATACAATTTAAAATCAAGGTTCGTCAAGGACTTTCAAGGACAACAAGAACATTTTTCAGGGACCAATTGAAACAGCGAAAGCAACATTAACCCGCTAAGCGCGACTATATAGTCGTTTTAATCTGTTTTATTAGTCCATAAAATAACTGATATTTGGAATGAAATGGATCCTTGGGAATCAGGACTTGCAAATTGTTGGTCCAAAATTTAACAAATATCAGTAATCTTCACTGACTTGAAGGTATATAGCGAGACACAACTTCAAGTGGGTGAGAATTTAAATAGTATCTATTATATTTATTTAGTGCTTTAAGAGTTAATAGGGGTACATAATGATTTTATAGTGCTGCCGCTGAGCTCCCACAAAGAGCTTTGTTCGGTATATTCCAATGTGGAGGGCTCGTCAAAATTCGAGTACATTCAAGTAGCCCATCTATTGCTAAATGTCTCATTTTGAAGCATTTAAAAGTATTGAATATTTGTTGTAGAATTCAAGCACTTTCAAGCACCTCTACGAACGCTGGCATATTCCGTTTTGTATAAATCTAAGTAGACTTCCCGTCGGCAATAAATATCTATCATTATAACAGTTATATGTTTAAGGTTGGCTTACATGTAGCCTACCAATTTGAAAATCACTTTTCAGTATTCATTTATTTGACGTTAAAATTATTGAATAGGTTTCTAACTCTCAATTTTAGAAAGGCATGTACCACATGTTACAAAGTAAAGCAAACAATATATTGGTTATACCAACCTAGTTCAGTTTCTGCTTTCTTTCGAATATCTAACATCTGAAATTCCCCCACTTTGTAACAACATGCCTGTAATGAAATACATTGTAAACTCGTATATGATTTATTTGAATATTTACTTTTTTTAGAATAAGTAGGTATTTATGCCTAAAAAGCAACCAGGTGCTCACATATCCATGTGGTATTATCCCTTACAACGCTGAAATATTTTTTGTACACACCACTAAAGACAGACCCCGCACTGAAGGAATTAAAATATTAGGTGTTCAAATGAACCGGAAAGAACTTACTAAGTCAATTATGATGTTTTCAACTTGAAAAAACACCTTTAGTCTCCATGGTTTATACAAACATACTCTAGCGTTGTAAGGGGTTAGGCTAAACAAGGAAACATCTCCAATGTGTGTGTATGTGCGTGAATACCTGTGCTGGAAAGATAGAGTAACGTCCTATCTCAGAACGTGCTCGAGCTTCAGTTAATGTGGTGTTCTCCAACAAATACTCAACTGCCTTCTCCTCACTCCACCTAGCGAATAATAACATAACTAAAACGAAACTCAACATAACTAAACTAAACCAAATTAAAAACGCTGCTAAATCTAAAAAAAAAATATTGTTACAAAAAAGATAGGGACAAAAACTCACCCCATTGCATGAATTCCTGTATCGACAACAACACGACAAGCTCTACCAATATTTTGACAAAGATGACCAAATCTGTTCAAAAAATAAAGCATTGTAAAAAACTACTGTGGGTTGGCCGCCTTTAACAACACTTTCTACACACAGGAAATTCTGCCCCACCAATATTTCAATATTTTGTGTATTTTTCAATGATATCCATATTAATGTATATAATCATTTATAGCAGTCTTTTGAATTAAATGAGTGTAAACGAAATTGATATTATCATTGACATACTTCGTGTAAATATCATCATAAAGTCCAAGATCTTCTCCCAATGTTTCGCAATACATCGCCCATCCCTGTCAAATTATAATATTAATAACATATGGTAGTCAGCATGATAACGACGAGGAAATGTAAATGTGATTTAAAGGTCAGTACAGTATGCATTTATCCACCCTTCCATCATTAATATTTCACCGTCACTATGGGATATTTACTCCATGGTGCATCTGCCATTTTGAAAAGTGGCATAGACAACCAGAAATAAATGACATGTATTATGAAACCACTAATCGCTGGTGATATGTTTAGATACCTCAGTGTAAGTTGTGTTGAGCGGGAAAGTGGAGGGTGGTTCAGCATATCGTCGATCATCTTTGACTCTTCTAAACATCGGAAGTTCTTCATTATCCATAGCTATGCAAGCCTGAAAAAACATACTAAACTGGTATTCCTACCTCACAAAGGAAAATATCAGTAACTGTTGACATCCCTACTTTACAAAGGAAAATAACAGTAACGGTTGGTATTGCTAATGCATGAATGTATTTGGCCAATATACAATTGGGACATTACAGTGATCTTACTGCAAATTAGGATTGAGATACAAGGACTAGTGTTAGGTTATGCCAAGAGGGCTATGTTTTTTGTCGTGTTTGTTTGTTTGTTTGTTTGTTTGTTTGTTTGTTTGTTTGTTTGTTTGTTTGTTTGTTTGTTTGTTTGTTTGTTTGTTTGTTTGTTTGTTTGTTTGTTTGTTTGTTTGTCTGTTTGTCTGTTTGTTTGTTTGTTCGAAACGTTGTCTCGGCCTCAGACTTTCTGGCCAAGGAACAAATTTTGGGGATAATCCGGATTACGATCCGAATCTAAAATCCAGATAATGATTACTATTTTACCTGTAGATGGTGCCCTGGTTCAGCCTCATGTAACATCAATGACATCACTTCATATTTAGGGAAGCTGGGTAAGTCTGATACACTGACGTAAAGGAGGCCCGGGTCGTCAGGTGTGAGGGCAGGGCAGGTATAGATGGCTAGTGTACCTCCTACACTAGTGGATGGCATTATGCTGAAACAATAAGACATTATAGATGGCTAGTGTACCTCTTACACTAGTGGACGGCATTATGCTGGAACAATAAGACATTATAGATGGCTAGTGTACCTCCTACACTAGTGGATGGCATTATGCTAAAACAATAAGACATTATAGATGGCTATGTACCCCTTGACTAGTGGATGGCATTATACTGAAACAATAAGACATGTATTGATGGCTAGTGTACCCCCTACACTAGTGGACGGCATTATGCTGAAACAATAAGACATTATAGATGGCTAGTGTACCCCCTACATTAGTGGATGACATTATGCTGGAACAATAAGACATTATAGATGACTAGTGTACCTCCTACACTAGTGGATGGCATTATGCTGAAACAATAAGAAATTATAGATGGCTAGTGTACCCCCTACATTAGTGGATGACATTATGCTGAAACAATAAGACATTATAGATGACTAGTGTACCTCCTACACTAGTGGATGGCATTATGCTGAAACAATAAGACAGGTATAGATGGCTAGTGTACCCCCTACACTAGTGGATGGCATTATGCTGACACAATAAGACATTATAGATGACTAGTGTACCTCCTACACTAGTGGATGGCATTATGCTGAAACAATAAGACAGGTATAGAAGGCTAGTGTACCCCCTACACCAGTGGATGGCATTATGCTGAAACAATAAGACATTATAGTAGGCTAGTGTACCCCCTACACTAGTGGATGGCATTATGCTGAAACAGTAAGACAATATAGATGGCTAGTGTACCCCCTACACTAGTGGATGGCATTATGCTGAAACAATAAGACATTATAGATGACTAGTGTACCTCCTACACTAGTGGATGGCATTATGCTGAAACAATAAGACATTATAGATGGCTAGTGTACCCCCTACACTAGTGGACGGCATTATGCTGGAACAATAAGACATTATCGAAGGCTAGTGTACCCCCTACACTAGTGGATGGCATTATACTGGAACAATACGACATTATCAAAGGCTAGTGTACCCCCTACACTAGTGGATGGCATTATACTCAAACAATAAGACATTAGAGATGGCTAGTGTAGGTCCTACACTAGTGGACGGCATTATGCTGAAACAATAAGACATGTATAGAAGGCTATTGTGCCTCCTACACTAGTGGACGGCATTATGCTGACACAATAAGAGAGGTATAGAAAGCTAGTATACACCCTACCCTAGTGGACGGCATTATGCTGAAACAATAAGACATGTATAGATGGCTATTGTGCCTCCTACACTAGTGGACGGCATTATGCTGAAACAGTAAGACATGTATGGATGGCTAGTGTGCCTCCTACACTAGTGGATGGCATAATGCTGAAACAATAAGACATTATATATGGCTAGTATATCCCCTACATTAGTGGACGGCATTATGCTGAAACAATAAGACATTATTGATGGCTAGTGTACCCCCTACACTAGTGGATTGCATTATACTGAAACACTAAGACATTATACATGACTGGTGTACCCCCTACACTAGTGGATGGCATTATGCTGAAACAATAAAACATGCATAAATGGCTTGTATACCCCTTACACTAATGGGTGGCATTATGCTAAAAAATAATACATTATCGAAGGCTAGTGTACCTCCTACACTAGTGGATGGCATTATACTCAAACAATAAGACATTAGAGATGGCTAGTGTACCTCCTACACTAGTGGACGGCATTATACTGAAACAATAAGACATTATAGATGGCTAGTGTACCCCCTACACTAGTGGATGGCATTATGAAATGAAATGAAATGAATCGGGCTTTAGGCCACCTTTGTGCACCTATGGGCTAAACTGGGCCAGGAGAACCTCCTGAGGATGGTGAGATGATTGAGATGACACTGTCCTCCAGACACAGGATTCGAAATTCGAGCCCTGGCGGTCTGAGGCCCAGCACGCTACCTCTCGGTCACGGAGGCTCCCCACAATACTGACTTTCACACGTGGATGGGGAAGAAACGTTTTTGTTTCTTTTAAACCGCCGAGACCGGGAACCGAACCCCGAACTCTGGCGTGCAAGGCAGCGGTGCTAACCACTACCCTAGGGCCCCCGCCCGTGGATGGCATTATACTCAAACAATAAGACATTATACATGGGTAGTGTACCTCATACTATAGTGGACGACATTATACTGACACAATAAGACATTATAAAAGGCGAGTGTACCCCCTACACTAGTGGATGGCATTATGCTGAAACAATAAGACATGTATAGCTGGCTAGTGTACTTCCCACACTAGAGGACGGCATTATACTGAAACAATAAGACATTATAGAAGGCCAGTGTACCTCCTACACTAGTGGATAGAATTTTATACTCAAACAATAAGACATGTATAGAAGGCTAGAGTACCCCCTACACTAGTGGATGGCATAATGCTAAAACAATAATACATTATCAAAGGCTAGTGTACCTCCTACACTAGTTGATGGCATTATACTCAAACAATAAGACATTATAGATGGCTACTCTACCCCCTAAACTAGTGGATCGCATTATTCTGCAACAATAAGACATGTATAGATGGCTAGTGTACCTCCTACACTAGTGGATGGCATTATGCTTAAACAATAAGACATTATAGAAGACTAGTGACTGTGTACCCCTACACTGGTGGATGGCATTATACTGAAACAATAAGACATCATTCAGATGGCTAGTGTACCTCCTACACTAGTAGATGGCATTATGCTGAAACAATGACACAATATAGATGGCTAATGTACCCCCTAGACTATTGGATGGCAGTATGCTAAACAATAAGACATTATAGATGGCTAGTGTAATTCCTACACTAGTGGTTGGCATTATACGAAAACAATAAGACAGTCATAGATGGCTAGTGTACACCCTACACTAGTGAATGACATTATAGTAAAAACAATAAGATATTATATATGGCATTATGCTGACACAATAAGACATTATATAATCCAAGTGCACCCCCTTCACTAGTGTATGGCATTATACAAAAAAAATAAGAGAATATAGATGGCTAGTGTACCCTTCACATAAGTAGATGGCGGAGGCTATTGACAGGGTGACCCTGTCAATACTGCAGTTTTAACTGTTATTGACAGGGTCACCCTATCAATAGTGCATTTAGAACTACTACTGACAGGGTGACCCTGTTAATGACAGTTGAAACTGCAGTATTGACAGGGTCACACTGTCAATACTGCATTAACAAACACTGCTGACAGGGTCACCCTGTCAATAGTGATCATTTATGCATAATTGACAGGGTGCCCCTGTCAACAGTGCATCAGAATATGTTGTTGACAGGTTCAATAACAACCAATCAGGGGCTAAGAAATGCAACCAATCAGAGCCTTACATCTTACATAGGTTTCACCCTGTCAGCAGTGGACGTGATTGTGTTATTGACAGGGTGACCAGGCGCGTAGCCAGACGTACGCCAGTACGCACGTGCGTACACATTGTATGGAAGGGTGAAAAATAATTGATTTTAGGATATATTTAATAGAGCATTCAAATCTCATCAAAATACAACATTTAATTTGTACTTCAGTGCTGTAGCGGATCCAGAGCAAGTTTGTGACCGGTTCACAGTTTTAGAAAAAAAATCTGTGAGATGTTGCTTAGGCCCTATCTGATTGTATCTGATCCGTTTTACAGAAAGTATAGGTCCTACACGGAGGAGAATTACATTATAGCACAAGAGTGCAAAACAAAACTGATATTGACTTTATCACTACTTAAAACACCTGCCCTGACCACTCGTTGCGACAATAAATCACTGCCTATATATGGGCCTGGTTTGTCCGACGGTGGAAGTCCAAAAGGAAAGTTAGCTTTTCGGGTATTACTCAGTCAATTCTCCATTGATTTTTACAAAATTTTACAACCATTATTATCAAGTCATTTGGCGACAAATTTCGGGAATTCCAGTGAGTATTTCAATAGTTTGACCATTTTGACATGTAGGCCCCTAACACAATTCTGAGAATAAACCAGAATTAGGTTTATGATAGGTTTATAGAGGGGCGTCATAATTAGATATTTACTACAATGTCAAACGTTCTAACTTTTCAGCTATACAATATTTTTTAATGACATTTTCAGGACAGGTGCCAAATGACTAGACGGCACTGCGTTTCCAGACAGTGAGCTGAATGTTGTTTGCAGCTGCAAAAAGATTAAACACAATAGCGCTTGTACTGATCATACTTGCTCGATTCGAATTTTGAATTGTTAATATTTTCCTAACATGACCATAAAACCTTTTTTTTTCAGCGTCACTAATTGATTGTAGGCCACTAAACAATCCGATTTCTGCGGCCAAACATCGAACAGTTGCATCTGTTTTTTTCAATAGGCAGCTGGTCAGCCGTGTCTGTGACCGGCGACCTCGTCAGCTACCAAATGACAGTAGGCCTACTTGCATGAAAATCGCTTTAGAATTGACTGAGCAGGCCTAATCAACGAAAGGTAACTTTCATTTTGGACAATCCTCCACCGTTGGACAGACTATATAGTAGTATATAACCTAGTATAAGGAAATATGTTCACTGTTAACAGGTTAACCGTGCAGTATGAATGTATGTGCAGACAAATGACTCCGTAATTTATTACAACAACACTATGAAATCAATTTGGAATATATTGTTGCAAGAAATCGTAATCATGCAGCTATGAATATTATGTTAAAAACATGTTTTTGGCGGTCACAGTAGGTGACATTCAATCAACATATCCTTTCAACATAGGAATTGCATGATGAATAACTACCAATATTTTGGCGGATGTCTATTGTCGTCATCAGGCTGGTTCGTCCGTCTGTCCGTCCGTCTGTCCGCCACTTTTAGCACTATGACATTTTTCGCGTAGGTTGAATGCACATCAAACTTCACATACAGAGTCTGGTTAATCATGACTAAAGCTTGACTAATTTCACAATTGATCTTTCTGTGACCCCTATGACCTTGATTTTTTTCCGATGGACAATTTTTTTCGTTAACGAAAATCACTCAACAATTTTTAATGTATTGCTCAAATAAAAGCTCGGATGAGTTCGAAATTGGGCAATATTCTGACAGAAACTAGGTCATGGGGGCCAATTATCGGCCATTATTTTTTTAATATGCGTAATATCTGGAAAACCGGATCAGATAGCTTGACCATTGCTGTGGAGCAAAATGTGCAGTTTCTGGTAGGAATAATGTACCATGATAAATTTTAACTTGATCAAAGTCAAAATGGCAGACCTTGCGGCCACGTCCGATCGACACATTTTCCCGTTAACGCGATTCACTCAACATTTTTTTATATATCGCTCAAAAACTCATACCATATATCCATTTTACTAATAGCTCACATGAGTTTGAAATTGGGCAAGATTTGCACAGAAAGTAGGTCATGGCGGCCAAAAATTATCGGGCATTATTTTTGTGATACATGTATGCGTAATATGTGGAAAACCAGACCAGACAGCTAGACCATTACTATTAAACAAAATGTGCAGTTTCAGGTAGGGATATACGATGAAAAAAATTCAACTTCATCATATTCAAAATGGCCGACCTGCTGCCACTTACTTCACACTTCTGTTGTGACTTCAATATGCGTAATAACTGGAAAACCTTGCCAGATAGCTAAACCATTACTATTGAATAAAATGTGCAGTCTTTGTACTGCATGCTGCTAATAACCAGTTCTCGGACAATTTCAATAATGGTGGCGGGCTATTGTCGAGTATGCTCTTGTTTCAAATGTTTTTTTTATTTTTAAACGGCCTTGTTAACAAATTATACACACTGTGACGACTATGTGTGTATATGACACCAGGTTCCTGCCCAGCAAACACAATGGTGTTTTAATGTTGGCCCAGCGTCACAGACAATGTCTCGTTTTTGCTGGGTGGGTGACCGCCCGGCTGGATAACATAATCTGATAATAGTTAGGCTTTATAATTCTTGCTCTTCTGCTGCTGTGTTTGCCGCGTCGCGATCGCAATCTCGTGAATTCCAGCGTAATCTGATAATAGTTAGGCTTTATAATTCTTGATCTTGTGCTGCTGTTTTTGCCGCGTCGCGATCGCAATCTCGTGAATTCCAGCGTTACGTAATCACAAGTTGAACACATTTTTTGCGATTTCAACTCGCACTGCCTGAAGGCATTACTAGATGTATATTGGTCATATGACACGTATGACACACAACGAATAATATGGAAACTTACATGATAATTGTATAATATTTGTCATTTTTGTGATTACGTAACAGTGAATTTTGTGATTACGTAACGGCATTTACACTGTTCACAAGCGACCTAGTACAAAATGAATGTGATAAAGGTAACCACAACATTCATATTTTAGCTCACTACAGTACTTTCACATAATTAAAAGCAACATATAATTTTTTTTTTCAAAAGTTTAAGTTTTCGTTACGTAATCACACATTTGTGTTTCTTCCAGAAAACATCAGTTTGTTTGTTGCGATATTTTGAGGAACATAAGTTAAGAACTCCATATGGTAGGATTCAGGGTGATCTAAACATTCACGGCTACGATATAAGACATCTAACATAGTTTTATTGATCAATCAAATTATGGAGGTTGAATTCAAATAAGACACCTCAGAGAATTCGACTGCAAGCAAAAAGGCGCACTTTTTCAAATCCCATAGATCTGAATAAGGTCGATTTTTTTCGTAAAAATAATAGACGGTTGATAATTTATTTTTCGGTACACAAGCTTTAATATGATTACTTGGCAGAGAAAACATTTCAATGGCGAAATGAGAAAATTCATTTTTATGTGTTTGGTAACGTTTTTCATGAAATTCACGATCTATGGTCTTGATTTGTATATTAAAATCTATGCAGGCCTATTATTATCAATAAGCATTATCCGTCTTGTGGCTTTTGTCTGTTACCGTACTTGTTTGGCATGTAATATTAGCCCAGACTAAGGGGTCTTTTCCTATCTACACATCTTCCCTGGAGACAATATTTCGTCGCCTCGGAGCTAAAGGATCCTATCTGACACTCGTCAGAGTGGCAGATAGGATCATTTAGCTCCGAGGCGACGATTTGGCAAACATCATGTGCAATCCGTCACGTAATCTGTGCACGAAGGCCTAATTATCAGCATGATCAGTCGAATGGCGCAGCTCAGAAATGTAAAGAAATAAGCCAAGATACACAAATATTTTTCTCTCTTTTATTGAATAAATCGATAAGCTATGGCTATTCACATGGAACACCAGACACATATTACATTAAATGGGCAGTTAAAGTCAACAAGGCGTTTAAACGCACACATGTGGATTGCAATTAATAATTTATATTGTTAAGCTGCTAAGTTTATTATGTTCTCATAAGTTACTCAATTTACGAAATCAATTAAATCGTGTCAATTCAGCTAAAGCTTCAGAATACAGCATTTGCTGTGTGAGTACACTTGCTAATAATCCTGGCTACGCCTCTGGTGACCCTGTCAGCAGTGGGTGTTGATGTCTTATTGACAGGGTGACCCTGTCAGCAGTGAGTGGGAGATAATACACGGTTTTGAATAGCCTAATTTCGGTTGATTGCGGCGCAGTCCTGAACTGCGGCTCCTCGGCTTGCCCGAATGAATGCAGCCATACTGAGCGTGAGCGTATTTATGATCATATGGGTGATGCACAACTTTTGGCGATAGCCTTCTATTTGCAGCAGCAACGTCCTTGCTGCAGAGTACACTAAATTCTACTTGATGGCTAGATTTGAAGTTTTCCAACGTCTTTGTCCACTTTTCACACTTTGCGAAGGAGGCACCTGCCTCTTTTCTCACAGCTATTTTAACAACACGTGTGCTTTTTGCTAGGAAGATGGAGTCTTGATGTGTGGGAGCACTGATTGGCTAATCATCTCCATGTCAATAACGCGTATAAATGCACTATTGACAGGGGTGTCCCTGTCAATAGCCATTGCGTTATAATAAAACAATATGACATTATAGATGGCTAATGTACCCCCTACACTAGTGGATGACATTATGCTGAAACAATAAGACGTTATAGATGACTAGTGTACCCCCTACACTAGTGGATGGCATTATACTAAAAGTTAAAGGGACCCCTTGTGATGAGACATTTTCAATGTTGTCAATTTTGAAAATTTAATTTATATTTAGCTATATAGCCTACTGATCTTAGCTAAAAATACGAAAAAGTCAAAAAACAATTTTAAAGCACCGAAAAAGAGCGAAATAGTTGTATTTCCAGGTCGTATATTGCCATGTAAACAAAACAAGTCAGCACTTTCCATCACATATTCCCATGGATCAGACGGTAAGATCAGAGCAGTCGCCGCTAATTGGTGTCTCATAGTCAGGACACGGGAGGAAACACCTACAGCACTGATTGTCTACCCAACGCTGGGCCGATGCCATCAGCATGTGGCCCAATGCTGTGAAAACATTCAATCGTCCTTCAGGTATACAAATAGTTTGTTTGGGTTTCTTCTGGTTTCATAGAAATGTTGATTAAATTATTTGTAAAAATATGAAAATTCTGAAAAAAATAAAAACATGATCCGTGGGATACACTACTTCAGTGCGGAAGTAAAAACGAAAATTGATGTCATCCCAAGGGGCTGCTTTAAATATTAAGACCTTATATATTACTAGTGTACTTACTACACTAGTGGATGGCATTATACTAAAACAATGAGATATTACATATGGCTAGTGTACCCCCTAATGACATTATACTAAAAGTTAAACAATAAGACATTATAGTGTACCTCCTACACTAGTGGATGGCATTATTCTAAAAGAATAAGTCAACATACAGAAACAATAAGTTATTCTGAAACCATTGTTTTTCAAATTTATCAAGGACGTCGGGTTAAGCGAACACCAACTGCCCAATTCACAAAAATTACGCCTCCGAAATCTCTTGATAGCGATTCCGCGCGGTGATGAACATTTTGTCCACACCACGTACCACGTACGGTAAAGGCCCTTTTATGAAGTGGAAATGCACTCGTAATGGTCCTGTTAAAAAACTGGTTACACATATTATGGTGTTTACTGGGAAATAAATATATTACTTTGTCTTAATGACAAAATACTAACTAATGGCATTGTTTCTAAAAACAATTATTTCTGCATTTTGTAGCTGTACAATATGACAAATGTAGATCTTTCATGTGTACAAAATGGTAAAAATGGGTTTTTTGAGCAAAATAATGGCAAACTTATATTCCACTGCGACACCTGGTGAGTAGACATATTCATTCGTGCTGACACCTGGTGAGTACTATTGTAATTACTTAATTAGGCCGCAGAATAAGGATACCCTAGAAAAATATCGAACCTCTTACGGTAGTTATCACTTATCAGGTCATTAATTTTTATCACAAGACGAAACTTCTGAATCAAACCACCCTCCAAGTAAACAAAAAAACATTTGCATAACATTCATACAGTGTTGGAACAGCGTTCTATGTTGTATAAATGTTAATTATACAGATGTTTTGTATTTAGGCGCCTAGTACAGATTAAATGGGCTGGTAATAACAACATATTTTCTTTAAACACACACTATATTGTTATAGGCCTATTACACACCCACTGATCACGTATTGACTTGTTTGTTTGTTTTTGCCTGGGGATAGTAGTATCATTCATGGCCACAAAGATTTTTCTGGAGCCTATTAATCAACAAAAAGTCCAAGGTAACGAACTTAGTCCTACCTAATAGGTCTTGTGGAAGACTTATTGAACAGCTTTGGCAAAGTTGGCTGAATCTTGTCAACAACAGAGCGAATGTAATCGACCAGCTCCTCCTACATTGTAAAAAAACGATATAAATGAAAGCATTTTTAATCATAGTATTTTTAACTAATTTATGTAACAGTGAATATTTCAATGTATTTGTTGCCTATAGAATTTTTGACCAAGTGCAGTCGGCTTTGGTTTTAAATACCAAAGTTGCAATTATAATCATTTAAAATAAAATGACATCAATGTGAGACATTCTCAAAGATGGCCATGTGGATATCTCGAAAACCCCCTCGACCACCTCGACCCCCTCGCCCCTCGACCCACGACCCTCGACCCACGACCCTCGACTTTAATTTTTTTATTGTTTTTTTATAGTCTATTCATAAAATTCGGGAAACAATATCAGGTCAATGTTGGCTCACCGTCAGTGACGCTGGCCTAACATTGGCTGAACGCCTCATGTATATAGAGGGACGATACGCAATATGCGGGCACTTGATTAGGCGTAGGCCTATAGACTGCCATCTGAGTCTCAACACTGTCTTACACTAACGCTAGCCCACGAAGCATTGAACCAATAATGTTTTAACGATGGCCCACCAATGCGTGTGACTGAATAAAACGGGCGAGTGTTATGCGGGTGATATGACTGGCAATGTTTTTTTAGCACAAAAAAAGAGGCATTCAATCCCATGCTTGGGTTAAAGTTAGGCAAGCGTCGTAAACAGTGATCCACCATTAAAATGTGTTTGGCCAGCTATAGGCCCACGTTTATTCATCAAGTTGTATGATGTATTATCGCGCCAATCCATGGCCACCCAGCTAACAAGATACTTTAGGCCAACGTCGGGTGAATGCTGGACCAGCGTAGCAGACGCTCAGCCAACATCACTTGGTAGCCAGGTTAGCATCACAGTAGGCCTATATAAGTTTCCCGAATGTTATTATTATACAAAAGTTAGGGGAGGCTTGGGAGAGTTGGGTCACAGGGAGAGTTGGGCCACCCCCGATATTACAGTAACGGGAAGCATTCATTCTGACCTCAGAGATTATATCTCTGATACCACACGCTCATTTCGCCGTATGCACGCATGGCGATTGACCAGATTTATCAGCCGTTAGTGAGCGTTACCACGTGATTTTATAACCATTCCTATAACCACGGAACTATTTTGGTGTTCACTTCAACTCATTACTTATCCTTTTTTCAATATTTAATTTGATTTTAGAGTTTGTTACAGGTAAGGGCTATTTATTCTGTTTAGTAGTCGATAAATTGAACAAGCACAATTCGCATGTCATTCAGTAATTTATATTTGCCTGTGTTTTGAAGCCGATTGTAAATTCTGTCAGAAAAACGTAAACATGGACCTTCTCACAGCAGCGCGTAGGCAGAAAAAGTAATCCATTGAATGTTTTCTATTTCTATGTGAATATAAACTCATATGTGGCGGAGTAGTAGTGTTTTATATTTGCCATATATATTCAGGACACTCAAGCGTGTTTATAAGCCTACAGTTGTTATATCAACAAAACTGCTCAAAATGAGCAGTTTTTGTCGAAACATGGCGTGTGGTTACAGAGAGAGAGCGGGGTTGACCTGAGCGACATCTATGTGTGGAGAATGGGAAGCATTATGACCAGATGCTGCCTTCTAACGAATCAACAATACATTACCTATTGTTTGATGTAACCAGCTTATCGAGCCCATGTTCAGTGACGATTTTGTGTCAAAAAATCTATTATAATGAAAAATTTGTAAAAAATTTACTCGAAGGTAAACAATTTGTTAGCCTATCAATAGTACATAGTAGAATGTTATTTTGTGGTGTGTAATATACCTATGATACTCCTCTGTCATCAAGGCATTTAAGGAATGAATATCGTCAAAAGCGATTCTGTGATTTTGATTTTAACAAAAATTGTGGATATTGGGAGAGTTGGGACAGTCAAATGTGGGAGAGTTGGGACACTATGGGAGAGTTGGGTCATGGTCATGGAACATGGGTCATGGCCCAACTCTCCCACATAGGGAGAGTTGGGCCACTATGTGGGAGAGTTAGGCCATGCCACGATAATTTGTTTTGTCCATGACTATAGTGATTGAAATGTTCATAATTAAACTGTTCCTATGTTATTCTTGTGTTGTGTATATTTTGACGTATCTGTACCGACATACACTATGTGACCCAACTCTCCCAGGCATGGCCCAAGTCTCCCCATTCCTTGGGAGAGTTGGGTCAGGAGAACATCTTTTTTTAATCGCATTTTCTGCCTATGCAACATAATGCATGTAAAATAAAATCAAGTTCAGATTGTTTGGCATTCTCTGTACTTCGCAAAACCACAGGAAACAGTATAATATGACAAATGGGAAAACCATACGGTGTTAAAATATAAAAAGTGGCCCAACTCTCCCAAGCCTCCCCTATAATTATATATAAACAAACAAAAACATTTTAAAAATTAGGTCGAGGGTCGTGGGTCGAGGGTCGTGGGTCGAGGGGCGAGGGGGTTGAGGGGGTCGAGGGGGTTTTCGGGATACCCTAGCCATGTCGATCAATCACATGCCTAGTTAGTAAATCGCCACCGCGACACACAATTTCAAGTCAGTCCGCGACGGTGGCCCAGCATTAAAATAACATTGGGTGAACGTATCATATAAGCTGGGATATATTTCTCACCTTTGTCTCACAGACAAAATACTTTCAAATATTTATGTTTGAACAATAACTGTGATTTTCTAATAATAGGCCTACATGTAGTTTTTCATTGTTTATAATAAGCAATATTGCATCATGTACAAGTATAATCTAACCTCTGTCTCACAGAAGAATTTCTTCTCTTTGCGAAGATGTTCTGCAAATTCTTGATACGTTCCCTTGAATCCCAACTCGTCCTGGAACTGTGTCATACAAAAACAATGTTACACAATTTCTTTCTCGATAAACATTTTTGACCATATTTAGTAATAATCAAAACAATCAAAATATATGTTTTTAATTTTAAATATTGACTATTATATTTATGTAGCCAGGGTGTGTATGGCGTATTGGAGGGATTACTATTCTGGCCAATGAGTCGACTCTTTAGCTCAATTGGCAACGCTCAGGCATCAGGATGCCAGGGTAAGTGGTTCAATCCCTGGACTCGGGCAGTTTCAACACTGTTACAATCATTGTTACATTTACTTAATATGAAAACGTAATCAACGGCAAGTATGAAAACTGTTCTAAACTATCCTCACACATAGTGTGTCACATCACCTCCCCAGATGACCAGTGGGTGATGCTCACCATTTCAGATGAGAGCAGATTCAACAACGACGGGCGAGTTAGAATTTGGAGAACACACCGTGAGACAATGATGGGCAAGTTAGAGTTTGGAGGACACACCGTGAGACAACGATGGGAGAGTTAGAATTTGGAAGACACACTGTGAGACAACGATGGGCGAGTTAGAGTTTGGAGGACACTACGTGAGACAACGATGGGCGAGTTAGAGTTTGGAGGACACACCGTGAGACAATGATGGGCGAGTTAGAGTTCGGAGGACACACCGTGAGACAACGATGGGCGTGTTAGAGTTTGGAGGACACACCGTGAGACAACGATGGACGAGTTAGAGTTTGGAGGACACACCGTGAGACAACGATGGGCAAGTTAGAGTTTGGAGGACACACTGTGAGACAACAATGGGCGAGCTGGAGTTTGGAGGAAACACCGTGAGACAACGATGGGCGAGTTAGAGTTTGGAGGACACACCGTGAGACAACGATGGACGAGTTAGAATTTGGAGGACACACCGTGAGACAACGATGGACGAGTTAGAGTTTGGAGGACATACCGTGAGACAACGATGGGCGAACTAGAGTTTGGGGGACACACCGTGAGACAACGATGGGCGAGTTAGAGTTTGGAGGACACACCGTGAGACAACGATGGACGAGTTAGAGGTTGGAGTACACACCGTGAGACAACGATGGGCGAGTTAGAGTTTGGAGGACACACCGTGGGACAACGATGGGCGAGTTAGAGTTTGGAGGACACACCGTGAGACAACAATGGACGAGTTAGAGTTTACAGGACACACCGTGAGACAACGATGGGCGAGTTAGAGTTTGGAGGACACATGGTGAGACAATGATGGGCGAGTTAGAATTTGGAGGACACACCGTGAGACAACGATGGGCGTGTTAGAATTTGGAGGACACAGGGTGAGACAGCGATGAGCGTGTTAGAGTTTGGAGGACACACCGTTGGACAACGATGGACGAGTTAGAGTTTGGAGGACACACCGTGAGACAACGATGGGCGAGTTAGAGTTTGGAGGACACACGGTGAGACAATGATGGGCGAGTTGGAATTTGGAGGACACACCATGAGACAACGATGGGCGTGTTAGAATTTGGAGGACACAAGGTGAGTGAACGATGGGCGTGTTAGAGTTTGGAGGACACACTGTGAGACAACAATGGGTGTGTTAGAGTTTGGAAGACGCAACGTGAGGCAACGATGGGCATGTTAGAGTTTGGAGGACACAACGTGAGACATTGATGGGCGTGTTAGAGTTTGGTGGACCTACGGTGAGAGGTAGCCGTGCCTCCCAGCGTGCCTGTCTCAAACCCAGAGCCACGATGTGATGGTGCATCTCCCCTCATAAGGCTCAAATGGTAGAAGAAGGACATCCAATAAACACATCGCCCAACTTTGTGTATGCCTTAACTCTTAAAGTGCTAAGTAAAGACATTTTAACCACTTGAAGTTGTGTCTCGCTACCGCGACCCACTAGGGAGTAGAATACCAGACTTGGGACTACGCCCCATCCAACCTAATGGTGACCCTATTATATTAAAACTGATTTGACAATGATAGTGTCACACATTTATGTTGAGAACCTAATATTAATATTACCTTTTTCATTTGAGTTTGTATCCTGGCCACTTCTTTGATGCCCATTTGATGTAGATTTTCTGGTGTGTCTGAGTCTTGGAAGTCACAGTAGTATCTGAGCATGGCCATGTATCGACCAGGAGGGCCTGGTAGACGCTCTACACTCAACTCTGTCATCGCCGCCGGAAGATACTCCTGATATTTTAGAAATGGTAAACCGTTGATCGCTTAGCATTGACTAAGGTCGTTTTTAATCCGTTTTATCAAGATATCGAATCACTGATATTAGGAATGAAATGAATGTTTAAATATCCAAGATTTGCCAATGTTTGGTCTCAAATTAACAGATATGAGAAGTTTTAAGGCTAATGTATGTATCGCTGCATATTTCTTAAAAAATGATGCGTAAATAACGCCCCTTATCTAGATCAGTGCTATATTCTGATGCTATATTCTAATATGATTTTTGCAGTTGTCTTGAAATAATGATGTAAGCATCTCTAAACTGACGAATAAGTGGAAATGGCTGGTACACATTTGTACGTGTGTCAGTCTTATAAACTATTCATTCATTCATTCATTCATTCATTCATTCATTCAATTCTTCATGTGGCCCAACATAAAACAAACAAAACAAATAACAGAATCTGTTTTACCTTCTCGAGGAAGTCACAGAACAGACGATAAGCAGGCTGTACATGCTCAACTATAGCAGAATCACCTAGCTTTTCTAGGTCGTCTCTGATAAATACAACAAAGAATAACGTGAATAATAGATATTGCTCATTGTAACTGACAAATTATAGGGCATAGTGCATCATCATCGTTATAAGACCAATTTATGTGGGTGATATTCATTATCATAAAGTTAACGAGGTAGTCCTCCAAGAGCAGGCAAAAGCTCTACCCAGACAGCACCGCGCTGATTACTGAGATGATAATAATAGCAGCCACCTGGTGAATTACTACGCACATAAACAGTCATGAGAGGGGACAACGGTTTCAAACTTACCAGTTACATACAAGAGAATTGTTATAACAAAAATATTTTAAACTGTGAGAACCAAATTAATAGCAATATATATTGCGCAATACAGTGGCGGATTTATCGGGGGCGACCCTGCCCCTCCCCCCCTATTTTTTGCTAGATTCTTCAAAAAATCCCCTAATTTGGCCTAACTATGAAAAAGGGGCCCATTTCTTCAAATCCAGGATCCGCCACTGTAATATATATTGTGCAATATGTATTGCGCAATATGTAATGGTTTTTTTGAGTTGAAGGGTCTTAACTGCCACTCTAATGAATGACAGGTAAGACCTTTTAAATTCGAGGTTACGAAATACAGCTTACTTTGTTTTAAAGATCAGATTTTTACAGCCAGTTACTGATACCTAGCTGTCAGACAAAGAGCTGGGTAGAGTTTATTACAATTAGTTACTGATACCTAGCTGTCAGACAAAGAGCTGGGTAGAGTTTATTACAATTAGTTACTGATACCTACCTGTCAGACAAAGAGATGGGTAGAGTTTGTTACAATTAGTTAATGATACCTAGCTATCAGGCAAAGAGATGGGTAGAGTTTGTTACAATTAGTGAATGATACCTAGCTATCAGGCAAAGAGATGGGTAGAGTTTGTTACAATTAGTTAATGATACCTAGCTATCAGGCAAAGAGATGGGTAGAGTTTATTACAATTAGTTACTGACACCTACCTGTCAGACAAAGAGGTGGGTAGAGTTTATTACAATTAGTTACTGACACCTACCTGTCAGACAAAGAGATGGGTAGAGTTTGTTACAACTAGTGACTGATACCCAGCTATCAGGCAAAGAGGTGGGCAGAGATTATTACAATTAGTTACTGATACCTAACTATCAGGTAAAGAGCTGGGTAGAGTTTATTACAATTAGTTACTGACACCTAACTATCAGGCAAAGAGCTGGGTAGAGTTTATTACAATTAGTTACTGATTTCAGCTGTCAGACAAAGAGATGGGTTGAGATTACTACAGCTAGTTGCTGGTACCTAACTATCAGACAAAGAGCTGGGTAGAGTTTATTACAATTAGTTAGTGACACCTAACTAACAGGCAAAGAGATGGGTTGAGATTACTACAGCTAGTTGCTGGTACCTAGCTATCAGACAAAGAGCTGGGTAGAGTTTATTACAATTAGTTAGTGACACCTAACTATCAGGCAAAGAGATGGGTAGAGATTACTACAATTGGTGCTGATACCTACCTGTCAGACAAAGAGCTGGGTAGAGTTTTCAATGGTTTGTGAAACACTGTATCCTCAGGAGGAGCTGTGGTGTAAACTAATAGACGCGTAAGAAGCTTCTCACTCTAAAAATACAACAAATATCATCAGAATAAATGTGAACTCTTTAAACGCTGTTTGAAAAAGCGCGTCTAATTCACAAATTGAAAATGTACATTACAATTATCCCTTTAACCGCCAAATTATTCAATTTGAATTTTCACTCACTTGAAGTTGTGTCTCGCTGACGCGATCCGCAACTTTAAGTGATTGAAAATTATTCAGATTTGACAAAATGGGAAGAACTCGTTCCAAATCTTACTGGTTGATGTCACATTTTATCTTTAACATATTTAAAATGTGGTACTGAATGTGCTAATAAAAAATGAAAACCCGAATATATGCGGCACCGTAGGTTTAAAGGGTGAATGAGTTTTTAGTCTTCTGAGCTAATATATGGGTGGGGTTGGACACCCTAAAATTACTTGACAAAGCTCAGACACAACCCTAGTACATTTTGAGTGTCAAATACTGATATTTTAGCAATTTTGATCGATGTTGGGTGCATTAAATTTCCGGGTTTTTTAAATTAGGATCGTGCAAGCACTTGTATTATCAGCTCTTGGATGTTCATAGCGCTAAGAGTTTAATTGCTGCACATATTCCTATACCTTTCTCATTTATTTTAAGCTAGCATTGCTGACGCAATAGCCAGCTTGAAATTAATGAAAAAATACTTCCTGTGTTTAAAAACGTATAATACTTTACAATGCTATATCTCCACTGCAGAGCTAAAGGTTTTTAGCTGACACTCACTGGTCCCTTTACCTTTGATGTGACGATATGCACATAGTGATAAGATAAATAGTTTACATATGCGCATAAAAGCATGGCCAACGACGCCTAAAACATTTAAAAGGGTAAAACAAAAAGTTGACAGACAATTTGCGATTCAGTTTCCTCAATGGTTCATTTATTTAAATTATTCAGAGGCAATGTTATAAGTCTTTTTTAATTAAAAGATTTAAAAATCACACCATGATTGGACAGATACATTACAATTTAAATTAAGTGTCAAGCCCTTACACAATAATATGTTATAATATCATTATAAAACAAAAGTTTTTAAAAAAGATATTGGCGAGACGTACTGCGCATCAGTCTATCCAAATAAGGAATGTATAATCTTTATATGAAATGGGGGTTTTTTTTATTTTTTGAAAGGTGTGTGCTGTATAGAAAATATAGTTTTTACACATACACAGAATATCTAGGGCAGATCCAGAATCTAAAGAAAAGGGGCGCCAAAAATTTGTGGGCTTGTCCCGGAAATTGTGTGGATATTTAGTCTAATTTAGGAGATTTTTAACAGCATTTGGCAAGCAAAACATGGAACCACCACTGAATGTACCTACTATAGCTCCTTTTGCTTGCACCAATCCCTCTTTTAGACCTTCTCGCATCAATATTACAATCTCGTCCAGCTGTAAGTCACAAATCAAACTATCAGTAAATTAACATTTAACCCTTTACAACGCTGAATTACTTTCGCAAAACACTTGGAGACCAGAGGGTTTATTTCAATTTGAAATTATCATAACTGTTTTATTTAGCTCTTCCCGATTCATTTGAATACCTGTGTTATGGGTCTACGACAAGTAGAAATATTTTAAATCTTACAGTTCGGGGATAGACTCTGACGTCTACAGACGTCAGATTCTGAGGACTAAAGTCGATGCCCGCACTGTAAGAGTTAAAGATTATGCTGTTTTATTTACACATAATAAAGAAATAATTATCTAAAAATGTTAAAAAGTAAACTTACAGATAAATGTATTATCTATTCTTGCAAATTAACCCTTGAAAGTTAAATCACTTATTTTTTTATCTACTTGAAGCTGTGTCTCCCACAACTTTGTGTGAGTGAAAATTATTATTATTTGTTTAATTTGAGACCAAACATTTGCAAATCTTGATATGTGAACACTCATTTTATTCCCAATAACAGTGATTTAATTTGCTAATAAGACAAATTCAAAACGAATATGGTCTTGTTTATACCCTATTCACACATACACGATGCACAGCCCACGCCTTAGATGACAAAAATAAGAGTAGTGCGTCGCTGGGTAATGAAACTAGCTAGCGAGTTGATGACAAATATACAGCGAGTTCTAAATAAATGAGGTGCATAAATCAGTGAATATACAGCGTCTTGCTAGCGCGCTGCGCGTTATCAGGGCGATAAAGCTAAACAAATGCACAGCGCATTGCTAGCACACCGCACGAGTAAATCGGGGAGTCATTTAGCACACCCATATGCGTTACATATACATTGGAACACGTTACATGGGTGCTATATGCGCGCTCAGTGTCGTACTTTATTGAGGTATTTTCTGTAAATCTCAGTCACACATAGTCGAAGCACGACCAACGCACTGAAGTCTGCATGTTCAAAATATTGAACACATGAGAAAGCATCAGTATCAGTTGAGAAACACCCAGGGCGGCTAGAACTACGTTTGCTTTGTACCACATGGCTGCCCGTTGAGGGCACTGGGCACATGCTGGCTGTTCGCGCAGAACACGAGCAAAAGCTGTGACTGTGTTATTTCTGCAGCCTAACCCTTAGAGCTCTGAAGAACGACATTTAATTTTGAAGCATTTGAAGTGTTGTGTCACACGATACACGGCTTTAAGTGCAGAATTTGTTTTTGGTTTGTCGAAATTAAGTCAAAACATATAATATTATCATAAATTTAGGACACATTTATTCCTTTAAAAATGATTACATATGTGGGGCGTAAATGTTCACTCACGCCCTGCTGGCCATTTACGCTCTGCTGCTGGCCATTTACACCCTGCTGTTGGCCATTTATGCCCTGCTGCTGACCATTTACGCCCTGCTGCTGGCCTTTTACGCCCTGCTGCAGGCCATTTACGCCATGCTGCTGGCCATTTACGCCCTGCTGTTGGCAATTTACGCCCTGCTGCAGGCCATTTACGCCCTGCTGCTGGCCATTTACGCCTTTACTGCTGGCCATCTACGTCCAGCTGCTGGCCATTTACACCCTGCTGCTGTCAATTTACGCCCTTATACTGGCCATCTACGCCCTGCTGCTGGCCATTTACGCCTTGTTGCTGACCATGTTTCTGACAATTTACGCCCTGTTGCTGACCATTTACGCCTTGTTGCTGACCATGTTGCTGACCATTTTACATGCATGTACCTTTTCTCTGTCTTTGCTCGGCATAATACCTGGTGAAATGAAACATCGCTGTTCATTCTATGTAGGCCTACCTACAGGGGGTTGTTCCATTTCAGCAGGGGATATCATGCCCCTATGTTCCTACCTGTTTAGGGAGGCTCTTCAGTCTGCTCACATAGTCATGACAGCTCTCGGCAGTCAGACATTTAATGTGAGGAATCGTGAAAAACGCTATGTAGAAATCTGGACCCAGAATGTTAGAGACAGGCATGTAGTGCTGGTGAAATGGTAACCCTTGTAGCACAGCAGTCGCGTAGTACTCCACCATCTCCTTGGTAACACGGTCCATGGAGCTCAAAGTGTCAACCTCTATTTTGGAGGCGTCCTGGATAAGCTCATTGCAAAACTCCTGGAAACATAATTTACAATATTAGCTTTATTGTACTTAAGCACTATTTGCAGCGTCTCACATTGTCAGATAGTTTGGGAGAAATGGGGACAGTCTGGACAAAGCCACTAATTTTTTTATACTCGTAGGTAATACAACAGGCAATTCAAAATGTTCTTTGCACCAAGGTTTCTTTGACGAAAATGTTATATAGATGGTGCAAAGTGCTAAATAAAGTCCATGCTATTTTTGTCACTTTCAGATAATTTTAATTGGCATAAAGTGTGCATAGTTAACTAGATGTATAAGACTTTGCTAATATCTTATTTTCGAATTAACGTACACGCTCATTGATTGTGTTCAGCCTCAGATTTCTAGAAACAAGAAGCTTGTTTTCCATGTTTGTATATATGCAGTGCGAATTGTTCATTAAAAAAATTGCTGATAGCAACCATAATAAACCATACAGATAGCGTTATGTAATGATTGCGGCAGTGGCAGTTGTGTAGAGCCAGAATCTGAATGATGGCCAACTATCATCACTAAGCATTCTAATTATTAAATATGGCTAATTGCTATACATCTTGGTATAATAATTCAATTCGGGAAATTGTGTAAATTGGTACATATTAGCTACATTTTCTTTTGTAATAAAACATTTCTACAAGCTTAGTGGTCAGTAGATTCATGTAGGATCTCTAAAATAATTTGAAAGATATATAACCATTTTAGACTAAACAGGCTAGCTTAGAAGCCACCCTCAATAATTTAAATCAAGCGCAAGATTATTATTCATAATATTATTTTCATGGTCAATATTGATTAATTGGTATGAGCATAATACTTGTGGAAATGATACGCTCATTGGTCAATTAATTTGTGTTTTAGTTGTCCAAGATGTTTAGTCAGATTTAGTAAATTGTGTAGGCCTACATTGATTTAATTTAGCCCAGATTACCTCCCGCTGTTTATAAGTGTCTAAGGAGAAACTGTCCAGTTTATCTTCTGGACCATCAAACCCCCGGTAGGTGGCGAACTCTGGACTTCCGTCAACCATGTAACTCCACAACTTGCCGGCCAGAAGAGCGCATGCGTCGCCTGCTGCCATGGTAACTACAAAATGACAACACTATGTAGACAAATCTATGTATGTTGTGTTAAAGATAATTATTGACCATCAACCTCCTTTTCAAGCTTTCACTAAAAAAGCAGATTCAGCACCAAAGCAAATACAATATGGTGAATGAATGCTGGTTTAATGTTTGGCCAGCGTTGTAAGAGACGAAAATCCCGTATTTCTTATTTTTGACATGGTTGACCAAAATAAGAAATAAGTAATTTCGTCTCTATATCTAGCCTAACTGGTAAATGCGCGGCACAAAAAATAAAAAAAACATTTGCAGTTCTAGTCTATGAACATGTTTACAAAATAATTATGGTCATATTAACCCTTTCAGGCCTGACTTTACCATTGTCATCTTCATCCACTACAAGCCGCGAATTGCTGTCGCAATTCTCGACTTGTAGTGGATGAAGATGATTTGATGTGCTTTAAAAATTTAAGAAAATTGCCATATATTGGTAAACCAGTTTCATGGAAATTTTCGTTCTAAAACCCCTAGTTGTAGGAAAATTAAGTCTGTTTTCAGTGATGTAAAATGATGCTTTAATGCATCGTGAGGGCTTAAAGGGTTAAGAAGCCAACATAAAATCCCTGATTTTTATGATTTAGCCTGGGTATGGGCCTTTAACTTACCCTGATGACATCGCAAGCGCAGTAAATGAGTTAGGCGGCCCAGTCATACCGGGTACCTTTAGGTATACCGCTAATAAAAAATATGAAAACGCACTGTGAATAGCGAATCTGCGTCGATTGATGTAAATTATTTCTTATATATAAAATGCTCCAGTGTCATGATATACAAATACACCCTCCCCCCCCCCCCGATATTGTGTCACTTACTGAAATACAGTTCAGTGTTGGTCCCCCATCCAGAATAATGGACCAACACCACACCAACACATTATAGCATCATGCGCCCACTGATAAGATCACTGACTAAGTGGATACGCGGCCTTTTCCGCAACCACCAGCATGGAAAATTCATTCGGACATTATTTGATCTGTACCAAATTGATTTTATAGGAATACCACATTCACCGCATTAACACTTTCAGCGCGGGGATTCCTGTGCTGAAAGAATTAAAAACAATGATAATGGCCGTAGACCCATATACCCAGTAAACACAAAACAAATGTTTCGAGTTTGCTGGGTAACATATGTATTCAACTGAAGCAAAAAGGGCTAACAAGACATTTATGACGATTCCGAATTTAAAAAAACCTTTGGTCTCCAAGTTTATACAATTTCATTCAGCTGATATCGGTCATTGATGGGTGTATCTTAATCTTACATGATAGTATTGTCAGTATGCATAATGTTGGTTATAAGGCTAACGGTCATTGAACTATTAAGACCTTGATACACAATTACATAACAAGATAAGAGATTGTAGGCTACTGTAGGCCTAATATTGTATGGCAATCACAATGGATATAGTTTCGAACTATTTTTAAACGGATAATTAAAGTTCGATCAAATCATTTATAATAGGTATTTAAATAATACGTTATGCCGTACCGGTACACTGGCGACACAAAGTGTCTTTGTATGGGTCTCCGGATGGTAATACGCTAATCATGTCGATACAAAATATCATGTTGAAAAAATTAAATTTATTTGCAGATTTGTATCACGTTTAAACAAGAGATTCTCAGTCTCTGCGAATATAATTTTAACTGTAATTTCAAAAACTGAACCATTCGAGCATAATCACTACTGGTGGGACTCTATGTGCCTTGACAAACCAGTGACTTGTTGACGATTCTCTGAGCCTGGACATTACATTGATCATATATAGGAGGAGAGGAGATATCCGCGTCAGATATTCTATGATTGATTAAAGGGACTGGCCCAGGCTAAAATCATCAAAAAATCGGTGATTTTATTTCGGGTTCTTAATATGACCATATGATGTAAACATGTACATAGACTAGAACTGCAAATTTTTATAATTTTTGTGCTGCGCATTCATCAGTTAGACTAGATATAGAGACGAAATTCCCGCATTTCCTATTTTTGACATGGTTGTCAATAATTACAAATCAGGAATTTCGTCTCTATATCTAGCCTAACTGGTGAATGCGCAACACAAAAATTATAAAAATTTGCAGTTTTAGTCTATGTACATGTTTACATCATATGGTCATATTAAGAACCCGAAATAAAATCACCGATTTTTTGATGATTTTAGCGTGGGCCAGTCCCTTTAATTGATTGATTGATTAATTGTTTGATTGATCAATCGGTCGATCGGTCGATCGATTGATTGATTTATTACAATCATTGATTTATTACAATCATTATCATTGATGAATGTGGCTCCCATCATAAGATACTCATAAAATACATGTAAAACGATTCGCACACCAATCCCGATAACCATTATCTGTAACATTATTTGGACAG
>OZ024905.1:96667678-96760178 GCA_964017125.1 Flabesymbios commensalis | reverse complement strand
TTATTTTTTTCCTTTTAACGAAACAGAGTAAAATATATAAACTAGTCTTGGCCAATAATTGAAACGTTGAGCGAGCTTGAAACAACGTTATGGAGAATAAATATGCTAAGATTCATGATAATTATCATAGAATACCTTGAAACAACGTTGTTCCAAAGTAGATATGCTAAGATTGATAGTAATTATCATAGACTATCCTACCCTATGATAATTATAACACACCACAAGCACAATCCACAGTAGGCTATGGGGATCGCTTGAAACGGACAACGGCCCTCTCAAGCACTTGGCGCTGCATAAAATAAAATAATAAGGACCACGGGATAAAGATTATTCCTCAATTACCATGATCCTTTCACCTGGGTGATGGCGAATTTATTTCTCCAGAGATATAATCTCTGAGACTCAGTCTTGAGAACAAATGGATAAAAAACAGGGTCGCTTTTTCAATTTCCAAAATTTAATTGTTTTAGAGCCTATTTGATTTTTTCGTATTTTGTCAGTGCAATATATAGACCTCCAGTATAGCCACTGACACGAAATAATTCAGATACAGCTGGGACTCAACAGTTTTTTTTTTTACCAGAGACAAAATCAAGAATAAGAATTGAAAATTGGCAGTAAAGTTGTTTTAAAAATGTGGAACTACAACCAATACTAACACAAATATCTGATATAGACCTAACTGATGATGAACTGGAATATAATATCTGCCATAGGGGAGGGTGGCAAATTAATAAGGATGAAATAAAAATAAATATCTCAGGAATTTTAAGTGATTATTAGTAAACGTTGTAAGCATTTTAATGGTCCACAATTTTTTCAATGACACATTATCACTTTTAATAGATGATTCTTGCATAATTAGGCCGTACATAATTGCATACTCGGCATTCCACAAACAAGGTTGCATAATTATTATCACAATGAGGGTGACCCAACGTTTGATTAATATTATTGTTGCTCCACCGTCTGCTACGTTGGCCAAACATTAACGCAACATTGGATCGACAGCTGTTTATTTTTATCTAGCTCATTTAATATGTAGTTCGCACTCGCTATTAAATGAGCTAATTATCATGCTTATGTTTTTTTCCATTGTGTGGTTGTGTTAGCTTAAATGGTTGGACTAGGGTAGGCTAGGTTATTAATCTGTGATTAGGTTAAAACTGACATTTCAGCCAGTATCTCATATCTTCGTTTTACAGCAAAGATACCACGAAATCGCACTATTTGATGTTTATTTTTTCAAAATTTTACGGAGGCATGCACCCTATAGGTCCCTGCTGTTGAATGGTTTCTTTGAAATCTGAGCACCCCCCCCCCCTTTATTAATCACTGGATACGCCACTCAGTGGTCGGAGTTTTACCTCAGTCAGTCAGTAAGTCAGTGGTCGGAGTTTTGCCAATAAACGTCTGACTCAATAGTAGTGAAATTGAGTGAGTGAATGAATATGCTTTGCCTAGCTTTTTGTATAATGATGGCAATATCGCGACAGAGTAGTTAAAGTAGATGGGTCGTCATGATAGGCGTCATTGTAGGCACGCAATGTAATGGTACACATGCGTAGCATGATCAACGTCCACATGATTACTTCATTATGATCGTCTAGGCATATAATCTAAGCAGCACTCTTAGAAAAAGAATATTGGTAGTTCTTTGGTGCATGGGAAAAATAAAATCAGCTGATATTTATGCCTTTATATCAAGAATGACCCATTTTCACCCTTAACCCTTTAACCGCCGAATTATTCGATCTGAATTTTCACCCACTTGAAGTTATGTCTCGCTGACGCGATCCACAACTTCAAGTGAGTGGAAATTATTCAGATTTGACAAAATGGAGGTCAACTGTTTTCAAATATTGCTGATTTAATGTCACATTATATCTTTAACATGTTTAAAAGGTGGTACTTAATGTGTGAATAAAAAATGAAACCCCAAATATATGCGGCACCGGCGGTTAAAGGGTTAAAGCGTCGAAATCTGAACCCTGGAATCCGAGGCTACACCTGAACCCTGGAATCCGAAAGTGTCAGCAAACGTCGTGAAACCTTGGCCCCACTTATCAAATGTCATAAATCACACTTTGCTATTTCAAGTTTGCAAAGTGTTTGCAAAGTCGTTCAAAGTCAATACAATAGGCAGTATCTGCTTACTTCACAAGTTAGCAGATACTGCCTTTTAGCTTTATAGATCAGTGTACACTTACTGTGACAGCTTGTTAATTACGGCAAATGACCAAATGGTGTCTAAGGGACTGCATTAATAAATTAATCTTTTTGTGTATTATAGAAATTGTTTAAATTAAACAAATAACTAGAACAGGAGTTCCCGAACTCCGAGGCCCGGCTTTAGTCTGCTTGAGTGTTATAGATACAAAATCGGCTTTATTACCCAGGGGGCAAGACCAGATTTCCTGACACGGCGTGTTGTAAAAGGTTGGGCACCTGAAATGATATCTACATATATGTAGGATCACAACCTAGGTGCACAACCTTGCAAATCGACTACTCAAAATTGGCAGGAAGCCAATAATGGCGGCCATTAGCGGAAAACGAGAATTTGTCAATATCTCGGTCAATATTTAAGATAATTTGCTTTTAAAGTTGTCTAGACCTATGTTTTCAGGGTCAGGGATTAATATAAAACCAACCCTGAATTGATGCTATGTCAACTTAACATGCTAGTAGACAAAGTTATGCTTCCATGTTTTGAAAAAAATATTAACCGCTAGATATAATTGAGCACCATTGAAAACAATCTAGGAAAACAATCAATGTCATAATAATAATGTTTTTATTCATTATGATAAACTTGAGATAAAAAAAATTAACCCTTGCAGATTTATAACATTTGGTATCACAACGTAATCAGCCTACAGTTGCATGAACAACAAAATTTAATAATACTTGAAATAATACTGTCAAAACACCGCACTGCAGGGATTAGCACACAGCAATAATATCAATGAGTCTGGAGGATAATTCAGAATGATCACTAAAAATGTAGCATAAGATAGTTGTGATAGCTGTTTAAATATCACGGTCATCGTCAATTAAGGTATTGATATGTCGTGCACGGCTGCATTTGTCTAAGGATCCCTGGCAGGCACATCCTATGTAGCAGGGGATTTTCCTTTTACCACAGGAACAGTTTTTGTTGCAGCTTTTTTTACAGCCACATGATATTTTCTGTGTCATTTGTGGTGGCCATGGTGGGTTTGTTGATTGAATAGGAACTAGTTTGTCATTTTCTACCACCCATCCATAGTCCTCAGGTTTTATGTTAGGCTTAGCAATGTGAGCCGATTTGTCTAATGCTACTGCCAATGATGCACGCTTCACGTGCTGTTCGAAAGCATTTTCAGTGGGTGGCAGAAGTTTCAGAAGTGTTGATTTGCTATTCAGGAACTTGCTAACTCTCAGTGTAGCTATATTACAGCCTTCAAAGTTTTCAGATTTGTTGGAGTACGTGTTGACAAGAAGCTGTTTTGACTGGTCAAACACATCTTGTGGAATTTCAATGGGAACACCTTCATCACCAAAGTCTTCAAGGGCATTTATTTCAGTCTTGTAGCTGGCATTCAGCCAGTTTTTCTTGCCAGTAAAGAATGGGTAGCTGGTGGTATCTCGTCCGCTGATACTGTGGATAAATGGCAGGGCCCGGCAGTTTGCAGGACCCATTGCAGCGGAAATTTCGTGAATAGGGAGATAATTGTCTTGAGACAAACGAACCCACAACTCGGACAAATCTTTCAAGAGTGTTGCAGCATAGTACACACATATAACAATAATGTCTGTGTCATTTGCATGAATAACAATTCTGTCTACACTATCGTGCTGCACGCTGTACATGGCATGCAAAATAACCTTGGTATCGGCCTCCTGTTGAGTTGATTCTAAATCAGCAATGTTTGTGACTGTACCCGCTGTAATTAGTACACTCCTGGTTTCATCTTTAAAGCCACCACCTATATACAATTTTGTTGAACCAATTGACGGATTAATTTGTTCCTCTTTGCACCATGTCTCACACAGGAAATCAAGAAGCCGAGCCTTGTTGGACGACACAGAGAAAAACTCGTCTGGTTCAGGAGTTTTGTACTGCTCTTTCACCTCTAATTGTCTACCTGGTTTTGACCTATTATATCTCTGTTGTTGAACTAATGTCTTCAAGCTGGACGGGCTGTATCTGTCACAGCAAAAGTGTATAATATCTGTACCTTCTGGTACACTCTTCAAAAGGTTGCGTCTGTAGCGTTCAGCAATAGCTTCATATGTATCATCCTTGTGAAATGACCACTGGCGAATGACATACATGGCATCTACAATCACGGCTGTTTTCCCCTCATTTTGTGTCAGATCAGGATAGCTTTGAACCTTGGTCTTTTCTTTGACAACTTTAACCTGACTGGCTTTTGTCCCTGCTACCCTCATTTCCCCGTTTTCTTTGAATAATGATGGAGCCATCTTGCTGCATTCGTGATCACCAATGAAGTCAATAATGTTAACTTCTCCACCACTTGCTATCATTTGTGTCATTCGAAGAAGAGCAGAAATTTCGTCGCTCTTGCCAGGCGAATCAATCTTCGTTTTATGTTTTTTTGGTTTCTGGTTCTGAGTGTAAAAGGTTTTAAGTTTGACAACGTGGGTGTTTTTGTGGTCACCAGATATGGTGGCAGATAAGGCATTCAATCCCAATTCTTTCACATTTAGGAGATCCTCTTTCACGTCTTGGTCAGCAAACTGTCCAGTTGCAATGTTCAGCAGAGTTTCTGCTTTTGATGTGAAAGGATTGGTTTCCACAGCTGCCATTACTTTGAGGATCATGTCAGAATCTCTTGCTACACGTGAATTACCAGATTCGTGGTGGGGATTATATGTGTTCATATGCATCATCGACTTGAGCTCAGCTGAGATCGCTGCTGTTACGGGTTTTGTGTACACCCATTTTGTACGAGCAGCATCATTCAGGGTGATACCATCTAGTCCACTCTCCTCTTTGGCATCGGCATTATATGTTTGCTCTAAGAGCATGTCTGGTGATACTCCATTGTGATGACCATCCGCACGTCGTCCAACGAAACCTCCTTTCAGCATAGCTTCGTAGACCTCGGGGGCATTTACTGGTAACTTCTTCATCTCAGACAAATAGAGCGGTAACGATTGTTGACCATACTTATAATGCCCAGCAGCAATGAGATAGGGGAGCATTTTTGCTGACTCGCACAGATGGCCCAACCAAATACCCTCACGCTGATGATATATGAATCTGTGTAGTATATCGGACATTTCCAGAAAGTTACACCAAAACACTGCTGTTGGATGGTCTTCTAATGTTCTCTGGAAATCCAACATCTTTCCGTGAAGAGCAGCAAGCTGTAGGCTGGAATCTTGGATTTTCAGAAGCTGCTCAGTTGAATTAATCTTGTTTTCAATCACTGTTTTCACAACAGTCTCTGTGGAACTTATCCAATACTCCATGTCTTTATCAGCCACCCAAGTCTCGAAGGCTTCCCAGAATAGTCGCCACATGGCTTCGCTGAGAATTCGGATAGCATGCATTGTCTGATAGTAGTCAGCTTTTTCCCCAAACATCTTGTTTGCCGTTCCCTCTTGGCAGAGGCCTGCTGCGACAAGAATATCTTCAGCACCTGAATCCCTAGTAATTTTACAAATGGCCTTGACGTAGTTGTGAACCTGGTGAAAGCCACCTAACAGCAAGACTACATTGCTGAACTCGTCCTTATACTTGTCCCTGATAGCAACTGCAGTTTCATATGTCGCCTGATCTCCAGTGATAACAGTCCACCGGTCACCAAGCAAACATGATGTCTTTACCAACCGTGTCATTTCCTCCTTAAGCACAGCTGGATTGGTTGGAGATGCTGGGATGAGAGGTAAGTATCCAATCTTGCTGGCTTGGTTGTGTGGATGAAGTCTTGCACAGAATGCAGAAAATCCTGGTAAGCTACATTCTGTCTCACATGGAATGTCAATAAGTTGTGATGTGGTTGCCACTCTACCCAAGCGATACACAAGCAGCATGTCTTCAGCTGTCCTGTCAGCTTTGGTGTGTAAACTGTCCACATTCACGATATTACCAAGCGACCTGGATATCTGTCTATCTTTTGCAGAAATGTGAATGGGTGGTATGGAGGTGCTAGGACAAGAAGGAAGAGTCTTTCGTTGCTCCGGTGTTGATGTAGAGATTGTTATTGCCTTGGCGTGTTGATCATTGTCCGAGGAATCTGGGTTTTCAATGATAATTGCTGTTGTGGCATTAAAGCTACCACCCTCTAATGTCTTCTTCTTCCAATCTAGGTTGTCCATTGCAAAGACGTGAGGCATCTTTCTGTTATTAGACATGTTTTCAGGAATGTACACACCAACTTCTTCCACCTGCTGCATGATCTTTACACATTGTAATGTCAGTTGGCGGTGCATGCGCTCATAGCTTATTCCTTGACCCAGTCGGTTGTTCAGAGTAATCAAAGATTTGCTGCGTGTCTGATTGAACACATAGTGAGTTGTAGCTATTCCCAATGGAGTAGGTATTCCAAATGTGTGTTGCAAAATTTGTTGAGACATGATTAGAGCTTTTTCTTTCACTGCAGATTCAACTTTCACTCTTCCCGAATCGAGAAGATCTGGTGCTTTTTCAGAGAGCAGCATGCTGGTGAAGTTAAACAGCTTATCTGAAACCATTTTCTCGGCTGCTGAAAATGATATTTCAGCTGACTGTTGGGTATGTAATCCCTGCTTGCATTGCTTAGCAGCATTTCTGAGTATCTTTGCGGCACGTTGTAGTGTTCTATGATCATCACTTATGAGCTTTTCTTCTTCTAGATGCCTCAGCTTCTCCAGGGCATCGCCGAGAGGTATTGTTGATGCACAAATAAATCCTGATCCACATGCCTGACTAATTATGGCGATTGATTTACCGTATTTCTCCTTCAGCTTCCATTTAAGGGTGCTTGCTCGGTAGTCATCAGCATTTTTCACTTGTATCTCCTGGAGAATTGCTCTATACTGGTCTCGTAGGGATTTGATCAAGAAGCCACACTTATCATTGAAAAGAGGACCTTCAATATTCTGAATTAATATTGTGAATGCCACATCATACAGTGTTTGTTTTGCTGATCTCCCCTTTAGTGTGCGGATGGCTTTGAACTTATTTATACATGGTTTGTGATAGCAGATATCATTTGCCATCATGTCGTGTCCTGGACCAATCAATCTTAACATTATATCTTCTCTTCCCATCCTTTGAGCCTGAGCCAAGATTGCATTTTGGCTATTTTTTGTGGACACCAAACCAGTTGGTTTTTTGCATCTGTACCACTTTTTGTTGCAGATCACGCATGTGTTCTTTGACTTAAATGTTGGTGTGTTCTGTCTGGTACTTATGTGAGGTTGCTCAGAAGATGTACTGCACTCTGGCTGGACTGAGTCTGCTGCACTGCCTTTCTGATGAAGTTTTGTTTGAGCATAGGTATAACTTTTCTTGTTTGTATACCAGTTTCTACATTTATCATGCCACTTGGGGACCTTGTCTTCAAGCCATGTCTCCACTTCTACATCATCACATAGCATAATATAAGTGTCATCTTGTCTAGCATTCATTGCCAGAATCAACTCTTTGCTGGATGTGATATTACGCAGTGGCTTTACACTAGAATACTGACACACAATGCACTTTGCATAGTCTATGCTGGGAATAGAGGTCGTCTTTTTCTTCTTTGAAGGTTCCGGAATCAGTGACACACCACCTTCTATGATCCTCTTTGCTGACATGCTGAATTTCAGTGACTTGGCTTCTAACTACCTACAACACACCACCACCAAACATAATTTTTTTTAAATAACCAGCCACCATGATCAATGACATTCAACTAGCAATGTTAGGATGTGTAGACATTTTACATGGCACTTCATTAAATTTATTGGAATGACGATACGCTTACATTGTTATGTTCTATGCTAACAAAACACATCACTATTCAACGTGATATTATGTCAAGGAGTAATTATTTTGCATCAAGTGTGATTTTATTGTTATCTCTGACCCTCAAAACATGGGTCTAGATAACTTTAAAAACAAAACATCTCAAATATTGACCGAGATATTGACAAATTCCGGTTTTTCGGTAATGGCCGCCATTATTGGCTTCCTGCCAATTTTGAGTAGTCGATTTGCAAGGTTGTGCACCTAGATTTTGTTCCTGGACATATATAGATATCGTTTCAAGTGCCCAACCTTTTACAACACGCCGTGTCTGTTTTCCAAAAAAGTAGATGTTTGCCCCCTGGGTATTATATTTTCTAAACATAACAGTGTATTGATCTTCCTCATCGGCTAGAAGAATCCTAAATGTTCAAGATATAATCAGAGATTGTTCATTGATAAAATATCTGATATAATTAAGGAAAGAACTAAGGAGATAAGTTAAAATATATCTTCAACGTGTATTTCTTACACCACCATCGCCGGTGATGGCCAACATTCATTCAATACTTGCCTACGATGTACCTCGTACAGAGGATGTAGGCCTACCCACCAAATGCCGGTTCAATGTTTGGCCAGCGTCGTAGCCCATTACTGGTTAAACGCCGATCAAGCGTCTACGACGCTGGCCCAGCACTAATCCATCTCTTTGTCTGCTGTATACTTCGCGCAAACACGTGGCATTCACCCAATGCTGTCTCAATGTTGACCCAAAGTCTTCGACGCTGGCCCAACATTGAAATAGCATTGGGTTATTGTACCGTGTTTTCTGACTGCTGCATTGGGGTGACTATGTGGGTGACGCTTTACATCCTGGCGCCAGAAACACCAGATAACACGACACATTAGCGCAATGCTGATGTAATGGTAGGCCACTGTCTGCGACGCTGGGCTAACATTATTCCAGCTGAGGCCTAATATTGGCCTAATGTGTAAGAAGTGAGGAGTCCACGACCTATTAAGAATGGCTTCAACATCGGCCTAATGTTAAAGGACCAAGAATGTACAACTATTTCGTGCAGAAAATCATACCATGCCCAGTTCAGATCATTTCACAATAGAACTGTTTGAAAGAATAATTTGTTTATAGAGTATACTTACTATTTTCTACCCATGCAAATCGGACACCAGCTTCTTCGTGCAGGCTACTGAGATGTCTTATCTCTGTGTAGATATACAGGAATTATTTAACATTTTCAGCGCGCGGACCGACTTTAGACGTCGGAATATAATGTCTATAGACGAATCCCGCTTTAAAAGAGTAAAGTATGTATACTGACCATGGATCCATAACATGTATTTCAATAAAGCGGAAATAGCTAACTAAGACATTTATGATGATTTCAAATTGAATAACCTTCGGTCCCCGTGGTTTATACAATAATATTTCAGTGCTTTAAGGGTGTACGTTCACCAGTTCAGCATTATAATATATTTTATTATGTCACTCTGGAGTTGAAAATGTAAACATCTCATTATACATAGTGGCAGAGACACCCTTTAAATCCCACGGCATACTCCCACATTACACAGCACGATGGTTTGCAATGACGTAGGATGATAATCATTTCTTCTACAGCACCCATTTAACCTTTTCAAGCCTGAATTTACCATTGTCATCTCATCCACTACAAGCCGCGAATTGCTGTCGCAATTCTCGACTTGTAGTGGATGAAGATGACTTGACATAGATGCAAAATTAAAGAAAATTGCCATGTATTGGTAAAACAGTAAAACAGTTCTCCTGGCCCAGTTTGGCCTATATGTGCACAAAGGTGGCCTAAAGCCCGATTCATTTCATTTCATTTTCAATGAAATTTTCATCATAAAACCCCAAGTTGTAGGAAAATTAAGTCTGTTTACAGTGATGTAAAATGATGCTTTAATGCATCGTGAGGACTTAAAGGGTTAAGAACTAAGTTCAACAACTACAGCACCCATTTAAGCGTTCAACAATAAGTTCAACAATAATTGTTTATAATCTGTTTAATTGGTTATATCACTGTTTGGGATTTAACTGAGTGTTTTAACAAACTAAACGAATATGAGTCAATTTCTCCCACTTGAAGTTGTGGGTCGCGGTAGCGAGACACAACTTAAAGTGGGTGAAAATTCTAATGCGATTGCTTAGCGGGTAAAGGTTAGAGTAATAATTTTATGTTCCAGTGCGGCATCATGGGTAACTTTATAATCAGCCAAAGTTAATGTAGTTAAAGCTATACGCCAATAGTCTTTACATTTCATCTAAGCAGACTCACATGGAACGTATTTTACAATTTTCCCAGAGTTTTTCAGATTTCCCTGTTTTAAATGTTCTACGCAAACAAGCTCTTTGCAAACAAGATAAAACCATTCGATGCTGGAAGCAAGGCCCTAATTTGCATCACTCAAAATCCTTCTCCAATCCTATCTCATTGCTTCTTAATATGTTGCGATGGTATTTGAAAATGTCGTAACGTATTAACCCTTGGCTATGATGTAGCACATCCTTTTGGCGACATATTCATGTGTAATTTTGATGTGGATACAGGACTAACATTAGATAAGTAGGGGATAATTATGATGACACTGCCAAGTAACCAGGCGTATAAACATTCACCCTCCCCAGCATGTATGATACGACCACTCAATGTTGGACCAATGTTGGGTCAGCGTCGCAGACGGTGGTCCAACATTGACCCAACATTGAGGCAACATCAGTTGTTCACTTGGATTACAATACTGCCATAGATCCGGTTGTTGGTCGGATTGTTTCTTCTGGAATAACACGATGATGATAATACATCTACCCTAGGTCAATTTATTCCATATTGTTTAATGTCACGAGAGAAAATACCGCATGGATAAACTGTGACACAAGACAAAAGTATGTGAATGGTTCACATATAGCTGGTCATAAATTGTATTCAGTTAATGTGGAGAGTCCAATGTGGAAAGTCACTTCGCTAAAATGTGCTACAATATAGGTGCTTATATTGTATAACAAGAATACCACCATTACAATACAGACTGATTGCTGGATATAGAACACTGGTGAAGTTTTTCGATCAGGCTTTGCTTCTATAAATCTTGTCTCGACTATTCTCAGTACCATTATCAGAATATCAGAGCAACACCTGTGTTTAGATACGTTATACAAGCGGTTCTAGCTCTTTCATTTAGTCATCTGGATTTATTGATTAGTACACACTTTCATTTGTATATTTAACGAATATATTTGAACCTTTCGTTGGTGTATTGATTGAAATAATAATTAAAGGCAATTTTGTCAGTTACACGCTTGTGGATATTAGAGCGTGTGACGTCGCGAGCTATTGACCTTTGGAGCATTAAGGATTGGCACGTCTCTACTGAACCACAGAAACTGCAACTACAAAGAATAACACCAGCAGAGCATTTGAACAATCAGATTAAAACTGAAGTTAATCTAATCTATTCTAATCACTTGTGATCAGTGATCTAATCTCCACAGAGGACATTGTATCTGAGACAAGGAGTCTGAGACGAGGCTCGCCAGCTGGTCTCCTTGGCGACAACAGTCACGTGATCTAAGGATACTGCAAATACAAATACACTTATTGTTTGTGAAACTTTTCAGCTGGATTTTAGGAAATATGGCGGCCACGGATCGACAACAGAGGGAGATGAAAGCTAAATACGAGCACAAGAAACAGACGGCGACCAACCCACGAGAACTGTTGCAGGCGCATTGTTTTTCAAGAGGTGTCAATGGCATACGCTCTCTGGCAAGGTAAAACCATCAGGCCAACTGATAATAAAAAAACACTCGTATGATACACTGTTGATTTTACTGTGATTATCGAATGATTGACTTGTTTTGCATGGTATACTTTCAAAGACTATTCATCCAAGATAAAAGTGTATAGGTCTGATACAGCAAAGTACAGATGTCATGCTTTCCTCATGTTCTTGTCTGCTCATATCTAGTAATGTTTGAAAGCAAGTGATTTATAACAAATATGAACAACATAAATCTTATTATATACTGGTAAACAAAAATAAAAAAAATGCTAAATTAACATCACATAAATACTAACTTACTATTAGTAAGTGACATATTTTTAATTTGACATTTGAATGATAAATTAAAAATGTTATAATTATCTAAGAGATTGAAGCCACCCTAGATAGCCGTGAGTAATAATGATAATGGAATATAACAAAATCAATGAGATGCCATTATCATTAGACAAGTAAGTATGTTTTTAAATATTATTCTTTGTTCAATAGTGTTCAATGTGAATATCAATTATAATGTGTTTAACTGTTCTGCGTAATATAAAATTACACCCAAGTGACCCAACTACAGATAACCGAGAGAAAAACACTCTTTCCGATAACAAACAATTAATCTTAAGTTTAATTATATCAGTTTAATTATATAATAATATACATTTAATTATAATTAATTATATAATTAGTAATAATAATTATATAAATATTCGCATAATCGTTTTACACGCCCTACACTAATATTCAGAAATATATCATTTTCTTTATATCTTTGTGAAAAACCGATACGTAATTGCAGCTGTTTTATTAGTGATAAACTTTATAGAGATAAACTAGTTATTAAGAGCATATCTAACAATGAAATCATCATAATACACGCATACAGCCATTGAGAAACGCAGGTTTATGACGGGGCCAGCCAGAATTTGTGTGAGGTCGTCTCGACCTGTTACCCGTCAGCCAAGGTTGAAAACATGTTGGACAATCTTACACAATGAATAATAATAATATTGTACCATTTTTTGCATGTTTTAACTGGGAAGTCAAATAAATAAGGATCTCAATTTCTTGTCATCGCGAATATTTAGGAGAAAATAATACTCGTTTAGATTATTACTAATTGTTGCATTGTACGTATCACCACAGAAGTACACACAGGGCAACAAACTGTTGATAAGGCGCTAATACAGCTAGTGGTAATGTCAGATTTACTGCTCTGTGATTGGTTTATATATTTATACAGCTCTCTGCTTGAGGGCTTCTCTATATTACTGACTATAAAGACAAACAGCAGTAACTGCTGACTTGTAAAGTAAACAGTTACGGCTGTTTGCCTTTGCACGACTGACTATACATCTCATCCCAGCAACATGAGACGTTGGCCCAACGTTGGCCTATTGTTGTGCCAACTTCGTAGTCGATGGTCCAGCAGTAAACCAGCATTGGGCCAACGTCTCATATTTGCTGGGAATGCACGGCATATTAAAAAATAGAACAGATTCTCAATTTTTATTTATCACAAAAGAAATCAATAAATAATAAGGTTAAGAATTGAGGCAGGCAGGTCGACGTACAAACATCACTACGTCGAGTGTGGGAGCACGCTTCAAAGATCAACCACCAACAAACAACAAAATAACATATGCCACCCAAAACAGAAGATCCAAGCTAAAAATCCACTGGCTCTTACTCATGATTCACTTGTCACCCAGATTCATGGAGAATTCGAGTGATAATTTTGGCTAGTTAAAGAACCATAGCTCCCGAAGTCGCTAAGAGTGAGTTTACGACAAATCACAGTTAATCCGTAGAGTAAACTCCATGTAGCCGACCATTTTTGATATTTAATGGTTTCTTTTTGATGCTTGGGGATCAATTTGAGAAAGAGTAATAAAATAACAAAAATAAAAAATAATACTATTGGTAAAAATCACTGACGTGATTTCTTTATCGTCGCCTCAGAGCTAAAGGATCCTATCTGCCACTCTAACGAGTGTCAGATAGGATCCTTTAGCTCCGAGGCGACGATATATTATATATACAGGCCTATATCGTTGATAGGAGTGGCTTGTTGTGAGCTGGCGAGTTGGCATGCTAGGCATAAGACATTTCTTTTATTACACGATGTCTCTTGCGAGAACTAAAACTAGCTTATTCTAAATAATCTAAAACGTTGGAGTGGGAACACATACTACAGACCCAATAACGTGTTGTAACTCAGGGTAGATGTCAATGCCGTATCCAGGGGTGGGTGTCTGTAACCCCATCTGAATCTCTCCAAATTGTGTTATACTGTAGGTTAAGAAAAAATGTTATTAAAATACGTCAATTTGCAGGATAATGCACCATTTTGTTCTTCAAAATTTCCTGGGGAGCTGCCTCCAAATCCCCCACCCCCTATTGTCCGTTAGTCGTCCTGTAACCCCCCTCCCCCCGTTGGTCTTAGATACGGCCTTGGAGGTGATTGCCCAGCCTATTATTGTAAATCCGAAGTGGACGGACCCTTGAGTGTCACATGACCACGACCTGCGCCCGTTCCACTTGTGATTTTGTGATCATAACACATGTAAAAATGGATAGAGATATCACGTTATAAAGCTGGGTACTTTCAGGATATTTATGTACTCTACGCTACTACGTTGCTCTTCGCAACTTTAAACTAGGTTAAAATTTGAATGATTCAACTTCGATTTTAAAAATTACCTAAATCAATCAATCAATCAATCAATCAATCAATCAATCAATCAATCAATCAATCAATCAATCAATCAATCAATCAATCAATCAATCAATCAATCAATCAATCAATCAATCAATCAATCAATCAATCAATCAATCAATCAATCAATCAATCAATCAATCAATCAATCAATCAATCAATCAATCAATCAATCAATCAATCAATCAATCAATCAATCAATCAATCAATCAATCAATCAATCAATCAATCAATCAATCAATCAATCAATCAATCAATCAATTAATCAACATGTTAATCAATCTACACGTATGTTATTTTAACGCCCAAATCCACAGAGAAGCGTATATCTCAATCCGTTTAAAATTGTATTTTATCTCAGTGGACCAAAAAATAAAAAAACAAAATATTTTGTTTACTTAGGTCATTGTGCTTGCATATTTCATTTCTAACAGTTCGTAGTCGGCTCTACTGTAGATAGAATGACCCCCAACTGCAACATATTTTTACTAAATCAATAATGAACTTTTTATATCAGATGATAGAAATATTTTCTTTAGTAGGCATAAATCATTTTTTCAGTTTTAATTTAAAAATGGATCTTAACTTGAAATATTGCAGCGTGTTAGTTCAGACCTAGCAGTTAATAACAATGTTTTTCTCATCACTGAAGTCTTTGAATTCATTTATACCTCAGCCAGATTTATTTAACAATTTAGGCCTATTGCTACTCTGTCTCGCTCCACTGGTGAACAAAGGCAGCATAATTATCATTTTAATGTATTACAATGGGCGTGTGTTTTGTGATTATTCATTGTTTTCTTTCTATCTTTCTATTGTATTCTATTCTATTCGAGGAAACCACTCAATTAGCTTTTTGTAGCTATTATGTAATCCTCTCTAAATAAATATGTTTATACTAAATATAAGAAGAAAACCAGGAAAACAGAAACGGCTGTATTGATTACCACTCTAACCCTTAAAGCGCTGAAATATTTTACATAAACCATGAAGACAAAATGTTTTTTTTCAATTTAAAATCATCACAAATGTCTTAGTTAGCTCTTTTCGCTTCATTTGAATACCTATGTTTTGGGTCTATTGCCATCATCAATATTAAAATTCTTTTAGTGCGGGGACCGACTTTTTACGTCAGAATGTGACGCACTGTAAGGGTTGAGGGTTAACCCTTATCCTGAATTGTTTGTTTCTAGTTTTCATTCATTTGAAGCTGGAATCGCTCACACAATTTCCAACTTCAAATGACGAAAACAAATGCCTATTTATGGAAGATAGACAACTTTCAATTTTTTTATAAATGTCGTTTGTATTTTATTCGGATTGAAACTTGCTTGCTTATCATATATGATTCCAGTAGCCCAAGTGACCATGTTATGACCATTATGTGCATTTAAAACCAAAATATTCATCCAAGTAGAGTTATATTACTAGCTCTCCTGACTTTTCTCATGCACAGGATGTCTCATACTTACCTATCTTACCCGCTTATTCACCAGGTGGCGTTCTTTCGCTTTATTGGTTAGATCAAGAATATATAATGTTATTATATATTCTTGGTTAGATTAATAATTTATTTGATGTGTGAATTTGTTGAATGTTTCTTCATTGTTATCTGTTACCATGGTTACAGGGCCTTCAAAAGAGTGGACCAGGATGGAAACCACAGAGTCGACAGAGATGAGTTTCACCACGCTTTACATTTCGCTTCCGTCATTATTGACAAAGAACAGGAAAGACAGCTCTTTGACGAACTCGACCTCGACAATAATGGCGACATTGACTTTGACGAATTCCTCATCGCTCTCAGGGTAATAATTGGTTGAAATATATTTTTCTAACTGAAAAACTTCCTCAAAGTTGTTTTCAGCGTATTGCATAGGCGTATCCAGATGGAGTTGTAACACAACAAATAATGTCACGTATTCAAAATCGGGTTTGAGTTTTTTCTCCACTTGTTATTCCCAATAATCATACATAAAAATGGAGTGTCTGGTATTGTATTAGAAAAAAGCCTCTGACTTTATATGCATGTATATGTCTTTTTTACCTTTGGGTGACCCTGTATCTGCCGCTGTTGTGGCAAAGTATTGTCTGAGTGCTATAATGGTTGGTTTTGTATTCACATTCCCCAGCCGCCAATGTCACAACACAGAAAGGACCTGATTATACAAGCTTTTAACAAGCTGGACAGAACCAATGACGGCCAGGTGACTGTGGAGGATCTAAAGGGAGTGTACAGCGCCAAGAAACACCCGAAATACCTGAACGGTGAATGGACGGAGGAAGACGTCTTCAGACAGTTTCTGGATACATTTGACAGCGGAGACAAAGACGGAATTGTGAGTAGAATTTGATCACATCGTTTATGGTTTCGCGCTTTTTTTAATTAACTTACGTGTCATGCGTTTATGAAATAAATGATTCAAATATCCACAAAATGGCGGTTTTGGTCTTTAATACGGGCTCATTTAAATAGTTCGTGTACAGCCATGCAAGCACATGACGTTGACCCGGTACAGCTTCAATGCTGGGCCAACGCCCTAAAGTGTACGATAACTTCTACTTCAGGCTGGGAACGGCACATTCTCCTTACAGAATGTTCAGATTTTCGCACTTTCTCCCTGACGTAAAGCTAGTATGTAAAATATTTATGTGCTCTTATCCACATCACTAGCAAATAAAGGGTTAAATTATCAATTTTAGAATGTATTTTGTATATATATATACATGTATATATGGATATTTTGTTATCCTGTATAAAACTCGAGAGTATGCTCGTTAATTAAGACGTCGTAGTAAATCCTATTTTTTCATACATTTTATTATTATCAATTTATAAAAAAAAACCTATTTCAGGTGACGGAGGATGAGTTTGAGAACTACTATGTTGGAGTGAGCGCTTCCATCGACCAGGATTGTTACTTTGATCTGATGATGCGGCAAGCGTGGAAACTGTAACCTGTCCTCGAGGATTTATAGACTCAACCACATGTCATTCGTCAATACTTGCCACGGTTTATATCTTATTTTGTATATTTTTTATTAGGAAGTCTACCACCGGTACATTATGCTATTTAATTTAAATTGACATGGCGACGATTTCCCATCACAGTGGATTTATTATCTCAACAATCAGTAGCCAAGGAATTAGTTGTGAAACATTAGGTGGCTTGCTACTAATAATAAAAAAAAAAAATTTCTAGTGAACTGCGTGATCATAGCGATGTAATCAAAGTGTTAATTATTAATCTGAACATTAGCCGTATTACTAAACTAATGTTGATTTGTTGTGATTGTTTAATAAGCTTGATAAGTTCGCTATCTTATATCTTAAAGATTGGTGTGGAATTTCACAATGGACTGGTCATCAAACCTATGTTTTTTTACTGCAGATTTATACTTTATACTACAGCTTTTATTTTATGGTTGATTAGAATTGTTCTCTATTATATATTTGTCCAGTTCATGTATATTCTCCATGTGATATTACCATTACCCACCTATATTTCCTCAAAAATAAATATATATTTAATAAACTGCAATGTTTTTTTGCATAAACCCTCCGAGTACATTCACAGGTAGGCATATGTTCTGTTTCTAAGGTAAATATATACTCCTGGTGGCCCAGTATTACATCAGCATTGGGCCAATATATCATGTTATCTGGTGTTTCTGGCGCAGGGATGTTAAAGCGTCACCAGCATAATGCAGCAGTCAGAAAACACGGTACAATCACTCAATGCTGTTTCAATGACGGGCCAGCGTGGAAGAATGTGGGGCAACATTGAAACAGCATTGGTTGGATGCCACGTGTTTGCGCAAAGTATACAACAGACCCGGTGATAGATGCCGGTATTTAGCCGGCAATGGGCTGTGACGCTGGCCCAGCATTGAACCGGAATTTGGTGGGTAGGCCTACATCCTCCGTACGAGGTACATAGTAGGCAAGTATTGAATAAATGTTGGCCGGCACCGGCGACGGTGGTGGAAGGAATAAACGTGGAAGATTATATTTGAACTTGTCTCTCTGGCTCTTTCCTTAATTATATCCTGGACATTTAGGATTCTGGCCCATGAAGACCAATACACTGATTTTTTTGTCTATAGCACTCAAACAGACTAAAGCCGGGCCTCGGAGTTCGGGAACTCCTTTTCTAGGCCTACATATACGGGATGGAATGGTATATCAAGTCAAACCTCATCAGCATTCATAATGTAACAGACTGTATAGTGTAGGCCCAATCAATCAATCAATCAGGGACACTCATATAGTTCGGACAGGGTCGCTGGTAATCCAGGATGTTCATGGTAATGCTAGGTAGCGTCATCTTTGACGTTAATCAGAATGTGGACATTCACCCATTGTGGGATCGTGGGCCTGAATCGTGGGCCAGCGTGAAAGACGGGAAACCAACATTGATCTGACCACGGTTCTGAGTCACTCGTGTTTGCTGGTAGCCCCCCCCCCCCCCCCCCACTATCCGTAGATGTTTGATTTACCACGACCCAACTTATTTAAACCAACTGCTGCGGTGCAAAGGTAAGCAACAGTAATTACTGTTCACTTGAAAAGTATGCAGTTACCGGTGATTGTATTCGGGGAGACTCCACGCTGGGCAATGATAAAAAACGTAAACTATTACAACTTAACTCTACTCAGAAGCGTGATGCGTTGACCCGATGTTGGTACAGCGTCGTAAGCATTAAACCAACATGTGTTGAAACTTCAGATGTTTTTCAATAATTGGGTCAGCATTGCAATCAAAATCAATATTTATTTATTGGCAAGACAAAAATATATTTTTATCGGACAATAATTAAAGCGACACCAGCAGGCCAAAATCAACATTTTTATTTTGGCTCCATGATATCTCCATAATATGTCAACATGAACATACAGTCCCTTACAGTAAACTTTAAAATCTGACGTCTGCACTGTCCTCGCACTGTAAGAGTACACTTATTTCTATTGGCCGTAGACCCATAACATGTTATTCAAATGAATCAGAAAGATCTAACTAAGACATTTATAATGAGTTCAAACTGATACAGGTATACAGGCTAATGTCGTAGCAATCAAACACCAGTAACGGCTCACTTTTCAACAAAACAGTTCCTGTTGTTTGTCTGTATACTTGTGTACACTTGGCTTATAATTCATTGTTACTAATATAGCAAACAACGATAATCATTGGACTTGACATGACAGTCAACAATCACGTACTGATAACATAAATATGATCACATGTTTAGCAGAAGAAAACCAGTGAGGCAAGGTTGACAGTACTACCCTTTATACTGCTTATAGTGTTGCTTTACATGTATATTAATATGGCGAGCCAAGAGACAAACCAAGTAAGGATTGGGAATATTTTATTAGATCCAGACAGCGGGACTTTGACGATAGAATCACAAGCAGCAGGTAGTGTCAAAGACGACCTAGTTTGTCGTGTAGAAGCCATCAAAGGCGAGAACTTAAACAAATGTGGCGAATCATCGGGTGGAGAAATGTGTTTTCAGTTTGGTGATAAAGTACAGCTGAGGTTTTCCAGGCACTCTGAGGGATGTTATAAGTTGAGTTGGAGGAGGCTTCTGGGGACATCTGAGCTGGTTAGTTGTTTTGATTTAGGAGGAGCCCTCTGGTACGGAGGTAGTGAGATGTTGACACAGTTGTGGCCTTCCAGTCTGCAGACGGCTGACATGAAGCCCTATCTCTCCATGGATCAGCTCCAGGACAGGTCAGCCTCCGCGTACGGATCAGTCCTAGAGCGCTACTGGATCTCATCTAGCGGGTTCGCCATCCACGCCCCTAATGAGGTCCCCCTACACGCGAGTCTCAACGAAAATGGCGACCACAGATTGTGTCTGAAAGCTGATTACCATAAATATTACCCGCGAACAGGTGATTTAGAAAAGAATGAGGATGGCTTCCCTTCATTAACATACTATATATGTCAGGCTAGGGATGTAGTGGAGGTACATCAGCTCGCATCCCCTCTTTTCTATTACAGACCTTCAAGCCTTCCTGATGAAAGGATGTTCCGCTTTCCTGTCTGGTCCACATGGGCTCGTTATAAAGTCCACGTTAGCCAATCAGCGGTCATGGAATATGCCAAGGAAATTAACCACCATGGCTTCCCTAACAGTCAAATAGAGATAGATGACATGTGGACTCCAAGTTACGGAGAATATGTGTTTGACGAGAAGAAATTCCCCTCCCCGGAGAAGATGATTTCTGAGTTGAAGGAGATGAATTTTAGGGTGACAGCCTGGGCAACACCCTTCACCAATGTGGACAGTCCAGCGTTTACTGAAGGGTCGTCTAAGGGGTTCTTCCTAAAAGATACAGAGACAGGACAACCTGGTCTGGTGAAGTGGTGGCAGGGTAGAGGTGGCGTCTTGGACGTGTTCAACAAGGAAGCAGTGAAGTGGTACAAGGACAAACTGAACAACCTTATGGTGAAGACAGGTCTTGATAGCTTTAAGTTTGACGCTGGAGAACTTCATTTCTTACCCTCCAGTTTCTCCACAGATAGCCCCATAATGAATCCATCTGACTACACAACTAAGTACGCTGAGGTGGTGGCATCTTTTGGTAAAATGGTGGAGATGAGGGCTTCATACCGATCACAAAAACACCCTATGTTTGTCAGGATGATGGATAAGGACTCAGTGTGGGGCTATGTTAATGGACTTAAGACAATGATCCCCACAGCTCTACTGTTTAGTGTCCTGGGATATCACTTTGATTTGCCAGATATGATAGGTATGTACACTATTGCAACACCCGAAATTGAAAATACAAAATGCAAAATTAACAAATACAATGGACTGTCCAAAGTGACGACTTTCAGCAGTTTAAGTCTCAAAAGAAAGTTATAATTGTAATTGAAACACACAAATGATTCCCACACCTCCTGTAAGATGTTTCTGTCATCCATGCATGGCACTGTCCCCTATACCATGGTACAGAAACTTAAAACAGACAACTGATACATTGAATTCTTCAATCTAAACGTTTTTTGGACTTTTGTATTGATTCAAGTTGTAAATCTCTATTAGTTTGTTCCCCTTGCAACAGGAGGTAACGGTTACCCCGAAGAAGATGATGGGTTCTCTGGGCTTCAATCTACTATTTTACCTGATAGAGAGCTCTACATACGCTGGGTACAGCTGTCAGCTTATCTACCAAGCATGCAGTTCTCCATAGCTCCTTGGCAATATGATGAAGAAGTGGTGGAGATAGCCAGAAAGGCTGTGGAAATACATGACAGAGTTGTCACTCCTATTGTTATAGAAGCAGCCAAGAAAGCCGTCTCCCATGGTAAGTCACATCTACTAATAACATATTATAGAATTATAAAATGGTTTTGACAGAAAACAACTTTGATATCTGCTGGTATATTTCATCGGTGAATCTCATTTTTGTTTGCTTGGTGTGGTGCAGTGTGGCAATGGATTTCCCTACTTTAGCTCAAACTAATTAAAAGGTTTGTTTAGTCAGGAATCTGTTTTTATTTACATAGCATATCACAAGCACTAGAAAAAAGGGAAAAAAATTAGCCCCACACTTTTTAATGCGATGATATAATTAATGTAAAAAAAATAGTGACAATTATATAAGTATTAACATAATTATTAGGTAATACAAATATAATATCGTTTTGGGGCAATTGTTTGAAACCATAGTCAGTTGAAGCAATCCTAAACTGCTTTACGTTTTATATATATAAAAAAAATCTCCATGTTATCTAGGAACACCAATCATTCGCCCTCTATGGTGGCACGACCCACTAGACAGAGCTGCTCTGGAGTGTGACTCACAGTTCCTGGTGGGAGGCAGTCTGCTAGTGGCGCCCATCTTGGAAAATGGCGCCCGATCACGTGATGTGTATTTACCCAATGGCAGCTGGTTTGACGAGTTACAGGGACGTACGCTCCAAGGGCCTCTCTGGCTGAAAGACTATCGCACAGCGCTCAGTGACGTCGCCACATTTGTGTTACAAGAGAAAAACAATAATTAATTATTACAGAAGAGCTTACGTCGACACTAATCCAACATGCAATGCTGAATAAGTGTCAAACTAGCGTATTCATTTTGTAGTGTGATATTGCATGATATGATAATAGGCCTAAACAAAACATTTAGGCCTACTGATGGAAAATACAATATATTTTCGGACTTTGTGTTGTTCAAGTATGTATACTGTATATCATGTATGACATCATTTATCATGCATAAAATACACATGATAAATATTTGCAATATTTGTTATCGCTGAAGTGTTACGATTACTTCTTACACACACATTTACGTGGCACTTTTGCTTCTACTGAACTTGTGGAATAACTTTAACATGCGCACGCTATGTTGTTATGACCCCATAGCAAATAATTGTCTGAATAATTGCTTTCCAAGTAATTTTAAAATAGTAAGCTTAAAATAATAAATGACATACGTTAATATGTCATGGTATCGATTTGGGGTGAAGACAAGAAGTAAAATGTTCATATATGGAAAAAGTTTTGCTATTGTAGAAGCTTTCAACAGTATGACCATAATAAAAATATGGGTTTTTTTCTTTTTAACTCGCAATAGTAGTATATCGATTTACTGCCTTAAAAGCTAACAATTCTCAAAAACGATGTGTTTAAAAACGTATTTTACCTCCGTTAATCTAACTGTTAATTTATAACGGGTTGTCCATTATTTGCAAGAAAATGATGTAACTTAGCTAGTAAAGCTATAGAATATTAGGGCTAGTAGTGACGAAAAAAGTAAGGATGGAGATCACTATCCATTAGTAAATTAACAATAATTGGGTATAAATGTAACAGTAGGCTTAAAATAAGATTACCTTGTTACGACTTACTATTGGAGCATTCAGTAAGATGTGTTTCAAAACGTAATTTAACTCGCCCTATTAATATTTACATTGAGTCGTCCATAATAATTATTGCAAAAAAATGATGTAACCTATTAAGGCTATTTTTAAATATTTATAATGACGAAAAAACTAATGTACATAGATTATTAGAAGAGATGTAGATCACTATGCATTAGTATAGTAACACAAATTGGATATAAATGTGAAAATAAGCTTAAAATAATATCTTGTTATGATTTACCACCGGATCATTCAGTGTGATGCATGACAATTTCAAGTACTCACTCCTGGGATTCGTGTCATCACATTCATACTTATAATACGACGGTGAACATGTAGTAACCCTTTAAGCGCTACATTGTACAATTTAGGCTTTCAACCACTGTGTATAAAAATTGCTCATATGTCTTTAATTTAAGATTAATCATGTGCAAATTGTGAATTTTAAACACTTATTTCATTTTCAGTAACAGTGATTTGATCAGCTAATAAACGGATTTAAAACGATTTTAGTCGCGATTAGCAATGAAAGGATTAACATCTGCTTGGATAAAAGCGTCAATATCGCTCGTGTGACAGACAGGTTTAATTTTAAATAAGCACATTGATATCTGACAAGCGTGTCCAATCGTATCGGAATTTACTCGTTCACGTTTGAGAGACCTGGGTGATTTTAGATTGATAACAGACATTAGTTTATGATCCTTACACTGCCATCATCATGGGGAATACGAGCGGTAATCAAGCACAGATGTTACAATCAGAAAGCGGTTCAGTTTTCCAGACGTGGATGAGTAAAATAGAAGATGAGCGATCCCTCACCACTATATCTATCCCGGGCACACATAACAGCCTGGGGTTTTTCGGGGGGAGGACGGCACAGTGTCAGGATTGGCCACTCAGGGATCAGCTGAGACAGGGAGTCCGCTTTCTGGATCTCACCATCAGGACAAATGACGGGTTACTGGAGGTGTGGATGGGCCAGTTCTTTCAACACGCCACTCTTGACAACGTATTTGGTGAATCTATACGGTTCCTGAGGGAGCATCCTTCAGAAACCGTGATGATTCGTCTGAAAGAACTGCCACCACAACCTGACGCTGGGCAACCTGAGGCCGGGCAATACGAAGATGTCACTGAACCGGGAGTCAAATACAGAGAAGAAAGAATGGCCACTGTATTAAAAAGGTATCTGGATACGTATCCAGACGATACGTTCTGGGTAGACCCGTATCTGCTCACTATTAATGAAGCTCACCAGAAGGTCGTGATTTTACGTGATTTTGAAGGTGACATTGTAAATGCTGACCCATTGGGTGTACCCTTCAGATTCATGGATATAGATGATAACTGGCGACCAGGAAACATCTTCTCTGCGATCAAGTGGAAGTTATCATGTATATATCAGCATCTGGCGAGGCAAGGCAGACCTGATCACATGTATGTCACCTACACTGGAGCTCAGGTAAGTTATCGTGTATATATCAGCATCTGGACCTGGCCAGACAAGGCAGACCTGATCACATGTATGTCACCTACACTGGAGCGCAGGTAAGTTATCGTGTATATATCAGCATCTAGACCTGGCGAGGCAAGGCAGACCTGATCACATGTATGTCATCTACACTGGAGCGCAGGTAAGTTATCGTGTATATATCAGCATCTGGACCTGGCCAGACAAGGCAGACCTGATCACATGTATGCCACCTACACTGGAGCTCAGGTAAGTTATCGTGTATATATCAGCATCTAGACCTGTCGAGGCAAGGCAGACCTGATCACATGTATGTCATCTACACTGGAGCGCAGGTAAGTTATCGTGTATATATCAGCATCTAGACCTGGCCAGACAAGGCAGACCTGATCACATGTATGTCACCTACATACATGTGTCACCAGACAAGTGGCTGGTATGAGTGTGTTTGTTTTCTTATTGTTAGGTGGGTAGTGTATGGATGACACCCAGACAGGTGTTATCCATACAATACCCACCTAACAATAAGAAGACATGTGGCTGGTATAAGTGTGTTTGTTTTCTTATTATTGGTAGGCTGGTAGTGTATGGATGACACCCAGACAGGTGGCTGGTATAAGTGTGTTTGTTTTCTTATTGTTAGGTGGGTAGTGTATAGATGACACCCAGACAGGTGACTGGTATAAGTGTGTTTGTTTTCTTATTGTTAGGTGGGTAGTGTATAGATGACACCCAGACAGGTGGCTGGTATAAGTGTGTTTGTTTCTTATTGTCAGGTGGGTAGTGTATGGATGACACCCAGACAGGTGGCTGGTATAAGTGTGTTTGTTTCTTATTGTCAGGTGGGTAGTGTGTGGATGACACCCAGACAGGTGGCTGGTATAAGTGTGTTTGTTTCTTATTGTTAGGTGGGTAGTGTATGGATGACACCCAGACAGGTGGCCGGTATAAGTGTGTTTGTTTTCTTTTTGTTAGGTGAGTAGTGTATGGATGACACCCAGACAGGTGGCTGGTATAAGTGTGTTTGTTTTCTTATTGTTAGGTGGGTAGTGTATGGATGACACCCAGACAGGTGGCTGGTATAAGTGTGTTTGTTTTCTCATTGTTAGGTGGGTATTGTATGAATGACGCCCAGACAGGGGCTGGTATAAGTGTGTTTGTTTCTTATTGTTAGGTGGGTATTGTATGAATGACGCCCAGACAGGTGGCTGGTATAAGTGTGTTTGATGATATTTCTATGAGATTAATAAAGGCAATTAATACCAGCTCTCACATGTATTTTTAATCAGTCTTTAAATACTGGTATATTCCCAGAAAAACTAAAGATAGCTAAAGTAATACCTATTCATAAGAAAGGGTCTTTGAACGATATATCAAACTACCGTTCAATCTCACTCCTTCCCTCGATATCTAAAATGTTGGAAAAACTAATTTTCAAACAATTGAGTACATATTTGAATGAACATAAACTTTTATATGACAGTCAGTATGGTTTTAGGGCTGGTCATTCCACTGAGTTAGCATCGATTGAACTAACTGATAGAATCACTCAAGGCAAATAATAAAGGCAAATGATAAAGGCAAAATACCAATATCCATTTTCTTAGATCTTTCAACGGCATTCGACACTCTTTATCACATTATTTTACTTCATAAATTAAAGTATTATGGTGTAAAGTCAGTGGAGTTAAAACTTTTTAAAGACTATTTACAAAATAGAACCCAATATGTTTCTTTTGATAAAACTAATTCTGATATGTATCTTATATCCACTGGTGTACCTCAAGGGTCTATATTGGGCCCTCTTCTATTTATCATATATATTAATGATAAATGCAATGCCAGTAAACTGTTTAAGATGATTATTTATGCTGATGGTACTACTTTATACTCCACATTGGATGTTTTTGGTAATTATATTTCCAAAAATTTAAATATAGAATTAACAAAAGTTGCAGACTGGTTAAATTTGAACAAATTATCAATCGACATAAAAAGTCCAAATTCATGGTATTTCATATAACTCAAAAAACAAGTCAACATACCAAATATAGAGATTGAAAAAAATATCAAAATAGAATTTGCTGATGAATTTAATTTTTTATGGTTGACAATACACAGACAGGTGGCTGGTATAAGTGTGTTTGTTTTCTTATTGTTAGGTGGGTAGTGTATGGATGACACCCAGACAGGTGAACATGGTGTTAAGGTGAACATGGAGTTACTGCCAGATCTGATGAAGCATCGTGGACGACTGGGAGTGTTATGTGTGAAATTTCCCCAGTGTGGAGTTAATACAGGCCATAGCTGCCTCCAACCTACCAGGAGCTCATGGACACCTGCTGAGCAACGTGCAGGTGAAAAGAGAGCATGTCAGCTGGTCTGAAGATGAAAGGAAAGGAAAACGCCAGATTATGACAATGTACTTCACATAATTGTATCTGGCATAAATCTTGGGTAAATCGTGTAAAGACTGTGGCAGTCCTCTTGTAGCATAAATATAAAATAAGATTGATACACTATAATTGCATCCATTTTGTTGAAATGGACATGTAAACCCTGATGTGTGACTCAAGCTCCAATATTTTTCAAAATAAATTGATGTTTGATCAGAAGGAATTATAAATGTTCGGTCTTGAATTAGCCAAATATTTTTACAGACTTAAAGTTGTGATACGCGGTAGCGAGACACAACTTTAAGTGGATGAAAATTTAAATAAAAAACTTGGTAGGATTTATTAAATTTGTACAAAGATATAATACACATGCCTAGCTATGAGGAATGTTCAATCACTTGATGTTGTCGGTCACAAAATAGATCAATTCTAACTGTACACTGGTCAGAGCCTGCAGCTAGGCCAGGGAACATAATTTAAATTTAATTCTGTATCGACATAGGGTCCGAGTCGGAATAAGGTCTCAATTTGTCTAACATAGGGGGTGAGTTGGTAATGTGTGAGTTGGTATAGATTCCGAGTTGGTCTAGGGTCTGACTGGTCTGTATTACCCATATTCCAGCCAGTGTGATGATTTTAGAAGAGGTGTTGTGTGACAAAAACGAGGAGACTTAGTCGTAATTCGTGCCAGTTCTGTATATTTGATATTTCCTTTTCAGTGACGTTAAACTAAGCAGGCCCGGCGGAAGCAAAGTAGAAGTGGTCCGGCTGTGATAGAAGTGGTCCGGCTGTAATACTCCTCCTGGAAATTTTTAAGAAGTGAGTACTTTGAGAGCCATTTTGACTGAAAAGTGGTCCGGTTATGGCCGAACTGGCCGGACCCCTTCCGCCGGCCCTGCAGAGAGTTAGCCTTCTTCAAACCCAATGCCCAGCTAAGAGCATTGGTGGAATTATTAACTCATAGATGTCGCTCAAGTATATGATTTGGGAACTTTATCTTAATGTGGTGTTGGGTATGAAATGCATATAGTATTAGTATGGTATACCCACAGGCACTATTGCATTCTGAGGGACCAATGTTCTGCGTATTTTAACAGTGACATTACCTTTAAGTTTTAATTTCCTTGTTGATATCCAGGGACACACACCTTGGAAACATTTTTTAAGAATTCCCATGCAATAAAAGATCAGGATTTTTTCAGCGAAAGAGATCAATATATCTGAGTATCGTACATACATCGGTTTGGAGATGGTGATTGACATCCTGGCTCAGAATTAGGGATTACATAGTTAAACATGATAGTGTAGAGAGTAGACCCTAAACAACAATGGGCCAAGGACGGAACCCTGGGGAACCCCACATGCGCCTTTTATTCGAGTTGACTCAATACGTTTTAAACCATCTGTCCACGATCTGATAGGTATGACACAAATCACTCGAAGGCACTGCCACCAATACCATAGCACCGTCTGATATGCGTAACACATAGTTATTATTTGGACACATTTAAATGTTATATTGGTTACATGTCACTAACCACAGGGGCTTATTGGGACATGATGTTGTTTTACAACTGTGGCTAACTGGGACAGTACCAGGTATCCCCGCAAAAGTTTCACCACTTTAAAACCCCCTTGTCGACTTCCCATAAAAAATTGGCCCTGGCAATTGGACCTGTCGTTTAAAAATATAGAAATCCTTGCAAGCACTAAACACTCACCCATATTTGCCCGTTTTATAACAAAATACCTGTGGTTTTAAATACCCGATAGGCCTAGATAGTTAAAGTTAAATAATGAGGGCTGAGGGCTGCTCCATAATAATTTTTAAAAAACAAACATTTTTTGTAATCGTGATATATTTCTTACTATTCAAACATTATATATGTGTAACATGATTGAGCCATCACAAACTTCGTTCCAGCTGATGATAGATCAATATTAGTTGCATGTTCCAGAGATGCCAGTGGGCCATGCGGAAAAAATCCGGATTTACTGTTTGGAAGTCAAAATAGGCCATTCTTATGGAACAAAATATATCATTCAACAAAACGAGAAATTTAAAAGTTTTAGGATTCTGTTTGTAGTGAAAAAAGACATAATATCATATTATAGAGTTTTATTTGATGACAAAATAATAATCTTCAATCAGAAAATGATAGTGATTGAACGATGATAACATGAAGATATGTAAATGAAACAAGTTCTATACAAAACAAAATGCATCAAAGCAGCAAGTGAAATGGCAGTGCAGATACACTCATTTAATTTGTTCATTCAGGACGGTGATCATGATTATACATTGTGTAAACATGACCAGATAGTTTTACCTGCCCAGCTGAATTATTTGCTATTTGTTGTGTATCAGTAGGCTAAATGAGTAAAAGTAGTTATGAATAAAATGACAAGTCTTTAAGATTTTTTTGTCACATTTATGAGCTGCATGACGATTTTTAACCCCTAGAGTACTGACCTAATCAATTTAAATTTTAAGTCACTTCAAGATGTGTACGACAGCAATACAAAACTTCCATTGACCGAGTCGCAGCAATATCAGGGTTTTCAAGAATAAAGGTTTATTTTACTTTAACAAATGTTTATGCAGGTGATAATAAAAACACAAAATGTCTGCGGTGGACATCAGTGCTCTAGGGGTTAATAAAATTCAAGTCATGAGAAGAAAGTCCATCAAAAATACTGACATACTGACCTTCAAAGCGATAATGTTACTGATATATCATAAATTAAAGACATTTTCAATAATCTTGATAGGAAGATGTTCGTTTGTACAGGTTTTTTATTCCTGACGCCTATGTACCTTTTCCATTAGGCAACAACGTTGAGGTAGACGATTATTGGCTGCAATAAAGCTATGAATTGGATCAGTTATTCATACTTTAATGATGAAATAATGTACAGGATGTCAGCATTTGTGCAAATTAAATAAAAACAAAAGTAAAATAGAGGTTTCATATGTTTCTCATTACAGAGACTGTATTCTGAGACGATTAACGTTGATAGCTAAGTTCACATTAACCAGTATAGTCATGTATCCAATTACATTTGTAGCAGCTTAGCAGATAACTTTTCATAACGTCTCAGTACTGATAAAAATTATTTTTTAAATACAAAAAATATAGTAGACAACTCAATTCAGACTAGCTCAAACCGAAAAATATACTGACTAAGAGTGATTTTTAAAGTAACACATACAACACATGAGTTAGCAAAATAATACACTACAAATGTATAAAAAAAACATATAATGTGCCTATTATATTGTATTTATTCTAATAAACATTTGGGCGTTGATTAGAATACCCCCTGAGATTACTAGGGGATGGGCGCTTATTAGTGTAGTTTTTAAATTATCATATTGTACATCAGGGATTTACTTTCAAATCTGGGGGTGGGCGTTTTTTGGAATATGGGCATTTTTTAGAATAAATATGGTACACATATTTTTAAGAGTGTCACCTCACACCTGAAGAATAAATTGATTTTAATCTGCACAAGCATATTACATTGGATACCAAAACTAGAAACAAATTAAACATTGTAGCTTACTGATTATACACAAGACCATTTTACTCATGTTCCTTAGTTTGAAAGACAAATTCAATAATATTTTATATTGTACTTTCTTGTCATGGTTGTCAAAAAATCTAAATTTGCTGTGTAACTATACAACTGTCAAGTCCTCAAAAATTGCAGTACATAATAATTTCAAATTCAAAAGTGAGAAAATGATCTTTGAAATTATCTGAAAAATCTATGTGGATAAAACCAAGTGCTAAAATGTTTTTTTTGTGTCATTAACAAACATTACTATGCAGATATCACACAGAACATTCTATAATCTAACAACAAGTGAATCAATAATAAATACCATCGTCTATACTTTTATACAATCGTGAATGTATTTTCAAAATATGTAAGGAAATGACAATCAAACAAGTGGTGAAAATGACAGTGCATGATGTATCATCTAAGGATATGCTTTCATACAGTTGTCAATATGTAGTATATATTTACAGAATATGTGAAGAAATGCTAAGTATAAAAACATGTCTTCTCGCTATCAAAACATTGCTTGTCAGTAAGATGTATAAATATAAGATGTGATAAACATGTCTTATATTGAATACATGCACATGCATTTGAAAACAATTTCCCCATTTCGGGTTGAGATTTCCATGCTTATTTTAGCACCTTTTAATGAATATATCATTTGTAATAATATCCACATTTATCCCTTCACATTCTCAAACCTACCAAAGATGTATTAACTGTCTGTTGCAGCATTCACAGCTTGGTTAAATTGCAATACTAAACCATGAATATTCTTTAAACAATTATTGGCGACAATATATACCGGGTAACCTTCCATCTATATTAACCATGGAGAACTGAAGGGTTTTTTCAATTTTAAATCATCATAAATGTCTTTATCTAAATACCTATGTTATCAGTCTACAGCCAATAAAATTATTTTAATCTTCCCATGCGGGAGCGACTTTAAGACGTCAGACACTGACATCAAGTCAAGTTCTGACGTCTAAAGTCGTTCCCCGCGCAGAAATGATTGACTGAGCACTGACCGCAAACTGTTTTCTCAATTTCAGTTGCAATTTAAGGCGCTAAAAAATATATAATTTATATTTTCACCTACTTGAAGTTGTGTCTCACTCCCGGGACCCACAAATTCGAATGGGTGGAAATTACTCATATTTGTTTAATTTCCGACCAAACATTTTGAAACATCTTGATGTTTAAACACTCACCTCATACCAAATAAAAGTGATTCAACCTACTAACAAAATCTATTGAAAAAAATGACTAGAGTCAGGCTAATCATACTGTAGCCTAACCATTTACCTGTCATTCATTTGTGGTTATAATACTGAATTACAATACTTGCTTTGATATCTGCTCAGCTCAGTTCTGGCCACTGTGTAGAATTTCTTATCGATGTAAAATAGTTTTGAGCCATCACCTCAAACCAGGTTACGTCATGCCACCATTTTTGAATAACCCAGTTTATACTGTGACAGCAGATCTAATGTATAGCCTGGTTTCTCGTGAAAAATTACGGCTAAGCACCTTTTAACACCAGTTTGTCATGCCTTAAAGGTAGAAAAGTTGTATTATTCACAATTGTAGAAGCAGGTGGGCATAATAGAACCTGATTTTCAGTGTGAAGCTTGCTATTTGTGGGGAGCGATTTTTTAGATTGTTAACATCTTTCCACCACACTAATCTGGGTCACAGTACCACAAAAACTATTAATTGATCCTTCTGCTGCTGAATTGTTTGTTTCTATTCTTCATTTATCTGAAGCTAGAATTACTAACGCTATTTCCAAAAAATGAAAAAATATTACGATTGATGAAAAATAAACATCTGCAAAGAATAATTATTTAATTAAATGAGCTTCTATCACAAACTATGCCATCGATTTCAGTGACAGTTTAGTTGGTCTGAATCTGAATAAAAACCATATATTTATATGGTCCCAGCATCACAAGGGTTAATTATGAAAAAAGGGTTGAATGTAAACGTATCGCAATGACTCATATGTGTCATCCGTAGATGAGGGATTTACCCTTTAAGCCCCCATGATGCATTAAAGCATCATTTTACATCCCTGAAAACAGACTTAATTTTCCGACAACTAAGGATTTTAGAACAAAAATTTGCATCAAACTGGTTTACCAAGTACGTGGTAATTTTCTTCAATTTTTAAACCACATCAAGTCATCTTCATTCACTACAAGTCGAGAATTGCGGCAGCAATTCGCGGCTTGTAGTGGATGAAGATGACTATGGTAAATTCAGGATTGAAAGGGTTAACAGGACAAGTGTCCCAATAAAAGGTTTCATTTCAAAGTTTAATGTTTGGTAGTACTGTCAGCATCTCTGAAATATGGTCTCCTTCATGTTCTAGTTTCACGCATCTAGGAGTGACTGACAAAATGGTCTGCTATTAGTGACTGCTGATATCACTGAGTAGGAACTCGGTCACGGTTTCTTAAATATTCAGTGAACTTGTGGAGGCTCAATGTTGCGACAGGGTCGGAGATGGTAGCCCGAATTGATCTACCAGAGGGCCTATGTCACGAGGTATATAGTAAACATGAGTCATATCAGCTCTATAGTGGTTCAATGCAGGCCACCGTCTCACGCTCACCCAGCATTTAGCATCCACAGGTTCAATGCTGCATGTTTACAAGAAAACGTGATCAAGTTTACTGTCAGTGAATATGGTCCGCTAGTAGTGACTGCCAATACTGTCTGTTTCATACATGTTTGCTAGCAGTGTCAACCTCTAGCAGTGACTGACAATACGGTCTGTTCTAATGCATGTTAGTAGTGTCGGCCTCTCCGTCTGCCATATGGTCTGTTTCTATTAGTTTGTGGCTTCTTAGTCTTAGTGACACTGTCTTTTTTGTTTGCAGAATTGGTGTAAAAATTCACAGGAATATCATCAGATTCGACGTTATTCTGCATTTTATCCAGTTTATCTTCAATAGCGTTTATCTGCGCTGAGATGCTGTAATGACAAAAATTAAGCACGGTTATCTATTACTGTTATATATGGTAATTCATGGTAATTCAGAGCTGCAGAGAGGCTGCGTATATGCGTAATTACTCAATATTAACATATGGAATTGCAATTTTCAGTCACTTGAAGTTGTGTCTCGCTACCGCGATACAAAACTTCAAGTCACTGAAAATGTATGCAATTTATAAAATTAAAGTCACAAGATATAGCAGTGTTTCAAGATTTAAGAATAATTTAATTTAATCAAGTGGTTATACAGCTGCCAATAAAAGCACAGAACAGCTACTATAGCCGACATCAGTGTTATAGGGGTTAAAACGTCAAAAACTGAATTAAATTGGTACACAAGTACTCAAATGAAATGTTAATGACTCAATTAACTCAAAAATATCTGCAGAGTTGTCTGCTCAACTTAGATACAAATTTAAAATCAACACTATTTTAGACAAAATAGAAGTGGAAGCGTATCATGCGTATGCACCGCATGACAACAATAGGCATTTGAAAAAATTGGGCTGAGGCCCAAAAAGCCATAAAGTTACATCTGTTTGAAGAGTTTCACAACAGAGATTCAAAATTACAGCAAAGTTATCTTATCTTACTTGGTGGTGGAGATGCCATTGGCTGTGTTAGCAGGAGTTGAAGTAGATGGTTGAGTACCTTCAAAAGATTCCTAAAATAACAGAAAATAAATTATTTCAGAAATCATCTGGATTGTCTGTCGTTAAATATTACTTGTAACTTTGGTAACCATATTATTACTTTTTACAAGTACATAAGCAGTGGTGGATCGCGAACTAAATTGCCACTCTAAATTTACTAGGGAACCATATTGATTGCGAGTACAATTATGATTATGAAAATAAGGGTTCTGTGGTACAATACTGTTTTTTACCTGTATAATCGTGGCGGGAGATAGAGATTGAGAGAGGCAAACGCCTCTGGAGTCATGCACCTATTGTCTAGCTTGATTCAAGGCTCACATTAAATATCACAAGCATTAATGGTTTTATTAAGAACAATTAGAATTTATATGTTATATTATGACAGATTGTGATAGATGCACTAATACTTTTCTGAATAGGATTATAATCATGATTACAGCGCCTTTAAAATGTAGATTACAATTACACAATTTTTAAAAATAGTAATTGGACGATTATGATTACACTGGACCTCAACCCTACTGCACAATAAACCTGCTTCATCCATGTATCCAAATATATCATTTATACAGACATTGCAAAGGGGATTAGGCACTGAAAAATTAGGTACGGTAATTAAAAAATAAAAGTAGGTTGACAATGAAAAAAAAACGGTGCATCACTGTGCGACAGGAGGGATTGCAACCAGTCCCCCTAATTCTACTGGGGGAGGAGGAGGGGGGGGGGGGTGTTCTTGATTCAATTATTACTTCTTTATAGAATTTTAGCAGAATAGCTGGTGATATGGTTTGTTGACAAAATTCAGCAGGAGTCAGGCAGCTTACTTTTACACCCCTGTGTAACTGTAATATACTTATACTTCATGTGAAATTAATTACATATTAGCCTCAATAAGCTGTTGTCTGACAAACAATTAGAGGTTATGGTGAGTTTACAGTGTTATGGCATGGTGATTACAAGTTGAGAAGTGGGGTGGAAATTACTACTGGCCATCTTCATAATAATAGTTCACAATAAAAGACACAAATACTAATAGGTCACAAATAATCATTCTAAATAGAACTTTAAAGACAGTGGAATAAGTCATTGTGCAATTCTCTTCAAAAACACCTGCATAATTAAGATAATGAACAATATCAGCTATTTTATAGCACCACTTTTTCTCTTAATCATCTTAATTAAAATTAAGCAAAATATGCTTTCATACTTGAAACATTTATTACATTTCAACCACAGCTTTCTATGGACATTGACCTACATGTACCTTTTTAGCATTCCTGACAATGAGTCTCTTTTTCAGGGCTAATTTTCCATTCAGATTCTTTTTAGCTTTTTCAGCATCCTAGAAACAGAAGGATACCAGAATTATATCAGGACAATTATCTCAAGGACTGAAAATTTCCAGTAAAGTGATGAAATTTTAGTAACCTGAATTTAAAAACATGCATATTCTTCAGTAGTTTTTTTTTAATAGTCTTCATTGATAGATATAATCACAGAGATTTAGTTTTTATTTCAAAGTGTATACAAAGTGTCAGACATCTTTAAATTTACAGCTAAATTCTACCTACATGTAAGTGGATCATGTGGATGCTATGGGTTTATCAATTGAATGATAATGTAATAATTAATGCTTTAATGTAATAAGGATTCGTTATCAAAGTACAGTCAGAATGTGACTCCATTGATAGTCACATTTGACACACTGGTGTCTGAGCAGGTTGTAGAGTAGCCTTTATACTAATAAACACCTATATTCCAACAGACACCCAATGTCCTCATTTTAAAATAAATTCTACCATCATAGTACACAACGACATAAAAAAACTACTATATAATTACTGATCACCCCTCTTGATAGATACCAAGATTTATAAAATAAATTTGTGTTAGTGTAACTTACCGCCAGAGTTTTGTAAGTTACAAAGCAAAATCCCCGAGGTTTGCCATAATCAGGACCTTGTTTGTGATACAGGAAGTTCAGCTTCTCTAAATCCCCATGTTTCTGGAGTAGCTTTAGTACAGCAAACCTGCTTGACAATCACAGTAGTTTTGACTAAGCATTAGTTTTGTATATTTTCATTGATCAACCCTTTCAGCTAGATGGATCGACTTTAGACGTCAGATCCCCGCACTGAATTTGAAAGAATTAAAATACTTATATTGCGGGTAGACTCATAACATGGTTATTCAAATAAAGCGGAAAGAGCTGACCAAGACATTATGATGGTTTCAAATGGGAAGAACCTTTTGGTCTTCAGTTTAAAACAAAAATTCAGTGTTGTAAGGGTTAATATTTACCAACATGGCCTGGTTTGTGCAGATTTTAGGTGAAAAACTGAAATATGTCTTCAATTAGCAAAATGTCAAATAAATAACTCGACACTTGCTTAGGGAACTGTATATATAATTTATATACGTTTTCAAGCAAATTTCAGACTACCGGTAAGTAAAATACCACTAGAATTTGTAACATATCTTGTGGTAGATTATGCTTAGTTAATCAAATAAATCAATTTGGGAGATATCAATTTTTCATAAATATTATTTTTTTAAATTAATTTGAGGCTGGAAGTTGTGCTAGCAATTCCAGCATCAAATGCATGAAAAATACTCACAAACAATTCAGCAGTACAAGGGTTTAAAAATAAAAAAAGATATTCAAAACATTTTACACTTTTATAAGACACTAAATTGGAAAGTGAAATCTGTTGTAATAATACAAAGATCACTGACTCACTCTGTTATTCTTGAATCTAAGTTACCAATCCATAATTTGCGTTTATCTAATTCCACTTCAGCATCTTCAGGTGGAGGTGGTAAATCTGCTGAAGAAATCTGAAATGAAAACAAAAATGATATTGATGATATTAGGTTTATTTTGATAAAGAATAGAGTTCTTGTGAAAACAGCATTCTGACAAAGCAACCCCACCAAAAATGTAATAACTTGTGCTTGAGCTGACAATCACTTTTGATTTGATAGTTGACGAGTCGGCCTAACAATGAAGCTTGAAAAATCTCCAGAGGGGAGTGGGACAGTCACCGAGGCATCGGCACTTTTATATCATGCTCGATGGGCACCGAGTTTAGGCATTGCCAGTACCCCTGCGCTTAGGATTTTAAAGAGAGCCCAAATGCATCACCAGTAATTACCACTGTGTACACGCCGTCATTAGCGCATTATGTAATAGGTGTGAGCGCACAACATTAGTGTACGAGCATTATCAAAGAGATTTTGCACAGGTTTATTCAGTTATAATAGCCTTGGTGAGGTCCACAAGGGGGTCATGGAAGAAGAAAAATTTTATATTGCTAAGAAACTCCTATTTTTACCCTTGGTGCGCCCCGTGAGGAAGCGTAGGGCCGGCAAACAAAATTTCACCCAGGTTTCACCCTGGGCAAACTAGTGCAGCCTTCTGATCTCTATATCATAATCATGATAATATCTACAGATAGCACATCTCAGTAGTTTTATTCGGCTGCTTCAAAAAGTGTCTGGGACTCTGGATGGTGTTTTGGTTTCTGTACCCCTGCTGCAATTTGCAAAATTGAGGTCACAACTTTTGGACGTTTTTATAATTAGCTCAAATTTTATTCTAGCACAGTATTTTCTTGGCTCAAAAAAAAAACTGTTGAATGTGGTCAACTATTTCTTGTAGGGGGCTCTTCATGTGTAAAAACGAAGATGCGAGGATCGCCTCTTCCTGGCGAGGATATTAAAAAATCCGAGGATCGAGGATTTGAAAAATCGGAGGATCGAGGATCATAGAACTAAAGATCGAGGATTTGAGCCTAAATGAGAAGATCAAGCCAATTTGCTCGCTGCCTCTTTAAAAAATTCACAAAATTTTCTCGAATCATTTTTCATCTTCCCGTAACATCCCTGAAATTTTGGTGCAATTTTGTTGTGTTTTTTGGAAGTTAGACCATTTGGCATATAATAGAATTCTTGTTTCCCGATAATGGTGTTAAAGAGAGCTGTCATTTTGAATGCTAATACACGAAAACATCCACAAAATTTTCAGGGATCAGGGGTGGGCAGGTGAAATGAGTCCTGTCGCCACAAATGGCTATTTTTAGGTGCTCTGAATGGTCATTTTTTAATATTTACATCACAGATATTTTGCTTCTGTCGCCACATGTGGCGATGTGGCGACCACTTCAGGCATTTGCCCACCTCTGGTAGGCCTAGTGAGCAACACTCTCAGTCACTGCTGAGAGTGAGCATGAATGGCGTTCATATTTTTTAGACAGTGCGGGCTATTTAGGCTGGCATCAATAGCAGACAATCCGCTCAAAATAAATCCGATTCAAACACATCATACATTACAGAAATATCTTACCTCTACATACACCTATTTAGTGTACCGTATGCAGTCGATTGAAATGTAGTAGATGCTTTTAATTCTGACCACTCCTCAAAGTAATCTGACAATGTTTACAATATGGCTAACTTATCGTTAGAACTGTTAACAACTAGTTCGGGTTTTTCACCAATACAGGTCAAAGGTGAGAATATGACACATCCAGTTACTGCATACCACCCAAAATATGTACATTTAAACATTTTTAATGCTATTATAACACGCCACAGCACTGCTAGGGCAAGACACGATATGACAAGCAGTGGTCAACTTATTCTCAATTCAGTTCATCTAAAATTGCAACCTATCCACACAAGTGGTGTGAGAACAAGGGCTCACAGATACAAAAATGTAAACAAGAACCTATGACAAGACATTTTACCATTCCAAGTTTATGTTTGCTTTAATTTCGATTGAGAATAAATTATTATTTCTGGTATTAATATAACATTGGACCACCGAGTGTAAGCTACGCCGTGACACCAGATAAATCACCGAGGTATCATTCAGTGGAATGTAATTTATGAAAAACCGCCGATCTAAAGTTTACGAGCATCTCCCGTGCTGACTTCCATCCTGGAAGTCGGTCTATTGCTGACTAACCTCTGGGGATGTTGGGAGCAGATGAAAAAATGATCGAGAAAAACTTTGTTTTAAAATTTTAAAGAGTGACCGAGCAAATTGGAAAAATGCTACTCCCATGATCTGGTGAAACAGACTGTAGTTCTGGGTTTTGTAAATTTTATTTTGTTTTGATTTTCGGTAGTTGACAGGTGTTTTATTGCAGCATATAGCCTACTAACGTTATATAAAAATCGCGGCAAACTTTTTTTTACCTATTTCTAACTTCAGTCAGTTAGAACCCTCGGACCTCGGCCTCAGACCTTTTTCACAGCTAAGAATGGAGAGCTCCTCGGGCTTTATCCTATACATAACCCTGATAACATAACTCATAAGCTATTTACGTTACATTGTCATTGAGGATTTGAGATGATCGTGGATGGGTAATTTCACTTGTTATCGCTCACGAAATTCCACACAGCAACACAAAACATCATTTAAAAGAAACATTCAGCCTGCTTTATGCAGCAATCAGTCTCAAATACTAAACACGAAGACTAAACATACACTACTATCCATTTTATAAAATAGTTGGCCCCATTCTGAGCTCAAAAGCAGATTTTATTGAAAAAATATGACAATAAATCCTAGTCAATCAATCAATAAACAGTCAGCTTGACAGGTTTTATTCGTCGCGTTCCATAGACGGCGTTAATTAGCCCGAAGGCTGAAATTTTCACGGCCATAGATATCCAGAGAATCTATGGTCACTGCTAGGCGGAGATCGCGGGTTCGAACCCCACTAGCATTCAAGTTTTAAAGAAACGAAATGTCTCTTCCCACTCACTTGTAAAAATTCAATATTTTGGGGAGCCGAGAGTGACCGAGAGTGAGCGTGTTCGGCTTCAGACCGGCAGGGGTCGAATTTCGAATTCTGTGTCTGGAAGGTATCAGGCCTACATGTCATCTCATTCATCTCACCATCATCAGGAGGATGAATTTACATGTGTTTTTAATGGTAATTTACAAATACGTGCAATGGGATGACAAATAAAGTGATAAATGATAATTGAAGGAAAATGCTTTATTTTTAATTCGACATGCTGCCTTATATGCTTATTCCATTTAAAAATATATTTTTTCATATTAAAAAATATACTGCTATCGTGAACATTTCCATCCGGAAAAAATGGCTACGATATCGATGAGTAGGCCTAACATTTTATATCAATTAGGCTGTTTTATCATGTAACTGTCAGATGATTGGTTTCTGTGTAGGTTTATTCTCAGCTAGCAAGCTGACGTTGGGCCAACGTTGGCAATGGTTGGCATGTTCGCAGTGGCATATGCAACGGTGGGCCAACGTTGGCTATAGGTAAGAAAGTCAACAGTCGTTTTTTCTACGTCAGCCCACCGTCATATACAGACGTCTATGTCCTCCATGTATTTGCAGACATTGGGCCAACGTTGGCTCAAGGTAAGAAAGCCAACTGTTATTTTGTCAACGTCAGCCCACAGCCAGATACTATAGACGGATATCCTCCGTATATATGCCGACAATGAGCCAACGTTGGCTCAAGGTAAAAAAAACAGTGTTTTTTCCCATAATATATAACTTGAATGATTGTCCTAGTTTTATATTTCTCTCACAAAATTAACATTATCATTTACGGAATTATCCAATTTTGTTATATCTTTTTAACAAAATCTTGTGACATTGCAATCCAGAGCTGATTGAACACGGCAAAAAACATTCAGCAATATTGAATTGTATGCTCCTGACAACTTTGATAGCGCCCCCACCCACCCAAAAAAACGAGCTAGGCCTATGTATATATAGGCCAGCGCTCATGCGCTGTAAAGTACTGTAGTGAAGTCATGGAATCCATGCAATGCTAATTCAATTCGAGTTTTGTACGATTTCAGACCACGAGAAAGCACAAAATCTGACCGTGGATGGGAAATCGAGAGACACTAGTAGGCTCTAGAAGGCTCTGGCCTACTATGAGGTAGGCGCCGGTCATCTGGATCAGTGTGGACAAAAGCATCTGTGCACTATGCTATGTCGATTCAAAAGCAGAATGATGTCAATGATAAAGATAGACTCTTCAATCCAGTAGGGGCCTATATGTAAAGTTAACCCGATATTTACCTCAAGGTATATCAATTTATTGGAGCTTACCCAAATGGAATGTACGTAGTTATTATAGCCTCGAAAGTTGTTTAGCATTTCAAGGAAGACATTTGCATGATATGTTGTCGTGCCAATGTCGGGCAAATTGACAAAATATGACGTCAGTCCAACTGTGATTTGCCTACACTATGCCAATGGGGTTTTGACACCGTTGTACCAGTGTTGGGCCAATGGACAAAATTACGTCGGGCCAGCGTCACTTAATTTGGCAACGCTGGGCCATCGAAAGTACTAACGTTGTCCCAACATTGGGCCAACGTTAACTTGCTAGCTGATAGCCTTGATAGCCTACATATCATGCAGATATATATGTTATGTCAGCTACAGTTACAATAATTATCATTCGTTGGATGGTAGCTCTTTCAACGGTTGGTTATACAAGGGACATGTGGAATTGTTCTTTGATGCTGTTGAACGTTGCACATGTTAGGATTTATTTCAAAGAAGATCAGTCTGTTTTATGCAAGTTAGGCCGATGTATCCTTCCAGAAATTGGCTTTGAGGTGATTATAATTATGTTTTTCTATTTATTCATGTGCATTTACCTGAATTCATCGGTGGATTCTGCATTGCAGTTTATTTTGTGCAATGTAGGCCTAGTTATTCTTTTATAACGATCGTGTCTTCTAATTCCGACCTGTTTTCGGGTAAAATTTCCGCCCTTAAAATGCACATGGAAGCCTTGTAGGCCTAAGGCTATTTGTGAAAAAAAATTCGGATATGAAAAAGTCAACAATATTATATCTAGTATATCTAGTATAACACCATTGTTTTATTTATCTGATTTATCTTTATTCGATTTCCCTCCAGTTTCAAAAATATCAAATTTGAGTTTCCAAATTATCAGATTAGTGAAGCTGATGTAGGTTAAGTGTAAAAAATCGGGCTAATTGTTCCAATTATGATACAAGTGTCAAAAAATTTGGTGTACATGTCCATCTGGGGATACTCTTTCCAGTTTGAATTTTTGCTTTTCTAACATGTTTTTGAAAAAAATACTCCTAGATGGACATCTACACCAAATTTTGTACTTTTATCACAACATGAAAATGAAGGCGCAAATTTATAAATACCTTTAATAATATTTGACATCTTTTCTCTGACCCCGATATTAATTGGATTATATGTTAGTTTATTTTTACTACGCAATCAAATGTTTTTGTGTAATCAATAAGTGTACAACATGTTTTTTCCATATTAGGCCTATTGATATTTCAATTTATAAGGTCATGTAAAACAAAAATATTGTCGAAAGTTCCAAAGCCTTTTCTGAACCCACCATGTAAATGCCATAGTCTTTGGCCTATCAGTTGATCTGGTGATCAATAGTATTGTGAATAGTCTACCCAATGTTAGCAGCAATGTGATACCAAGATACCACGATAATTGTGAACATCGTGAATAGAACCTTTTATATGTGGGGCCAAAGAGCACAATAAATTGAATTTACTACACCATAATATTTTAAATTAAACACAAGTCAATGTACGGTGTCAGGTTATGGTGCCTACTATGACCTAATTTAAATTTTATCTCTGGTTGTACCCTGGAAGCCTTGGGTGTAGCCTCACCTGGGAAATAAACATTTCGTCAAAAGATAAACTCTAAAAGCCGACCTGGTCTCACTGTGCCGTAGAAATTAATTTATTTTAGACCAATCAAATTAATCCTGAATATCACAACTTATTTTCAAATCATACAAGTCTTCCAGTTTAGCTCAAACTCCAGTGGTGGAGGCACGTATAGCCACAAAATCAATTTTTAAATCTAATATATTATTCAAGTATATTAGATTACTGGGATGAGTGTGGAGTATGACAAAGACGGTTGCATTTTTACTGTTATTTGCTATGGAAGTAAAATAAGTATATATTTTGTTCTATTCTAGTATGATTTTCTGCTGTCTCAAAGTTAGTCTATATCGTAATTATTGATCGCAATAACAGTTAAGCTATGACTTTTTGTATAGAAAATATTTGCTGTGAAATATTGCTGCTGTGTATTTTTTCGTCTTTGGGACAACATAATTGTACCTGCGGGAATCCCGAAAATATATATGGGTACATACCTTATTTAATCGCTGGTAGTCTCTGTGCACATTACAAAAAACCCCAGATTAGAGTAGAATGAGAAGGTAAGTCATCCATGGGTGCACATTCCTAAAAATGTCTTTGCCCTTCGGTCCTCTCTGGTCTAATATCCCTGGATTCTCCCTGGGGGGAGGGGATTCCTTGAACCTCTTCGGGCTATCTCTCCACATAACTAAGCTCTTAACGAAATCATTATGTTTGTAAGAAATATGCTATAATTCGTTCAAATCAAGGTATACAGTTACTGAAAATAAAATGTGAGTTAGAACAATTTGCAAATGTTTGGTCTCTATTTAGGGAATATGAGTAACCAACTTGAAGTTCTGATTTGCGGTAGCGAGACACAACTTCAAGTGAGTAAAAATGTCAAGCTTGTCAATTGTGCTGTCATCTACTAGAAAGGACTCATGGTGACACATTCTTGGTCAGGTGTCATTTAAACACACATTTTTAGTAAATCTAGAACAGTGCTAATATTGGGAGGTGTAATACCGTAACACCCAGGTTTGCCCTTATTACACCCCTTCCTCAAGGCTCAATTGAACAAGAAAATTACAATAATGCAGCAGCATGTAGCATGAGTTTGGGCTTCATCACAAAAGATTAATACATAATTGGGTACGAAGGTTAACATGGGTTGAGGTTGTGCTTTAATGCATTGATACAGCCGAAAAGAAACGTGAAGGTTATGAAAATGTAATGTGAAATGTCACGTTTGTCAGTTCATGGGTGATGGGTACTTAATCTGTTAATGCGTAATGAATAGGTGTGCAACTCTGGAATCAGCACTACTGCGATATCTGTCATCTAAGTGTTAATATAATATTTTAGGCACGACAGTGATGCCAAAGTGAGGTATCGTTTGATTTATTGTATTCCTTGATAACAAAAATGTATGGCTTGGTGAGAAAATCTAGTCTCTATCTCAATTATTGAGAAAGTTATGATAATTTTATTGATTTCATGGTGGCCATTTTGAATTGTTTGTTCTAAAAGAATCCTTTAATGATGAAAGCTCTACATCCACTCAGATAATATTGTGGGGTGCTATCCATGCACAGTCAAAAGAAAAACAAACTTTTATCAGCCAAAACAAGATTACCCCCATGGATGCCGGACCACATTGATTTTACAGACAAAAATACAAAAAAACACTACCCGCGCTGAAAGGGTCAAGTGTTGACATCTTCATTAAATCGATTTCAGTAAACTACCGAACTTTATCACTTAGACCTACATCAATAAACACAAAACACAAAAGTAAATATAGGATTATTATAGACATCATATTATTATTAGAAACACCTCTATGTCTAAGAAAACGAAATGCATTAGCAAGCTTTTGGTTTATGTCATGGTGGCCACCAGATATAAGACTAAATAATATCCTCTGATATGCAAAATACAACGTGATACTATGTGTAATCGCATACATAGGATAAATTATACCTAGGCCTCTAATTGTTCTTGGAGATCACATAAATAAGACAATCACAACCTTTTAAACACGTAGCCTACGTTTCTCGTTGGCCCGCCACTGAATTAATGATTGGGCCACTGTGTGCGACGCTGGACCAGCATTAGACAAGCATCACGTCAATGTCTCGTAATTGTTGATGGAGTCTGTTCAGTTAAGCCACAAAAACAATACATTGATCATAATCCATATTTGTCCGTAATCCTAGCCTGGAGCCTGGAAGTAAAAACAGTCAAACGTTTGTTGGGAGATATCACATAGTCTGTGTATTCCATCAGGGCCCGATACATCGTAGGCTTCTGATTGGTCGAGACGGCCGTCTCGACCAATCAAAAGCCTACGATATATCGTAACTTGTACGAGAATACGGGGCCAGGCTGGTACTGTTGACAGCGGTATAGTTTATCACTATAAATTTTAATTTTTAAGACGCAGAACAAAATTATGTCCCCATCTAATTGAAATGCAGTTAAATTTGAACACAACATGGCTGGATGTATGTTATTTTCTATATTAGCTGTGAGTCCTGTAGTAGATGTCACAGCAAGCACGAGATGTTGAACCAATTTTGGGTAAATGTTGGGCCACCGTCTTCGACCCAACATTGGGTCAACGTAACGTATTTGTTGGGGTGGTTATGTTGCACGCCACCACATTGAGCTGTAGCTATCTGTCACGCTGTAATGACGTGCCGTGACTCCTAATCCGCCATGTTTGTCATCGTCTGCCGGAGATGAATTCACTTTCCTTGATTTTTGTTGCGACAGATTTGTTACGTCCTCACAACCATTCCAAGCCACATTGTTGAGGCACTGGTGAATCAAGCTGCATCTCCATTTAACATGCGCATTATGAGGTGACACATCTAGATGGTCTGTGAAACATAATATGCTCTCGTCTTCCATCTTATTCTACACTTGACCTAGCTACAGGTAACAACAATCCTGATAATAAAGTCTCTCGATTCCTTCTTGCTTTTGGTTTTCTTAATCTATTTCCGTGTCAACAACAGTCTCACTGTCAGCGTTCTTTTAATATTTCTTCGTCAAACAGTGTCCTATAAACTGATAAAACAGTGTCTTGATCTAGTCTCTCTGTATCATAGTTTAGAACAGTGTATCTGTATGCGCCCTCTTTATTAGTTTTTAGCTGTACCTGCACACTCTCTTGTTCCACTCGCCGCCACACTTGTCTTCAGTTCTTCAGTTCAGTTCTCTTGATCTACTCTTTCTCTAAACGGTGTATGTCCCTGTTTTGTATAATTATCTTCTCTTCGTCAACAACGTATTCCCTTGTTCTTTTTACACTCCTCGTCAGAAACATGTATTTCCTTGTTATCTTTACACTCTTCCTCGTCAACAACGATGTCTTTATTCACACTCTGTTCCTCTCGTCTCTCTTATAGGACACTTTCTATTTTGCATGTCCTACACCAACCAATCAGTGCAACTGGTTTTTATTTTACCCGAGTGAGTGAGGCGTCACACACAGATGTTTTCTGAGAAGGTGTTTACTGATCCGTGCTAATTAGAAATGAGAACTATTACAGCGAGACGAGCGAGTCAGGTCACTTGTCCTGCAAACACTAAATATTAACACAATGTTGACTTAATGTTGGTCCAGCGTCTACGACGCTGGATCAACAATAAATCGACATTTGTCCAGACATCGTGTCATCTGGTGACGGCCTCCTTCGTCACTGTTCATGAAGGGTGAGCCGGGTGGTTGACTGACCGAGTGGATGATTGGGCCGGGTGGTTGATCGATTCCAGGTCAAGTATACTGATCAGTATGCGTAACAAAATTGACGTTGAAGCAATGCTGTGATAACGTTGGGTAAGCATTGTAGATCGTGGGCCAACATTCAGGGAGCATCTCGTGATTGCTGGATGTAAACATGCGGTTAATATTAGGTCTCTCATGTGTTCAACTATAACTGGACATGTAAGCCCTATAATCATGATAATATTTTCACTGGAATTGACCTGTGAATTGCTAGTGTAATTCCCATTTCGAGATATACGCTTCTCGATGTATATATAGAATAGGCCTTCGTAGAGTAATACATTGAATTGAAACATCAAACGTCCGAGGGTAATTATCATGGGTATTGTCAATTTTAATTAAATTAATTTCATGCAAATTGTAAATAGATGGCAACGATATCAATAACTCTATGACCAAATACGGGTGTATTATTATTAATATGGGAGCATCAGATATAAGTTAAATAATCCATAATATATTTATATAGTATCGGGTATTAATTATTATAACCCCTATAATTATAATATGCCAAGCAAAAACCTTTAGAACCTTGTATGTCAGGTATAACTATATGAAGTTTGCAAAATCGATAACATAATTATGAGTAATATTGCTATAAATCCTTATCTAGAGAAATATATTATCAAATGCAAGTGAAGAAGTTATTGTACCGTCTACAGGCTATAGGTCTTTCTCCAATAATTGTTTGTGAAAACAATATCACAAATTACATTTTTCAACCGTTAGAAAACCGCGGATAATAAGTATGCGATAAATTTAAAGGATACGTCGATGGTCTCATTAAATTACAACATGCGGGCGATTTGATAAGTAGTTAGCACTAAAAAAGTCGGGTTAAATGCTGAGTGAACGGAATTTATTAGAGTGCGGCGGGGGTAAATATAACACTCGTTCAAGGAGCAAGTTCTGGGCCTTTATGCGAACACCCTTTTTTCATTGGACATGCGCTGTATTTTCTACACAGCCCTTTTTCATTGGACATGTGCACCATTTTCCACACATCACCTGTTTTCGTTGTACATATACTGTAATATCAGGGTTCTAACCAGCCTGAAATGTCAGCGTATCGGTGGAGGCGCCAGCCTAGCCCCGAAAAATTGGCGAGGTGTCAGGGGGCCGTCTAGGCCCCCGGAAATGTTGTAGGGGCCTACATATAGCTGCTCTGAGATGCATTCTAAAGCATTTCCCTACACTTTAATACATGGCTCGCACGGCTTCTTGAAAACGGGGAAAGTCAAGAAATACAGGCCTTAAAAATTCCTTCATTTTTTTGTAAAAAGATAAATAAACCATGAAAAATCTGGGCTAGTCATCAACCTGTGATGTTTGCTATTGATCGCGACAAACGTCACTCAGGGGCAACCACTGGCACCCGTAGCGCTGCTTGTGGGAAGCTGTTCTTGTTGCGAATTCAGACTGTATTTTTCCTCGGACATGTGCTGACGCATTTGTAAATCCTCTGCAGGAAGCGTGACAATATTGTATGATCTAGCAATATCTCAGCAAGACATTGATCGGATGTTTTCCTAAGGTTAGCCACTCGTCTGCTATGAATGGGGTCAACATTATATTAACCCTTTAACCGCCAAATTATTCAATCTGAATTTTCACCCACTTGAAATAGTGTCTCGCTGACGCGATCCACAACTTCAAGTGAGTGAAAATTAATCAGATTTGACAAAATGGAGGTCAACTGTTTTCAAATCTTGCTGATTGATGTCACATTTTATCTTTAACATGTTTAAAAGGTAGTACTTAATGTGCTAATAAAAAATGAAAACCCGAATATATGCGACACCGGCGGTTAAAGGGTTAAACTAACAATGGTTTTTAAAACCTTAAGCCGCCAAGTTCGGCTTCAGTCGTTTTTAACCCGTTTTATTAGCCGATCAAATCACTGTTATTCTGTGAAACTCAATGATTTCGACCTCCTTTGTTTTCACCGAGCTGGCTAATACAATGAAGTATGGGGGAGGGTTCTTATATAACCTTGTTTTCACTGAGTGACGTCACTGCGTTTCACAGAATTGGGATTGTAATGAGTGTTTAAACATGAACATTTGTAAATTGTTGGTGTCAAATTAAACACATATGAGTAATTTTTACCCACTTGAAGTTGAAAAACGGACATATTTGGGTCCACGATTTAAAGCCTTAGATTCCAAAATTCAAAAGTATGTCCCCGCACCCCTCTAGATCGAGTCTGCCAACCTCAACTGTGATGTGCATAAATTATTCTAGAAAATCGGCGCCCAACCCCCCCCCCCCCCCCGTTGCTCTGGCAATTCCTGGATCCGCCACTGTTGATGACCATCCAACATGACCTATTTCCCCGACTCACTGTTAAATCACTGTAATTGTGAATAAAGGGTGTTTTAACATCAAGATTTGCAAATGTTTAGTCTCGGATTAAACACATATCAGTAGTTTTTTCCCACTTGAAATTCTGGATCTGGCTAGCCTATTCAGACTTCGAAAGAAGCTTCTTCTAGCGTGCTCGACCTCAGACCACCAATGATGGCATTTCAAAGCGTATGTCTATTAAAAGACTATTAAAAAGTAGACTATTAAAAAGTCCAATCATCCCTTTAATTTTAGATACTTGAAACGTAAACAGCCTAATACTGGGGTGTCAACTTGTATTTTCCTTGCGAAATAAAATGAAATGAATCGGGCTTCAGGCCACCTTTGTGAGCATGTAGGCTAACCTGGGCCAGGATAATGATTGAAATAACACTGTCCTCCAGACACAGGATTCGAAATTCGAGCCCTGGCGGTGTTAGGCCGAGCACGCTACCTCTCGATCACGGAGGCTCCCACAATACTGACTTTCACACGTGTATGGGGAAGAAACATTGTTTGTTTCTTTCAAACCGCCGAGACCAGGAACCGAACCCCGAACTCTGGCGTGAAAGGCAGCGGTGCTAGCCACTACCCTAGGGCCCCCGCCTTCCTGGCGAACCCGGATGCCAGGTTTGTGATCTACTATCACCCCATTCTGACCTCACATAACGTAAGTGACATATATATGTGCCCTGCTAGCCACAGTTGTTCACCCAATACTGTCTCAATGTTGTCCCAGAGTCGCAGAAGATGGGCCAGCGTTAACGCAGTGTTGGGTTAACGTCTCATATTTCCTAGGCGAAGAATGAATCGATATTTAGCTGGCCAGCGTTAACACTTAAAGTGCTAAGTTTAATAATTTAAATTTACACTCACTTAAAGTTGTGTGTCACTATAACTTCAAGTGGATAACATTCCTCCTATTTGTTTAATTTTAGACCAAATATTTGCAAATATTGATGCTTTGATCTGCGAATAAAACAAATTAAAACGATAAGCGTGATAAGCGGTGAAAGGGTTAACCCTTACAGCGCAGGGATCGACTTCAGACGTCAGAATCTGACGTCTACGGACGTTAAAATCTGACGTTTAAGGACGTCAGAATCCGACGTCTCTAGAACGTTCGTAGACGTCAGATTGTGATGACTAAAGTCGATCTCCGCACTTTTGATAATTATCATAGAACCATAACATAGATATTCAAATGAAGCGGACATTTATGATGATTTGAATTTGAAAATAACTCCTTGGTCTCAATCGTTTTAACCAATAGCTTTAACCCTTTAACGGCCGGTGTCGCATATATATGCGGGTTTTCATTTTTTATTAGCACATCAAGTACCACATTTAAAATATGTTAAAGATAAAATGCGACATCAACCAGCAATATTTGAAAAGAGTTGACCTCCATTTTGTCAAATCTGAATAATTTTTACCCACTTGAAGTTGTGGATCGCGTCAGCGAGACACAACTTCAAGTGAGTGAAAATTCCAATTGAATAATTTGGCGGCTTAAGGGTTAAGGATTAAACACTGACCCAAATTTGATCCATAAGTGGATCATAATAGTCTGGTCATGATGTTTATTTATGGTAGTAGGCCTAATGCATGGTCAATCAAGTGACGTCAGATTTCTTAGTAGGCTGAACGAGTTCCGATACCCGGGGGTCTATAATTACATGCACAACTTGGACGTTGAGAAGGTGACGAGGTCAATCAGTCATGTGATAACCAATCTAATTGAGTTCTGACCAGGTCAAGCTTAGCAGCTTTTGATAAATTAAAATATGAAATTTCTATTAAACATGGATGGCTATGTAGGCCTAATGTGTAGCGTCGAGCCAGGTGGATGTAGGCCTACATGTATACAGGAGGCAAAGATCGCCACCCGTAATCTCCGACAATAACTAAGGTTTTAGTTCAAATTTCCACAGTTTCAAATTATTTATTAAATCGGATGCCACGTATTTTCAAATGTTACTGTTATGAAACACATTTCACCATAAAAATGATTTTAAAGTGCTAATAAAAAGGTTGAACACAGCGTAAAGCAAAAAGGCAGTATTGTTTACTTTAAAGTAAAAATGTTTATCTACTTGATCCACATAGTGATCCAGAAAATCCGGAATAAATCCGGAAGAACAACTCGGAATTTCTAAAAACGATATAGCATACATTGTGGTAAAATTGCAAGTTGATTGCATGTTGATTATCAGTATCTGCTTCCTTTACAAGTAAGCAGATACAGTACTGCCCTTTGTCTCTGCACGGCGACATAGTCGTACTATGCGATAGACAATGTATGCAATCAGTCACTTTTATTTCACAGTCTTTTCGGCAAAAGTGATGTCTGGACCAAAAGATTAAAGTTACACGAATGAGTCATTAATGAATCGTATTGCTATGGGACATAATCTCCACCCCTCCGCCAAATATATAATAAATAAATGTCGACCTTATGACAGTTTGAGTTTTGTTCGTATCATATGACATGGAGATAGTGATATTGAAGGGTAGGGAACTCAATAAATTACTTAACTCCACCCCTCACTTAAGTGACATTATCACGACCTAAACAATGATAACTATCCTTGAATTATTTTGTGGCCATAATTAGCTTGAAGCATTTTGTGATCATCAGTAATTTGAAGTATTTTGTGGTCACAAGTAGTCTGAAGTATTTTGTGGTCCCAAGTAGTCTGAAGTAATTTGTAGACACAGGTATTTTTAAGTATTTTGTTGTCACAAGTAGTTTAAAAGTGTAAAAATGAGTTTGTAAAATGATCAGTTTATTTTCAATTTTTTCTAAATATATGCCACATGGTACATCCATGCGACAATGGTCTTAAAAGGTTGGACAAAAATGATATAGCAGCAAAAAACACAACATACCCTCTTGATAATGTTGTTATAATAGAAGCCAACAAATCAAATTATTGTTATTCTTTCTAAGAGGCGACAACCAATAAATAAGCAATAGAAAATTCAGTCTATCAAAGAATAGTTTGAAGGTGTTTTGAAAGGTCTATAACTTTGTGGCATTCTTCAAGGGTCAAGGCCATTAAATCATGATAATATTTAGAAGATCCACAAGAAAATTGGTCAACTATCCTACCCATTGAACTCATGGGAAACCACCTCTCCAGATTCAATCCTGCCGATCCTGGGTATACGGGCCTGTGATATAATACAAGTTCATCTATAATTCAATCAAAGCGTGGGTTAGGCGGAGGGAGGCTAATATCAAAGAAATATATATATAATTCATTCAAAGCGTCAGAGGGGGGGGGGGGGTAGGTTAACAATAGTATAACATGTATACAGCGTATAAATATTATACCAATTGCTGTGTTTCCTGGGATCTTATACAACCCAAAAATCTCCAATCGTTAAAAAGTTAGCTCTCTGTAGTTTCAACCATATATAAACATGATATATCATGTAAACCATAACATGCCGTACGATGTCAACAAGTGGTAACTGCTTACATTTAGAGTAAGCAGTTATTGTTGTGTGCCTCTGAACAGAACCATTGTAGTGTGATATGTCATAGCATGAATGGACATAATGGTTGTTTCAATAGTGTCGCATGGTTGCTAACAGATCAAGGACATCTGACGAATAGAAGATACTGACACTGTTGTTATTCATATAATAGGTGTTGCTCGCGTTGCCCTTGGTTTCCTATAACACGTTAATGAATTCTGGATTTGTTATTATTATTGTTATCATTTCAAAGAGTGCTCATTTACCACACATCTACTTATATTGCATGAGTGAATGATGTGTAATTTAATCTGGTCATTTATATTCGGCTTTGTGTGTGGCAGCTCACAACACAACTGACAACAATAGGTTATTTCACTGACTTGATACATTTCATACTGTCATACTGATCCAACCGTAACAGCATTCTAACCACAGCATTCTAACCACAGAAAATACAGATGAGCTATTGTTTTATACTACATATCCATCACTCACCTATTAAAAAAACTAATATTTCCAGCTGTGAAAACATTTACGAAAATATACCAATCATACGAAATATCAGTTTTTGTTTATAGCTTGTAGCTAATCTATCTATTTACAAAACCTTATTAATAAGCGGTAAATAGGTTAATAATAATACCAGGTCAGGCCTACTCGTAACCTACCCACAGAGCTTACCGCAGCAGTGTCATAAAGATACCCTTAATTCTAGAATGTATTTGAACTTTAAATATTTAACCCTTTTAGCGCGGGGACCGACTTTAGACGTCAGAATCTGATTTCTATAGACGTGACGTCTAATGTCGATCCCCGCATTTGTTATGACTATAGACCCACATAGGTATTCAAGTGAAGCAGAAAGAGCTAACTAAGACATTTATGATGATTTCAAATTGAAAAAACCTTTGTAGTCTTGGTTTATATAAAAATATTTCAGTGCTTGAATAAAAGTCCCAGCAGGCTCAAGACGTTGAATCATATTCGTTGGATGGTTTAACGTTGGTCCACCGTCTACGACGTTGGACCAACGTTAAACCAACATTGATTCAACAACTTGTGTCTGTTGGGGTTAAGGCGAACCCGGGTCCCAAAAAAGGTCTAGCAAATCAAAACCTGGTAGGTTATGCTTTGGTGAACCTTTTACTTCGGGGGGGGGGGGGGGGGGTCGGTTGCTGGAAATTATCATATTAAATATTTGAATTTTGAAGTTCTGAACCACCCTTGGCAGTACATTCACATGTGGCCCGAAGCCCACTTTTAAAATATCTGGTGAGGGGCCTGCACCCAATTCACAACTATAGCTTACGCCCCCGGATATGACCTTTTGATCGTCGAGAATACACGTATGCCTACAGAAATCAAAACAGTTATGCAAGTAATCCGTAAAGCTACACATATCAAAACCGTTACGCAAGTAGGCCTAATCCGTATTATAAAGCTCATGCAGAGTCACAGCCTGTAGGTGTCATTAGACCATAAACTCCTAGTTCCGGTTGGTCTATTTTTTCGTCACACCTCTTTAGACCACAATTACGTCTCGGGGATGACGCGGATCTGCGATCCAGCCCACAATGGACGTCCCGGTGTGACGCGAATCTTGACCCGACATGAATTTTCATTTTTAATCTTTGTTTGTATTAAAATTATTTGTAGTGTTCTAATTGATAATAAAATATGCTACTCTAATCTCTGTGTTGCACAGACTTTTCACAAACTTGGTACATTTCCTATTTTCATATTGATGCAACAGTGGTATGCGAAACAGTATTTTAAACCGCATAAAATAATGGTGCTACCGGTCAACATATCAATTATTTCATTTTATTTATATCATTTCTAGACCAAGTAAAATGAATAATTATTTTCTTATTTATTTAACCATGTCAATTAGCAGGGCAAATACAAAAATAAAATACTTCTAATGCAATACAAATAAAAAGTACATCGGATATACGGTGGACTAATTGTGATTTGCGCTCAGCCTGAAAGTAGCGTAAGCTGAGATAATATCGAAAAAAATCCGGAAAATTCTCAATTGCGCAATTAGGCCTACTTATTTAAAAGTTTCTGAATATGGTTAACAAAACCTTCTGTTCAAAGTTACGGTGTTGAGAATTGCATTCTTCAAAACTCAGCGTTGGAATTGGACATTATCAGAATTTTTTCACTATCGATCTTAACTAAAAATACACTAAAACAGACTAAACTAGTTTTATTACCAAGTTGTATACTGCCAATGCAGCCATGTAAACAAGAGTGTGTGCATTATATAACAGGTTTTGCCTTTACCACAGATACCCACTGTCTCCGACCGACCATATAAAAAACACCGCCCTTAATTGGTGTCTTAAAGTGAAGACAGAGTGTCTGCCCAACGCTAGGCCGACGGCATCAACATATGGCCCATTCAACCATCCTTCAGGTGTACATAAATATTGATACAAAATGTTTTTACAAATCTGAACATTTTGTAAAAATGAAATCATGATGTGCGGGATACTCTGCTTCATACAAAACAAAAAAAAACGAACAAATTATTTAAGCAAATAAACCGTGACACAGCCTCTATAGCTGTGAAAGTGTCAGTAATCCATGACGGCCTGTATGGTCACGAGTGAACTTTTATTCGTGAAAAAACAGCATTGGAATTAGACATTATCAACATTTTTGACAGGCTTAGAAATGATTTCAAGCACATCGGGAATAATATTACAAGTATAAATATCAAAACCGTTATTCAAATAATCCGTGACACGTTAAGCAAATAATCCGTGGCTACAAGCATGGTAAATGTGTCTGTAATCCACGGCAGCCTGCGTGGTCACGGTTGATCTGTCTTCTCGTCACGCTTGTCCAGATAACAAAGTGAATCTACAATGATTCACTTGATCCGCTGTCCCCAATTTCCATTATTAATCCGTGGATACGGACTGAATCATTTCAGAGAAGACCGCGACAATACGGAAAGGGTATATAAATCTCATCGGCACGCAATCCTGCCTGACTGTTGGAGAGTGTGTTCGTAAACAATTAGAGTGTGGAGTAACGGCGACTGTTTTCTGATTGTATTTTTCATATTTTTATTTTACTTTTAACTATGGGTGTCTACCAGCCTATGAGAGGCGACGGCTACGATGACGTTCCGGCCAAGGAGTTACCCCCTAAAGCCGTGCTCGCGGGGTTTGTAGGACAAACTACATCACATGGAATACCTCACGTCAATCAAGCCAGGGGTATGTACTGCCTGAAAACACAAGACGTTCACCCGACGTTGGCTTTATGTTGGGTCAGCGTCATTTGCTGGGGAGCTTCAACAAGTTCCTAACGTTGTGAACGGTTACTAAAAACGTCTGAAGAAATGTTTTGTCAAAAATAGTTAGAAAGTCTATGTAGGCAACATATGACATATATTATAATAAGCCACTGATAAGGGAGTACATGAAACACAATCGTGTAAACCTATATTTTCGTAAATCAATCGAAACGTATTTCATTGAAATTCAACTACACTGAATAGCCTACCAATTTTGCTTAGTTTTGTGATGCAACTTTTTACATGTTCACTTTCACTAAACTGTCTTCGTTGCTGAGCTTAAGTGCCTTATTTTGACATAATGATCAATGAATATATTGATAAATAATAACTTCTAAAACAAATTAAATAGTAAATCAATCTCAATTATTGTGAAGTGAATTTCAACATAAAATGTGCCATATGAGTATTTTTGTGCTCGTAGGAGATCTTCAAAAATGGCTTGTGGTAAAGTAACGTTATTATTTACTGTCAATGGGCCCAGGGTAACCATTCAACCACATGCCCCAGTAATGCACCATTAGACAAAATTATTGTGGAGAAAATGCATTGAATCAAATATTATACGAGACCGTTCTGAACATTAGAGTATACTATAAAACTTGGCCATGCCTCTGTTTTAAATCTGTATGCCTGCAGCTAGATAATTCACATTGGGATTGAATTTCCATCCGACAAAACTGAATGGAAATGACAAGCAATACGTGGATGTCGCGAGAGTCAGCCATTTTCCTGATAAGTTAACTTATTCAAATTTTGACCCACTTGAACTTCAAGTCTTCAGTTAATGTGGCCTTCGCGACAGCGACTAGTTTTAATCTTAGCGAGGGTTTCCCAGACATGTAATTTGGTAAAATTAACGTGTACTATCCGCCCAGCAAACACAACACATTTGTATACCATTTGTACAACGTCGGGCCAAGTTGGTCTAGCATTGTACAAATGTTATACAATTTTTTTGTATTTGCTGGGTGTCTGTCTACCGAGACCCACACATTCAAGTGGTTGAAAATCACTCAAACTTGTTTCATTTGAGACTAAACATTGCAAATCTTGATGTTTAACCCTTTCAACCCTGACTTTACCATTGTCATCTTCATCCACTACAAGCCGCGAATTGCTGTCGCAATTCTCGACTTGTAGTGAATGAAAATGATTTGATGTGGGTAAAAAAATAAAGAAAATTGCCATGAATTGGCAAACCAGTTTCATGGAAATATTCATTCTAAAACCCTTGGTTGTAGGGAAATTAAGTCTGTTTTGAGGGATGTAAATTGATGCTTCAATGCATCGTGGGGACTTAAAGGGTTGAACAAGCATCTTGTTCTCAATAACAGTGATTTAATATGATAATATTAGTCGTGCATAGCGATGAAATGGTGTAAACATACATTCACTCCCAGAGACTCATTCCCAGTGTTCTGTCTCCGACCACAATGGTGGCAGTGTGGTGAAAACATAGCATACGTACAATGTTTGCGTTTGGTTCTAGGTTCCCTGAAGAAGCTGGTATGGCTGGTGCTGTCTCTGGCCAGTGTTGTGGGTGTCACATACAGCCTCTATCTGATGGTGGACACTTACCTGGCCTACAAGGTGACCACCGCCGTGGAGATGAAGGCAAAGACTCAGCTAGACTTCCCCGGGGTCACAGTCTGCAATCTGAACCCACTCAGAAAACTAGCCGTGGAAAATTACCAGGATTTCAAGACAGCTCTGTACGGAGACAGTAAAAGGAGGCGAAAGCGAGCTCGTAAGTATATACGTGTACAAACTACGACTACTAGTTGTGTCTCGCTACCGCGACCCACAACTTCAAGTGACTGACAAGTTATTAAGGGCGACCAAAAAAACCCATTTTAGTCATATTCACATTAAATTCATCAACCAGGATTAATGAATTTCACGGATTTCTCAGCCAATTCTCAACCTATTTTCATGAGATTTTACACACACTATTTTCCATTCATGTCGTGACTACCCTGAAGTTGTGATAATTATTTGCGAATTTAGACCTTTTGCCATGTAAAAAAATTCTGAGACGAAGCTAATGGGTTTATAGGGAGAAACATTTTTATTTATTTACTACATTTTTTCTCTTACAGCACCCACCACCCCGGCAGCACCTACCACGCCGGCGGCACCAACCACCCCCGGAGCAACCCCTCCTGCTGGTCAGTAATATATCATCATTTTTCTCCAATATATATATATATATATATAGTTTTAGAACTAATTATAATTATTACAATTTATCAAATTAATAAAATAAAATAAATATATAAATAAATGTAGAAGCATCGAGCAGCAACATATGCACCTTGATCCTTTATAAAATAAGGTGATAATCAATCACGCATTAAGTACGAGTGTATAGCGACACCTTGATATTAAAGTGTCGACCTTGGTATTAAAGTGTTGTCCTTGGTGTTGAAGTGTCGACCTTGGTATTAATGTGTCGACTTTGGGATTAAAGCGTGGCATCTGGCCTACATGACAGACACAGCCCTTCTATTACGTAAGTTATTTGATGAGCGTCTGTGTTTTATATATGACCGCGGTAAATTGGAAGGCGAATTTTGTGCTATGTTGTCCCACATATACATATACAATATTATTATCAATATCCTAGGATGTATACATTTACAAAATTATTAAAGGGACCCTGTAGGATGAGACATTTTCAATTTTGTCAATTTTGAAAATTTAATTTATATGAAACTATAATTATAGCCTACTGATCATGCTGATATTAACTAAAAATACAAACAAGTCTAAAAACAATTTTAAAGCACCGAAAAAGAGGGAAATAGTTATATTTCCAGGTCGTATATTGCCATGTAAACAAAACAAGTCAGCAATATACAGCACTTTACACTATATATTCCCACGTCTTGGACGGTGAGATCAAAGAAAGCACTCGCCGCTAGTTGGTGTCTTATAGTCAGGTCATGGGGGATACACCTGCGGCATTGATTGTCTGCCCAACGCTGGGCCGACGGCATCAACATGTGGCCCAATGCTGTAGGAACATTCAACCGTCCTTTAGCAAGTGTTTAGGTATACAAAAAGTTTGTTTGGGTTTTAGGCGGATTTATAGAAATGTTGATAAAAAAATATATTTCTAAATCTAAAAACTCTGAAAAAAATAAAATCATGATCTGGGGGATACACTACGTCATTACAAAAATAAAAAAAATGAAAATTGATGTCATCCCAAGGAGCCGCTTCAACAATAGAAAATAAAATTGTATTAAGAGAACTGGCAGCTTATGACATCCTATGCTTTCAACAAAAAAGAAACTTTTATTATGTTAATAACTGAAACATTCCAATCCACTGTTTATTGTATTGATTTATTTCTGTTTCGAAGAATGCCTGACAGGCGAAGTATTTGCCTTTGGTTAATAGATCATTATATCTTTAACAGGCTATTTTATGTTTTTGTAGGATCACCCGGCTCTCCTACCAACAACCCCAACACACAAACCCCGGACCCTGGTGAGTGTATACATTATGAATGAAAAATGTCCTGCGATTGTGAATTGTGAAGGTCATGGACTGGTTGACTTGAGCGTGATCTGGTCAACTCAACCAGTGCATAACCTTCATAATGGTAGGATTCGAATTACTTCATAGATCATTTTCTGGTACGGATTAATACATAGGGGAGGGGGGGGGGGCTATAATAAACAACAAACTGTAGCAACATACAGTAGGCTATGAACTGATTTCGCGTTCCTATTTTTTTCAAAACGTTTTGGGATAGATTTGATAACATTTTTATCAGCGAGGTCCACCCTTTGGGCAAAGCAGCCTATTTTAAGTACGTTTATCTAGCAATTTTTTTTCTATAGGATCTCCTGCGTCGCCCACTTTCGACCCTAACACGGGTTCGCCAGTTACAGGTGAGAACATTATCATTATTGAACATCCTCATCTGTTGTTATTATGTATTGTATTGAATGAATGACTGGGCACATATTTTAAAAATAGCATCTTTGCTAATATGTATACACCCTGTATAAATATATTTAAATAAATAAATAAATAAATGTTTGAAACTCATTCGTTTCCGGTTTTTATCCGAATGTGTCGCTCTTATGTGTTAATGACGAAAAGTGTTCCACAAATGTGTCAGAGATATATCATTCTTTAATATTTGGATATGTTTGAATGTTGCGCTGCCTAAAGTTATTTTCAAATAACTTTAGGCAGCACATTGTTATTTATCTAATATGATTTTAATCATTCACAGTTAATGTATTAACCTATGCAGAATATAAAAATAAAAAATAAAACGCAAGAAATAAATTAAACGTAATTTGTGCGAAATGAGGTTTCTGTGAACAGAAAATGAAGTGATGATATAAATTATTACTGTACATTGTTTGTGATAACATAAAGTAAGACCGCATTGTTCTACAGAATATGACGGTTTTGGTCATGGCTACCAAGTGATGATATAAAGTATAACTGTTATTATTTTACAGAATCTGATGGTTTTGGTTATGGAGACCAGGTGGGGTTTGAGACCAGTGGTCAGCAATCCGCGGACGGCAGGAAACAAAAACAAGGCTTCAGCACCAGATTGAAGATCCAGAAGCTGATGGCGTCCATGTCATCAGAGAAGAAGAAGCCCCTTGGCCATCCCCTGGAGGAACTGATCCTAGACTGCGAGTACGCCGGATATGAGTGCTACGTCAACGAAACGTGAGAGTGATATTATATTGAAGTATAAATGCAGAGTTGAGTTAGTTAAATGTGCAAGCGTGATTCTCTAATAAATCACCAATTGTGAATTCTAAAAAAACTCTATAGTCTTTGACACAATTATCTGGAGCGCGTGCAAATTTTGCACAGGCCATTTCCAAGTCATGTCCTAACATCGGTAAAAAATTCGCGAAATTATATTTAATATTTTAAAAGTTAGACCATTTGACATGTAATAAAATTCCAGAATTAGTGTAATGGGTTTATAGAGGGACGTCATATATCCAATTTACTACTTGTCAAATGGTCGAACTTTTGCAATTCTGCATATAACTTTACACATTTTGAACCGATGTTAGGACATGATTTGGGAATGTCCTATACAGCATTTCATGAAAATCGGTTGATAATTGACGGAGAAATCGACGAAAAGCATGCGCTTCAGATAATTGTGTCATAGACTATAGCTGACATAGTTTATCAACGTGATGACTCTAAACGCCCGGAACAAGCCTAGTATTTCACCCCCGACCACTCGAAGAGTGGTTCAGCCTGTCATATGACGAGATCGGCCGATCACCGCCGTCATTCAGTTGTTAATTAAATTTGGGGGTGAATGCCTATTTGGCCCTTCAATATTCTATTTCACACAGATACGATACATCTAATTGATCCATAAGTATGCCACATTAATGTGGGCATAATACGTACTCATCACAGGCGACATTCATTCACGTTAACAGCCTTTTTTATTTCAGTTATTTCACCTGGTTCTTCAACAGTATCTATGGCAACTGTTTCACCTTTAATTCAGGATGGTATGATGATGACATTGAGATCTCCCACAGACAAGGTCCACAATATGGTATGTACGGATGTATCATCTACCTAACTCTTACAACGCTGAATTATTTCGCATAAACCAAAGGTTTTTTCAATTTGAAATCATCATAAATGTTTTATAGTTATCTCTTTCTGGTTCATTTGAATACCTCTGTCGATCCCCGCACTGTTAGGGTTAACTTCTGGACCACTGATATCTACACTACAGTAGACATTCTGTGTTATTATCAGCACATGCATAACGAGTTGTTCAAAGTAAAATATGTCCTAAATTTAGAAGCTCGGATTTAAATATAACAAATCACATGATTTTTAGTCGTTTGAAGCTGTGAATCGCGGTAGCGAGACACAGCTTCAAGCGACTGAAAATTATAATAGATAAGCGCTCAATGCTTTGCATTCCTGATGCATAATAATTAATTGTTTTTTCCAGTAAAGGTAAAAGTGCAGTCTGCTATCAAGTATTTCATTCGACTGTTACTTTTTTACCCCCTGGTCTGCAGCCATTTCGGCGCATTGAACTTATCATACACATTGCCATCTCTGTCCTAACAGGTACTCATTTTCACCCGAGTCAAGTGAAGCATTTGAGGGTTGAGTGTCCTGCCAGGGATACAACATCGAAACAATGTCCCAATATTGAAAGGGGAGAAACATTATTTTTTCTGAAAATCCTGCACCAAGCGGGATTCGAAACCGCACGGCAGGCAGCGGCATTGATAAAGCTCCGCGCTCCAACCATTGCGAAATGTCCCTCTCCCTCAGTAAACGTTTGATGAAAATAATAACATTCTGGAAATAAAAAACTCTAATCTTATCCTGCTTATGGAAGCTCAATGGAATGATGGGAGGAAATTGTCTGATTCTGTCATCCCACCAAACACTATATGTCTATTAGACTCTATTAGACGTCTATAGACGTCGATTAGACATCTACGCTGCCGTGTAAAGCAAAAAGGTAGTTTTTTGGCTTTCTGAGGCAGTATATACTTAGCTTAGACGTCTATAGACGTCGATTAGACATCATTTAGACGTCCGATAGACGTCTATATTTGTGTGTTTACTGGGATGATATCACCCCGACTTCTCCCTACTTCACTTTTATAATAGTCTCAGTTTTCTTTGACAGGTTTGAAGTTGATAATGAACATTGACCAGGATGAGTACATCGGCTCCCTGGCCAACACGGCAGGGGTGCGTGTGGTGGTACACTCACAGGACAGGATGGTGTTCCCAGAGGATGAAGGTATCTCCGTCACCCCCGGAAAATCAACAAATATCGGCCTCAGAAAGGTGAGTCATACATCTACCTGGACTTATTGACTCTTAACCCTTTCAATCCTGAGTTTACAATTGTCATCCTCATCCACTACAAGCCGCGAATTGCTGTCGCAATTCTCGACTTGTAGTGCATGAAGATGATTCGATGTGGATTACAAATTAAAAAAAATTGCTATGTATTGGTAAACCAGTTGCATGGAAATTTTCGTTCTAAAACCCTCAGTTTTAGAAAAATGAAGTCTGTTTCCAGGGATGTAAAATAATGCTTTAATGCAATACTAAGCAATAATGCTAAGCAATAATAAAATCGCTTGTAATCTGTTTTATTAGCAGTTATTGAGGATGAAATATGTGCTTAACCCTTTCAATCCTGACTTTAAATTATCATCTTCATCCACTACAAGCCGCGAATTGCTGTCGCAATTCTCGACTTGTAGTGGATGAAGATGATTTGAAGTGGGTGAAAAGAATTGAAGAAAATTACCATGTATCAGTAAGCCAGTTTCACGGAAATTTTCATTTAAAAACCCTTGGTTGTAGGGAAATTAAGTCTATTTTCAGGGATGTAAAACGATGCTTTATTGCATCGTGAGGGCCTAAAAGGTTAAACATCAATGGCTTTGCAAATGTTTAGTCGTAAATAAAGCTTATGTGAGTGATTTTCACCTATTTGAAGTTGAAGTTGGGCAATATATACACAGTGGGAGAAGGTCTGAGTCATTCATCATGTTTATAGCCTAGTTTGTAATCCGTTTTATTTAAAAACTTGACACACGATTACTATATATGTTGTACAGGTCAGCATCAGTAGAAGGGGAGGGAAATATGGTACGTGTTTTGGAGACAAGACGGATCCATATAGAGATGTTTTTGAAGAGATTTACCCCGTCAACTACAGCTCAACGGTATGTAGGCCTAATGATTAACCCTTTGACTTCCAGGCCGGGGTGCATGCCAGGATCCAGATATACTGGTGTAGGAGTTCTATTTTTCGTCATTTGAAGCTGGAATTGCTAACGCAATTTCCAGCTTCAAATGACGAAAAATACATAAATGTAGTATATATTTGACGAAAATTTGTGTCATTTTATGGTTACGTTCATTGACGAATGACGACGGAAATTTCCGTCATGTATGGTAGTGAAAAGGTTAACACCGGCAGGAAAACCCTCATCTGATCAAATAAGACATGGCTGATTGTACTAAAATAGTAATTATATGTTTCATGCACCCACTGTTACTTTGAGGTTTATTCACAGAATGCGATGCTAAACCAACATTAAACTTGTCAAAGTGGCGTGCTTGTTGAGTATTCAGGTCTACCAATTCAGGTCTACCAATTTAGTAGATTTTTCGATATATGTATGTTATTTCTTTTATATTTTCCAGGCTTGCTACAAAACTTGCTACCAGAAGAATATAATAGGTATGTGTGGCTGTTTTGACAGTCAGTTCCCGGGAAACGGCACTGCTTTTGGTGGTGCTATGGTCGATCCTTGTGACAACGAAAACTCTACACAAGGTAGGCTATTATACGTCAACGAGAAAGCACGATAAATTTGTAGATCCGCATCTACGAGACAATTACTGTAGATTTGGTAATATTCGCGAGGTTTTAATTTTTGCGAATTTCACGAGGAGCACGAATTTTCGAATTTAAGAATCTTGCGAAAATTATTATTAAATTAACGCTAGTAAATTCTAAAGTTCGGGAAAAGTCTCATAATCAGAAAATCGCGAAAAGTTAAACACGCGAAAAATACCTGATCTACAGTATATTCGGATCTACGAACCTATTGTAATTCCTTTTTCAATTTAAAGTAGATGGGTCGTTATGATTCGCCAAGTAAACAATAAGGGCGCCCACGCATGCGCGTCATGGTCAACGTCCACCGGAGTGGGGTCTGTCGTATTATAAATATTATGGTTCAGAGAAGCAATACGACACAAAAGTACACAAAATAGGTACACATATTCCAATAGGAAATCTCAATTGTATATTCAGCATGGTTAACCATAAAATATCAGCCAAACAGTGCCGTATAGTTAGAGCCGTATATACACCTTTCCCAATAGCAACACGCCACACAGGGACTAAAAACTGAACTATTTAGTTGGGAGTCCTGTCACACTGTTTTCTATTACAAAGCGCCACACAGTGATTAAAACTGAACTATTTAGTTGGGAGTCAAGCTTATGCGCAAAATCGTGCAAACAGTGTATTGTAGCCGCTCTGGCTAGTATCAAATATAACAGTAGATTCGTAGATCCGAATCTTCTGTTTTAACAATAGGATAAATAACAAAATAACAATGGACTGTATTGTAATAAAAACTACGTAAAGATACAAAAAATAACATGAATTAAGAAACACAGGTGTGCGTAACACTCACAAATGTTGATGCATTGATCTCACCAATAACTGCTTGTTTGTTGTGAACCTGATATCTCGGTGCAGAGTTGTGTCCATGGTATATTGTTGATCTCACCAATAACTGCTTGTTTGTTGTGAACCTGATATCTCGGTACAAAGTTGTGTCCATGGTATATTGTTGATCTCACCAATCACTGCTTGTTTGTTGTGAACCTGATATCTCGGCACAGAGTTGTGTCCCTGGTATATTGTTGATCTCACCAATCACTGCTTGTTTGTTGTGAATCTGATATCTCGGCACAGAGTTGTGTCCATGGTATATTGTTGATCTCACTAATAACTGCTTGTCTGTTGTGAACCTTATATCTCGGCACAGAGTTGTGTCCATGGTATATTATTGGGAATTGGACTTATATATGGTAACCCTAACGACTGTAGTCGTTTTTACTATATTTTATTAGCAGATGAAATCACTCTTATAGGCAATGAACGTGTGCAGACATCAAGATTTCCAAATCTTTGTTCTCAAATTAAACAAATATGATTAATTTCCAACCACTTGAAGTTGTGGGTTGCGGTAGCGAGACACAACTCCAAGTGGCTGGAAATGTAAATTTAAAAACATAGCGGTATAGAATACTCAATCAATGTAGTTTGTCTCTATCAAAAGCACATGATATATCATGATGTTGTATGTTTGTAGCTGGCTGCCAGGCCGACGTAGATGAGATGTACAGGACGAGCCTTCTGGATTGTGATTGCCCCATGGCGTGCGAGTAAGATGGAACACTAGTTTAAAAAAAACTGATTTTATAAAAACATGAAAAACATGAAAATTATGAAATAAGTGACATATTTTTATTCACGGTGAATGGAAATATGTCACTTATTCGGAGACGATAGTGGGAAAATGAAAAATATCATGTTTCTCCCCTCAATATTGGGGAATTATGTCGATGCTGTGTCTTTGGGCAAGGCACTTTACCCTCACATGCTTCACTTGACTCAGGTGTAAATAAGTAGGGGAGACCGGGGCACCATGGACATCGGGGCACCAAGAACATCTGTCTTTTTGGCCAAGTGCGTTGTCCAATTTTAACAAAAGAACCCTCTAGGGAATGCTTTTAAGCTGTTCTATTTCTGCAGAAAAATTGGTGGTGATTCATCAAGGCTTGTGTAAGCTATAGCGAAATATGTGTTTTTGAAGGGTTAAAGTATTTTTTTGTGATACACGGATTTTGGTAATACATGGAAGACTTATCGGAACTAAGTTAAAAGAAGAATCACATAGTAGCTAGTGAAAATTGTGTTTTTTCAAGAACCATGGCTACACTTATAACAATCGTCATGCTGGGGCACCATGGACGGGGTACAATGGGCATGTCAGAGAAAGCTTAGTTTTTTTAATATCGCTACCCCCAAAATGAAGATTTCTACATTTAAATATTACTTTTTTATTTTTCATTTCACTATTAAAAACGGGTTGATTGACACAGGAAGTTCCTACAACATGCCTGTAGACATGTCCATTGAACCCCCCCCCCCCCCCCATGTCCATGGTGCCCCGAGCTCGGGCACCATGGACATTTGCTGGATTTTTTTAAAATTGATTTTCAAGTAACATCCAACATGAATGCATGTATAGTATTCCAGTCAGAAATTAGTTTAGTCCAGTGTTACCTATTGGTCGATAATACGTTAATGTGCTACAAAAGTATTTGGAGCAAATCCGAAATGAAAAATAGGTGTCCATGGTGCCCCGGTCTCCCCTACCTGTTAGGACAGAGATGGCAATGTGTGCGATTAGTTCTTAGCGCCGAAATGACTGCAAGTGCTGTATGCTCCAAAAAGGGAGTTGAAATGGTACATGAATGAACAGGTCCAGTGACCAGGGGTAATATGTGAGAAGTGCACAGAGCATTGTATGTGCGCTATATTGGAACTCACCATTATTATGTCATATTGTCATACGAATACATTTGCATTCTTGATATTTTTTATTCGATTTTGTTAAACTAAATATTAAACTACTGTGTGTCATTTTTTTCTAATCTCATCGTTAATTGTAATTACTCTTTTCATGATTTACTGTTGTTTTTATTCTATGTTTGATTGTGTTGTAGAGAGGATACATTCACGGTGTCCGTGTCCAGTGCTTTATGGCCATCAGACGACTACAAAGTAAAAATTCTAACTTTTTACTACTTCACTATTTTGATAATAATAATAATAATAATAATAATAATAAAGTCTTAATGTTAAGTTTTTAAAAACTTCCTGATAGAAGACGCAGTCCACTTTTAAACGGAACATTACATTAAAATAGGATTTACCCAATTATAATCGGGATTAACCCTCAAAGATGTAACGTTTTAGTGAATCATTATAAGCAACAATCTGCAGGTATTATGTTGGCATGGCTAGTGCATTATGTTTTGAAAATAAAAAATATATTTATGTTGATAAAGAAAATTAAATGTTTTAAAATAAATACTGAGGAACAATAATCCCATAGCGATCCGTCTTTTTTATCAAAGATAATAATAATAGATAATAATATCAAGATAATAATATAAGTGTAGTAAATAAGCAGTGGGAAACCTTGAATGTTTTTCAAGGTCAATCTCGCCACACTCTTATCAGGCGAGATCAACTCCTATTGTGTGACTGTGACACTTATACATGGCTGGTGTTGCAGAAAGAGCTTTTTGAAGCCCTCGCATCAGAGCACGATAAAGTGAGGAAGGTGATTAACGATCCGGATGATCCTGATAAATACGAGAAGAATCTACTACAGCTGACTGTGTACTACGAGGAGTTCAACTACGAGACCATCACAGAGTCCATAGCGTACACCGTAAGTATACAGCACAGACCATTACTATCCATAGCTATACTGTACGCATCACAAAAAGACTTACCAAGCTTTTTATATTCTAAATGTTGTTTATATATTTACATATGTTATATGTATTGTTTTTTTAGAAAATCAGATCTTTTCATTCACCCTTAGGCCCAAAGATTTATTACAGCCAGACGAATTATATTGCTAATGTGTGTCTCTGGCCACGAGATTAATCTTAAATCCCTTGTCCAATAGGTCTTAACCATTAGAGCACTGAGATATTCAATTTAAATTTTCAGTCACTTGAAGTTGTGTCTCGCTACCGCGATACACAGCTTCAGGGGACTGAAAATTTGTCTGATTTGCAAAATTTAAGTCCCAGCATATAACAGTGTTGCAAGATTGGAAGCATATTTTACTTTGAAAATCTGGTTATGCAGGTGCTTATAGAAGGACCGAATGTCTACTGTATTCGATATCAGTGTGCTTAGGGTTAATCTGCCTATTACATACGATTAATCTCAGGGATCATGTCGCCTTAAACATACACTATTCTTAATTATCTGTTTAAGACGATTAACTTGATATTTACATAAGATCGGATCAGGAATCAGTGTGATATCGGTATCCATGAATTACTAAATCATAATGGTGTAGTTTATAATAGCCAGAGCATGGTAAAACTACTTACCTGTATCTAATAATCCTTTTCTATAGTTATTCTGACGTCAGTTGTTTATGATGTAGGTCTATAGCCTGATGGTCAAATGTATGCATTGTTTTCAAGTTGAGCCATGTCATTGTATCACTACATATTAGCATATTACTCTATTTGTATAGACCTACAAAGGGGCTTACAAACAACACGTAGCCTACGCACATAATACGTTGGTCAAAAAAACATAAATCCACTCGTACCGCGTTAACCCTTTAACCGCCGGTGCCGCATTTATTCGATTTTTTATTTTTTATTAGCACATTAAGTACCACATTTTAAAAATGTTAAAGATAAAATGCGACATCAACCAGCAAGATTTGAAAAGAGTTGACCTTTATTTTGTCAAATCTGAATAATTTTCACTCACTTGAAGTTGTGGATCGCGTCAGCGAGACACAACTTCAAGTGGGTGAAAATTCAAAATAAATAAATTAAATAATTTGGCGGTTAAAGGGTTAAACTAATTGATTATATAGTTTTGTGGGCTCCGCTCTAAATTAGATGTAATTGATATATTAGGCCTACCACAAACTAAGATCCAGGCAGTTTAATATCCAGTTTAATAATCTCTCCTTTTTGTTCCAGGGAGGTCAGTTGGTGTCAGACATTGGAGGCATCCTGGGTTTGTTCATTGGTTTCTCGGTGCTCACGATAGCTGAGTTTTTTGAGCTGGGTCTGGATCTGCTCGTGCTGTTTTTCGCCAGAATATGCAGCTCTCAGCGACGGTCGTCATCCTCTCTCCAGCCGTTAGACGGACGACGGCCTTCATCGTCCAGCCTTGTCCACCCGTTTGACGGAGAGAACCGCCATCACCACCCAGTCCTTAAAAACCACAACCCCACTGGTGTATCGCCCCCGCCGCCTTATACAAACTACAGCAGCGGCAAAATGGGAATTCCAGGAATTGCAGACGAAACATCAGCAGTTTAATACATCTATTTGCCGACTTTGTTATGCTATTTTTCATAGCAATTATTTCAACTCTTACAACGTTGAGTTATTTTGTATAAACCATTGAAACCAAAGGGTTTTTCAATTCTAAATCATCATAATTATCTTTGTTATCTCTTTCTGATTCATTTAAATACCTATGTTATCAGGTTATGGGTCTACGACCATTAGAAATATTTTAACCCTTTCAGTGCGGGGACCGTCTTTATACGTCAGAATCTGACGTCTGCAGACGTCAGATTCTGACGTATAAAGACGGTCCCCGCACTGAAAAGGTTAAAGTCCTATACGTGTTGTAGAGCTTTGAATTTTGGAGGCAGCATATTATAGAAAAAATGACAATTAAAAAATCATGCCAAATTACCCGTTATACTCTGATCAACCAGCAAACGTTAGACGTTGACGCAATATCGGCTTAATATAGGACCACTGTCTGCGGCGCTGGCCCAACATTAAACCAGCATTGGTTCAGCTTCCCCTATTTGCTGTGTACACTAGAATAAGTTCGCTATTATCACCAACTAGTTCGCTATTATCACCAACTAGTTCGCTATTATCACCAACTAGTTCGCTATTATCACCAACTAGTTCACTATTATTACCAACTAGTAAACAGCACTATGGAAAAAATCACATTAAATCGGTCACTTTAGCGTTGCATGTTTTTCGCTAATTTATCAGGCAATTATCATCCGATTGTCATGAAATTTGGCAAGTTTTATATTCTTTAAGTCTTCATGGTCTTACGGCAGAGCTTGATCTTGCGGAACCAGTAAATTTTGTGTGGTAATTTAATAATTCTGACGCTCCCCTATAAAGCCATTGATTTCATTCAGCTCTAATCTCAAAATTCAACCGTATGTCAAATAGTCTTTGAAATACCGGTACTGACTCAAATTTCACGACTTTCGCTTACAAAATTTCGTGGGAATTGATTGAGAATTTACTGAGAAATCGGCGAAAAACTCCCAAAACTGGTGGAAGCTGATGGCAACTTTACATGCATCTCAGAATACACAGCAGCTGAAACGCAGTTGTCCCAACGTTCTACACTACTGGTCAACTGTGGCTCAACATTGGCATGATAAGGCTAATGTTGTGCCTGCGTTTGTCAAAATGTCATATAAATACTCTCCAAGAAAAAACTAGAGAACTGAGCTATTCAATTTAAATTTTCACCCCTTTGAATTTGTGCCTCGCTACCGCGATACACAGCTTCAAGTGACTGAAAATGCATGTGATTTGTGGAATTTTAGTTCCAATATAAATCAGTGTTTCAAAATTTAGGGCATATTTTACTTTGAACAGCTCATTATGCAGGTGCTAATACAAACACAGAATGTTTACTGAAGCCAACATCAGTGCTTTAAGGGCTACATGTACCACTTAATAAGTGACACATATGACACTCTGGTCGCTGGGGGGGGGGGGGTGGTCGACATCGTTTCCCTTTGTCCATTGGCCACAACACAAATATCACGAGACTGATTTATTGTAGGGATGACGATACTTGTTATGTGATAGTTTGGTAGCACATTGATAATTGCAGGTCAATTTATAATATTATCCTTATTATGCTGTGTACACGTATTTTATATTATTCTTATTATGCTGTGTACACGCCATCGAACCTTCAACCGTCGGTCACGATTATTCGGGTTTTTTTGAAAATTAAATACCAGCTTTCAAACATGTTATTGATAAAACATGACATCATTTGGCAAGATTTCAAAATCATTGAACTCTATTTTGTCAAATGTGAATAATTTTCACTTGAAGTTGTGAATCGCGTCAACGAGACACAACTTCAAGTGGGTGAAGATTCCTATTAAATATCGTTTAAAAGGTTAATGGCTCATTGCAATAATCTATTTTAATTAATAATTACTCAGTGGTATTGCTTGCTTATAATGTCAACTACTCAGGAAAATATTTTGTTCACACTCTGCAATACGATTGTATATTGCACATTAAATTGATGTTTAATTGTATAACTAAAAAAATGTTTTAACACTGTTTATAATGATTAATTGTTTACATGTGTACGCAATAGACATGTTTGTATTCACACATTATTTTAACAATGTAACACGATCACGGGTTGTCATGGAGTGTCAGGCTTGAAGTATATGTTGAAGCAGCAAGATTCTGTGCTGATGTAGGCTTATATATTTAGTACTATATGGCGTATAATTACATGGATAATAGGACTGGCCATATTATGATATGACCGATCGATAATGAAATCTTTGATGCCACGAACAAACTGTCTATTAACTCTTTAAGTGCTTCATTAGTACTTAACATTTTCCTTTCATTTGAAGTAGGCATTGCTCACGCAATTGCCAACTTCAAATGAAAGGAAAATACCTCTTCACTTAAAAATTAAACCTGCTAAATTTTACAATTGGGGCTTTACTCAAGATTTATACATGCATATTTGTTAAATTTCTGTCAAATTTTAGTTGTGGAAAAACAGTATGAATGCGCTTAAAAGCGTCGCCCGCACTCAAAGGGTTAATTGTAGCAGATGTAGCCTAGCTTTACCAAGGAGTGGTTGTAGCTCCATGTCTATATCAGTGCCGCATTACTACCTTAATCACTACACTAAAGCTCTAAATGATCTCATTTAAATTTCCACTCACTTGAAGTTGTGTCTCGCTACCGCGACCCACAACTTCAAGTGAGTGGAAATTACTCACATTTTTTTAAATTTCACAGTAAGCATTTGCAAATCTTGATGTTTAAACACACATTTCATTCCCAAGGCCAGTGATTCGACCTGCTTGACCTGATAAACATATTAAATAGGACTATAGTCGTGATTAACACTTTAACTCTTTTAAGTTCCAGTGTGGCATTTGATCAGTGCCGCATTAATACCTGAACATAACCTTTTAAGTTCCAGTGTCGCATTTTGCACCAAATGACATATTTTCACTAAAATTTAATTATTAGAAAATGATATTATTCAGACATTAAGGACTTTTATTTTCCCCATCATTATTGACGTATGTACCTGGACCACATTCGATATAAAACTGCGGATCAGATTAGGTGATATTCATTGGTGGGAAGTGAGGCAGCACTTCACATGCCAAAGTGAATAAGAATGGCAACAATTATATTTTCATGAGGGATAAAGTTTTTTTTTTCGTCAAGCTTTTGCTAAGGAGATTGAACATTATATATTTATATTTCTTGCGGAATATCAATGAGGTATTACAAATATTACTTCTATGATCCTATTCATAAAAATATTTCTGTGATCCCATGATTTTCCTATTTTTTATTGCATATTGTATTTTATTGATGTTTAAAGATAATAAATAAAGAAATATCACAATTTATATTCTATGATAAGCATGAAATAAATATTTCACGATTATTTATCTCAGTATCTCTGCGTTATTGATTCTACAATTTTTTTTTATAAAGTTGATCAGTACGATTACTTCTGACGTCTAGAAGGTACACGTGCTTAACTTTCACGACACTGACATATTTTTTATACAAACCATGCCAACCAAAGGGTTTGTTCAATTTGAAATCATTATAAATGTTTTAGTTAGGTCTTCTTGTTTTATTTGTATACCTATTTGATGGGTCTACGGCTATTTTTAATTTTCAGTTCTTTCAGCATGGGCATGGACTTTAGACGTCAGAATCCGACGTCAATAGACGTCAGATTCTGACGTCTAAAGTCAATCCCACCGCTGGAAGGGTTGAAATGTGAAATTAGACTATTATATCTTTGTGTAATATCCTCCAACGGAACTAATCATTCAGACCGTCCCTCTAATTATTCTGTGAGCTGAGAGAAATCGTTTTTATTAATTAGAAGAGGTAGGACTGATATTTGATAACGTGAATAATATGTGAGATGGGATAACGATGAGAGATGTTCAAAAGCAATTCAAGATTCTGTCACAGTCAAAAATGAATAATAATAAAAATATAATATATGTGTCCTACTCCCTCACCAGATGTCCTCGTGTGTCACTATACATCTCACAATAATGATACTCGCCAGGATGTACCCTACATTGTTTCTCTGGTATGGCTCATTGTCACTCGTACATGATTACTAGCTGTGTCATTAAGAAACACTACATAACGATAATATAGTGTGGAGTAAATATATGTTTCAGTAGTAACTATTAATAAGCTGTGGTACGGCCTGGTACAGCTATTACTGAGCTTTGGTACAGCCTCGTACAGCTATTACTGAGCCGTTGTACGGTCTGGTACATCTATTACTGAGCTGTGGTACGACCTGGGGGTACAGCTATTACTGAGCTGTGGTACGGCCTGGTACAGCTATTACTGAGATGTGGTACGGCCTGGTACAGCTATTACTGTGGTACGGCCTAGTACAGCTATTACTGAGCTGTGGTACGGCCTGGTGCAGCTATTACTGAGATGTGGTACGGTTTGGTACAGCTATTACTGAGCTGTGGTATGGCCTGGTACAGCTATTACTGAGTTGTGGTACGGCCTGGTACAGCTATTACTGAGCTGTGGTACGGCCTGCTACAGTTATAACTGTGGTACGGCCTGGTACAGCTATTACTGAGCCGTGGTATGGCCTGGTACAGCTATTACTGAGCCGGGGTACGGCCTGGTGCAGCTATTACTGAGCTGTATTACGACCTGGTACAGCTATTACTGAGCTGTGGTACGGCCTGGCACAGCTATTACTGAGCCGTGGTACGGCCTGGTACAGCTATTACTGAGCTGTATTACGACCTGGTACAGCTATTACTGAGCTGTGGTACGGCCTGGTACAGCTATTACTGAGTTGTGGTACGGCCTGGTACAGCTATTACTGAGCTGTGGTACGGCCTGGTACAGCTATTACTGAGTTGTGGTACGGCCTGGTACAGCTATTACTGAGCTTTGGTACGGCCTGGTACAGCTATTACTGAGCTGTGGTACAGCCTGGTGCAGCTATTATTGAGCTGTGGTACGGCCTGGTACAGCTATTACTGAACTGTGGTACGACCTGGTACAGCTATTACTGAGCTGTGGTACGGCCTGGTACAGCTATTACTGAGCTGTATTACGACCTGGTGGAACAGCTATTACTGAGCTGTGGCCTGGTACAGCTATTACTGAGCTGTGGTACGGTCTGGTACAGCTATTACTGGGCTGTGGTACGGCCTGGTACAGCTATTACTGAGCTGTGGTACGGCCTGGTACAGCTATTACTGAGCTGAATTACGACCTGGTACAGCTATTACTGAGCTGTGGTACGACCTGGTGGAACAGCTATTACTGAGCTGTGGCCTGGTACAGCTATTACTGAGCTGTGGTACGGCTTGGTACAGCTATTACTGAGCTGTGGTACGGCTTGGTACAGCTATTACTGAGCTGTGGTACGACCTGGTACAGCTATTACTGAGATGTGGTACGGCCTGGTGCAGCTATTACTGTGGTACGGCCTAGTACAGCTATTACTGAGCTGTGGTACGGCCTGGTACAGCCATTACTGAGATGTGGTACGGCCTGGTACAGTTATTACTGAGATGTGGTACGGCCTGGTACAGCTATTACTGAGCTGTGGTACGACCTGGTACAGCTATTACTGAGCCGTGGTACGGCCTGGTACAACTATATATTACTGTGCTGTGGTACGGCCTGGTGGTACAGCTATTACTGAGCTGTGGCCTGGTACAGCTATTACTGAGCTGTGGTACGGCTTGGTACAGCTATTACTGAGCTGTGGTACGGTCTGGTATACCTATTACTGAGCTGTGGTACGGCCTGGTACAGCTATTACTGAGCTGTGGTACGGCCTGATGCAGCTATTACTGAGCTGTGGTACGGTCTGGTAACCTATTACTGAGCTGTGGTACGACCTGGTGGTACAGCTATTACTGAGCTGTGGCCTGGTACAGCTATTACTGAGCTGTGGTACGGCTTGGTACAGCTATTACTGAGCTGTGGTACGGCATGGTACAGCTATTACTGAGCTGTGGTACGGTCTGGTACAGCTATTACTGATCTCTGGTACGGCCTGCTACAGCTATTACTGAGCTGTGGTACGGTCTGGTGGTACAGCTATTAATGAGCTGTGGCCTGGTACAGCTATTACTGAGCTGTGGTACGGCTTGGTACAGCTATTACTGAGCTGTGGTACGGTCTGGTACACCTATTACTGAGCTGTGGTACGACCTGGCGGTACAGCTCTTTCTGAGCTGTGGCCTGGTACAGCTATTACTGAGCTGTGGTACGGCTTGGTACAGCTATTACTGAGCTGTGGTACGGTCTGGTACAGCTATTACTGAGCTGTGGTACGGCCTGGTACAGCAATCACTGAGCTGTGGTACGGCCTGGTACAGCCATTACTGAGATGTGGTACGGCCTGGTACAGTTATTACTGAGCTGTGGCACGGCCTGGTACAGCTATTACTGAGCTGTGCTACTGCCTGGTACAGCTATTACTGAGATGTGGTACGGCCTGGTACAGCTATTCCTGAGATGTGGCACGACCTGGCACAGCTATTACTGAGCTGTGGTACGACCTGGTACAGCTATTACTGAGCTGTGGTACGACCTGGTACAGCTATTACTGAGCTGTGGTACGACCTGGTACAGCTATTACTGAGCTGTGGTATATTGTTTGAGATTGCTTTAATATAAAAGACTGCGAAATTCGCAGGCTTCAATATTTTTAAATTATCTATCTATTTATCATATTTGTCAATGCAGCAGAATTGACAAATATGATATAGGGTCTAGTTATATTAGCGGTGTTCCAATTAGATGTCACGCTTCTGATTTTTATAAAAACTCGGGAGTAATAGACGGAGTCATTACGATCAACTCGGAATGAACAATTATTTCTTTCATTGCGCTCCTAGTGTGATGGGCGGGGGCCATATGGTAGTGGTTAGCACCGCTGCCCTTCGCGCCAGAGATCGGGGTTCGGTTCCCGGTCTCGGCGGTTTGAAAGAAACAAAAATGTTTCTTCCCCATCCACGTGTGAAAGTCAGTATTGTGGGGGGCCTCCGTGACCGAGAGGTAGCGTGCTCGGCCTCAGACCGCCAGGACTCGAATTTCGAATCCTGTGTCTGGATGACAGTGTCATCTCAATCATCTCACCATCCTCAGGAGGTTCTTCTGGCCCAGTTTAGCCTATATGTGCACAAAGGTGGCCTAAAGCCCGATTCATTTCATTTCCTAGTGTGATAGTATCGTTTGTTTAGGGTGATCTTGCCATGGCAGCTGTGAACGGGAAATCGACCACCGTGGTTAACCCTATGTACCTTGCAGTAAATCAACTGGATATAATTTATACTTCCTGACGTAAAAATACATGTGATAATTATTCCGTTAAATACGGAATTGTTATACTTTGTTTCACTATATGATTTTACATAGCAATGTGCAAGTCTTCTGGGATCGCGAAGTGTAATCACGCTATAAGGGTGATAATCCCTCTTTGCGCTAGTTCCAGTCATATATGACAATTGAAGTAGACAAAAAACAGCCTGGTGAATTAAAATCTTCTCTAACGTTAATTATGAATATGTTATAAATATGACAATCTGTTTTTTTGTATCGCTTGTATTAATATTATTGTTTCCTATTTCCGTATCTATTCATGCTCTAGCCTGTATTGTATCCTTGCATATCATGCGTAGTTAAATGATTGTTGCATGCACGCCGAATGTTATTTTTGTCAGCTGGTGTCAAAAGCGTCTTTGTCTAACCTTGTGGTTCCTATAGACCACTAGTTCAACTATTGCTATAACAGTGCTAATATAACTTCCTATAATTTAACAAATTATTCAATATAAGAAGTTGACTTAAATTGTTTTGGCAACATAAACTTTGACACTAAGCTGTTATCGTAAATTCGCGCTCTATAATTATTTTGAACTGTATTACCAAAGAAAGAGGGTCGTAGGAGCTAAAACACTACACCGTTGGAAACGCAATCGAACGAAGAGGCACGCCTCAAGGAAGGGACATGATATAATAAGGCCGTTGATTGCAAATTTTCACTGATGGCAATGTTTAAATGTTGAAATAACATTGTATGATCTATCACAGCGCTAATCCTTTACGTCATCCAGTCTGAGCTTAGTGGATCCAGCCAGCGCTGGACACTTTTGTGGATCCAGCCAGCTCTGGTCCTTTTAAAGGATCAAGCAACTAAACTGGTCCCCTTGGTAGATTCAACCAGAGCTGGTCCATTTATTGGATCCAACCAGGGCTGGTCCACTCAGTGAATTATGCCAGTGCTGGTCCCTTAGGGGATTCTGCAGTGCTGGTCCCATTAGTGGATCCAGCGACAACTGGTCCCATTAGTAGATCCATTCACAGCTGGTCCTTTTAGTAGATGCAGCCACAGCTTGTCCCGTACGCAGTGGATCCAGCTACAGCTGGTCCCATTAGTGAATCCAGTCGCAGCTGGTCCCTTAGTTGATGCATATTTATGTTTCTCCCATCAGCATGATTAGACTGTAAAAGTGTGAATAATTTTTTTTTGCTCTTGGGGGTGGTCCTTTTATGATTTGGGATTGAAAAAGGATGGTCCGTGTCTCGAATTTGGGACTGGCTAAAGGGGGTCGTATTACGGGATGGTCCGCTTTGTGAGGCGGTCCGATACCGGGTCCCCACTGTATATTACTGGCCTAATGCAATTATCGCTTCAAAAAGGCGAGAAATATGGAAGGAGTGATTAAGTGCTAATGCTGTAATTTATAATGGGTGTTCAAAGTTGATAATTTAGCAAATAAATGCAAACACAACAGATGCAATAAAGAGCTCTATGGGGCTCCCACATACATCTAGAAGTGAAAATAAATCACTTTTTTTTAATTTAAAAAATTAAACTCCCTCACCCAAACCAGAAAAATGTCAAACGAAATAAAATGGCATACAAGCTGTGTGTCTCAAACCACATTATGGTCTACTTTAATAATATCTAAATGGTCATTTAACCTATGTTAGCATGTTAAGCGAGCACAGCAATTAAAAGCATAGATTAAGACTTTCTGGGGACAATAATAGGCATGCTTAGCTGGTATTCTGTTGGCTTTATCCTTACAACGCGGGGATCAGCTTTAGACGTCAGAATCTGACGTCTACAGACGTCATCTTCTAATGGCTAAAGTCGATCCCCACCCTGAAAGTATTAAATCAACTACAGTTGGTCGTAGACCCATAACACAGATATTCAAATGAAGCAGAAAGAGCTACCTACAACATTTATGATGATATTATTTTTATTGAATATGCCTGCTGCATTCTTCTATAATTATGTATTTGAAGTTTCTTGATATGTGCCGTGTATGCTTTCTAATTTTGGTCAACTTGTAAGCTATAATGCTGCCGTTATCCATCTTCCCACACAAGGCTCGCTTCTCCCGAGGTCGTAGACCGAGGCCTTGCTGAATCAGTGTTAAAACCATCTATTGGAGTGGGGACTTTCAAGAAAGATTTTTTTCTGTTTGACCCAAGTTTGACCTGTGGCATGAGTGCTGCTTTAATGCAGGGCCACTGTCTACTACGCTGGCCCTGCATTAAGCAGCACATGTCTGGTGGCCGAGAATTTCACAGGAAGTATCACAGACAGCTCCCACCACATCTCACCAAACACGAGACGTTACATGCGGCAGGGTTGGATTAATGTTGAGCCAACGTCGCAGACAGTGGGCCAACATTAAGTTGGCATTTTGTTGAAAAATTATTGAATATTCAATATCTAAACATCCTCCCTACCCCAATAGGTGGATGATAACACTGATTCAGCAAGGCTCGGTCTGAGACCTCGGGAGCAGCGAGCCTGGCTGTCAGGAAGATGCCGTTATCAGGAATTTGATGTACGATATAGTATATAAAATACAGTATATAAAACAAGATATCCAACAGAATAGTAATATAAATCAGTTCACAAATATTAAAAATGAACATTAAAGTATCTTCAACTTAAGTTGCTACAAATGATCATTTTTTTAACCATTTCGAAGGTGGAAGATATGCTGAGAATCTGCTTATATGTTAGAATTGTGCTGCAAATATCAGGATATTTATGCATAATCACATGTACATGTACTATATATGGTGTGTGCCAATGTAGGCCTGCAGCTAAACCTTACAGGCACTGTCACACACGAATATCACCAGACAACGCCAAGGAAGATCCAGGTTTTAAAATGAGCATATTCAGGACATATTCAGGACAAAACGAATTTCTGAAGAACATGAGCGTATTTGCCCCACAACATACAAAGGCAGTTGTCCGGTGATGTACGTTTCTCAGGGCCATTAATGGCCCTGTCACACTTGACCGGACTGAAAAACGTACATCAGCGTACAACGCCACTGAGGATCCAGTGGATATCCTGTGGACCACAGGAAATAATACGGAGGAATAACCAACACAATCAGGACATATACAAGACAAAACGAATTTCAGACAGACATATCGAACAACACCTGGTATTAACTAAGCGTATTTGCCGGACAACAACAGAACATACAACGAACATTGATGAACACCAACGGATGCGATGTCCTGTGATGTTCCTTCTTCGTGGGCTTCATCACTCGGCGACAGTTATCATTGACTTGAAGTGAAGCTAGCGATTGTGTCAGCAATGGCTGCTTCATTTCAAATCAATGAAAATATATGTCAGTTAGCAAACAATAGACATCACGGCTACAGCTTACAGTTTGGGATTCATATGATATCAGCTTACAGCACATCTGAATAGAACTAGTGATAAATAGTTTGATAGTAAAGACAACCACCTTGGAAAACTTGAATTCCCAAATATTGTGTTCTAATCTAATCTAATCTAATCAATCACAGGTCGTAATTTAGTTACGCTACTAAACCATACCGCATGGTTTGGAGTAGTATACAATATTTTGAGCAATGATTTTGGTCCACTTGAAAACTTTTCAGAAAGAATTATTATCTAGATTGTAGCCTGGCTTTCCAACAAACAAGTGATGTTGCCTAAATGCTGATTTAACGTTGGCACACCGTCTACGACGCTGGCCAACATTAATTATACATCGGGTCAACGTATCCAGTTTGCTGGGCTGATTAAGCATTATGTAGACTACAGTATAATCACTTCTGGGAACTGTCAACATAACAAAACTATTACCAAAAGCCGTCTGTCAGCCTGTATTCCTACTGGACATGACGGCAGTGCTGCCGGGCCAGTCGGCGATGTCGGCCCAGCGTCAAGGCAGTACTGTTTAAACGCAGCTCGATGGATGGGAATTGATTGGGTGCTTTTAGCCGCGTTATGAGGAAAAAATCTATTTCATTGTGCGGGTTATTTTTCAACCTAGCATTTGAAGAGCGCACTTCGCATAATAATGCAACCCCATATAAGAAATATTTAAAATTAAACTTAATGTTCAATTCATGACCATATGTTCCCTTTGATTCACCATAGTTGAATTTAATAACACTCGTCGTTTTCATTGAGTGAGAGTAACTTAGCGTCAAATCGCAATCCACATCAACAAAAGAAAGAAAAATAAAGGGACTGTCTGTATAGTTGAAACCATACAATAAATTATAATTTTTGTAAGAAAATGATTTGAAGTTTTGTTGACACCATGCTGGTTGTATACTAGTCCACCGTCTATCAGACAACAAAACAAACAACATAAATATGGTGGGGGCAATGTATCGTGCTAATTGTGGTACAAATAATACCAACAATAAAATAATTCTCGTTCCCCCCACTTCATACCATGTTGTCATACCATGTTGTATTTCCTCCACAAATAGATGTCGCTTAAGTCAACCCTCGATTATAATATCTGAGGTCAGAATGACCTTGTGTACAAGTGGAGATGTTATTATACCATTGACGTGTAGACTACAGAATCAATGATTATACATACCCCACCAAGCCAATGGTCTAATAAGAACTGCCCGGGAGTGGGGATTTTTTAATTGCTGATGTAGACATACGTCTACGGTTCTCATCAAATCCCTAAAAAACATACTGTGGAAATCATCTAAATTTATAACATTATCTGCATACCTTTAATAACTTATTAAACTTATGCAGATAATGTTTTACATTTCGATGATATATGATATTAATGTATGATACTTATTGATCTAATCAAGGTAAAGATCGCTTTCAAAACCCACCATTCAATCTCCTGGGGGAAGGGGGGACTGGAGTATTTTTTGAAATAAATATTTTGAGACCGATTTTTCATGAAAGAAATAATTATCTGAAGGACATGCTGTAAATAAATATTTAATGACCCTAAAAATAGATTTGCTCGTTTCGCTCGGCATCATTAAATGACGCTTAAATGTGTTTAGCCTCATCTTAACACCCACATAAATGGGTCATTCCAGCGAAAATGAGACTATTGGGATGTTTTTTCGTAAACAAAATTAACTGAATTCATTTTATGTGTATGCTACTTCATTAAACACATTTACAAGAATACGAAATAATGGTTTTCCATACTAACTAACCATTTTGGTTAGTTTAGGGCATACTTTTAAAACTGACATGTCAAAAAAATTATTAACAAAATGTCCACTAAGTTACGGACAACTGCCTAATGAACTATTGGATTGTTAATAGCCTGTGAATATATTGCATTGCTGCAAAACATAGACAAGGTGTCCCTCTGCATGAAATAATGTTATTGTCGCATCATATATTTACAAAAGAGCTCATATGTCACGTGACATACAGAAATGACGTGAACATTTATATTTACATAAACATTGTGTTTCAGCAAGTGACTCTTCAATGTGTTTAAAAAATAAAAATAAATACTTGATATTGAGCCATCCTATTTGGTGACGCACCATGTACACTGTTTTACGGACTATATAGTGTACATAGACATACAGGTCGATATTCATTACAAAGAAGCACTATTCGTTCAGGTAACATAGTGGACGAGTGGTAACACAGTGGACAAGTATAGAATACAACTAAGTCACTTATCATAGTACTTATAGGCTATCAACACGCTTATCTACGTTTTTTTTATCAGATTAAGATATAAGGCAACAGTATAATGTATTATACCGGTCTTTTTAGTAAGAATTAATGATACTTGTCCTGTGCAGAGCCAAGTCTCACAGTCCACTAAGTTTCATTGCCTTCCACTAAGTTACATTTAAGTCTAAAATGCAATATTTTCGCTTCAATACCAGATAAATTAAATCCACAACGAAGATATAGATATCATCAAAGACAAATGTGACAAGAACTATATTTTACTGTAGACTGGGGCAGACATATTAAAAATCTGGTCTAATAAGTTACCAAAAAATTCTACTAAGTTACCCGAAAAGGTAACTTAGAGACGGCAACTTAGTAGACATTATTTGAATATTATGTGCAAAAGATTTGAAAAATCCCCTCTATTGTTGTCCACTTGTTTGCATTAACTTGAGATACAATTGCACTTCAAAATGACGTGATAGATAAATATATCTACTATGCATGTACACAAGTGCAATGGTAACTTTGCAGACAGGAAATAAACATACTATTGGGTTATTTTTTCAAAATCTTCAGCAAATCCCGTTTTCGTTTGATAATTTAAAATTTTTCATACTGCTTTGGCGAAAATACATGCAGTGGCACCTAGTGAACATTTAGTAATGATTGGAATCCATTCACCAGGTGTCATTCATAGACATGGCTAAGAGGGACAATATGAAAAACATGCATAACTAATATTTTGTTGTACATTTTCAATTAACAAATGTTTACATTAATACTAGCCACAATAGTAAATGATATGTTAGGGAAAGCAAACTTATATTGCTGGCGTAATGTATTCATCAGCATCATTATAAACACGGGCATTGTACTTAGTAGACTTAGTAGACTTAGTAGGGACAGTAACTTAGTAGACAATTTAAGGATTTTTTTTGTTTCTCAAAAATTCAAAACAAATTAAACTATTACTATAGACAATGTAAATATATAAATACACGCTGTAAACTAGTTCATACTATATATTGGGAAAGAAAAAATGACAATACATTACATAATTAGATTTAATTAGGATGGGACAAAATACATCCCAAATAGTCTCCTTTTCGCTGGAATGACCCAAATACTAACTAAGCCCAGTTTAGGATCCAACTTTGTAGACAAAAAAAATAAACTTTAAGAAAGTTAAATAAATATTTTGCTTGAGGCAGATTGTGAAAGAAATAAAATATTGCAGAGAGGAGGTGAAATAAATAATTTGTTCAGTTCAAAAACTCCAGCCGCCCTAGTTATTGAATGGTTCCCTCCTAATAATTGAATGGTGACGCCTAATAATTGATAGAATAGTTTGGGAAAGATTATCAATTAATCAGATCATCCAATTTGTGAGACAGAGATATATCTTCTTCATTATAAAGACATATATTTTTTGTTATTATAAACTCAAAATAAAGTTAGCAATTCCATATTTTTGAATGATTGGAAAACAAAAACAAACAATTTAGTAGTGCAAGGATTCAGACAGCTCTAGTCTGTAGATGGTTGAATGATATGCGCATAATGGTAACATTATTATTTATGTAACGTTACTTGGTCAAAGCATCGGCGGTGGTATGACGACTAAACTTTGAAGGTCACAGTTTGAAAGGGCAACCAGTGTAGTCCAGAAAGTTTATATTTATTAATGCTACATGACATGACTTCAACATTATTCCGCCAACTTAATTATTTAAATTAGTAGAATGGGATACGTTTTTCAAGTTTTTTTTAATCGGAGACCCATATCACTCAAAAAGGTGATAATAAAAGTCCCCTTAAAACCACGAATATTGTAGAATATTGTAGCCGTAAAAATATGATTAACGTTATTACCACCAGACGCAAGACGTTGAATCAATGTTGGTTTACGGTTGAGCCAACGTCGTAGACGGTGGACCAATGTTAAAACAACCTTTATTCAACGTCTTGACGTCTTGTGTCTGGTGGATTGGGTAACAAAAACACTTTTCACTTCTAGCAATCTTGACACGGTAGGGGTAATTCTAGTAATAACCTCCGCCGCCTAATTGCCCCCGTCAGGATGCTTATGATTAGAGCTAACAGTTACAAAACCAGTGATCACAATATTCATGATGGTTCAACCAGCTCTCTGTACATTGTAGTTGAACCGATAATGAAACAACTTTGGCATCTATTCAAGGTGTAAATTGCGTTCGCGAGCCACATAATGGTTTAAATTTATAATATAATATGTCGTTGTCTGAGATTGGAAAACATTTGGTAAGCAAATTCAACAAGACCGATTCCATAACCTCCTAACTTTTCCTCGCACGGCGATAGTCCTTTTAAATCTGTTTTATCAAATCATTGTCATTGAGAATTGAATGAGCATTTAAACATCCAAATTTGCAAATGTTTGGTCACAAATTAAACACATGCGCGCAATTTTCACCCCGTAATTTTTACAACTTCAATTGGGTGAAAATTTAAATCAGGTAATTTAACGCTTTAAGGGTTAAAATCTAGCTATTTCTTCTAATTTCCATTCACAGGGGCGGATCCAAGGGGGGGGGGGGGTTTAAACCTTACCCCGGAAAATCTTATTTAGGGGTTTCCTTATGAACTGGTTACATACCGAGGGACAAACAGTACCCAATATACCTTAGATTGCAAGAGAATGCCTTTGAAAAGCAAAAATTCCCCCGGAGCTGGCCTCCCGGACCCCACCCTGCAGTGAAATATTACTTTGTCAAGTTTTAAACAGTGAAAAGCTAGATCCGTCCCTGATCCATCTTGAGATGTGAGCTGCTGCCGTAATTCCCAACTCCATACAAATACAGGGTTCGCACAAGCCTTGAAAGCCCTCGGATAGCCTTGAATTAAAAAAACAACAGTTTTTAAGGCTTTGAAAAGACTTGAATTTAAAAAAATATCTCGAAAAGCCTTGAAAAGTGATTTTTTGGTTTGAGTTGTTCATTGTTAAAAATATATTGTGGCTCATTCTTGTCAGTCTTTTAAAAATTGATAATTTTTTTTTGTTTTTAATACTATTTTGGTCGCAAAATATTTTTTTACTAAAAAATTGTCAAGCTTTTTTTTTGACTCCCTACTTCATATACGTGATAGAGCCTTGAAAATGGTCATATTTGGTCTTGAAAAGCCTCGAATTCCATCAGCTTTTGTTTTAATGAAAATTACCTGATTTTATCAAATATCCAAGTATAAAAGCCTACTAGGCCTACATCTATATTGAATTAAAACGCAGGACGCTCTTACTTTCTCGTTATGAGGCATTATAACATTTGTTCTACAATTATATTGAAATAAGTAATGCCATCAGATGTACTAAGGAGGCCTTTGCCACATCGGCGTTTGTATATATAGCTTTAACGTTCACACGACAATGTGTGAAATTGTTGGGCCAAAGCGCCTGCTCGACAATGCTTAGTTGTTTGAAGCGCTATGCATTACATAATAGTTATCTAATTTTCACCCACTTGAAGTTGTGCGTCGCTACCGCGACCCACAACTTCAAGTGGGTGAAAAGTACTCATATATTTTTTGTTTAATTTGAGATCAGATCTCTCCTAATTTTGATGTTTGCCCACTCATTTTCTTCCCAATAACTGGGATATCGGGTGATAAAACTGATTATTAGCGGCTATATTCGCACTGAGCGGTGAAAGGGTTAGTGACGGCGTTAATAGGTTTATTTCATGATGGGTTCAATAGTCCAAGAGATAACAGATAATATAGAGCTGTTAGGCCACTGTATTTTCTTTTATGTTTTGATGATCGCGCGCATTAAATAAAGGCCGCCCATTACCAAAAAAAACGTATTTTTTGCCCGGCCCGCGCATTGAATCATTGCCGATTTCTAAAAAAAAAAAAATTAATTTAAGCGATAAAAAACATTCCGAAAACCTCCCAGTTCATTTCAGAAGATTTATCCAGCTATGTATTTTTGCTTGTTTTTTCGTCGCCCTCATTAACTTTTTTTAAGATAGGAGGAATTTTTATTTCGTCGTCCTTCATAATTTCTCCAGAAATTTGTGGTCGCAGTCATTAACTTTTTCAGAAATAGGTTCAATTTTTTATCCGCCCTCCTTCATTAGATTTTGAATTTTTTGGGCTCATATAACACAGAGAAATTAAATTAAACTTAGTGGCCTCAGTGAGTCATGTGTTAGTGGTGGGACAGTAACATGTGGAGCACATGTCCTAAGTCACGTACACCTCCAACCACTCAGTCAGGAGTCTGGTCAAAACACAATGGAGTTGTTTTAAAGTTAACATCCCCACTGGGCACACGACGTTATTGCGACGTCGCAACAACGTCGTGCGCCCAGTGGGTCGTTTGCTCGCAGCGTATGTGGTGATCTAGCGTATGCCCACGAACAACAAATATTTCTGGGGTTTCCCTCACAAGTCTACAGCCAGTATGTCGAATTCAAGCGGCATATTCAATGTTGAAAAAGTAAATTACTAAAAAATGTTTTTTAAAATGTGAAAATTTTATTACAATCAATAAATATATTTTCGTTCACCTTCACAAATCTCAAGGTGAATGAAGACGACAAGTAATATATTAATGTTAAGTGGGTTAAGCACTTTGAGGACCTGGAAGATTTATTTGCATGTGGCCAAGTTGTCAAATTAATCGGGTCAGGCGGTGGTTAAAACTGCTGCGTGGAAAGTCGAAGATCGAACCACACTATGTCCTTCAATTGTGGTATTTCATCAAGTTGTTAAATTAACCGGGTCAAATTGTATCTTTTCATTGCATTAGCGTTAGACAAACTAAAGATATGAGTAAGCACAGTGTATGGTAGTATTATGTCATATGTGACTTGATCGTGTGAGAAAATACAAACGTTGTTCATTTTTCGTGCGATATGTAAAAATACAGCACATGTCCAATGAATAAGGTGTTTGCATAAAGGCTCACACATATTCATTGAAAGAGTGCTGTATTTCCCCAAATCGCAGTCAAATGAACACCGTTCGCATATCATCTGTACCTCCCCTTTTCATGAAGGTCATGACCCAATGTTGTAGTAATGTTGGGCCAACGTCGCAGACGTTGGACCAACATTAACACAACGTTGTTTCGAAATATATTCTTCGCTGGGTGGGAAATAATGATTTGGTCTTCCATGACGTTTTCGGAACGTTCTCCTAGTAATATAAGTATGCTATTCGTGTCCACCGAAATTTTGTCAGACCTTGCATGACTTTCAACGAATATTTTTTCCATAATATTCCGATGTTAGGAACCCTCAGTTCGTCTGTTTAATAAAGAGTCACTCACTGTGAGCTTTCAATGTTTTTAAACGTAACAGAACAATCATTGTAAACATAACAGAACAATCATTGTTTGCCATGATACATTTATTCACCTAGATTGGTCATTTTGGTATGTAACAGCCTTATCGTTACCACGAATGTACATGATATTAGGGAGTGCAGTATACACAGGTGTTCAACATAGTACGACAATATTATCCCAGCAAGCGCAAAGCATTTGCATAACATTTGAACAACGTCGGAGGAACGTCTTCAACGTTAGTCCAACATTGTACAAATGTTTTTTGTTTTTGCTGGGATTTGGCTCAATACAGCAAATGCTGACAATGATAATACTGTACATCAATAAGCATGATAAGTCAACAATGGGGTCCGTACAATATCCTTATGAACGATAAAGTGCATATTTATCAACCATTTTGATTAGTGTGTTGAGTTTCTCAATTAATTTTCTTTCATTTCAAGCTGAAATTTCAGACGCAATTTAGAGGTTCAAAGAAAGAAAATTATGTTTAATATTAAACAAAATTGCGTTGGTCAATTTATCAAGTATTCACCACGTACATGTATTAAACAATAACGTGTCCATTTAGAGATTCAGGGATTACATGAAAAAAATATAGTGATAATGAAAATAAAAATAATTTGTACAAATAATTGAAACTCACAAATACTATCGCTTGAGTACAGGTATTTCTCATTACATTTTTTGAGTACGTGTATATGCATTTCTCATTACATTCATGGTTTACCCATTTGAGGTTTCTTAATTGTATACAAATACGTATATAAAGGGTCTTAGTTCTCAAGGGGACTTAGATCATAATAATGGTCCATATATATATGACATTCTTTCACACACTTCTTCAAACAGTACAGCAGCATGATGTATTAGACCAACCTTACTCAAATGACGAACAAAAGTTGAGCTAACTACTGCTGTATGAACTATGGTCTAAAAATAGTTATGATCTTCACAAAGGCACTGTATATTAAGCAGTAACTGGGACTAATAAAAACACTTGAATAACAGTTCATCACAGGTTTGTAGATTTGAGTTAAAATATACTCGATGTCCTTTATATCTGAAATATTTACATAACATTGGTCAAATATTATCAGTTAAAAGAGGAAAGATACGATTCACTGGACGATCATCCAAATAAGGAGACATATCAACCCTAACCCCTTAAGCCCTCACGATGCATTAAAGCATCATTTTACATCCCTGAAAACCGACTTAACTTTCCTACAACTGACCGTTTTAGAAGGAAAATTTCCATGAAACTCTTTTACCAATTCATGACATTTTTCTTTAAATTTTTCACCCACATCAATCATTTTCATCCACTACAAGTCGAGAATTGCGACAGCAATTCGCGGCTTGTAGTGGATGAAAATGACAATGGTAAATTGAGGCTTAAAAGGGTTAAAGCGCGGAAATATTTTTGTATGAACCATTTAGACCATCATCAGAAATATTAGTAATTCCCGGTTCATTTGAAAATCTATGTTATTGGTTTACGGCCATTATAAATATTTGTATTCCCCGCACTGAACGGGGTAAAGCGATAAATTATAGAATTAGTTGTCTCGCTACCGCGACTCACAACTTCAAGTGGCTACGAATCACTTGCATTTCTACAATTTACATCTAAATAATATTCCGATCTAACAGTTGTAATGTTCATTTCTCGCTTAGATTTTTTTATTTAACCCTTTAAACCTTTATGATGCACTAAAACATCATTTTACATCCCTGAAAACACACCTAATTTTCCTACAACTGGGGGTTTTAGAATGAAAATTTCCATGAAAATGGTTTACTAGTACATGGTAGTTTTCTACTACTAGTACTAATTTTATTACTGATAGATGGTAATTTTTCACCCACTTCAAATCAGCTTCATTCAATACAAATCGAGAATTGTGACAGCAATTCGCGGCTTGTAGTGAATAAAGATGACAATGGTAAATTCATGCTTAAAAAGGTTAATGTCAAATAAGAAAGCTCAAAATGGCCGCGGGGACCGTATATAGACGTCATAATCTGACGTATAAAGTTCATCCCCGCCCTGAAATATTTATAATGGTCGTTGAGCACGATGACTCCAAATTGATAAAACCCTCTGGTTTCCATGGTTTATACAGAAACATTACAGCGCTGTAAGGGTTAAAACCAAGGCGGGATCTGGAAGAGTACGAGATCATAAGTTTAGCCCTGAACCAGAGCTTATATAAGAGCTTCACGAGGATTGGGTGCATGGGGAGACACGGATTTATAGTAGAATAATGTGTCATGGTCGCAATATATCTACAAATTCATAAATTACATCACCATTCATAGCAGCAAGAATCATTATTTTCATCCATAAGAAACACCAAATAAAGAGATCTAAAAATTGTGTTTATATTAGACGGTAACTAAATCTATATTATTTTTGACACAGTTACGTCTAAGACGTACAGATATTCGGCATTCCGATTATAATTGTTAGGCTTTCTATAGCGTTACATCGTCGCAAATATTTCCTATTATAAATCCAGCAGTTTAATTAGATATAATACGTTTATTTAAAGTGTACTATACTGCAACATATAATATTATCCATACCGACAGTTTTACACATTGTATGCAAATAACAAAAGCATAGCCACATTACAAAGCGTATGTGCTGATTAAGTCTCTGGTACCGTTTGAGAAGTCCTCATGGGTACTCCCCAAAACAACGTGTTAAATACTAAATGTTTACTAAATAAAAACGCACGACACCTGTTTGAACATGGCATTTGCATGTTCAAGTATTTTTTGCAAACTTCTAAGTTGTGGATCGCGGTAGCGAGACACAACTTGAAGTTGGGAAAAATGATTTGCATGAGTCAGCACCCCAAGCGTTACTTCGCACCAATAAAGATTAAAATAGGGAGAGATTCAAAGTAGAGAGTGGTTTTATTTAGGAGATCTGGGTTGACATGAGGTGCACGGAGACAGGTTAAGTCAGGCTTTCAGCCACGTAAAATAATAAAGATAAAATAAATAAAATATCAACCTGAAACATCTGTTTTAAATTCAACATTACTCCCCCCCCTCCCCTGTTAAGCGTAAAACACAACGACGCGAAAATTATTAATTATGCTCTTTTCCAAAAACACGTCAACGCGAAAATTCGTGTTCGCCTCAATCGCCTGGGCCCTTCGCCATGTTCGCGTTGGTGTGTTTTGTCAATGATAAAATTATGAATTTGATCATTTTCGCGCGTATATTGGTGTGTTCTACTCTTTACCGTAATTATTGTTATAAGTTCAAGTGTATATGTAACCATGGTAACAGAAACATCACAATCACAGGATAACAACAATGTTAATAATGACTATAACAACGCGGCTGATGATATCATATAGACGAAAATGATGGTATATCAAATGTAGGATACGTAGAGATCGCATGCAGTATATTACACTAGTCTGTTTTGAAAAAACGGGTCATTTTCTATTACGTTAATGTGGTGAATACGGCACTGTAACTCCCATATTAAAGGGAAGTAACATTAGCGTAATACTTATTTATAGCCACTTTCAAATCAAGTGAGAAACAGGTAAAAAGCCAGGTGAGCTTTTACTAGAGTGACACTAAATAGAGAACACATGTCTATGACCGTTTTCCCATTTTAGTATATCAATGAATATCTGAAAAAATACATCATTTGTGTCACGTTATATTACGTTACATTACGTTAATAAAGCCGATGAATGGCTAATGACAATACAAAAATACCAGGTTATTATTATTCTATGAAAAATAAATGGGTTATTTATGGCAGATGTCAACCGAAAATACAGTTCTTTATGTAATACTACTATTTCTCAACATGAAGTGGTGAGTAAAATATAACTGTTTATCTCATGATAAATGTGTTTATGGCACATCACAGTTTTTCACGGTGGATATCATAGAAGTAGTTAGAATAAAATATAGACATGCAAAGGCAAACAGCAGTAACTGATTTTTCAAATGTAAGCAGTTACTGCAGTTTGCAGTTATTGTCTGCAGCTTGATTATTTTAACCCAGTAAGCGCGGTCCCCATAATATTATGCTTTTTCATTTTATATCAGCACATTAAGTACCACCTTTGATTCATGTTAAAGATAACACGTGACATCAATCAGCAAGATTTGAAAATAGTTGACCTTCATTTTGTCAAATCTGTATAATTTTCACTTACTTGAAGTTGTGGATCGCGTCAGCGAGACACAACTTCAAGTAAGTGAAAATTGAAGTTAAATAATTTGGCGGTTAAAGGGTTATTGAAATCCGTGTGAATATAGCTTACATGCATGTTTATATAGCACACGTATAGTTAAGTGTGCGAGTACTTAAAATTACACAGTACTTCAATACAGAAGATC
>OZ024905.1:96484050-96667478 GCA_964017125.1 Flabesymbios commensalis | reverse complement strand
ACACAGTATTTCAATACAGAAGATCAAGGGTACTGTGTACCACATAACCACGTAGTATGTAACAGTGGAGAGACATCATGTAAAAATATGAAAAAGAAAAGGAGATAATTTAGACCATACACGATTAAAATAACAAAGGCAATCACCATTTAATATAAAATAATATTGGTTTATACACTGGTGGATTCCAGTTTTAGACAAAAGTTCTAATGGAGTAATTTGAACTTTACACGTTCTTTAAATGCAATCATTCTAAGTGGGACACTTTGACTGGCATGGCTCGTACATTTATTTATAGCCGTAAATACAACTATTCCACCGCCTGAGCTGCAGCTGGGACCGCGGAATAGTCTTCCATCTAGGGCTAATTCATTTACAGTTCACTTGAGACCAGAGGGTGGCATCTGTATGTCGGTGGAGAGGCGGACATGACCCTTGAGTACCAGGGTTTATGGTGGTTTATAATCTGACAGCGAGTCCACGCTAACACTAACTGGTCTGGTTACGGCCAAAATGGCAGACCCAGAGGTGGGTGTCCTGGCCTCTCATTTTCTTAACTAAATTGGGTCAACATCGATCAAAATTGCAAAATATCTAAGTAGACTATAAAATAATTGATTACCACCCTAATTTTTTTTTTCAATCAGAATCACCCCTCCCTTTTAGAAAATTCTGGATCCGCCCCCGTGGCCGCAGACTGTGCTTGGCTTCTGAATGCTTCTGAATACTTCGGAATGCTCCTTCGTTGCTGTTTAATGCAGACTTCACGTCAGGTCTCTCACAACAAACACCACACACTTAGGCAATGATGGCTCAACGTTGGCCAGCGGCTGTGCCGATGGCCAACGTTGAGCCAGCATTGGTTAGATGTGTGGTGCTTGCCGGGTTGACCTAGGGACTTTCTGGTGGGGTTATCACCCCCGGGGCTCACTCGGTGGTCAGTGACAGTGTTCGTTAATGTCCACGACGACTGCTCGTTTCCAGCTGAACAGAAAGTAGCCCGCTCCGGCTCCAAACGCCACAGCGAGACACAGCCAGCCGTTATACGTCATGAAGATGAGCATGAGAAAGTAACTGAGGACGACTTGTAACACGTGCAGTAACGTCTGTATGACGTGACTACAGCTCAACATGTGTGATCTGAAACACAAATAAGAGAGATTAACGTCTGTATGAGGTGAATACAGCTCAACATGTGTGATCTAAAACACAAACATAGAGAGATTAACGTCTGTATCAGGTGACTGCAGCTCAACATGTGTGATCTAAAACACAAACATAGAGAGATTAACGTCTGTATCAGGTGACTGCAGCTCAACATGTGTGATCTAAAACACAAACATAGAGAGATTAACGTCTGTATCAGGTGACTTCAGCTCAACATGTGTCATCCAAAACACAAATAAGAGAGATTAAAACCATGGCATTGTGTTGAAATTATTCTTTAAAATGTGGAGAAAGAATTACTGCACAAAAAGAGTCCTTGACCCAACATTGAATCAACAATGTGTTAACTGGGAAAATAATTACAAGTTATGGGCAGCCATGTCAGCTGTGGATCAATACATCACCAATCTACAGCACGAGCGATATTCTACATCAGTGATAATAATACAGTAGCAGCAAACAGAACTAGCTGATCAATAAATACACAGATACTGTTATTCTGTTTTATAAACCGCATGAGTGACAAAGTAGTTTCGCCACAATATGATTTTAAAACAACTAGAGACATGGAACACATATCAGTGCAAATCTTAGTGTCGAATAATCATGTCTATGGATGTAGATTTAACCCTTTCACCGCTAAATTATAAAGTTATAAAATGCTGAATTAATTATGTTTTTAATTAAAAACAGTAATTACTAATGTTGCCAAAAGGCGACATCCGCGGTGTGCCAGGTGGTCGCCTTTTGGCTCCACTCGCAGTGAAAGGGTTAATTTCAATACACGTATCTCAACCCTTGTGATGCAAAGACCGTGTATATATATATATATATACGTTTTTAAACAAATTCCAGACTAAATAAAATACCACTAAAATTATTATTATATATTATTTTAGATGCTCAGTTAATCAAATAATTCGATTTGAGAAATGCCTATTTTCCAGAATAAGGATATTTTTCATCCTTTTAAAGCTGGAAATTGCGTCAGCAATTCCAGCTTTAAATGGGTGAAAAATACTCAAAACAATTCAGCTGTACAAGGAATAACTATTGAATAATAATAATGTTAAAAAACAAGACAGTAGCGGATTGCTGGACAAGTAAACAGTTACTGCTGTTTGATTTTGCACGGCAGACAAAGGCAAACAGCAGTAACTGCTTATTTGAAAAGTAAGCAGCTACTGCTGTTGGCGGGAGATGAGGGTCGTTAATTGCTGCTTCGCTCAACTAGACATTTTAGTCTTCGTTGAACATTGGTGGAGCGAGGTCATATATCAATAACATATCTATTGTACATCACAACACGTTTAATAACATAGGGGCACGGTCATGAATCAAAACCAGCTCAGACTGCTTTCACTGTCCATAGCATAAGATTGCTTAACGACACTTAGATCACAATTTCGCAATATATTTCATAAAATGGAGTAGGCCATAGACCTTATTTTTATCAATTTGAACAGAAATGATTTAATATGGTAGGCGCTATAGAATGTTCATATGGAGCCGTCTTGGGTTAATTTTGCACATTTTGATAAGTTTATTTATTCAAATTGGAATACACATATAACATAGATAAATATAATAGTGTTACAGGTCTAAATTAAATTAGAAATATATCATGAAATCGTTATACATTAGTGTCCAGCAACAAACCAATGTTGGAGTAATGTTGGGCCGTCGTCTACGACGCTGGCCCAACATTAAGCCAATATTGGTTCAATGAAAGGCGTTTTCTGAGATGTCACAACTCTTGATATGAGCTAGCTGCTTATCTGGTGTGAGCTGTACACAGATTGGACATTGAAATTAAGCTCATGGAATGTTGGGCCAACGTCGCAGACGGTTGACCGACATTCCATCAACATAAGTTTATCCCTTAAAGCGCGAATTTTTTTAAATATAAACCAAGAGACCAAAGGGTGTTTCTCAATTTGAAATTGTCATAAATGTCTCAGTTAGCTCTTTCCGCTTCATTTTAATACCTATGTTATGGGTCTACGACCACTAGAAATAAGTTACCCGTTCAGTGCCGGGATCGACTTTAGACATCAGAATCTGTAAACGTCAGATTCTGACGTCTAAAGGCGGTCCCCGCGCTGAGCGAGTTAACGTGACGTGTTTGCTGCGTATCTCTAATATTAATTCTGGGCATGCGCAATGAAGACCCTGACTCGTCTAAATGACCTTCAGACGCAGCATGATGTGAATATTATCAGATAGACAGATGTTTTATGGACACAATTAAAAGTCATTACCGACTTATTTGTCATAAAAATATACATGTATATGATTGATATACACTATACATATTATATAGTGTTGTAAAATCACGAAGAAATATACATGATATGTGTTAATGTGGTTAAATTGATTAAATGTGGACTTGATGCATGTATACTCATTAGACATTTTTATTTCTAACCATTATTTGCTATTTGTTCGGCACTCTGTAATGTACATACGGTTTGAAGAAATAAATATCTTGTATCTTGTAGGTCTAGGCCTACTTAAAATCAAGCACGCAATTTTAAATTCAAGCAAACAGAGGGAAAAAAATGTATCATAACTAACTACTATAAAATATAGTTAAAAGACATCGCCATGACATGTAGTAGATGGGTTGGGGGGGGGGGGCATATACGTGTCGAGCACCAACACCAGACATAAAATAGCTACTACATATTATCACACATGGGCCGAGTAGAAAGCAAAAAAACACACTGAGCTTTACGTAACATATTGCCGACAAAAAAGTACTGCTAAAAGTGAGCATTATAAAGTGCGAGTACATTTAATGTGATCATGTTTTTTGTATCGAACTAGTTTTTATTGTGCACTTATCTCCAAATGGTAACAGTATGTATTGAAGCACCGAGTTCACATTTATTTTAAACCGCTGTATTTGTTCTTCAATGTGTTTGGTGTCTAGATCAAAATAATTTTAAAACGGCGAAAATAACAAATGCGACGAATATTTTAGAAATATTCACCAATTAAAATACACCCGTGACGTCAGACTATTGCTAAATCTGTAGATTCGGTTAAAAAAAATTACGAATCTACTGTTATTTTTATTACTGGCCAGGTCGACATAATTTATGGGTTTAATCATGAACCCGTAAAAATGTCTTAGGTTGCATGATTTAACCATGCTACTAAAAACTTGAGATTTTCGTTATCAAATAATGTAACATATATGTACCTATTTTGTGTATTTTAAGTCGAAGAAAGAAGTCAATTGCAATAGATTCGTTGATCCAAATATGCTCGGCGCTGCGCGCCTCGTATATTCGACGCTACGAATCTATCGAATTTCGTTCCTTTTCTTTTACATGACGTTGTGAAATTACAATAGAACATATCTGTTTAATAAACTGGGCATACTTAGGGATCCCCTAGAATTCTTAGGGTTAGTGATCACCTAGCGTTCTTAGGGTTAGTCAATGTAACTTTCAATTATTATTATTATCAGCTAGAAAACACGAAATGATATATCGATAAAAAGTGAGATAAGCTCAATATGGCGCCATCATTTAGATGATTCACACGAGGTTTTTATGGCATTTTCCGTATCTGTTCACGCAAATAACTGATGAGAAAAACGCAATGTCACCATTAATGGTGGTGGTCTGTAATAATGTAACAATGGTAACCGTACATGTAAATGAGCGTTGAAATTATCCAGCTGTCATTGTAAGTGGTGGATATAAATATATACAGCTGACTCAGGGTTCCCACAGAGATCCCGAAATGAAATTCCATGACTTTTCCATGACTTTCCGAGACCTTTTCTTAAGAATTCCATGACTCCGTAAATGAATATGAAAATGTACATTTAAAATTGTACAGCCTCTACCACCACAGCGGTCCGATCGAAAGTAGAACCGAGTGTCCCGGGTTTCTTACTTTTTGCATGTAAAATATTTTACAGCTATAGATGACTGTCAGTGTCATTGTGTGTCAAAAGAGTAGGTATATAATCAACACATTTTTCTCAAAAGAAATGCGATAGACATTTATAAAAATTAGAAATCCCATGACTTTTCCATGACTTTTTGTCAAATTTTCATTTTCCATGACTTTTCCAGGCCTGGATTTTATTTTTAACTTTTCCATGGTTTTCCATGATTTTCCATCACGGCATGACCGTGGGAACCACTGACAAATATAAAGATTAAAATTTAAAGATTAAAACAGGTGCTATTGTTAACTGAATATAGATGGTACTGACAAATATAAAAATATGTGCCATTGGTGGTGAATATAGATATAGATAAAGATAACTGTTAATATAAAGATTAAAACAGGTGTCATTGTTAGGGAATATAGAATAGATTATATAAACTGACAAGCAAAAAAAGATTAAAATAGGTGCCATTGCTAGTGAATGTAGATAGATATAACTGACAAATATAAATATTAAAATATGTGATATTGGGATATAGATATAGATGGTATATACTGACAAATATAATGATTAAAATAGGCGTGCCGTCATTGGTAGTCAAAATAGAATAGATTATAATATACTGACAAACATAATAACTAAAATGGTGCCATTGATATACTGAAAAACTAAGCGCTAGGTGGCATTCTATGATATGTGAAAATATATAATAGTAAGAAAGGTATGTCCAGTGATTATAAATGGGTTACAAATTCCAAAACACGGTTGTAAATATACATGTTAACAAACCTAATTGAACCCTTGTACTGCCGAGATTTCACTTTTACTCATTTGAAGATAGAATTGAATACGCAATTTTCAGATTTAAATAATGAAAACATATGTTGTCGTTTCTATTAATGATTTCATTTGGATTATCAAGTCAGACACAAACTATTAGAATGGGATTTTATTTGGTTTGAAGCATGCCTAACCCTTTAACCGCAGGTGCCGTCCATATTCGTTTATTACATTTTATATTAGCACATTACATATCAGCTTTTAAACTGTTAAGGATAAAAAGTGACATAAATCAGCAAAATTTGAAATTTTTTGACCTCCATTTTGTCAAATCTGAATAATTATCACTCACTTGAAGTTGTGGGTCGCGTCAGCGAGCCACAACTTCAAGTGGTTGAAAATTTAAATTGACTAATTTGGCGGCTAAAGGGTTATAAACATACATAGACCTACACGGAAATCCACTGTGCTTACTTGTAAAGTAAGCAGATACAGCCTTTTGCCTTTGCACGGCAGTAGATACGTGCCCAGTGGGTCTAGTGTTTAGATACATAAATACCACTCATACTGAAGCTTACGTCAGCACAACACTAGAATTATTATAATCGTCCAGAGAATTGATTTTTCCGTCATACATACATTAAATTCAACCCGCGTCATTTTCAGTCCCGTTTTATTAGCTAATCAAATAACTGAAATCGGTAATTAAATCGAAATGTGTGCTTGAACATCAAGATATGCAAATTTTGGTATCAAATTAAAGAAATAGAAGTAATTTTCTTGTGGGTCGCGGCAGTGAGATACAATTTTAAGTGGGTGAAAGTTTATTTTGTTAACGTACAGGTTACCCTCCAACAGTTCAAGCCGGAAATTACCATTAATATCTTTATCCACTACAACACGTACAAGGCGTTTCGCATATGGTACAGTATTAACAAATTAAAGAAAATGTCCGAATATTCTTAAAGCCGTTTTGAGAAAACACATTAAAAAAACCTTAGGGGCAGAAAATAAGAGAGTTTTCAGGGATTGACGCTTCAACCCTTAGCACAAACATAGTCGAGTAATTTTCACCCATTTGAAGTTGTGGGTCGCGGTAGAGAGAAACAACTTCAAATGGGTGGAAATTTCAATAAATTAAATTAATTAACTTAGCGTGACAAGGTTTAACCCTTTCAAGCCTGAGTTTACCATTGTCATCTTCATCCACTACAAGCCGCGATTTGCTGTCGCAATTCTCGACTTGTAGTGGATGAAGATGATTTGATGTGGGTGAAAAAATAAAGAAAATTGCCATGAATTGGTAGACCAGTTTCATGAAAATATTCATTCTAAAACCCTTGGTTGTAGGAAAATTAAGTCTGTTTTGAGGGATGAAAAATGATGCTTTATTGCATCGTGGGGACTCAAAGGGTTTTAAGGCACCATGAAGGAGTAAAGGGTTAGTAAGTTGCACAGAAACACGTAAGGATGGCTCATATACATATGAGTAGAAACATAGATAGAAGATAATTACCCGACTGTTTTAAATGATTGTTCTATCACAGTGCCTTCTTCTCGTTTTAAGGGCATCGTGTGGTATCGTACATTCACCGTAGAGCGACGTAGTAGAGTCTCTCTCACCACCTTAAGACCTTCGTAGAGCGCCGCCAACACAAAAACGGCGATACACGAGCCGAACATAGCTGGAAAATAGAAGGAGAAGTTATAATACAAGGCGGCCAACACAAATACGGCGATACACGAGCCGAACATAGCTGGAACATAGAAGGTGAAGTTAAAATACAGCCGAAAATACAATAATACAGCGCCGTCAACACAGATAATTACAGGTTCGTGGTAACTTGTACTAACTTTGGAACATTTTTGTTTTTGAAACTTCTGACGTTTCGACTAGCTGCGACAAGCCTTGATCACAGACTGATGTCCTAGCGGTGGAAAATGTTCCAAAGTTAATACAATTTAGCACTATCCTAGTGATTCTTGAAACCGTGTATAACATATGTTCAACAAATGATTACGTTTATCTTTAGTTTTTTAGTTTTGTAGGCGGCATTGATCAGTGATGATCAGTTTGTGCGTATGTTTTAAATAGTGTAAATACATAAATACAGCTATACACCAGCAAAACATAGCTGGCAAATACAATGCAAATTAAAAATACAACTTCATCAGTTCGATAAATTATGAAACATTTAACGCCTAAATCCTCAGAAAAACCAGACAGCAGAATAAATAAAAAATACAACATAACAGTACAAAAACGCAGAAAACACGCGAGGCATTGTTTCGATGCTGGTTTAATGTTGAGCCACAGTCTGCGACGTTGGCCCAACCTCTGAGCTCGGATCACCGAGGATTTAGGCGCTATAGAAGTTTATTATTATTATTATTATTACGAAACAAACATTACGTTAGAACATGAAGAGACCGGCAGGATACAATCACAGCAATAAAAAAGGTACGAATAGGTGCACAAAGGACCATGTTTTACACGATGTTGACCGATGTTTAGCTCTCGACGAAGTTAAATTATTCTGATTATTAGAGGTAAAAATGTAATCATGAACATAATATATGCAATTAGAGATCCCTCCGCTGTACACCTATCCTGGTGGTTCGCCTTACAACGCTGAACTGTGTTTGTATAAACCTTGGAGACCAAAGGGTTTTTTTCAATTTGAAATCATTACTAAGGTCTTAGTTAGCTCTTTCCACTCCATTTGAATACCTATGTTATCACGGGTTATGGGTCTACGGCCATTATAATTTTTTAATTCTTCCAGTGCGGGGACCGAATTTAGATGTCAGAATCTGACGTCTATAGATGTCAGACTTTGACGGCTAAAGTCGGCTGAAAGGACCCTTCTAAAGTAAACCCAACCTACCTTCCCAGCTGTTGGGATTCCATCCTTGGAATAATATGTGAGCGCTTGAAGAAAAGTGAAAATACATCTGAAAAAAAAGAAAGAATTTGTAGCATCATAATTACATAACTATTTCTCAAATAACAACGACTGTAGATCTGGTAATATTCGCAAGGTTTTAATTTTCGTGAATTTCGCCAGAAAGACAAATTCGCGAAAATTATTATTATAATAGCGCTACTGAATAAAAATTAAAATTCGCAAATTCTAAACTCCGTGAAAAGTTTCAAAATTAGAAATTTGCAAAAATTTAAACACGTGAATATTTCTAGATCTACAGTATATACGATATCGTCGGCTTCCTGATACAACCTGCTATCTCAATTCAATATTATATCAATGGATATGGCAGGTTTTATGAGGAGGTCGACGATATTGACATGCAAGACGTTGACGTTAAACTACGTTATTTTAAAGTTGACGCACCATCTACGACGTTTCAAGGACATTGGTTCAACGCCTGATGCATACCGGCTCGTGCTGCTAAAAGCCTTAGCGCTCATATGGTTAATCCTATGGCCGGACAAAAGTCTTTGAAAGATAACTTGTATAACTAAACCCAGAGCATTATTATTTTATCTATGATATAATGATAACCAATCTGTAGTAAATAAAACCCAGAGCATTATTATTTTATCTATGATATAATGATAACCAATCTGTAGTAAATAATGACAATAACCCAATATTGCTGGGATTAGTACTACATACTTTCATGCCATGGTCCATGCTTCCATGGTCCATGCTTCCATGGTCCATCCCGCTATGATCCATGCCGCTATGGTCCATACCGCTATGGTCCATTCCTCCATGGTCCATCCCTCCATGGTCCATTCCTCCATGGCTCATCCCTCCGTGATCCATACCGGCGTGTGGGTCCATAGTCGCCATGTCGGAGCCGTTCTGAAGCAGCAATAGAAAGGGAAACTACAGAAAACTGTCACCGTCTAGTTGAAGGTTGGATGTGTAATGTTTACAAACTGAAGATTTAAGCTCTTTAAGCCCTCACGATGCATTAAAGAATCATTTTACATAACTGTAAACAAACTTTTTTCCTACAAAAAAAGGTTTTATAATGAAAATTTCTATCTAGCGGATTTACCAATACATGGCAATTTATTTAATTTTTCACCCACTTTAAATAATCTTCATCCACTACATGTCGTGAATTGCGACAGCAATTCGCGACTTGTAGTGGATGAAAATGGTGAATTCAGGCGTGAAAGGGTTTATTAATTGAATAACAAATAAAACGGTAAAATAGCAAACTGGACCGGTCAGTCAGAGAATGCAAACATCCACCGCGCGATCCGTATCGTAATCTGGATAATCCCAAAAAAATAACGGGTTGTTCCTTGGCCCCAGACACAATTTTTTTTAAAATTCGGGATCCGATCTCTGGTGAAAGTTTTATGCAAATCTGTTCATTACTTTGAAAGTAATCCTACTGAAAGACGCTATCCGGATCGTAATCTTGATTCTGGATCGTAATGCGGATCACCTAAAAATTTAACTTGTTGTTCCTTGGACCTAGAAAAACCTCTGGCAAAAGTTTGATGCAAATCCGTTCATTACTTTGTAAGTAATCCTGCTGACCGACGGACGGACAAAGCAAAAACCAACAAACCAACATAGTCAGGGAAAGTTAAGCGATTTTTTAACAAAACCTAGAACAAATTCCTTACCAAATTCTTTTTTTACCATTGTATAGTATAAGGTCTTAGCTAACATCTGACAATTTGTTTACGCTCAACTGCCATAGGAGGGTTTTTTACAAAGCAAAATGTAAGATGGCCGAAATCGGTAATGAAAAAATCGAAACTAGACATATTTTGTCATGGAATGCTAATCTACCCTACATTTTATCAGCGGTGGGTAGACAGTTACGTTAAATGTAGTAGTATTTATAAAAGTAAATAATATCAACAGGAGAAAAACCAACATTGCCGCCAAAAACAGCAAAACAAGATATTGATCAGTAGATGTTCACACTTGACTTTTTGGTTTGAGAAGTGCAACATGCAAATCTTATGTTACCGATATTACATGTTAAATGTGAACAGGTCTGCTTTTTGTAATTAGGAACAACATTTTCTTTTGTCTCTATTAGATGTATGTGTAATAAATATAGTGTATGTGTAGCGCATGTAAAAACGTAATTGGAATAAGTTAGGAGCTTTGTTGAGTGGTAAAATGTTCCAGACAGTCGAATGTACTAATCATATAGATGTTGATCTGGACTGGGAATGCTGGCTCTAGTGCTATGATGATGCTGTTAAAACATGTGTACCCAAAAGCTTGGACAAAAGTTAAGAGAGCTCATCATTGGAATACATTTAGAAAAAGTAAGAAATTAATTACATAAAGTATTACAGTTCAAGCACAACCAGTTCATTGTTGATTTGCCTGAAACACTAAAGAAAAACCCTAAGCGATTCTGGTCATAAAAAAAATATACGTAGAACAAATTGTCATGAAGGTCTAAGCGCCACCAATCCCAATGATAATTATGTTCAATACATATTTTGAATTACCTTTTAATAACAACACTGGAGAGTCAATAGCTTTTGTAGTGGATGAGATAACTTTTAAAATGGCTGTGATGATTCCTCAGTGGCCGAGATCAGTTTTTTTTGTGGCCAATATCACCTTTGTGGTGGCTGATATAGCTTTTGAAGTGGCCGTGATGACTTCTTCGGTGGCCAAGATCACTTTTGCAGTGGCTGAGATCACTTTTAAAGTGCCTGTGATCACATCTTCAATGGTTAAGATCACTTTTGTAGTGATCGAGATCACTTTTTAAGTGGCTGACATCAGTGTGTTAGTGGCCAAGATCACCTTTGTAGTGGTTAAGATCATTTTCAAGGGGGATGTGATCACTTCCTAAGGGGCTAAGATCACTTAAATAGTGGTTGAGACAAATTTTAAAGTGGCTGTGATCACTTCTTTCGGTGGTAAATATCAATTTGTAGTGACCGAGATAATTTTTTTGTTGGCTGACATCAGTTTCTTAGTGACCAAGAGCACCTTTGTGGGGGCTGAGATACTTATTAAAGAGGCTGTGATTCCTGTGGCGAAGATCATTTATGTAGTGGGTGAGATAACTTTAAAAGTGGCTGTGATGACTTCTTCAGTGTCCAAGATCAGTTCGTTTGTGGCCAAGGTCACCTTTGTAGTGGCTCAGATAACTTTTAAAGTGGCTTCAGTGGCTGACATCAGTTTGTTAGTGACCAAGATCACCTTTGTAGTGGCTGAGACAATTTTAAAGGAGGATGTGATCACTTCTTCTGTAGTGGCTGAGATAATTTTTCAAGTGGTTGGGGTGACTTGTTTCGTGGCCTACATCACTTTTGTAGTGGATGAGATAACTTTTAAGGTAGCTTCTGTGGCTGACATCAGTTTTTTGTGGCCAAGATAACCTTTGGAGTGGCTGAGATAATTATTAGGGAGCATGTGATCACTTCTTCAGTGGCTAAGATCACTTATGTAGTGGCTAAGATAACTTTGAAAGTGGTTATGGTCACTTCTTCAGTGGCCAAGATCACTTTTGTACTGGATGAGACAACGTTTAAAGTGGCTGTGATCACTTTTTCAGTGGCCAAGATCATTTTTGTAGTTGCTGCGATAACCAATTAGAAGTATATTTATGAGGGTGCACTGGAACTCTACTTTTCGACTAGACTAATAAACTTATCAAAGCCACATCCAAACGTTACAAAAATAATTGCAAATAATAGCAAAAATAATGTGAAACATAGAAAAAAAAGAAAAAAAAAAGTGAAAGGTAATTTAATTTGACACAGACTACAGACAGGCGCAAAAAATGTTCAATCAAGAAAACATTTGGCGGCCATTTTTTTTTTTTTTTTTTGCTTATTTATTGTAAAACAACTTCCAACCCTTTATTCAGCACATTTGTTAACAAATTGATGATTAATTATCACTCCCTATGTTATTTCTGTGAGATAGTCGGCCATTTTGGATTTTACCCTCCTAAAAATCCTCCTATGGATATCCAGAGTAAACAAATTTTGTGTGGCTAGTCCAGACCTTATACAAGACCGTGGTACAAAAATATTTTGGTAAGGAATTTGTTTACACTTTCCCTGACTAACACGACCAAAAACATACAAGCGTGACAATTAATGACTAGACTGCACTCAAAGCCCGCGATGTCGTCATAGATAACACCTTCAATGAAGAAGACTACATGGACACGCCATATATCAATACGTCGTTGTTTTGACCCTTTCTTGACCAAAGTTTTTAATGATTTCAACGACAAATTATTTGATATATTATTTAATCGCCCCATGACTGACATAGGGATATATTAAAAATTAAAACACTTGAAATTGTGGCTCGCTCCTGCTATCCACAAGTGGGTGACACAGACCCATATTTGTTCAACGTGGGACACATTTTGATGTCGAAACACACATTTCATACCCAAATGACACTGGTGTGATCGGCTAATACAACAAATTAAAAACTACAATACCCGTGATTTTGAGGGTTCATTATAGGGTTGGTGACAATGAGCCACCAAACCAAAATTTTGACATAATCATTTGACAATTATTTATATTACAGGTCTATCTATAACAATTATAATAATATAGAAGATTGATAACTTTATTTCTTGGTACTTACTAAAACGAGAATATAAAGCAAGCCGACCAGCAATAATACGAGGCCGAGACAAACGATAAGACATCGCTTCATAGAAAACGTCACGCAACTCATTATGTGCAGAGTGAATTCAGGGTGCAGGAATTGGCCAGTGAAAATATACTGATCATATTATTCTGAAACGAAGGAGAAATAATAGGCTTTGAATCAGGGGTAGGGTTTCTCACTAAAATACTAAAAACGCATTCGATTATAATGAACATAAAATGATCACATAACCAGTGTCCTACCAAAGTGTTAACCCTTGTCCCGCTAAGTTAATTTATTTAAATGTTCACCCACTTGAAGTTGTGTCTCGCTACCGCAAATCACAATTTAAAGTGGCCTGAAAATTACTAATTATTGTTTAATTTGAACACAAATATTTGCAAATCTTAATGTTTAGACATATATTTCACTTCCAATAACAGTGATTTGGTCGAAAAATAAAACAAGTTAAAAACAACAATAGTCGTGATTAGTAGGATAAGGGTTAGTATATTTACCCCGGAAACCAAAGGGTTTTTCATTTTGAAATCATCATAAATTACTTTTTCGATTCATTTGAATACCTATGTTATAGGTCTACAGCCATTATAACTATTTTTACTATTGCAGTGTGGGGATCGTCTTTAGTCGACAGAATCTGACGTCTGTAGACATACTGTCGACTAAAGTCGATACCCGCGCTGTCAGTGTTAAAATCTATGACCTGTGAGCCGATAATTAACAAAAAAGTAGCGAGGACAAAGGTGCATAATTATGTGCTGGTTTAGAGTTGGACCAACCTCAGCAATGTTGACCCGACATTAAACTGGTAGGGGGGGGGGGAGTGTTTGTTCGCTTGGTGGTCGTTTTATAGCCGACAAAAGAGGCCGTTTGTCAAATACTGGGTCGGTGTCGGGTAATCACTGCCTCGTTGACACAACATAGACTCGGCCAATTATCAGATGATATTATTTTTTATTCTCTCATGATTTTAAATGAACGTGATTATAATCATATTGTACTATTGTAATGATAGTACATTGTAATTTTGTATTAGATATTTTATTCAATAATACAAAAATACAGATTATTTGTCTTGCTTGACGATGTTTAGATGTATACATAATCATGATAATAGGTTACATAAATGTTACATTAATACATCTACAGTTAAATGTCCATATAAGGAACTTTAAATACATAATTCAAGAACAGAGTCGTCGACTAAGACGGTGGACCGATTTAATGCATACAAAAATATCCTTGTTTGATTTTCGCCACTTTTCGCATAAGTCGCCTATGCGAAATAACAGCATAAAACCGAAATGAACGAACGATTTTCCTTTCGGGTGATAACATTCCTTGGAGTTGATTTTATTTTCGTTTTACCACTAGTAAATGTGGTTTATATTGGCAGTTGGTGATATGCAGCTGTACGCGCTGTAGCACACGATCAAGTACGCGGAAATTACCCCTAATTGTACGGGAAACCGTTGACAGCAAGTGATATATGCCTGCCTTTATCCACTACTACAACTCATAATAGTCTGTCTTATACGTAATATATTAGAAGCTAATTTTAAAATGCTCACTGCAAAGTTATTCAATCCAAACTAGAGTATTTTTTAGGAGCCCTATAATCAGCTAAAATTTCAGTCTGAAAATGTATGTGATTTGTTAAATTTAAGTCCCAACAAAAATCAGTGTTTTAAGATTGAAGGCATATTTTACTTTATTAAACTGGTGATACTGGCACTTATAAAAAGACCGAATGTCTACTGTAGTTGACATCAGTGTTGTAAGGGTTAATATGGATATTGTACATCACCAATTCCACTGACAGCGATACTGAATTTCAAAGAAAAACAGCAGTAACCTGCATTTATTGTAGTTATTGCCGTTTTTTATAAAAAATCCCGACACATGTTACCCTTAAAGCGCTATATATTTTATCGCGATCCACATCATCAAGTGAGTGAAAATCACCATAGTCCACAATGAGTGAAAATAATACGAAATTCATGATTTGTAACTGTTTGGTCTCACATTGAACAAATAGGAGTAATTTACACCCACTTAAGTTGTGGGTCCCGGTTACAGCGAAACACAATTCCAAGTGGGTGCAATTTAAATTGTTTAATTTATTGCTTTAACCCTCTAACCGCCGGTGTCGCATATAATTGGGTTTTCGTTTTTTTATTAGCACATTAAGTACCACCTTTTAAACATGTTAAAGATAAAATATGACATTAATTAGCAATATTTGAAAACAGTTGACCTCCATTTTGTCAAATCTGAATAATTTTCACTCACTTGAAGTTGTGGATCGCGTCAACGAGACACAACTTCAAGTGGGTGAAAATTCCAATTGAATAATTTGGCGGTTAAAGGGTTAAGGGTAAAGAGGGCAGAGCCACTTGCCTCTATATTATACATGTATGCGTGCATATTTAATTCACATAATTGTAACTGTAGAGAGTCTAAAAAATCAGACATCACAATAGATCTTTTCAGTCAGAGCTGTCGTTTCGAAAAAAAACCACGACAAATGTCCCCAGTGTCAATGTTAATGGCATGATGCAAGCCAGGCGTACACGCTGGGTTGAACACGTCCTAGCAATTGCGGCAAACATGATCAATGCCCTTTGTTTATTGTTTATTTGATTTCCAGTTGAAAACATGCAAAAATGGAACATTATCATTATTATTAATTGGGTATTGTTTAGAACATGTTATTAACTTTGGTTGACGGGAACAGCTCGAGACGACCTCTACAATACCTGTCAACCATATCAGTGAATTAAAATTATATAATAAAATAATATGACAGTTTAATAAAAAAACAACTGGCTATAGGTGTTGCCACACTTATCATGTAAGGCAGCGTCATATCCAGTGTTTAAAATAGCAATGTTTTTGTGTACATGCTATTTAAAAATGAACATAGTATAGATTATAAATTTTGCGATATGTACACATAAAATAAAATAACCGACAATTGTCTGTCATCTGTTTCCCGCACCAAAACCAGAGATAAAATAGCTACAATGTGCTCTACACAGTGTAGCAAAAAGGACACTCTGGAAAGCGTAGAAACCTAATTAAAACCCCTAAATCCTTTAGTTGTTTATTATATAAAAGGACAGACAACTAGAGTATGTGTAAAGGAAAAATAGTAAAAACTAATGACACTCTTAATTTTAACATAGGCCTACATACATCCCTAAATAAAAGTAATACTATAAACCTAGAATGCATCAACTGACGTCAGCTCATATAGCCGTCGCGCAGCCGAGAGATGCTGAGTAGTACCACATATGCAATATTAGACTGGAGGAAAAACAATCCCAAACTCAAGGAGTAAATCAGTTGATTAGAGATCTTTGAAATTCAGCGTAAGGACCCACCTCGTCTGGAAATAAAGGCGACTGAAAAATCACTCAACCGAAAAATAAAACAGAAAAAAACAACTAATAATTTTGAGGGGAACAGCCATCCATGCCATGTGGTAATACTCTAAGTCAGATCATGACAAGCGTGATCATGTAGAGTGATGTCGGTCTGCTCCGAACAGTATTAGAAACTGTCTCCGGCCTGAATTCGAGCCAGGCAGACAACACAATGCAACATTCGCAGATTATCGTTCATAGGTCGATCACTTAAGGTGCCATTTGTGCTAGATGTATAGATATATATTCAATACACTAGTATAAGTTAGGCGGGGCAGTTCGTCTGCTGCCAACACATGAGTATCGACAACGAAGCCCTCCGTCCCTAGTCATGCGTGGCTGGTGACAGCTCAAATAGCCGTCTCACAGCCGATTCAAATTGCCCAGGTAGTTTGAGACTTTTCCTACTGAATTGTTTCAATTGTATTTTTCGTCATTTGTAGCTGGAATTTATAACGCAATCCCCAGCTCTAAATGACGAAAAATATTAATATTTTTTGAAAATATAATTTTTTCAAGTGGAATTACTTCACTAACTGAGTACCACAAACTCTATTGTCCTTTTTCAGTGACATATGTGAAGTCGGATACGTTTTCAGACTTTATAATATCAAACGACAAACCTTTACCATCACCTTTTGGTTTAAAATCTGCTTAAAACCGTATATATTCTGTGAAACGCAGTGACGTCACCGGAAACCGTTTTGAATTGCAACTCGGTGAAAAAAAGTTATATAACAGCGTAGCAGGAAAGGGGTTTACGTGAATGCTATCGTGACGTAGTGTGGTTTGTCACGCGCCGCGCACTGAAGCGTGATAGTAGGGTAAAAAATCTGACTTTCGTGACCGTGGAAAGGAGACCAAGGTTTTATGGTGTTATTCACTTCATTAGATGTTAAGCTCAAAATTTGGCGGTGGCCCACCTCCGAAAAGTGTGGGCGGAATTCTGTAGGCGGCCTTTTAGAAATTGGCCGCTGCCCAAATAGGCAAAGTGGTAAAATTGTCATTTCCAGTCTGATATAATAGTGTGATACGTCAATTTAGAGATAACTTGGGTCAAATGATTCACTTATGACATTATCAGACCAAAATAATTATTCCCAAGCCGAAATCCAAGATGGCCGACCATAGAACATGGTGATATTTGGCATATCTATAATAGTCCAGCATGTATCGGGGCCCCTCTCCTGCACCCCCCCCCCCCCCATGATTCTCTGAAACCAACTTTTTTTGTAGTTTTTCTTGTGCTCTTTCAGATGAAACATGTTCCCATTGCCGGAAATTGGATCTAAAGAGCGAAACATTCAAAATGGCCGCTATCCAAAACGCTATTTCTTATGAAGTCGTATATCTTTTGATATAATTATGCTACAAAGGTCAGTGATACCTCTATTCCAATGTTTTATGGCATGCTGAATGCAATGGAATACTCAAAACGTGATTACAGTGAACATATAAATAATAAAATCCAAGATGGCGTCCAAAATAAGTTTTTTTTGCAACTTTCGTGATACATACACATAATTTCACTGACTTATCAGTGAGTACCACAATACGTCAACCACTGATCTTTTTCGTCGCATTTGCTATTATTTAACACCAGGAGTCTGTCGTCGGTTACGTCAGCGTGAGTTAGATCGTGATTGGTCAGTTGTGTTTTTTAAAGTATGAGCTAAGCATCATTTTTTGTTATATACAGTATATATCACTATCAGTGTATATTCAGCCGAGGCTACCACTCTGAAAGTAGGTTTTTTCCACATACCTAGACACGACAGTACAAGCAGTGGCTGTGAAAGCTGTAACCCCTGGTGGTGATTATTAGCTAGTCAGGGGATGATTACCAGTGTCTGAAATACAGACACAGGCGACACGAGTGAAACACATGATGCGAAATTTAAAAAAGTCAATAAATTCAGTGAAAAGTTGCGTTAAAATATTATCTTGGGTTTTTGGACCTTTTGAGAGAAGCCGCTCACTCTCACCTCTGCGTGATCGCTCTTCCCCATCAGCAGGATTACAATCAAGTGGTGATTAGAAGTCCTGATAGTGACATTTTACACATATTGTTACACCATGCTCATCAGTTGGGTATTGGAGTGATGTTTGATACCGGAATAGGGGACAAGAGGCGAATGCTGTACGTCACAGAATTAGCCGGAGAACTTGGTGCTAAATATTGTGATTGTATTCTTGGACTATATGTTTTTACGGTTAAGACACCAACTGCGCATTGAAAGGCAAGGGAAAGATTCTCCCATTTAAAAAATTACAAAAAGCTTCAAGATTTTAACAAGTACTTTGCAGATTGGGAGACGAGTGCGATGTTGATGATGGTCTTGCGGATGAGCTGAAAAATTTGACATGCACCATATATGGATACCCAAGAATCAGCAGAATTGATGTTGTTAGATCTTTGATGCTCAAGAAAATGGTTGGCGACTCTGAGAAGATAACAAAATCATCTAAGGTTGATCTTTCTAACTGCCACCCTGCCGCAGATCTCTCCTACCACACATTCAGAGGGGAAATTACCGCACAGATCAGTGGAAGAAATCCAAGGAGGGTTTTGTAGATATGCCAAGTCCTAGTCAGCATTGCTGGGTGGAAGAAGACACAGATAGAGCCAGTATGGTCTGGGTCCAATTTTCCCCAGCAGACTAGTTGACATCCTTGCTGGTCAAGATAACAGTGACGATGATGACACATCTGATGATGAACCAGACTTTGACGTTGCCTTCTCCTCCAATGATAATGCTGATGATTAAAATAAATGAACATTTTTTCACGCATAAGCTTGTTTAACATGAAAGTGACATCACGATAGTAACATATTAATTTGGAAGAAGGGTGTGCTTATTTCCATTCAAATGGTTAACATCCAAGGGTTGTAAAGTATCCAAAGGTGTAAATCATTATGGCCAGGGTTTCCGCCGGGGGGGGGCCCAAACCCCCCTCCCCCCCCTCTCAGCACCACACGGGGAATATCCCAGACACCCCACCCCTTTTGGACCCCCCCCCCTCAAACATTCCTGTCGGAAACCTTAAGGGTTATAGTACATGATAATATTTTAATGCAACTTTTCACTGAATTTATTTACTTTTTTAGATTTCACATTACATTTTTCACTCGTGTCACCTGTGTCTGTAATTCAGACACAGGTGATCATCCCCTGGCTAGCCACTGCTTGTACTGTCGCGTCTAGGTGTGTGGACAAAACCTGCTTTCAGAATGGTGGCATCATAGAGTGTAAAATAACCCAATTCATGTTATTAGCACTGACACTTCTGAAAATGAGATATTATATCTAGGCTGAATATACACTGATAGTGATATATACAGTATAGGCCTATAGCAAAAATGATGCTTAGTTCATACTTTAAAGAACTCCATTAAAATAAGTATAACTAAACATAAAATAGAAAGAGGACACTCTTGAATACCCTCTGGCTTGTATGGTGCGCAGTGTGTGTACTAATTTCCACTTTCTGGCAAATGTGCGTCTAAATGCAACTGACCAATCACGATCTACCTCACGCTTGAGCGATTTATGAATAGCTGGCTGCTGGTTGGCAGACAGTGACGTGACAGACGGCAGAGACCCCTGGTGTTAAATAAAAGCAAATGCGACGAAAAAGATCAGTGAGTGACGTATTGTGGATTAGAATATAATACCTCTATTCCAATACATTGGAATAGAGGTATTATTGACCTTTGTAGCATAATTATATCAAAAGATATACGATTTCATAAGAAATAGCATTTTGGATAGCGGCCATTTTGAATTTTTCGGTCTTTAGGTCCATGTTTCAACCGAAAGAGCACAAAAAACTACAAAAAAAGTTGGTTTCAGAGGATCATGGGGAGTGCAGGGGGGAGGGGCCCCGATACATGCCGGACTATTATAGATATGCCAAATATCACCATTTTATATAGTCGGCCATCTTGGATTTTGGCTTGGAAATAATTTTTTTGGTTTGAAATTGTCATGAGTGAATTATTTGACCCAAATTATCCCTAAATTGACGTATCACACTATTATATCAGACTGGAAAAGACAATTTCACCACTTTGCCTGTTTCGGCAGCGGCCATTTTCAAAATGGCCGCCTACAGAATTCCGCCCATACTTGTCGGAGGTGGGCCCCCGCCAAATTTTGAGCTTAACATCTACTGAAGTGAATAAAACCATAAAACCTTGGTCCTCTTTCCACAGTCACGGAAGTTATATTTTCTACCCTACTATGACAGCGTTACACATACAAATACCCAGGCCCGTATTCTCGTACAAGTTACGATATATCGTAGGCTTCTGATTGGTCGAGATGGCAATCTCGACCAATCAGAAGCCTACGATATATCGTAACTTGTACGAGAATACGGCCCCTGGTCACAATCCCTTGATCACAATAATAGTCAACGAGAGATCTAATAGTCAAGGGTTTATTCCACAAATTTGTGAGTGGCGAGGGGGGGGGGGGGGAGGTAGAAGCGCGCAGGGAGAGCGCCCGTGATGCGTCCGCTGCCCGTTTCTCCAGCCCAGTGAGGGAAAAACTGATATTCAAACTGTACTGTGCTATGATGTGAATAAACGACCTCCACCAACAATACCCTCCCCCACCCAAGATAAAACTATAAATAGAACCTATAAACATGATCAAGTTATCTGTCACGTATGTAAAAATCGCCAGTGATGAAATGAAATGAATCGGGCTTTAGGCCACCTTTGTGCACATATAGGCTAAACTGGGCCAGGAGAACCTCCTGAGGATGGTGAGATGATTGAGATGACACTGTCCTCCAGACACAGGATTCGAAATTCGAGCCCTGGCGGTCTGAGGCCGAGCACGCTACCTCTCGGTCACGGAGGCTCCCCACAATACTGACTTTCACTCGTGGATGGGGAAGAAACATTTTTTGTTTCTTTCAAATCGCCGAGACCGGGAACCGAACCCCGAACTCTGGCGTGAAAGGCAGCGGTGCTAACCACTACCCTAGGGCCCCCGCCCTCGCCAGTGATGACCCTTATCAATTAAAACACGTAGCCATCAGTCATTACGTCATAGCTGTGAGCGCACGACACCAGTGTATAGCCTTATCAAGATGTTCACGTCAAGGAGAAAGAACGAAATTCGATAGATTTAGATATTGGCCTAATGTTGGGTCACCGTCGTACATTGGCTGCAGAATGTTATACGATGAGGATGTTATTGTGGCCAATTTGGCCATCATGAACAACAGAAATTCCCGAACAAAACAGTAGATACGAATCTACTGTTTTAACAAAACAGTAGATTCGTGTCTACTGTTTAACAAAACAGTATACACGAATCTACTATTTTAACAATAGACTTGTCATAGCTGCATTTATTTGACAGTAGCAATGAATGGCCCGGGTGGGGTTGGATCAATCAATCAATACCAATCAATAAAACTTCTATAGCGGACCGAGCTCAGAGGTGACCACAATTCAAAGCAGCATGACCAGATGATCATATGACGTCTTCTCAATAGATGAACATACAGACAGGCCGTCGGTCTGTCAATAGATTTAGGTCAATATATGGCGCTAATGAAGGGAAATATGACGCAGCGCCATGTTGGAAATAGCTACATGAAAACGTTGTTGTATTTGTTCTTCAAAAAACATTTCTATAAAAAGAAATTCGGATGTTAAATTTACTAAACTATTTTAAAGTTGTGATTCAAGTTTTAGACATCATCCACACATGCATCTAAATTTACCCACTTGAAGCTGTGGGTCTTGGTAGCGAGACACCAACTTTAAGTATGTACAATTTATCACAATTCAGCATGTTAAGTTTTAACTCTTTAACCGCCGGTGCCGCATATATTCGGGTTTTCATTTTTTATGAGCACATTAAGTACCACATTTAAAATATGGTAAAGATAAAATGTGACATCAACCAGCAAGGTTTGAAAAGAGTTGACCTCCATTTAGTCAAATCTGGATGATTTTCACGCACTTGAAGTTGTGGATCGCGTCAGCGAGACACAACTTCAAATGGGTAAAAATTCAAATTGAATAATTTGGCGGTCAAAGGGTTAATGCTCCTTCTACACAATAACAAGGGTGTCCAAAAAAAATTAATGTAGAAAAAGTGAAGTAGCAAAATATCTGAGCTGCAAAATCGCGCGATGCACCACTAAGGCATTAAATTCGCAAGTTTAGGCAATAAATTCGCAAAAAAAATGCGAATAGCGACACCTTGGACCCTCCCCCAGGTAATATAATGTCATAAAGTGGGTATCTCCCAACACTAGATTCATAAGTCTCGCTTCGCCAGTGGACCACAGACACACGTCGACATAGCATCATCATGATCATTCATGCCAGAGTGTAGGACGTTAACCCAATGTTGAGGAAAGATTGAAAAGGAGTCACCAGACAATGGTAGATCGGGCCACGTGTCAGACTGTAGCCAACAATCACCTAACATTAGGTCACAAACTCTCCTGTTTACCATGTTTACTGGGCTTGGTGGAGTGCCACGTCAATGCCACGTCAACTATAAACGACGTGCACCAATGAGAGTGCCTGACTCTTTTCGTGCTGAATTGTATCTATTGTATTTTTCGTCATTTGAAGCTTGAATTGCTAACGAAATTTCCAGTTTCAAAGGATGAAAAATATTACTATTGTTTTTAAATATATACATCGTCTAAATTGAATTATTTGACTAACTGAGCATCCACCACAAACTATATTATCTATTTCAGTGACATTATTTGATTTACAATTTGCTTGCAACCGTATTATATATGGGTGTAGCAGGACCAAAGTTTTAATAGGATTGGTAATTTCTTGGCGAGGAAGCATCTGATTTAACATGTGTATAACGGGGAAATAAGAAATGTTGGCCGACGCTCTTAAGCAATTAAAAGTCATATAAAATTGTGACAGTCTCTAAAGTTCAAGAGTTTTGATTTATTTAACCCTTTAACCGCCGGCGCCGCATATATTCGGGTTTTTATTTTGTATTAGCACATCAAGTACCTCCCTTTAAACATGTTAAAGATAAAATGAAGCATCAATCAGCAAGATTTGAAAACGGTTGACCTCCATTTGTCAAATCTGAATAATTTTCACTCACTTGAAGTTGTGGATCGCGTCAGCGGGACACAACTTTAAGTAGGTAAAAATTCAGATTGAATAATTTGGCGATTAAAGGGTTAATTATTTTATATAAAATAATCGGCATAAATCTAATCATCTTGTCCTCATAACCCCTTGAACATGCTAACGAAGTGTATATACGCAGTTAAAAATCGGTCGCAATAACAAATATAGAAATAATAATCAAAGCCACGTCAACTAAACAAACGTACACCAATAAGAGTGCCGAGCACTTAGAGCATTGAGTTAATTAATTTAAATTTTCAGCAACTTGAAGTTGTGTCTCGCTACCGCGATCCACAACTTCAAGTGACTGAAAATTTGTGTTATTTGTGAAATTTAGGTCCCAGCATATGTCAGTGTTTTGAGATTGAAAGCATATTTTATTTTTAACAACTGGGTATAAAGGTTCTAATGAAAAGACAGAATGTCTACTGTAGTCGACATCAGTGCTCTAAGGTTAATAGGATTGGTAATTAGCTGGCAAGGAAGTATCGGAATTAACTCAATAACATTCTCACGCACCTGAAGTTGTTTTGCTACCGCGGTTCACAACTTCAAGTGCATAAAAAATACTTATGTATGTATTTAACTTCACACGAAATGTTTGAAAATCTTGATGTTTGAACACAAATAAATTTAGTTCCCGATATCTGTGATTTGAAGGCTAATTATTAAATTAGACTAAAACCGACTATAGCTGTACTAAGCGTTGTGAGGGTTAAGGCGTGTATAACGAGGGGAACAAGCAATGTTGACCAACGTTCTTAAAGGGTCAATAAACCCTTACAACGCTGAAATAATTTTGTGTAAATCATAGTTAGTTCTTTCTGATTCATTTGAATACCTTGTTATGGGTCTACGACCGTTAGAAATATTTTAGTTCTTTCAGTGCAGGATCGTCTTTATACATGTTATACGTCAGAATCTGACGTCTACAGACGTCAGATTCTGACGGCTAATGTCGATCCCCGCGCTGTAAGGGTTAAATAGCCAATTAAAAGTCAGATAAGAATTATCATGCTTTCAAGTTTATATTTCATATTTTTAATCACTTGTGAAACATAATCGGCATCAATCTAATCATGCTAAACATGTTGTCCTCATATTCCCTTATTATGTGCTAGCTACGCATATTCTGTGAAACGCAATAGCCTCGACCTCCAAATAGTTCACGGAGGTCGTGCAATACAAATAGTTTACAAGACTCGTACAATAAATAGTTCACAGGTCACGTAGACTTCAAATAGTTTACAGGTTTCGTACACTTCAAATAGTTCACAGGGTTCGTACACTTTGACAATAGTCAAGGAATTTTCCAGGACTATTGAGAACCATCAGGACTATTATCAAGAAACAATTCAAACAGTGCAAGCCATATCAATTTGATTATCAAATGATGTAAAAAATAACCCCTAGCTTGAACTTGATCAATACGTTAGATGAATGACTAACTGGTAAATGGATTATTTGCTATCATTACAATTATTAGAGGTCAATTATTTGAAAATTGTAAGCGATACACGTATCATGAGCTTGTTACATAATCAATGTCCATCCAAATATCTTCCCAGACATATCACCTGTTGGACGTCCAGGTCGGTGGTGCAACTGAAATGCAAACAAAGAGACATTGACCCAATAGTGTTTGAATGTTGGAACACCGTCTATGACGTTGGCCCAACATTCAACCACCATTGGCTCAAAGTTTCGTGCTTTCTGGGTGTATATCATATATAGTATTTACAGTCATCATCATGTAATGGTAATGAGCCGGGCCTGTGGTACAAAAGACAGTGTATCTCATATAATAGTGGGTAGTCTTAACTCTATGGTAGAACGGTAGTGGGTCGCCTGTGTCTAACAGTTTGAATTCCGTATGTTATATGTATAAGATTGGTAAGTCAGACCTGCCTCACCTTTCACCACAATGTGTGAAGAAGGTAGTACATTCTCATCACCACCAGGACATGCATAATTTAGCCAATGAAACAGAAGGCGCTATTCATTTCCAATATTTTAAATTATTGCACTCGCACAGTTTTTTTAATAGCACACAGTTTGAAGACATTTTGATTTTTTTCGCTGCGATTATTATTTATTTGTTTGTATATATGTACCAAGAGTACGATCAATAAAATATTATTATCATTATTATTATATAGTATATATCAAGTAATATCATGACTATATAGTACTTACCATCATCATCATGTGATGATCGTGAGCCATGATGCCTGCCGTGTGTGTGTGTATGTATATCCACTAGGTGTGAGGGATCACTCCTGTACACTCACTCAGATGACGAAGTACTGATAATAATGACAGGTACTGTCACGGGTAGAGCTCACACGATCACAGCCTGGTGACTGAAAAGAAAAGAAAGGAAAATCAACACCTGGTGCATAAACCTCCCCCCCCCCCCCTCCATGACAGGTAACCAATATTAACGGGCAATAAATGACTAGGTCTGCTACTCTCCAATAAACACAGACGCAATTATGGGTCGGTGCTGGACCAGAGTAGTAGATGGTGGTTCAATCTTTTGTGTGTGTGCTTCGCTACCCGGATAATCAGCCTTGTGAATTATAGTTCCGTATTCGACATTTCAATTATCCCACCAGACAAGCGTTTTCAAACGTGATGTTTCTTTATAACCCTTTGAGGACAGCTAACGTTACATCTATCCAGCTTATTTCGGAGGTGTCAAGTCGAATAAATAACCCTTCACATACTGGTGACTCCTATAAATAACCCTTCACACGTTAGAGGCGCATATGTCTGCGAGCTGCAACAATTTAAATCAGCGTTATAGGTTTTTACAATGGATTTTTCTTTAATATTTCAAGTCAAACGAATACAAAGTGACATCAATATATATTCCAGAGCTTAGCGGAGCTGATATAATATAATATATAAATATCTATAGTCCACACATCGCGGAGACTTGCTATGTAAATGTTTTACTATTAACCCCTCGGACACTGATGTCGACTGCAGTGGACATTCTGTGTTTTTATTAGCCCCTGTATAAACCCTGATAATCAGTTGTTAAAAGTGAAATATGCCTTCGATCCTGAAACACTGATATATATTGTGACCATAATTTCACAAATAACATACATTTTCACTCACCGCGACACACAACTTCAAGTGCTCTAAGGGTTAAAATAACTGGAAAGGGACGTGGCAAAATGGTTAGAGCTTTTAAATAGCCGCTGGCGGGCGTGAAAGTTCCCTACCCACTTGGCGCAGGGTGAGAATATCATAGTTCTCCTCTCTCAACGCTGGCACATCGTTGTTTCGATGTTGTGTCACTGGGCAAGGCACGTTACCCTCAATTGATTTACTTCACACAGGTGTAAATGAGTACTTAGTAGGGCAGATATGTGTTCCTAGCGCCTAAATGGCTGCAGGGCTGTATGCTCCACAGGGTGTTGAAATGGAACACAGAAGGAATGAACAGGTCCCGTGACCATGGCTTTCTTGGGTGTTTACTACTATATAACATACGTAAACACTACCCAGAAAACACGAGACGTTGAGCCGATGCTGGGTTGGTGTTGGCCCAGCGTCGTAAATAAAAACATTTAACAAGACATAAAATGAGCAGGCGGTTTCGATCGAGTGACAAAGTCTTGATCAGATGAAAACAAAAGATTAAAAAAATGGTCGCAAGACCTGGATATATCTGTATATCTACTAACGGTGCTCTGTTAAGATGGTTAATCAAATACACCTGGAATTCAACTTGAAATATTTATATCTTATCGCAAATATACATATTTTTCTCGCCATTTGAAACTAGAAATTGTGTCAACAATTCCAGCTTTAAATGGATAAAACACAATTCAGCGACATAAGGATGATAGAAATCACTGCTGTATTCGTTGGACATGATGTCTGTTATTTTTGTGAAAAGTCTAGCCCTAAATACAAGATTTGAGCTATGTTAGGGTGTAGCTGTGAGTTTTTTGTGTCTGTGTCTTCTTGTATTACATTTTTCCGTGATGTACCATATCATGCTGATTTCCCTTGATGAGATATTGGAAATGCAGCTTGACCTCCCTGATGGGGTTCACACTAAGGGACATTCTTAACTTGAATTATATATCATTTCAACGAAAAGTAGCAGACCTAGTCAAGGCCAACAGAGCGAGACACAATCAACATCATAGACTAATTATATGCAATCAATTATATATGCACCTATGTCGCAGTCTACTTTCCATTACCAATATCCTTTCAACTAAATATTCAGAAACTTCAAAAGATAGCAATTACCTGATTCACATATGGATTGCCAATGAACCAATTTCAGTGTAAAGCCAAAAGCCAGACTGTAGATGCTGGTATTACATTGTACGTTGATAAATTAGCCAATATGCAGGTGATCTACATGATCTAAGGGCGGTCTGTTATACAGCAGACCTATACAAAATACAGGATCATAATGTGTAAACACGTCCCAGTAAACACACAAAAATTGTATAATATTTATACAATGTTGGACCAACGTCGAAGACGCTGGGCTAACGTTGTATAAATGTTATACAAATGTTTTGTGTTTACTGGACCACCGACACCAGACAGGTTCACAACTCAGAAAGGAGGTGTCTCGTGAAATAGTCCATTGGGTACTAGCAGCGGGATAAATCTGTACCCAGAAAGCACCACGCTCATTACAGATTACTGCCACCCTAAATCGGCTACATCCAAACCATAAAGTGCGTTGGTAAAATCAAACAACGGAATGAGGTCCAAGCCACGAGGCGCTAAAAATTAAATACACAATGCGAACCAGAGCTCCAACGTTTTTGGCTTCAAAACACACTTTACTTCTTTGCCATTCAAGCCACGTTTAGCAACTGCATAAAACACACCTTTAGTACAACAAAGTAAACCATTGAAAAACTGATCCCGCTTCATTTTTATATTTATTATTAGCATAAATAACACAGAAAGATGTGTCCCAATGCGCCGTATGTTATTATACCAAGGCCAATAAGAGTAGTCATTACTGTTTAGTCCTTCCATGGCAGGATCCTGTTAACATGCGTGCAAAATTAAATCTAATCAATTTATTAACTAAATTAATTAATTGATTACATTTATTATTTGATCTCTTTAGGCCATAAAGGGTTGGATACACGATGTCTGCACGAAGTATTAGCCCGCATAGATGTCTGCCATGTCGACCTTCAGGAGTAAACATTACTGTTACGAAACCTGACCAGTATAAATACAAAGCATTGAATCAAGACTGGTTTAACTCACTAAGTCGTTTTGAATAAGTATTACTAGCAGGTTGAAGCATTGTCATTGAGTTTTTCAACATCAAGATATGTAAATGTTTGGTCTCAACTGCTCAAGTTAAACAAATGTGAGTAATTTGCCATGACTTGACTTCAGGTGGTTGAAAATTTAAATAAGATAAATTGGTGTTAATGTTGAACCACCGTATTCGACGCTGTCCCAACATTGCAACAAGCTTGGAATCAGTGTATTATGTTTGATTGAAATGCAGCCGGAATGAACCGTGGTTTGAGGGGATAGAGAGAATATTACGCAGAATAACATCTGAACGATTATTATCACGGGGAGCAATCATTGGGGTGGTGCTGGGTGCTTTGTGGTGGTGTCGAGAGAAAGATGCGCTGCGTTGAGTGCAAACACCATATTATCGCCACAAATAAGCAGCCACAGCACCCAGTTTAACGTAAGTATACCCAAACAAACATGATCACGGAACACTAGAATATCTTTACGTTCCTCACAGAGCTTCTGATGGTGTGCTGATAAATATATAGTGGAGAACTAAGCAGTACCATTTCACAGCACTCTTCTCCTGGTCCTGCATTTTCGCAATTTTGTCTTCAACAGCACTGTTTGCTGCTCAAAATGTTGCACAGAAAATACTGGTAACTATTCCGAACACTAGAAAAATATCTTACCTTGCCCTGTGGAAAGTATCAAGTCGTTCTGAAGCCTCTAAGTATTTTAAATTAAATTTGACAGCGCTGAATACCCATTAATTTTGGTGCGGCTGGGGTGGAGTGACGGATGACCTGGAGTTGAGTGAAATAGCCCACACGTTTATGTGCAGATCAAAAGAATCACACCATTTTTTCATCTCATCTAATGATGCTTGTAGGTCTTTGGGATTTTCGGCTAGTATTACTGTATCGTCAGCGTACAAAAGTATATAAAGTTTAAAATATGTTACAATTTCCTCATGAAGTGCTCTCTTTGCATGTTTTCATTGTATTTTAGCTCGCTGCATTTACGCGATATGAACGACTTTAGGTCGTGTAGATATATGGAGAACAGAAGAAGCGGAGACAGATTTTCTACCTGTCGTACACCGATGTTACAGGTGAAAAAATATGACTGCGCCTCTGCTGTTAGTGCTACGCTAGATTTAGCTTTTTCATACATCAAATAATTTTTCTAAAATTCCAGATGCTAGCATCTTTGACCACAAAGTTGATCTATTGATAGTGTCAAACGCTTTTTTTAATTCAATAAAACATCAGTATAGGTATAAGGTATAATTCAGCTAGTGATTTTGGAACAAATATGTGTTCAATTGTTGAGAAATCCGCTTTAAAACCTGCTTGTTCGGCTTGTACAATATTGTTATTTTCAATAAAAATGGTTAGTCTTCTGTTCAAACAACTTCTGAAAAATTTACCAAAACCACTCAGTAGTGAAATTCCTCTGTGGTCTTTGTTTTTGTAAATAGGCCGAATTACGCTTAAACACGAATCGTCTGGCATGTGCCCTGATTCTATTATCAAGTTAAATATTTTTGTATAGTATGGAAAAAATTCGTGGCCTTAATGTTTCAGAAATTCGTTTTATTATTTGATCCGAGCCCCCCCCCCCCCCCCGATTAATTGTTGGTGTCACTCACATCACTACTTTTATTCCCAAGCGAGTTTCTCAAAATGTTTTAAATATATCTAATGAGATGTTAGAATGAATTTCTGACGTTTTTTCACCTTTAACAATATTCCAATACTCTTTGGGGTTTTCTGACTGCAGTAGGCGTAATTTGTGAATTCATTTTTGTTTATACTCCAAATGAGCTCTATGCACTATTTTGTTATACGTTGTGCTGTTTTTTCTTGCCAAATTTAGGTTTTCAACACTTTGTTGTCGCCTATAGTTATTTCTGTGATTTGTAGAGCATGTTAATGTGCACAACAAAATTAAGCCAAATGTCTGCAACTGCTGTTCAGACTCGTTCGGTACACAACGAGCTATGCACTTCCATATGGAAATATGTACCACAGAGAAAAGTATTCTTAAGATGCCCAGAGCGTTACAAGACATTTAGGCACACAAAATATTTCGCTGCACACATGGCCGTACAAAAATCGGCTGAGATGTGCCACCAATGTCCTAAATGTGGAAATCAATTTAGCCGCAGATGGTCTCTCAGAAGGCACGAAAAGCAGAAACATACTATATCAATAAACCTGAGTTCGTATATCTACAACGACAGACGTTTATCTGAAAATTGTATTGATTACTAGACCATGGGCTGAAAGTCGAAACCCCCCTCCCTGGGGATTTATGTACAACATATATTTTTTTAACCTTATTATGTACCAAGTTGCTTTCAGGTGGTCTGCATATTTGCTATGCATGGACATGGTCACCAGGGGTCATCGAAGTATATGGTACCCCTGAAATTTAGGGTTGTATACGAATGTGTCATATAAATAGGTCGAAACCCAAGCCAAGTACACATGATTACATGGGTTGGTGTTGGGTTTCATAAGGAATTTACCCAAGGTCATGGTAAGGTAATCTCAAGGTCGAATAAGCTCAAAACGGTTGAAAAGATATTAATGGACCAGCACTTCCAATAACTCGGTCTGAACCCAACCCAAGTAGGCCTACACAGTCATGGTGACATCGGTTGGTGTTTGGTTTCATTGAGGAGTTTTCCCAAGTCCATGGTAAGGTCATCTCAGGGTCAAATCAGCGCAAAACGGTTGAAAAAAGCTTATTTTTGTTGTTTTTGCCAACATTGTGTTATGAAACATACATTATGCTATGAAACATACATATATCTCAACACAGACCTACACCAAAACACCCCCGAGAGGTTACAGGGATAACATAAGGGTTGGAGGGTTTTTTCACACCCCCCCCCCCCTTCAAATCACCCTTAAAGCAAAAACAAGATATTTTCAGCTGTTTTGAGCTGATTTGACCTTGCCGTGACATTAAGATGACCATTGTCATGACCTTGGTAACAACAATGTGAAATACAACCCCCCTTCACCATGTTTACTTAGGTTGGGCCTTATCAGATGTGATCAATGTATATTGGCCATTGGTCAAAATATAATATCAGTGTGTTATTTGGACCATTTCTGCCATATCAGAAAGTATTGACATTTGAAGGGGAGGGGAAGAAAAAACCCTCTAACTCCTGTGTTATCCCTGTAACCTCTCAGGGGTGTTTTGGTGAGGTATATATCACATTGAACGGTATACATGTTAAATACAACTATTTTTAAAGTATGTGCATTTGAACATGATATGCATCATTTCCCCGGAACTATAATACTTCAAGTTAACCATAAAGTATTGCAAACTTTTTAATGGACTGAACTCATAAATCAAGTTCTGTCAGCTATTTAATGGATTCTAGTCATAATTCGAAGTGTGTTCGACAAAAAAATAATAAATTCTTATCTAGTTGACAGTGCAACTAGGGACATCCTATTGATAGAGGGTCATGCAGTATGAGCCAATCACAATGGCGAATAAATCTACCCCCTAAATGGTGAAAACTGGGATTTATACTATAATAGATATCATAAAATGAACTAAGATTTATAGTAGGCCTACTGTGTTTGAAGTTCAGTGACTATAGGCTGCGCTGAAACCTTAATTAAAATACCATTTTAAATTACAAAACATTATGTAATGCAGCAAAACATATGCTCTTAGTTATAATTTATGGTGTATGACTACTGTGGGAAAAAATAATATGTTTGAGACATGATTTTTTTTGTCAGTGTAGAATCAACAATGTTCAAAAATATTTCACATTAACAAAAAATTAGGACCAGTCTGGACGAAGACCTGTTTTTCACTCAACACCAGACCATCCGTCACTCCACACCAGCCGCACCACGAAAAATTGGTATGCAGCCGCTGGAAAATTACATTTAAAATACTTAGGGCCTTTAGAAACATTTAAGTTGATACTTTCGGCTGGGCAAGATAAGATATTTTCCTAGTGTTCAGAGTAGTTATTTGGGTTACTGCACAAAATTGTGAGCACCAAACAGTGCTGTTGACGACAAAAGTGGGAACATGCACGACCAGGAGATGGGTGCTGTGAAATGGTACTCTCATCGATCTATTTATCAGTACACCACCAGCAGCTCTGTTTGGAACAGATATATTTTCTAGTGTTCCGTGGTCATGTTTGTTTGGGTATACTTATGCTAATCCGGCTGCTGTCGCTGATTGTTTCTGCCTATCTTCCATTGTTGTGGTTCAAAAGTGAACGATAATATGGTGTTTGAACTTGACGCAGTTGATCTTTCACTTGACGCCACCCCGATGATTGCTCCCCGTGATTATGAGCAGACAAAGAATTTGATAAAGCAGGATACCTACAGAAAATAAGATAAATAATCCCCTGTATTTTGCCCGAAATACAATATAGAGAGGCAGAATTTATTAGAGATATATTTGTCCAATTTAGTAGGTGATAATGTAGCAAAGCTGAATGCTCTTATGCAGCAGGCCGTCCGTCCACTGGCTAAATATATACATAAAGCATTTCAAAAACGCCGAGAAGCACTGTATGTTTCATAAAATGTTCAACAGATTATATAGATTACGAATTTTCATGTTTATAAAATTTATAATAGCAATGTAATATTGTATATATATATACCATATATATGTCTATATGAAATATTATATCAATACGCTGAGGCGCGGGGTATTGAATTTTTTTTTCTTCAGGTTGGCCAACTTGGGAATGGTTCCAGTGCTACTGCGTCTCAGTGTGTTGCCAAATCTGTATTTTTTACAAGTACACAAAGTTATAATTATATTTTAAAGTGACTTATAAGCCCATTGGGCTGGGTGTTAAAACTGTTTAATTTATGCTTGATGTAACAAAATCATTGTAACACAGGTCACTATAATAAAAAAGATCGTTATCGTTATCGTTATGTATTTTTCCTGATCTGTCCCTGTCAATATTTTTTCTGTGTTAGATATCAATGAGCGGCCTCCGCCCACCCCATAATCGAATCAAACATTCAATTCACTCGACGACGTGAAGAGTTCGTGAATGCTGCATTTTGACGTCGCCATGGACACAATGTGGCAATAACACAAGAGAATGAATGAAATAATGGGGTTTTAGGCCACCTTTGTGCACATATAGGCTAAACTGGACCAGAAGAACCTTCTGATGGTGAGATGAATGAGATGATACTGCCCTCCCGACACAGGATTCGAAATTCGAGCCCTGGCGGTCTGAGGCTGAAAACGCCACCTCTCGGTCATGAAATGAATCGGGCTTTAGGCCACCTTTGTGCACATATAGGCTAAACCGGGCCAGGAGAACCTTCTGATGGTGAGATGAATGAGATGACACTGTCCTCCAGACACAAGATTCGAAATTCGAGCCCTGGCGGTCTGAGGCCGAGCACGCTACCTCTCGGTCACGGAGGCTCCCCACAATACTGAGTTTCACACGTGGATGGGGAAGAAACATTTGTTGTTTCTTTCAAACCGCCGAGATCTCGGTCATGAAGGCTCCCCCAATACTGGATCCTTACGTGTGAGCAGGGAAGAAACGTTTTGCTTCTTGAAACATGAATGTCAGAGCGGGGAACGAGCTTACGATCTCTGACGTTCCAAGCAGGCAGTGATCCCACTGGACCAGGACCCCCGCCCATCAAGACAGAAGGAAGACAAAGTGGAAGCTATGCTGTACTCTTTTTGAATCCCAGTTTTGAGCTCTGTATATAGCTCAGCCACGATGACAAGCCCAGTTCCCAGTTGAGTTTACCCCTTACAACATGTACAGCGCTGAAATATTTTTGTCTAAAACTTGCATGGAGAACAAAGGGGTTTTAACCCTTAAAGCCCCCACGATGCATTGATGCATCATTTTACATCCCTGAAAACAGACTTAATTTTCCTGCAACAAATGGTCTTAGAACGAAAATATCCATGAAACTGTTTTACAAATACATGGCAATTTTCGTTAATTTGTCACCCTCTTCAAATCATCTTCATTCACTAAAAGTCGAGAATTGCGACAGCAATTCGCGACTTGTAGTGGGTGAAGATGACAATGGTAAACTCAGGCTTGAAAGGGTTAAATTTGAAATCATCATAAATGTATTAGTTAGCTCTTTCTGGTTTATTTGAATACCTATGTTATGGGTCTACGACAATAAACATTCAAATAAAAAATAAATTATGTGCGTGGACCGTCTTTATACGTTAGAATCTGACGTCTGCAGATGTCAGATTCTGACGTCTGAAAAGGTTGACCAGACCAGGCTATAAAGAGATATATTATATTGCAAACAATCAAATCATAAAATATACACTTGGCAGATGAGACCACAGGTCCGTGGGGGTCTTATCTATCGATCTATCTCGACTTGATGCAGTTTGGGGTAAACTAGATTATAAAAAAACTAGAAATTACACTCTTGTGGGCGCTGTGCGAAGGCAAGTTTTTGATTTGTAGATAAAATTAGAGGAACCTATGACAAGCTTACAGATGACAAGATGTTGATCTCAAAATATCAATAAGCTGATGCATGCGAGATGATAAATTACAGTTACTAAAGAAAACGGACTGTACTCTAACATGTTTAAAGGATTTAAACAAACAGGTTTATTCTTAACTTAAACAATAACAAGTTTAGAGATTATACCTAACCACCGAGGGTAGCTCCCGCTTAAATAGCGCGAAATGCTCGAAAATAATTCGCAAAACAAAGCAAAATATATTACAGTTAGTATGGTCAGAGTAATTAAATGTAATAATTTTAGAAATAAACGCATACATATTTAATATTAAGCAAAATTCGGAAGAAAAAAATCTTAATATGTAGAATTGACCTTAAAAAACCCGGAAAAATGTTAAACATGAGCATTATTAAAGAAAAATTGTATAGAAAACGGAAACAATTATGTAATTATGTAATTTGTGCCCAAGCATTTGCGATTTTTGTTGATAAAACCAAAAATCCAATCACAAGAGCGATCATTTATATGCTAACAAATATTAAAAACATTAAAACAACAAGACTACATAAGTCCAGGAGCTCCCGCTCCGAATTAGAATTTGATTTAAGCAATTTTGTATAGGGTTATTAATGTAGTCCTAGTCTACGTCAAAAATCAAGACGCAAGACAACTAGGTCTAAGAAGCCCAGTCTAAGAGTAAGATAAGAACTAGACAGTCTGTCAGAGATTGCAAACCTCCATTGAAATTAATGATCCTGATCAGTATCCCAGTAATGGTCTACCTATCTGGCACGGTTTACCCGATATCAGGCCAATCGAGTTAACTAATAGCTGATTTATGGTCATTTTGAATTCGATATAAATTAGTTAAAACCTTAGGGTGCATTCTCCCCCGAAACCTCAAATTTTGTTTTATAGTAATGGACTAACATCTAACACAGTTTACAAAATATTGGGCATGTGAAGGAAAATAATGGCCGATAGGGGGCCATTTTGAATTTGACCGAGTAAGAATTTTTCAAGATGCATCCTCAGCTGAAATCTCACATTTCATTCTATAGTAATCGTCTAGCTATATAGCACGGTTTACCAAATATCGGCCATGTGAAAGTGAATAATGGCCTAAAGGCGGCCATTTTGAATTTGATCAAGTCAAAATTTTAAAAGATGCATCCTCAGCTGAAATCTCACATTTCATTCTATAGTAATGGTCTAGCCATCTAGCACGGTTTACAAAATATCGCCCATGTGAAAGTGAATAATGGCCGATAGGAGGCCATTTTGAATTTGATCAAGTCAAAATTTTTCAAGATGCATCCTCTCCTGAAATCTCACATTTTGTTTTATAGTAATGGTCTAGCCATCTAGTACGGTTACCAAAAACCGGCTATGTGAAAGTGAATAATGGCCGATAGGCGGCCATTTTGAATTTGAAAAAGTCAATTTTTTTCAAGATGCATCCTCTCTTGTAATCTCACATTTTGTTTTATAGTAATGGTCCAGCTATGTAACACGGTTTACCAAATATCAGCAATGTGAAAGTAAATAGTGGCCGATAGGCGGCCATTTTGAATTCGATTGAGTCGAAAGTTTTTAAAAGGCATCCTCTCTCGAAAAGTCACATTTTGTTTTATAGTCATGGTCTAGCTATCTAGCACTTTTTACCTGATATCAGGCCTATCGAGGTAAATAATGCTGATTGTCGGCCATTTTGAATTCGTAAGTTAAAAATTTTCAGGGTGCATCCTCCCCCGAAAACTCACACTTTGTTTTATAGTAATCAGGTAATGGTCTAGCCATCTAGCACGGTTTACCAATATCAGCCATGTGAAAATGAATAATGGCCGAACAGGCGGCCATTTTAAATTTAATCAAGTCAACTTTTTTCAAGATGCATCCTCATCTGAAATCTCACATTTTGTTTTACAGTAATGGTCTAGCCATCTAGCACGGTTGACCAAATAACGGCCATGTGAAAGTGAATAATGGCCGATAAGCGGCCATTTTGAATTTTATCGAGTCGAATTTTTTCAAGATGCATCCTCTCCTGAAATCACACATTTTGTTTCATAGTAATGGTCTAGCCATCTAGCACGGTTTACCAAATAACGGCCATGTGAAAGTGAATAATGGCCGATTGGCGGCCATTATGAACTTGGACGAGTTGATTTTTTTCAAAATGCATCCTCTCCGGAAGCCTTACAATTTTTTTATAGTAATGGTGTAGATATCTTGAGCGGTTTTCATGATATTCCACAATATCAGGCCTGTCGAGGTGAATAACGGCCGATAGGCGGCCATTTTGAATTTTATCAACTTCAAATTTTTCAAGATGCATCCTCTCCTGAAACCTTACAATTTATTTGATATTAATGGTGCAGCTATCTTGAGCGGTTTTCATGATATTCCACAATATCAGGCCTGTCGAGGTGAATAACGGCCGATAGGCGGCCATTTTGAATTTTATCAACTTCAAATTTTTCAAGATGCATCCTCTCCTGAAACCTCACAATTTGTTTTATAGTAATGGTGTAGCTATCTTGAGCGGTTTTCATGATATTCCGCAAAATCTTTCAGTCGGATTTACCGATGTTATAAATTAGGTCAAAGTGCTGGGTCAACTTCAAGGTCAAGGTCCAAAAAGCTGAAAAGGCACAACTAGGGACCTTAGAGAACATGTATGTGCAATATGACTGTCATCGGCCCAGTACTTTTCGAAATCTGCTCCGAAACGAAGTGCGCGTCAAAACGTCTAAATAGGTCATAGTTCTGAACCAGAAGTAGGTCAAAGTTCAAATGCCCCAAAAGGCACAACTAGACCCCCTAGGGGTGTTGTGTGTAAAATTTGAAGACAATCGGACAAGTACTTTCAGAGATATGCTCCGGAAACGAATTGTTTACGGACGGCCCAACGGCCCAACGGCCCAACGCCGTAACATCATCATTTTCTCCTCTGCAACCTTGCGTATTGAATTCAGATTTAAAATATTTTAACCTGTCCATTAGCCACCTGGAAGTAACCCACATACCAAAAATTGTTATCTTAGCTTATTTTCTTACAAAGTTGTAGGCAAAAAAAGAGGCCAAAAAAAACGGAGGTAGAATCCATAGCTCCCTCCGTCTCACCTACGGTGACGGCGGGAGCTAATAATCAGCTGAATACGCCGTTCTTTAAAATAAAGACGTCCTCAAATGAATACACGACGAAGGCCACCCTTAAAGCGCTGAAATATTTTGTATCAACATCCATAAATGTATTAGTTAGCTCTTTCCGGTTCATTTGAATACCTATTTTATGGGTCTACGGCTAGTAAAAATATTTTAACCCTTTCAGTGCGGGGACCTTTTTATACTTCATAATCTGACGTCTACAGACGTCAGATTCTGACGTATAAAGACTGTTCACGCGCTGAAAGGGTTAAAAAATTACACGCCGTCTATTAGAGGCTCCATCTCACCCCATCTTCATCTATCCAGTTGTCTGCTACAGACAGACTCAGACCAGTGGTCTGTCTGACTGTCAGACCTGATGCGGCAAGGTGTCGTACCTTGGTCTATTGACACATGTATGTAAATACCAATAATCAGATTATTATTGCTTAGCCGTGCACCGTACAATAATAGCACCCCTTACAGCACACCAAACACGACCTTGACCCATGGGATAAACGCCTCGTGTTTGCCAAAAGGGTACACACCCTAAGGTCATGGACTGTTAGAAATAGTTTAATTGCTGCATATTGCATAGTATACAATTCTATCCACGATTATGCTACATAATCTGATAATATATATTTGAAAAAGGTCACTAACCCTGCACAATACCAAAGAACCCGAGATGTTATTTAGATGTTGGGCCAGCTTCGCAGACGGTAGCCCCACTTCTAGCTGACATGTGTCGTGTTTAATCATGTTGATGTGTCAGTTTCTTTTAATTTTTTGTGTCATCGTGTCCTCGCTTAATATAACCCGAATATAATTCTCAGACCTACTTACCAGATATGATTGCGGAAGCAAATCTAATTGTAGGTTGTGTACATGAAGTGAAATGAAGCGGGCTTTATGCCACCTTTGTGCACATATAGGCTAAACTGGACCAGGAGAACCTCCTGAGGATGGTGAGATGATTGGGATGACACTGTCCTCCAGACACAGGATTCGAAATTTTCACCCACTTAAAGTTGTGGATCGCGTTAGCGAAACACAACTTGAAGTGGGTAAAAATTCCAATTAAACCAGTTTTTGATCACGTTAAAGATGAAACGTGACATCAATCAACATCAATCAACAATGTTTCAAAATCGTTGACTTTCGTTTTGTCCAATCTGAATAATTTTCACCCACCTGAAGTTGTGGATCGCGTCAGCAAAACATAACTTCACGTGGGTGAAAATTCCAATTAAACAATTTGGAGGTTAAAGGATTAATAGCATACACCAAAGAACCTTCAATAACCTTTTGTTCTATGAGTGTTCACTCAAATGCCAATCATAGTCCGAGTTAGACGCAACTACATGAGTCAGAAATGGACAGCATGCATAATAATAGCTGTGTTGTCAAATTGAAGTAAAAATTGTAATTAAGTAGACACTGACAGAAACAAATTATATATATTATTATTGAAAGCACGCAAAAATAAATGGAGCCTGTGAGCGTTATATATCTTGTGTTACACCATACTGCTACCAAAAGCCAAAGAAACAGTAACTTTCCATTACATAGACTAAAGTTATCTTTCCCTGATGATCACTTATCACAAAGAAGTGCGATAATAATCATATGTCAATCGTTAAATACCTTCACTAAAATAACTGCTAAAAATACCGTCATATTAAAAATAAAACAAATGTAGTGATATTTTGTAGACGACTGGAATACGAAGCGAAAAAGATTGGTATCCCCTATATCTGGAATACATGCTACGAGCTAAAACTAATTTCGAGCCCTGTATTATCATTATTATGCCTAGATAGCGACATTGAAAAGATAATCATATATGGTGTATATACATATTGCAATTTTACATAGACGTGTTATTAACAGTATTAAACTAGCCCAAAAAACAGTGCCAATATAAACCGTGACCGAAACCATATATAATTCCATTTGTTCCTACACACATTTAATCGATGGTATCCTGTACAATTTTCATCAAACATTATCAGTCGACAGTGTGAGAAAATATTTCATCAAACAGCTTGAGGTCCGGGTCATGTCCTGAATAGGAGATAACAACACAGACATGTTGAGCCCATGTTGGTCCAATGTTGGCCAAACGTCATGAAGGTTGGGTCAACATTCAAACACCATTGGTTTACTGTGACATCAGCTGGATGAGGTACACGCCATTAAATATCGGTATCAAATTAAAAGAATTAACAGTTAATTAAAAATGTTTTAATTATTTATTTGTATTCAAATTAATGAAGAAACATATGTCTACTCGTTCATAGGATTGTTCAGATATAAATCATTACTTTGGCTGGATTGTTTATCTGTGGAATTTAAATGTCCTTCTTCACACTCGAAGTGCTAAGAATACTTCAACACACTTGAGTATAATGCACAGTACTGAAGCTTATCCTTTCAAACCGAGACATTTAGATTTAATTGGATCGTACCATGAAGATAGTAAATATCTCCATCATCGTACTGATGAATAAATGTTGATTGAACAAATATAAAGTATTGAAAAATAAACATTATAGTATATCGTAAACAGTATGTTTGAATTTTTTCACATAATACCAATTGACTGCACTATTGAAGGGATTAAAACAAATATTGAATAATACATCCACACACACATGTATGCCACCACAGGTATATATGATTCTAACGATAGGGCGAGGGCTAGGCCTACTACATACTCATTAAGAATCCCAATTTCATCATTATGAATGTTATCAAGTGTAGAATACGTTCCTTTGGTTATCGATTTATCGTGACTTAAATAACCGGCGAATATCGCCCCCCGCCCGGCTGACGATGATGTCGGTAGCTAACGTATCTACCGAGATAAAAAGGTTGAGATAACTGCGGACTTGTCCTTAGTCTTAGCACAGCCCAGCAAGCACGACACATCACAGACGCTGGGACAGCGTTAAACCTACATCATGTACATCGGTTCAATGTGTCATGTTTGCTGGGAGAGGCATGCGACCGGGGCGTCACATTCACAAAGCCACGATGTGAGCGAAGTGATAAATACAAAGATGTACAATAAATGTGTTCTCACTAAACGAATGCAGCCCCTCTATCCCGTGATTGTTTTGATTGAGACAACATTGCACTCTAAATAACAATGTAGAGAATCGTGAGTGGTTCGGACTAACGATTTTCGAGATATCACGTTAACAACATTACGAAAAAAATTGGTCAACATTTTCACGAAAAGCAGTGAAACGCGACCAAACATGTTCATCTCAGTGCAAGGTCAGCAAGTGGCTACATAAAAATTATTTGGATTAGCGGTTCGAGATAATGCGCTGGCAAGAAAGTAACATTTTCAATTAATTTAAAGTAACATTTTCAAATAAAATGGCCGCAATTTTTTGCCACCAAAATATTTTCATTTCGCTGTCTGTCAGGCAGGTAAGCACCGACATACAAAATCATTCAAAAGCCATTTGGATTAGCAGTTCTTGAGATAGCGCCTATACAAACCTCTGCGATTGGCCCTCCTTGCAGCTCTCTCAGGAATAGATATTTGTCAGCCGCTCTCAGATATTTTTTATGAAACGTTATTCCCAAAATCTTGTAAAAGAATGCAGAGTAGGCTACAGATCTCAGGTAAAACAAGGATATTTGGGTAAAGGGAATGAGGGATACAATATTAATCAGGTGTTAGTACAAGAACTAGAAAAGGAGTTCCCGAACTCTGAGGCCCAGCTTCAGTCTGTTTGGGTGCTTTAGACAAAAAATTGTCCTAATATTTTGTAAACATAACTGTATTGGTCTTCCTGATAAGCCAGAATCCTAAAAGTCCAAGACATAATTAATGAAAGAACCAAGGAGACAAGTATACACTCTTAAAAATAAAGGTTCTTTAAGGTGCCATGTAGAACCTTCTTCGTGTGGAGGGTTCTTTATTTCAGAAAAAAGGTTCCTTCCCATCTAAAGGTTCCTGGCTGCTACTACATGTCAATAAAGGTTCTTCAGAAGTAGTGAAGGTTCTTATGTTTCACTAGAAGTGACAACTTCAGGTGACATGGTTCTCAGGGGTCTATTAAATCAAGCAGCAAATTAAGCAAAGATTATCAGACCAGTTTAGACAATAATGGACCCCAGCAATGCACTATTCAAATCAAATTTAAAAATTGCAGACTATTTAACAACTTTAAAGCGACAAAATCAGGCTAAAATCATCATATGACCATATTAATAAGCGAAAATAAAAATACTGTTTTTTTTATGATTTTTTTTATGATTTTCATTTTAATATGGATTGCTCACATTTTAAAACATCGGGAAGCAAATTCATACAAATAATCTTTACTATCGGCCCATCAACCATTACATCAAGTGAATTAACAAACAGTGCAAGCATACTATAATTGAACAACCTTTGTAAATATATCACTATTGTACTGGAATCCTTCAAATTATGTATACATATATTAACACTGTACCTATTATTCGCAGAGATCCCTTTTTCATAGGCCCAGATTACTTTTACACCCACAGAAATCACTTAGAGACTGGCCGAGATCATTTTTTACTGACATAGAAGACTTTTCACTGACTGCGACCGCTTTTTCAATGACCAATATTACTTTTCCTTTCACTGAAATCACTTTTTACTGGCAGAAATATCTTTTTCTGTGACCGACTTCACATTTTCGCGGGCTGAAATCACTTAATTACCAGCTGATATCACTTTTTCAAAGGCCGTGATTACTTTTTAAACAGCAGATATCACTTTGTGGATGGCTTAGATAACTTTTTGTATGTCAAGCTACTTTTTTTTGAATGGCTGATATCACTTTTGTTTACTGGCTGAAATCATTTTTTACTGGCTGAGATCACTTCTTCGGTTACGTACTTCACTTTTCATTGTCTGAGATCATGTTTTCACTAGCGTAGAACGCTTTTTAACTGGCTAAACTCACCTTTTCTCTAGCCAAAATCACATTTTGTTGGTTGAGATCACATATTCGCTGGTCGAGGTAATTTTTTCAGTGACTGAGATTACTTTTTCACTGGCTGATATCACTTGTTCATTGGCCGGAATCATTTTTCGCCGACTGAGATCACTTCTTCACTGGCCGCGATCACTTTTTACTGGTCGAGATCACATTTTCGATGGCTGATATCACTTTTTCATGGGCCGATATGACCCTCCCACTGAGATCATATTTTGAGTGTTTCAGATCACTTTTTGTTGGCCAAAATCACTTTTGATTGTATAAGATCACTTTTTTTCACTGGCCTAGATCGCTTTATCACTGGCCGAGACCCATTCTTCACTGACTGAAATCACATTTTCACTGACCAAGACCACATTTCCATAAACTGGAATCATTTTCTTCTGGGCCGAAGTCTGTTTGCAACCGTCTGAATTTACTTAGATTGCTTAATTATATCGCCTTTTCAATGGCCGATATCACTTTTATAGTGACTGACAGCTCGATGAAACATGATTACCTATTCAATGGCTCTAAAGATCACTTTTTTCGGAAGTCGAGATCATTGGCAATACCTTTTACTGGCTAACATCACTCTTCACTGGCTGTGAAAACGTTTGTACTGGTTCAGATCACTTTTCACTGGCTTAGATAACTCATTCACTGTCCAATATCACTTTTCGCTGATTGAGATCACATATTCATTGGTTGAGGTCATGTTTCCAGTGCCTGAGATTACTTTTGCACTGGCTGTGTTCACTTGTTCGTTGGTTTTATCTTCATCCGTTGAGATAACTTTTTCACTGGCCTAGATCATTTGTTTACTGGCTGAGATTACTTTTTAACTGATTTAGATGATTTTTTACAATGGCTTAGATTACTTATCTAGTAGTCACTATCTCTTTCATTTCGGCTGAGATATATTTTTCGCTCGCTAAGATCATTTTTAATTGACGATATCACTTTCTCACTTGCCTGGCCAAGGTCACTTTTTCACCGAGCGAGATCAATTTATTGTCACTGGTTGAGATCACTTTCTCATTTGCTCAGATAATTGAGATGACTTTTCGAATGGCTAAGATCAATATGCCAACGGACAAGATGTATTTTTCAGTGAGTGAAATCACTTTTAATTTTGAGCGAGATAATTTTTAAAATATTTAACCAGTGGAATATATGGCCGAGGTTACAATATTGATAAAGTGATATTCTGATAAAGTGCTGTTGCATAAACGCTATCAAATCTAATAGTAACATATATAATTACTTCCATTCAAATGTAAAATTGTATTTTAATCGAGTGTAGACACAGGGGTTTATTTTTCTCATTGATATAGATACGATATTTTTATCGAGATTTTTATTGTTTTCGTTGTCACAAGGCATATGATTTGGTGTTTGAATCATATAGTTGAGTCTTTTATTACAACAAAAAGAATAGGGAAATGCTTTGGTTTTTTTTACAAAATGGCGGTCATCCTAAATTTTCTCATTTTCACTAAATTCCCATTGATAAACGTTTGATAATTATTTTAGAAATCATAGATTTTCTAATTCCCTGTTAGAAATACATAACCAGTGACATATTGCCCGGAGTTGAGTGGGGGAGGCGGGGTCAGTTGAGCCAATTTTTACAAACGTCTCAACAAAATCCAAATATTTCTGTATCGCACATATATTTCATAATATATTCAGTAGGAGGCTTCACCCGGGGATAAGTTGACACCTGCTTCCTTTATCATTTTTTGCCAGGGAGTGGAGTTTTGGTTCAGTGATGTTAGGCCTAGTTAACAGCAACGTTTCTTGAAGATGTCACCTTCAAGATGTCACCTTCAAGATGTTCTTTTTACAATTTCGTGATGTCATAATTATGACCTAACATTAACCTCAGATGACATTCAAACCATGTGTATACTTCAACCTATGTCATATAGCATCAATATCAACAAAATATGTAAAAAATATGTAAAAAAATATGTAAAAAACACTTTAAAAATTATGCAAAGGTTACTCGGCGACTGTATACCGCGTCTACGACAACACCCTTAGCATAAGTTAGGCACAGAAGTATATTTGTTGTCTTGAAAAGTGACCGACTGTGATAGTCAAAATCAGTATTGTTTTATGTCCTGGAGTGAATTGCATTCGAAAAAAAAAACAAAGTAATGATAAAATTATTAATTGGAGATAAACATATACTATACTGGCATATTGTAAATTATGATGTTTTAATCTAAATATCAGATTTTTTCACTTTTGCGACCTCAGATGACCTTGACTTTGACCTCTCAAATTACTTTTAAACCATGTCTATTGTGTAGCGCATACTTAAAACTGTGTGCTATAATATCCATATCAACAAAATATCAAAATGTTTCAGATATAAGTTGAATTTAAATACTTTATTATGCAGTATAGGCCTATAGTCATTCATAGTCATTCATTTATCTGTTTACCTGAGCGACATCTACGTGTGGATAATGGTGTACAATGTATTTTGGCAGTCCTCTTACCTTAGTGGCTAGGTTATAGCTGTTTCTTTTACTTGAAAGAGAAAAAAATCGTCTATGGAGCCTAAATAATCATTTTATCAATGCATGGGATGTACCACACCCGAAAACATTATTGTATAATGGAAGATTTTAGTCAAAATAACTGATTTTTCCGAATTAAAATTATTATGTAAATTTAAACTTGATCAATCGTTCAAAATGACTGTAAAGTACATCTATTATTATCGTTTGTGCGACAATACTCTGTTAAGTTTCACTTTTAATTTTCAACTGACAATTATCGGTAGACAAATTAGGTATATGCTAATGAGCTCATTTGCATGTTTGAATATAATACAAATATGCCACAGTGGATTTCCTATAATTTTATACCTTGTTTGTATTTGTATGCCGAGTAATTTGCAAATAAGAGCCACAAATAATGACCACGTGTAATATATATCATGAATTAAGAAGAATGTGATAACTTGTTCCTTTTGAAGCTATAATGTATGCATTGATGCAAATAAGGCATATGATTATTATATAATATGCATGTTAACACTGCCATATTACAGGAAATTAAATAACCTTTAATTTGACACATTGTTTGTGTTTTTATGTTTAGTAGGTGTAAATAGCTAACATAGAAAACATCACCCTTTAGTATAACACGATAATTGATAAGAATGTGGTTGCTATGGTAACACTTTTAATGTAAAAAACGCTCAGAATTATTCAGATTATGTCTTTGTCGTGAAAAATTCATAAAATTATGTTATATAATTACAACAAAATCAATTGCTGTGACTACAAATAAATCACATGGGAGAAACTGGTCAGTAATTAGGTTTAGGAGAGTTTTAAAAGGGTTTGTTTACAATTTAGTGTAATATATATCACGAATTAAATAGGTAGTGACAACTTGTCATTTTTGACATTATAGCGTATGCATTTATGCAAATAAGGCATATAGTAATTATATATTTTGATATCGTAAAACTACCATATTAAATCTTCAATTTGACACATTGTTTGTGTTTTTATGTTGAGTAGATGAAAAGTAACATAGAAAACATTATCATTTGTTATAGCACAATAATTGGTAATAAGGCAGTTATTGCCATGGTAACACTTTAAATGTGAAAAACATTCAGAATTATACAAATTATGTTTTTGTTGTGAAGAATGCATACAATTTTGTTATTTTATACGATGAAAATCAATTATTGCAGAGATATGTTATAAATGTTATGAATTTCTTTGACAACAAGTAAATTACATGGGAGAAACTGGTCATGCAGTTATTAGGATTAGGAAGGTTTTGAAAGGGTTTGTTCACACCCCCGTTGCCATGGTAACCCCCGGGATGTAGAAATGCCAACAGGGCAAAAACTTACTAGTGGGGTCTCCTCTTTCATTTGAGACATATTTCAGCCTGATGCCAGGAGGGCTAATTAAACTCGAAAAATTAGGGTTCTGGCCGCTCCCCTATACAGTATGTGTCACTAGAAGTGATAACTTCTGGTGAAATAATGTTCAGTGAATAATTAGGCCCTAATTATTATTGAAACGTCATAAATACATATGATATACACGTCACAGTCGTTGACTATTGATTTAAACTGTGTTGCCGCCACAATCTGTTCAGTTCACCCATTTGATGTGGGACAGTGAACAACTCTCTTCTACAAGCCCAGACTGCCAGAGTCTGTTCTAGCCTATGCATGATGAATGACAAAGGTAGGTTGCACCTCGTCTCAATGCGAATACTGCTTGACTGCGAATACTGCTTGACTAGTTCTATATTTTTATAGTCTAGTCTATAATCTAAGTCCCCAGGGCCAGTCACTGAGAGTGAGACTGAGCCAGTCAGTGGCAGTTGCTGTTGAGTCGAAATTGAATCATCAATAATGACATTAATGACATTATTGCTTTGTCACTGGAAGTTCAACTTCTGGTGATATAGAGCATTGTCACTGGTAGTTCAACTTCCGGTTACATAATGCATTGTCACTGGAAGTGAAACTTCTGATGACATAATGCATTGTCACTGGAAGTGCAACTTCTGATGACATAATGCATTGTCACTGGAAGTGCAACTTCTGATGACATAATGCATTGTCACTGGAAGCGCAACTTCTGATGACATAATGCATTGTCACTGGAAGTGTAACTTCTGATGACATAATGCATTGTCACTGGGATTGCAACTTCTGGTGACATAATGCATTGTCACTGGGATTGCAACTTCTGATGACATAATGCATTGTCACTGGAAGTGCAATTTTCGGTGACATAATGCATTGTCATTGGAAGTGCAACTTCCGGTGAAATAATGCGTTGTCACTGGGATTGCAACTTCTGGTGACATAATGCGTTGTCACTGGAAGTGCAACTTTCGGTGACATAATGCATTGTCATTGGAAGTGCAGCTTCCGGTGAAATAATGCATTGTCATTGGAAGTGCAACTTTCGGTGACATAATGCATTGTCATTGGAAGTGCAGTTCCGGTGAAATAATGCATTGTCACTGGGATTGCAACTTCTGGTGACATAGTGGACTGTCATTGGAAGTGCAACTTTCGGTGACATAATGCATTGTCATTGGAAGTGCAGCTTCCGGTGAAATAATGCATTGTCACTGGGATTGCAACTTCTGGTGACATAGTGGACTGTCATTGGCAGTGCAGCTTCCGGTGAAATAATGCATTGTCACTGGAAGTGCAACTTCTGATGACATAATGCATTGTCACTGGAAGTGCAACTTTCGGTGACATAATGCATTGTCATTGGAAGTGCAACTTCCGGTGAAATAATGCATTGTCACTGGGATTGCAACTTCTGGTGACATAATGCATTGTTACTTGAAGGATTCAGGATTCATTTATTTTGACAAAACATACATGTACAGCCATACCATAGGAGAGACCCTGGTTAAGACAATTATATGTTGCTAGCACACAGGCAACTCGTTATAATAATGAATATTCTTTTCAGATTCAGCGGGAAACAGCGTAATGACAGATATGTATAACTTTCAAAGGAAGTTCAGTTTCTGGTGATGCAATGTTTAACTGTCACTGGAAATTCAACTTCTGGTGACATAGTGCATTGTCACTAGATGTGTAACTTCTGGTGACATAGTACATTGTCACTAGATTCCAGGGTTCTAACCAAGCCTTTTCAGCGTGTCGGGCCGACACGCTGAGTTTCGCTGCCGCTACGCTACCAGTATCGCCGACACGCTGCCGATACGCTGAATAGAGAGCGACACGCTGCCGATACTCTGGAAATAATCCTTCTTTTCTTAATCCATTTGAAAATTACGAGGCAGCCGTATCCCAGCACAACACGAGGCGCTGACGTAATGCTTGCCTGATGATGCGCCGACTTCGCAGAGAGCCGGCCAGCATTAGGCCTAACACATCATTTGTGGAGCGACTCCTGTATGTTGGTTAAGCAGTAGCCGTGACGTCCTCATTGAGGCCGTGGATTGCTGTATTTTTTTCCCCGATCAACGTTTTTCAACATGGCGGTGACTGAGAGCGATCTAGACCCCAAACCCGAAAAATTTCCATAATGTTTTATTAACTGTGCGAAAAATAAGCCCAGCATGCGATCTCGTTGCTAAAATGCTACTGATTCTAAAAAACATTATTTTCGACCTGATTATTCAAGGCTAAATCTTAGTTATGACCGTCCAAAGAAATGTCCCACGATTTTGCACAGGGTCAATCTGTAGCTGAAACCTTCAGCCACGCTGGGGCTGTTTAGCAGTCTGCAAAGTAAGTCTATAAAAAAACATTGAATCTATATATAGATTTTCAAGTGTGGCTTTTTCCTTTATTTAATCACTGTTGCCACCGAGTGACGCGATCGTTTATTTATATTTTAACAAAAGAATGAAGGAATTTTCAAGTCCCATATTTCATTTTTTCCTATTCACGGACTTTCCCCGTTTTCAAGGACCCGCGGGAGCCACGTATCAAAGTGTATAGAAATGCTTTAGGATGCATCTCAGAGGAGCTAGTATCTACAAATTTCCCGGGGGCCTAAGAGCCCCCCTGACCCCTCGCCGATTTTTAAAGTCTCCGCTGGCGCCTCGACAGATACGCTGACATTTCAGGCTGGTTAGAACCCTGATCATGTGTAACTTCTGGTGACATAGTACATTGTCACTAGAAGTGTAACTTCTGGTGACATAGTACATTGTCACTAGATGTGTAACTTTTGGTGACATTGTACATTGTCACTAGAAGTATAACTTCTGGTGACATAGTACATTGTCACTAGAAGTCGATTCCCGCGAAAGTGATGCATTTGGAACTTATTTTGAATATGTTCATTTTCTCAATATTCAAAATAAACAGCGCCTTTATATTACTCTTTCTGAAGCGCCTCACCTGCACCTAATCAATAGCCAACACTTTTTTGCTTTTGTAAATATAATTTTTTTTATTTCATATTTTTTGAAAATGTAAAATCCGTGTAGCCCTACAAATACAGCTTGTGTTATGCTATCTTAGTAAATAAATATTGCATAATATACATATTGTACAGACTATATCTGTGAAAATGTTGCTAATAGCAAAATATGTGCAATAATTTCAAGTGTGTTTTTGTAACCATACGAATGCGCTTTCATGTTCTATAAAACGAATACTACTACAGATTAACACAAGCTCTTTTCTCTGAATACACTTGTGATACCAGTGTATAATATGGGCAAGGTAACGTATCAGAAAATTATAGAATTTTTTCATTTTCTTCCATTGTACACTTCGGGGTATAAAAATATGTGTAACCCTACGAATTTTCAATAAAGAAATGGCAGCTGTGCAATTCCATGAAAGCACATGGGGTTTACAACCTTGTCTAACGGAATAACCAAGGTACTGTGTACGTAACAGTCAGATTTGAGTGATTCATATAGCTATCTTGAAAAGTTAGCAAAGTTTGAATTTTTAAATATCCTACAAATTATCAAAGTGCTACATTTCACTGTGTAGGTGTGGATAACGTAGGAATTAATTGATTATTTATGATGCATTATCATGTCATGACATGCCAATATGTGGACGATACAGTTTATAATATTCTTATTTAATAGAAGAGCCACCAGAGACTGATGATATTGTCATTCATAGGGTTACACAAATGTTAGGTATTTGTAGGGTTACTACCTACAAAAGAAAAACGTTAAATGAATAAAATATATATATTGTTCTCATTGCAAAACAGGCCAAGAATAATTCTAGCATCATCTGATCATAGCGAGCACTTTTGAGGTGTAAAATTCAACAAGCTGATAAATATTTTTATCAAAAAAAAAAAAAAATGTTTTTAAAACGTTTGAAAAATATTTTAACTCACCAATGCAAAGGCAAATTTACTGTTAATAGACTTTGTTATACATCATATTGAACAATATATCTAACCTGTATTTTTTTGTGTATAACAAATATTTGAAATTTTTATTTAAGCATATCTAGCATCTAAAAGAGTTCACTACTGTGTGTATTCGTAGGGCTACCAATTTCACTAATAGCTTCTATGTTGTAAAACACAATACGAGTTTAATTGTCATTGGGGGACATTTCTCTAAAAAAACGATATTTTTAAAAAACAATATATATACAAGCAAGCGAAAACAATTGGTATTTTAAAACATGTGTGATACAATAGCGCCATAATCACTGTCTGACTTCACCAGTTGGAAATACATAAAATTATTTGACAAATAAGATATTTTGTTCAATGATCTATGTGAAGTTAATTATAGTGTGGTAAATGTGTGGGATAATGAGCAGTATCATACGGGAGAACACACATGTGTTTATATAATATAATGAGCCGTCATTATAAATAACAGTATTGTGATGATTTTTCATAGGTACTTAGTTAGAGTAACCCTACAAATGACAGTGTAACCCTACAAACAAAGCTGTTGTAAGCATTTTGAATCGACGTAGAGCAACCAGTTTTACCCTGTTTTGTTCATTGTAGCTATATCTGTCAGATATCTTTCACAAGTGAATGCATGCGTGTATTTTTAAGTATATGTTTTAGGTTGACTATTCATTTAGTGAAATACAATAAATAAATCGTTCATAACACAACAATTATTTTAATCAATAACCTTAATTTTCAATAAAATATAAATTTGTAACCCTATGAATACACTTTTAAAACCAATGAGAAAAACGTTTAAATGAGCAAATGATATGAAATCATGATTTTAGATAAGATGCTCCATTTATATTTTAATATTCAACTGCTATTTCCACTCTAAGCCTTGAATTGAAAGAAATATTATGTTTGACATGTCTTTTTTTGTATAATTTCTGAATATTGATTAATTGCAGCATTAAAATCAATGAGAAAAACGTTTACATGAGCAAATGATATGAAATTACGAATTTAGATAAGATGCTCCATTTATATTTTAATATTCAACTGCTATTTCCACTCTAAGCCTTGAATTGAAAGAAATATTATATTTGACATTTTTTTTTTGTATAATTTCTGAATATTGATTAATATTGCAGCAGAGTTAAAGTTGGCTACAAATCATTATGTGCAATATCGAATTTTCCCAACTGTTATTAAACTGTTTTAAACAGTACCACCTAATTGTTACCAGTTCAACTGCTGTACTCTTTGCGACCAGATACTTTATTACATTATGGCATCTACATTTTACATATATGCATTTGTAGGGTTACCCTGGTGTTCACTAATTAACATGAACTCTATTGAACTATTACATATAAGGAGCTCGCATATATTTTTTGTGAAAGTCCCACTTGTCTGCAATATAAACTAGAGAATTCAGGACTGTGCAACAAAGTCGTTTTTTGGCTGATATGCATCACTTTCGTGGGAATCGGCTATTTTATATTGAATGTTAGAAAATGGAATGGGCAACTAGTACAATATTTATATCATGATGTTGCAAAAACTAATATTTAAGCTGTTTTCTGCAAATTGCAAATCATTTATAGCGGATAAGCTGTCACATTATTCATTATTAAACGACACATTTTGATTTGTTAAAATAGATCATGCATGAGATGTTTATACAACACGGTGTGGATCCAGATCCAGCCTTACTAAATGGCTTAGCACCACCTATGCTGCCAATTTTAAAACAGACTGCGAAATCAGAAACTGGAACGTTACTGCAAAAACATTACGTTTCAGCTGAGAATTCGATTCAGAGGCGTGAGTAGAGCTTTCATCGATAAAACTATCTAGAAGAAATAATGTAAGGTACCGTTATTCAATTACATTTTTTTTCGTTAAGATGTGTGATAAATGAGTTATTTTTTATTATAGCTATAAATACATATTTATAGCTGACAATTCAGTCAATGAGCGCATTGAAAAGTAAACTTATTCTTTATTTTTGGACTACAATAACAGGAGTCCAATAATTTATTGGCATATTGGATGGCTGAGAGGTTACGTTGTTAAAAAAGAGCATGATGAAAAAGAAGAGAAAAGAAGACAGGTGAAGTTTACTTTACAATGTGCTCATTGACTGGATTGCTTTTATTTAAAGCATTGAGCGCCGTGGTAATATCCATTATATTCCTACACTTATATCCATCATATTCCTGGCTAAAATTTGCGATGTGTTGTCTTTTTTATGTTGTGACGTTAACCAAAGTTTTGCTGTTGTCTACTAAATATCCTCAACAAAAACCTGGTTCATGGTAACTAATAAGTTGGCCTGTGTTTCTTTTATTCACAGGTATGACGATGAATGCAGCCATCTACATGCTGCCATTATTGTTTAAAGAAAACCCATCGCTGCTATACAGTCATGACACAGTAAGTACATTACACTATTAAAGGTATAGTCAACTGTCAAAATTCGTACAACATGAATGCAATAATGCCCGTGGGGAGGCCCAGGCCCTATTCCATAATAATACTAAATATGCGTTTCATACCCAAAGCCGCATTAAGAGCAAGTTCTCAAATCACAGCAATATACTTGAGCGACATGCATTTATGAGTTAATAATTCCACCGAATCTCAAATCCCTTAGACCTGGGGGCCGTCTCACTAAACATCTTAAAATTAAGATCATCTCAACTTTCTCTTATTTGCATTAAAAAAGTTAAGATGATCTTTACTTTTTTAAGGCAGATAATAGAAAGAGCAGGGGACAAACCCGCAAGCCTGACTTGCCTACACTCCCTAAAATCTAGTTTGGGGACAACATCGCCCTATACGCAACGTATGCAAACGGTTACACATTCATTTGCAAATTTCAAATTTTCTTGGTGGAGAACCCAAACTCCGCTTTTGCCACCCCTCCCCCAACTTTTTTTTACAAAAACGGTTACACATTAAAAAGCCTCTAGGAACGCCCCTGAACATAGACAGTGCTATGTGTAGACTTGACAGACAGAGAGCTTTAACAGGGTTCCCACAGAGATCCGACAATGAAATTCCATGACTTTTCCATGACTTTCCATGACTATTTTTCAGAATTCCATGACTTTGAAACTAACCAAATATAAACATTTACAGCCTCCACCACCCCAGCGACCGATCTATAACCACTTTTTAAAGTATATATCAGTACCCAGCGGGTGTTGAAGCGGTCGGACGACCCTCTCCCCCCACACATATACAGTAGGCCTACTGTGCAATTGAAACGTGTAGAGAGGGAAGGGGAAATGAACGGGAATTCACGTTTCCCCGTGAATTCCCTTTTACTTTTTTCCACAGGAGTTTTCACTAGTTTTCACTGTAGCCACTGGAGAAATCAGGAGAATTAGATTTCCCAAAGAAGGAAATGTATTTCACATCTGAAAAAAACGAGTGAAAACGAATGAAAAGCGTTTTGTCTGATTTCCTCAGAATTCCCCTGAATAATTCCCCTGAATTTCTCTAGAATTCCCCAATTCTTTGTCTTGCATAATGTGGAATCCTCATTTTCAAAGATACATGTAATATGCATGAAATAGGCCTAATGCTCAGAGCTTAGAGCAGTTGTTTTGAAAACTGGGCAATCGCCCCTGATATCAGTAGGAATCATTGGGAAATCGGGGGAATTTGTGGAAAATTGGGGAATTGTGTTTCCCCAATGGGGAAACAATTCCATGACGGGGAAATCAATCAACCCCCCCCCCCCCCACATCAAGGAAAGAGGGGGAAAATGAGGGAAAACTGTTTCACAAAAATTGCCATCTGGGGAATTTGTGTGAAACAGGTGGGGGAAATGAAAGGGAATTTCGTTTTCACGACAAATTTCATTTGCACACACTGGTACTGTACCATGTGAAATATTTTACAGATAGGTGAATTGACAGTTTCATTGTGTGTCAAAAGTGTATCCAATCAACATATTTTTCTGAAATGAAATGCGAGTGAGATTTGTAAAAATTCAAAATTCCATGACTTTTCCATGACTTTTTGCCAAATTTTCATTCTCCATGACTTTTCCAGGCCTGGATTTTATTTTTTCATTTTCCATGGTTTCCCATGATTTTCCATGACCGTGGGAGCCCTGTTTAACCACTACACCATGGTCCCCGCCATGCCCATGCAAAGACAATATTGTACCACTCAACTTACTATATGTAGCTTTTATAATCACAGTCCTAATTATTTATGAGTGTGGACTTTTCCAAGTGGACGCAACGCTGTCACAATATCAAAGAATGAAATGTTAAAGAACAAGTGGTCGAAATCTTACAATGTGTTTTAGGTTCCCAGAACCTTGGCAACCTTAGCCCTACCACTGCCTACCCTTTTCCCCGGCTATACTTATATAATTATGTGATGATTGTTATCATCACAGTCTTTGGCTTCCACAAAATAGACCTATCATTCAGCCTCAGTTGTTTAATTTTTCTGCTGCGCATTCACCAGTTAGACTAGATATAGAGACGAAATTCCCGTATTTCTATTTTTTGACATGGTTGCATCAATAATTAGAAATCAGGAATTCTGTCTCTATATCTAGCCTAACTGGTGAATGCGCTGCAGAAAAATAAAACAACTTTTGCAGTTCTAGTCTATGCACTTGTTTACATCATATGGTCATATTATTAAGAAGCCAAAATAAAATCACCAATTTTTTTTTATGATTTTAGCCTGGGCCAGTCCCTTTAAACTATCATTTCGTAGAATTATTAGGTTTGAGTTGTACAGGCCCTAAGCTACTTTTTCCACTGTGTGGTGAACTGTCTCGTCTCTGACTCTTGAGTCTAATTGTTTTTGTTTGGTATTGCGCAGCTTGAATATAATGATAACAAATAAAACAAACAAAAATTAGTGGCCTGATATATTCAGTAGGCTTAATATTGTTAATAAAATCTATTAAATAGGGTCCGAGTTGGTTTTAGACGGGTCGGACTCTATGCCAACTCAAACACTATTCTACCTTTACCATGTTTACCAAGAAGTCAGACACTGCAGTGATCAGCAGAACGACCAACTCGGACATCGTTTGTAGCAGGGTACGAGTTGGTTGGGGTCCGAGTTGACCCGGAACCTCTTTGACACCATTAACGTGAAACAAGAATTCTATTACATGCCAAATGGTCTAAGACTAAGAGACTATACTTGCCGTCAAATTAAAAATGGTCAACCAGGATTGCATGTTTTTTTGCGATTTCTCCGTCAATTATAAACCGATTTCCTTCAAATTTTGCAAAGGCCATTTTCTACTCAAATCCTAACAGCCCTGAAAATTTCATAAAATAATATAGCGTATTTCAAAAGTTAGACCATTTGACATGTAGTAAATTGAAATTACGACATCCCTCTATAACCCCATTAAACTAATTCTAGAATTTTATTACATGGCAAATGGTCTAACTTTTGAAATATTAAATATAATTTTTCGAATTTTTTATCGCTGTTGGGATTTTAAACAAACCTAAATAACCAAAACCACCCTAAATAAGCCGAAATCACGGCAGGTGTATACTAATGATGGAATCATATCACACAAAACATTTTCAATGCGGCTGTTTCAACCTCTGTTGAATTAAAAACAAATACAAAGAATTATATTTATAGTTATATTTCTGTGAATATTTAAGTAGTACATGATGTCTCCTTCATCCCGGATATCAGATATAACTGTTTCGTGATAATCTTACAGGGATACAGTGGGTTAAAAGGATGTGTGTCTAGTCTGTGAAAGAGGGTATGAATTTGAGCCTAACTTGAACTATAGTGACCTTTTTGCACACTAGAGGGCCTAGCGCAAAATCTGTCTGGGTAGCAACCCCTTATCGGAGCTGTTTTTGAAAATGCACATTCCACGCTTCATTATGATATGTGGCACTAGATAGGGGGGAGGGCAAAAAGAAGTAAAATCGGCCCGTGGAATTGAGGAATTTTACATGTATTTCAATGGGACTGGCATTTGATTTGGGGTGGTGAGACCTTTAAATAGGTACTTTCAATAAATTTTAAAATTGTCCAATAAAATTATGCTGAGCCTTTTTTCGTAACTGCCCACATGCTAGAATAAATAATTGACCACATTCCACACGGTTACACTAAAAGACGCATGCCACCACATACCAGCGCATACCAACGCATATACCAGCGAAAAGACGGGGTAGACGACATAAGAACCATACATTTTATAGTCTATCGTATTTATTACATCCTACGGAGTGTATATACCAAATTTTGAGCGCTATGCATTGTAATGTATTATCAATGGGCGGTATACGCCGGTATGCATACCAGCGCATACCAACTAAAAGACGGAGTAGACGATATAGAAACTATATATTTGAAAGTCTATCGTATTAAGTACATCCTGCGGAGTGTATATATACCAAATTTTGAGCGCTATGCATTGTAATGTATTATCAATGGCTGGCATTAAGTTATGTCATTATACGGCCTATGAGGCTATGTCCTGCATTTCTTTTCAAATAAAGAACGTTGCTCGTTTGCATGCTATTATAATGTAATTTATATCATTATTTTCAGAATTGAATAAGCATTTTGGTGACATTTATTAGGCCTACATGTCTGTATGGTCACAATTATTCATTGATGAGGAGGTGTGATTGTCACTCAATAGCAGTGATGACAATGAAGCAAGCACAAGACATTGAGCCATTGTTGAGCCATTGTTGGTTTAAGGTTGCATAAAACCAACAATGGCCGACTGGCTCGTTGTTAACGGCTTGAATTGTGGATAAGTACCTGGTTTCAATGCCACTTAAACATGTTAAATCATTGTACCTCGGTACTTTATGAAGATTCGTTATCGAATTATTGCATATAATAATTATAGCCACATGGCATATTATGGCTATAACAGCTGATTATCATATTTTGTATTCATATTTACCATATTTACCAATAAATGTTATATTACTTGTGTTTGCATATAACAGCTATATGTCGGCCAGGATCTTAGCACTTTTAGGGTTAATGTGTCGAGTACAATCAAATCGTCACAAAACAATTAGCCTTAATGTTAACCCTTTAAACTCTTTCACGCGTTTCGGCCACCATCCCGCTGTCACACTGTTGACTTATAGGCCCTATATATGCCTTTAACGGCTAAATAGAAACTGTGAAAATTTCGAAATTAAGCAATTTTGTAACATTATATATACATAAATATGTATGAAGTACGTTAGTAGACAGATATGTGTTACCATGTGATAACCATCCTAATCACTGCTAATGGAAATTCTTAACTTCTTGGTCGTAGGGCCATGTAATAAATACCACCAAGAAACCTACTGATTACTGAAAATAATGACATATTATATTATGATCGCACACAAATTCGCAAACTTATTCATTTGGGAAGCCGGTAGACATGTTGTTAATTTGCACTTATATGAAGTACAGCTTTGTTAAATCAACGTTTCTGAATATAGAATTCAGAAATGTGTCTTTTTATGGCGAAGTGTTATTGTTCCGCATGTACTTGATTTTGTACTTGATTTCATCTTAATACTTGAGTTATTCTTAATAATTTAATTATTCAATGAAATTAGCTTAATTCAGCAGTTATGTCGTGTACTGTATTGAATATGTTTAATTCAATCTGCAACTTGTCATAGATCGAGGATATTTATGATGAGTACTGGTGTGACTAATGCTCATACCATATCTAATGTTTTGTCCAAATTGGTCTATATATACAGCAGCATATGTGCAGTTTATCTCCCACATTTATAACTTATTTCAAAAATTCATAACTTGAGCAAAATATTAACTCGGTGCACATATAATTGGTGTATACACTACTGTATTGAATATGTCTAATTCACTGTGCGACTTCTCATAAATCGAAGATATTTATGATAAGTAGGCCTAATGACTGTTTGAATGTAGCCTACCTACTAAGACTAAGTCTGACTATACTCGCCGTCAAATTAACCAGGATCCCATGATTTTCGGCGATTTCTCCGTCAATTCTGAACCGATTTTCTTGAAATTTTGCAAAGGCCATTTTCTATTCAAATCCTAACAGCGGTAAAAATTTCGCAAAATTATATTCAATATTACAAAAGTTAGACCATTCGACATGGAATAAAATTCTAGAATTAGTTCAATGAGTTTGTAGAGGGATGTCGTAATTTCAATTTATTACATGTCAAATGGTCTAACTTTTGAAGTACGATAGGTCTATATAATTTTACGAAATTTTCAGGGATATTAGGATTTTGCTGTAATATGATTGTTACCAAATTTCATGAAAATCGGTTGATAACTAATCGAGAAATCGACGAAAAACATGCGATCCTGGTTGATCACTTTTAATGTGACTTTGGGTATAATAACTTAATATAATAACTTAACTTAACCTACAGTCTGTTTCACCAGGACCTGGGAGTAGCCTTTTTCCAATTTGCTCGGTCGCTCTTCAAAATTTTTTAACAAAATTTTTCTGAGATTATTTTTTCACCTTCCCCCAACATCCCTGAAAATTTGGTATATTTTTTTTGTGTATCAGCGAAGTTAGACCATTTGGCATGTAATAATTTTTCAAAATGACAGCTCTCTTTAACACCATTGCCGTGAAACAGGAATCCTATTACATGCCAAATGGTCTAACTTCCAAAATACACAACAAAATTGCACCAAATTTTCAGGGATGTTAGGGGAACATGAAAAAATGATCCGAGAAAATTTTTGTTACCAAATTTTAAAGAACGACCGAGCAAATTAGAAAAAGGCTACTCCCAGGTTCTGGTGAAACAGACTGTAGGCTTAAGATTAAATTAAATTTAATAAACACAACAAAATTCTACCAAAATGGCCAACACAAAAACTTCGTGAACTTCAACATGTTTTAGCAAATAAAATGTGACGAACAAAATACCTGTAATTTCAAGTCTTCGCAGAGAATGTTTAAAACAGCTGTAAATTTAGTAAAAAGTAGATGTATGATAAGTTTTCAATGACAGAATGACGCAAAGCAGCCAGGCAGCTGTCAAACTCCGGCCAATTGTAAACAGGAAGTGACCTGGCAGCCAGCTGCACGTCATTTGAGGTCATTACTAAAATAGCGAGCGTTTTTAAAATCGGAGTTATAGTCGATTTATTTGTCTCCAGGATTTTGAGATGTCCTAAATGTCCTAACCCGAATTTTTGAGATGTCCTAATACCCTGATGACATCGCAAGGCTCTGACACAATGACCACCATTTTTTAAATTAAAAGTTCCAATACGACCACAATTTTAGGCCTGCTGAAAATGGCCTAGTTTTCACAGGCACTTGAAATATTCGTCTCAATTTCTTGGCATCCGAGTTTTTTGGTAATCAGCGTGAGTGTCGTTTTTACACAGCTGGCTGTGTAAACAAAATGGCGGTCAGTGTGACTGGGCCTCGCACAGTAAATGAGTTAGTCGGCTCAGTCATACTTGGTAATGTCCTAAATGTCATAACCCGAATTTTCAATATTTTTCTAACGTGACCTCTAAAGCTTATGAAATGTGGCGGGCAGACACTTTTTTTATTGTACACCACTAGAGAGTCAGATGAGGGTGGGAAAACATACAACTGATGCCTCCTGTATTTTTTCAATAGGCATGCAGCTAGTCAGCCGGGCTATGACCGGCAACCTCGTCAGCTAACATTTCACCATCACTGTGAAACAAGGAAATTTATTACATGTAAAATGGTCTAATTGTACAAATGACAGGACAAAATTCCACCAAATTTTCAGCGATATTAGGGGGAAATAAAAAAAATGATTAAAGAATAAATCTACCCAGCAGGCACAGCCACGTGATATCACGTTTTTTCAACGTGTTTGTTCAGGATTGTTAATGGCACTGAGGCGCCACCTGGTGAATCCAGTATAGGGGGTTCGAGGCTATTTGTAATGCTGTTGGTCTGCATGCTGTTGTGGGGCAGGGAGGAGCAGAGGGGTCACTCGGCCATTATGTACTTGGAGTGGAATGAAGAAGGTTGTAAAATAAAACTGAAAACCCTCATCGTTGTCTCCTCTCTTTCACTTTCTTCTGAGTCCTAATCCTGGACAGTGTTAGTGCGGGACCCAGCTACAGGTTCTGGCGAGGTTCGCCAGGACTCGGCCTCTGACGAGAGGCCGCCCCCTGGCGAACACTGCCGATGCTGGCCCATGCCACGTTTTGCCGCAAATTTGTTCACTTGCGATTCAGCCAGCGAGCTAGGTGGACGTGCCGCCTAGCCCCGCTCAGTGAGCCATGAGTTCGTCGCGTCCATCTGAACATCGTCATTGCGTGCACAGTTGAATGTCCAGATTAATAAAGAGAGAATGAACAGAAGCAAGAGTTAAAGAAGTTATTCACTCACCGTTCCCAAACGGCAGATTGAATTATTCAGGATCGATGTTCGGTGCAGGCAGTTGCCGGTACGCCAACTAGCCGTCTCCCCAGGACAACCTACACACGATATCGGTAACGCCCTAGCACACCACACAATATTAATTCCACTTATAATACATGTGAATGAACCACGTGTTTTCCACGTGTTAATTATACAGAGAGACCTCGATGCTCCATCATCATCTGTTCCCAAGAAATATGATGGAACTTCGAATATGGCAGAGTTTGGGAGCAGCTCCCCCACCCCCCTCCAAGCTGTGTTGGAACCGAGGATATATATATATAATTCATACTGTAATGTTCTTATATTAGTACATGTATTGGTTGTGCGAACAAAATAACAAAACAAATATGATACAAATATAATTTTATTATTTCAAATATATAATTGCATGATTTTATTATTTTAAATATATGATTACATGATTTTTTAAAATAATATTTGTACATTCTGACTTTATTTTTGATAAAAAACGGTGACACATGTCTGTTCTCTAGATATGGTAGAGGTAGTGTCTAGTGCACGAAGGGTGGACCACAATTGTTCAAATATCACCCACTGTTGTGCGACCCACTGTCACATCCCATTCTTTGGCAAAATGAGTGGCAATATCAGAGCACGTAGCTTTAGGATGAGCGTCTTTGTAAACGAAAATTCTGGTTTTTTATCTCCATTGAGGTCAGTGCGTCGTCGCTTGCATGGATTTGAAGCCATGGTGAAACTGAATGACTACCATAAGCCTACTTTGTCTTTTATAAACTTAATCTGTTGATCACAGTAAAAAAAAGAAAATAGTATTAATTGCTTTAATCTGTTTAAAAAAAAATATATTGTCAATGTAACTGAATAATAATGTTTTCATTTGGTAGTCGTAATTACTCCAAGCAATATCACTCAACTCAGGTGTTGACAGATGGCCTTGATCAAATCTAACACATTTCACTGTGTATAGCACCATGCCATTACTAGGGCGGGTGGCTTACTGTTCTGACTTTCATGTTGCCGGTCGTGCGACTATATTGTCTTAATGTTATTGTAGGGCTTTACATACTGTTCTTTTTACAATAGTAAACCATTCAAAGCTCAAATAGGTGTCGACACTCCTGCTAACCGAAACTCAAGGTATTCACGGCTATGAAATTAATGTCCTCAACGCAGATGACGGCATGAATAATTACGATCTGTTCACAGAAATTGTTTGATACCTCTAGATTTAGTTAACAAAAATCAAACATTTCGGTTCTGATATCTACACTAGATATATTGGAGGTCAAATTAATTAATCTTTATCGCCTTAACTAGCGGCTACACACAAAATTGAACATTGTGCCAAGTATGACTGAACATTGTTTCAATGTGCGAGATGTTGGCTTTGACCCAGGAAACATTCACCCAATGCTGGTACAAAGTGAACCCATCGTCTCAGACACTGGCCCAACATTAAACCAACATTGGGTGAACGTCTCGTGTTTGCTGGGCTGTATCATATTACTGCCGTCAAGAAGTGTTATGTAGAACGAGCGATTCCTCCTTTGTTGGTGGTACGGTGTCAATGGTAGTGGCCCAGCAATAAACCAATGTTCACATCGTGAACATGTGTTTGCCGGGTTTTATTTGCTAATTAGCCCCCCACGTTACACGTTAGGTGCATTCAGCCAGCGTTGGGGAAATGTTTTGAAAAGGACATAAGCAATGCCACAATCACTATACAAACAAGTGGCGTTTGCACAATTAGCGTGACTGACCGTCATCTGGTGACAGAACAATGAGACAGTTGAGTCATGCATTGATTAGACCCTTTTGTCACCGAGATTTGATGACGGAGGCGGACAACGTGACAGAACAACGGGACATCAGAGGCGGACATTGGAATGACGGAACATAGAAGCAAAAATACATTGGGCAGATCCGTTCCCGTCAAAACCATGACAGATGTAGAAGATGATGGAACATCTGAGGACGGATCTCCGAGGCCTGTCTGTACCTCTAATACTTGTGAATAAACCACGTGTTTTCCACCTGTTAATGTCACTTATAATAAACGTGAATAAACCACGTGTTTTCCAAGTGTTAATGTCACCTATAATACACGTGAATAAACCACGTCTTTTACAATAATGTAAAAGTGGAATATTTATTGTTTATTTAATTCACCATTCCTGCGCTCCACCTCCGACACTTATCTGATCTGAAACATACATGAAATATCACAAGTCAAATTACATTATTATTTTACTTTGGACCCAACGAGACTCGAACCATCGACGACGACATTAGAGGCTTCACGTGCTAGACCACACGGAAAACCGTGCATCAAATACTTTCTGCAGTGATGTTGGTCCGATCACCAGATGGCGCACATGTATCAAATTCGCGGTCTCACCACACTATACTAAACTATCTACTCCCGCCGTCAGATTAACTTGTATCGCATATTTTTTCGCCGATTTCTCAGTCAATTCTCAACCGATTTTGATTAAATTTTGCAAGAACTGTTTTCGAGTCACGCTGCGACTACCGTTCAATTTACAATAAAAAATAATATGAATAGGCATGCCTAGAAAGCGAGCGGAAATTATTATGAACTAAAGTAGGGGCTCATGTAATGACATATGCTATAAGTATAAGGCAAGGTAACGTGAGGATAACGTGTAGGCTAGACTACCTAACAAATGGCGGGCCCTGTCGCAGGGTGTTGAGCGATCCATATATTGTCGGAAGGCCCAGGCAGCCCACTTACGTGCTAGCTTAGGAACAAAGAAACAATTATATGGACCTGCCACAATGACTGAGTTAGATCACACTACTATTTACAGAAATGTAGCGTTATCTACATAGTCAATGTTTAAAAAGAACAAAAATTAATCTTATGAAAATACGATTGCCGAAATATAGACTGATCTGCCAATACCCACAATCGGATGAGTCGTAGGGGGAAATGTTCATGCGGCTATAGTGATACACATCAACTGTCCTACCCACTCGCTAGGTGGTACCACAATCAGACTGAGCGATAAAACGGGAAAAGTACGATAGGAATATCTGTCTCAGTATGATGCCAGTGAGGTTGAACTTTGACTTCTGAACAGAAAATAAACAAACAAGATGTCAGCGCCCATGAACATGATCAGAGGCATGTTGGACCACGAAATATCAGTCCTGACACTGTGCCTGTGAGTGTTAAAAATCAAATCTAATTTTGCTAGTCACTGACCACACGCGTTGCTGTAAGAGCTCGCTCCCGCGAGCTTGGGCCCTTCGGGCCCAAGCTCGCGCGTCCGCTCGCTATTATATACTTCAAAAGTTAGACCATTTGACATGCACCGTAGTAAATGTGTAATTACGAAGTCCCTCTATAAATTAAAGTTTGTTTTTAGCCCTGAATTGCATTTCATGCCAAATGATCTAAGTTTTTAGCTATACAATGTTTTCCACGGTAGTGGCCTTGTGACTCGAAACTAGTTCTGGCAAAATTTCATGAAAATCGGTTGAGAATTGGCTGAGAAATCGCCGAAAATCGTGCGATACAAGTTAATTTGACGGAGGGTTATAGGCGTTTTTTATCATCTCACCATACATAATACCCGTCCCATAGACTTACATGTATTATGACCCATACGCTCAGGCCTCCCAGCACTCTTAAAAAGTTAAAAACACACATGGAATACACATAAGAAGGGAATCTCTGCTCAATCATCACATGATATCCCCCAGTATACACGTGGATAGGTACACCAATAATCCATGTGAAAAATTATGCAAGTGGAAAACAAGTGAAACAAAATCAGGTGGCATTCTTCACATGATATCCATCTGATATCCACGTGAACTGGTACACCATCAATCCATGTGAAACAATTCACGTAGAATACACCTGAAAATGTACACCAATAATCCACATGAGAAATGCATCATGGATTACGCGTGAAAAAATAAGGCTCAAACTTCACTTGATATCCACCAGATATACACATGGATAGATACACCAATAATTCATGTGAAAAATACACGTGGAAAACATGTGAAAAAAAGGGTGGCATTCTTCACATGATATCCATCTGATATCCACGTGAACAGGTACACCATTTATCCACATGAAACAATTCATGTGGAATACACCTAAAAATGTACACCAATAATTCACATGAGAAAAGCAACGTGAATTACACATGAAAAAAAATTAGGCTCAAACTTCAATTGATATCCACGTGTAAATCAACACCAATAATACACATGAATAAATCCACGTGGAATACACCTGGATTTTTAGTGGAACACGTGTTCACTAATTTCCCCCCTCAATTACACGTGGATTCCACGTGGTGTGCCTGCTGGCTAGGGCCTACACAAAAATTTTGAAAAGTGATTGAGGAAAATTAAAATAGGCTTCTCCTGGATCTGGTGAAGCAGATTTTTGTATTAATCCTGGCCCCAAGAGCAAAAATTGATCTCGCCTGCCCAGAATGCAATGGGTCACGGATGGGACTGTTGAGGCTTGTTGAGGTGGATAGGGGACACCCATGTTGCTGCGGGTAGTCACATGTAACGTCTCTGGGGCAGGGGGGGGGGGGCAAAGTGAGTGCTAATTTTGCCCTAGTCAGTTGTTGGACTTTTCGCACACACTGGCATTGAAAAAGATTAATTTGTCCCCTCAAGAAATCTGTTTATACCCCATGCCTATGGGAATCGTTTCGCCCCTGAAGACGGATTTTTTCAAACAGTCTCTAAAAAAACCCATCTTTGTACATTTTGATCTTCAATTTCGATGTACATTTCGTCCCTGCTCCAAATTAGGACATTCAGCCCACAAATTGTCATATGCTTAGGGGTGTAGCCCCTCTCACTCGAGACATTCCGCCCCATATCTTATAGGTATGCTTTGCCTGTCGTCAGGCAGCTTTCCTTTCACATAATATTCAAGGAGTGCTCTGTATCAAGAAAAAAAGACATTCTTTTCTGCAGAGGAATGTGTGATGAGAATGTAGCAAAGACTTTCATCGGTTTTCATGTCATGACTGGCTGTGATGCCACAAGCGCCTTACATGGCCATGGAAAGAAGCCCCAGCTGTATGATAAAATGGTGAATACACCAGAGGCTCGTACTTTGCTCACGAGGTGTGGGGAAAACCTTCCATTAAATTAAAATGTCATGGATGACTTAAAGTCCTATGTCATCCGCTACATCTATATGGTGATTTGAAGAATGCTTCTCTGGATCAGGCCCGTGCCAACAAGTGGAAGATGCAAAAGAAAAAGTCCCTCATGCGTCTCCCTCCTGATGACGACAGTTTCACGCAGCACATCAAACGCGCCAACTATCTGGCCTACATTCAACGCCATCCTGACATCAGAATGCATCCCTCTCCCAATGGTCATGGGGGGGGGGGGCAAATGATGAATGGTCGCTGTTGCCCAGTACGGCACACGCAACCACCCCTGCCCATTGGCCTTCCTGTACCGCCAACACAACAGGTTGATTCTGAATCAGATGAGGAGCTTAATTGATGAATCTGATGAGTTTGACTCAGATTTTGACATCTCAGATGCAGATAGATATGACTAACTTCACTGTCCTCTTCTGTTTAGTTTGACCCGAATTGATAATAGTATGATCACTAAGCTGTATCTTGTACTACCGATAGCTATCATACAATAATGACTTTGTTATACTACACATGTAAACTACATTTTGTGCTCAACATATCCACAGTCGTAAACACGAGTTATTCGGTGTGGGCAATGTGTTAGATATGACCATAAACAGACCATGCACTAAAGGAGAGTACATGTTTGACAGTGTCACACATAAAATAATAATAATGCAGTCATTAGTTAATAGTACTAGTAGGGCTACATATAATTTGTTGGGTTCATTGCAAATAAAACATTGCCATTGCTATTATCACTATATGTTACAGCTCTTCGTCCATACGAAACATACATTTATTCTGCATTAATCAATAATTTGTTAGTCAAGGCGCAATCTAATCATTACAATAACCTCAGAAATGAAATCCTCATACCGAAAAACCTCATAAAGCATGTATTAGACATTAATTTTCGGCAAGTAGTTCAAGAGTCATAGGGGAATTAGAATCTGAATATTGTGTATGGCGGCCATCTTGGATTTGGGGCCCTACAGAATTTTGCCCAGGCTTCAAAAAAAGGCGTGATAGATTATTTGGTTCTGAATATACCCAAAAACCATAATCAATCATCAATCTTTGGTACCCAGAGTTTGGTCACGGAATCTGAGATATTGACACTACTATATAATGTTTTTTTGTGGGCCTTTTGCGAGACTGCGAGGGATTGTAGTATGAAAATATTATCGATGGTCCTGCTATTTCTTATGAACCCAGCCTGACATGGGTCATTGTCAATACATGTACATACTTTGTTTTTGTATGACAAACGCGTTTCTAGGATAGATTCGAAGAGCTAATCTAAGGCTGGCGTAACACTAATTCTCCTATAGTTCTCTGCGCATGATTTACTTCTACTTTTGTGAATTGGAGTGATTGTCCCTGGGACCCGTTTAAATGTGAGTGTGAGTCACACTCATGAAATCCGATTTATATCCTAAGTATGTTACGATCATTGTGTGAATGTGTGACCTTGTTTTGATACTCTCATCCGTGCTGAACATGCTGTTGATTTTACAACTCAGTCAGGTAAGTTTTCCCTCTTAAAAGGTTTAATTTCATCAACCTAACAAACAACGAATATCTGCTGAATCACAATGTCACTAGTAATAATATAAATAATGTGATAGCGAGCAGCCTTCCGAGTCCAAATAGGAGAAGTCGCCGCACATCATTTAGTTTTACATGTTATTGCTCACTCATAGGTCCCACGGCACAGCCACAGGCAGCTGAGGCACAGTCTGACTCAGAGTCTGAATCTCAAGATGTCTCGTTATGCGGCGACTAATCTGACATTTGAAGAGCAGTCGCCGCATGACTAACGTTAAAAAATAGTGTGTGTAAAATTTTACGAAAATTGGTTGAGAATTGACTGAGAGTGAGAGTGAGACTGTGAGAATGAGAAATCAGCAAAATTTATTCACCCTGGGCTAGGACCTGGACTCTGCCTTTGGTTTAGGGACCATTCATTTTTTATACCAGGGGCGAAGCGAAGGGTGAACGGCTAAAAATTAGGGTTGTTAATTTTTAGGCAGCCCTACCCAACGGAGAGGTAATACTTTTCAGTGGTATACCAAGGCAGAGGGGGGGGGGGGGGGTGTATGTTTTTTAATGATAAATATTTTTAATCCATTATACTTTTTGTGAAAACAGCAAAATATTATTCAAACTAGCACAAATGAAAAAAAAAATCCTGACCCCCCCCTGGGGGGGTTAATGTATTTACACATCCTGTCATCTTTTCTAGCCGCCCACCCTAAAAATTAGCGGTCCCTAAATATGACTCTCACTAGCCTTTTTACAGAATTAGATTATATATTCTGCCCGACAGTGGAGGACGGGAAAAGGGTTTATTTTGGTTCAGCCTTATTTTTAATTTTACTTTCTGGCCAGGTTGAACTAAATCCAGGTCCCCCCATGTCTGGAAGCCTAAATTTGTCATCAATCTTCCCATGTGGCTATTGCGAAGACCCGGTCACATGGGAGCAGTGTGGAATTTGCTGTGATAGTTGTGATATGTGGTTTCACAAAGATTGCATTGACATGGGATCTTTAACCTTCCTAGCGTATTCCACAACTAATGTCTCGTGGATATGCTGTCGATGCAATCATTCAAATTTTGACAGAAATTTATTCCATTATTTTGAAATTTAAACCACAAATAATTTTGACGATCTAAATTATAGTGGCTCTGAGAACGTAGTCAATTCACCAAATTTAGATTTTGCTCCCACACAGCACAGTAGTCCGATTCCCCCCTTTAGGCCTAAAAACCGTCAAAGAAACTGGCGTACTTTATTGATAAATTGTAGAAGCCTAAAGGGGAAAGTAGCAATTTTTTTAGCATCTTCAAAATTATCACCAACCTGATTGCATCCTCGGCACTGAATCTTGGCTTGACAAGGATACTACTACCAGCACAATTTTCCCTCCTGAATACCAAGTTTCACGTAGAGATCGAAATTCAAAAGCCCGTGGAGGAGGAGTCTTTATTGCTGTCAAAAAACATTATGACATGACCCCCCTCCCTGATTTACAAACTAACTGCAAAATTTTATGGGCTAAAGCTCAGATATCGGCATCAAAATCATTAACCCTCGTTTGTTTTTATAGACCTCCTGACTCCAAAATTAGTACTTCAGAAGAATTTGTGAAATCTTTAGACCTGATGCCAAAAAATTCAAATCAGACCATTGTCCTGGGAGGTGATTTCAACCTACCTGGAATTGACTGGGACAATGGGGTAGTGAATCCTAAAGCGGCAAACAAATCCCAATGCGAGCTGCTTTTGTCAAGCCTAGATACACATGCCTTGGCCCAAATTCAAAGAACCTCCTGATCACAAATAAACCTGGTTTAATTAAATCTTCTCATAGTGTACCTGGAATCTCGGATCACTGTGCTGTGGTGACCGAACTGGATATTGACTCGGAAGACACCTCAAATATACCTAAACTACCTGGACCAAATACTGAAATGCCTAAATTTGAAATTACTGTTCAAGGTGTAACTAAATTACTTGAGGGTTTAAGCGGCGGGAAGGCACCAAGACCAGACGAGCTCCCGAATCTGATTTTGAAGAATGCTGCCAACGAAATATCTCCCTTTCTTAGAATTATTTTTGACCAATCTCTACAGACGGGCAAATTACCAGATGACCGGGTAGAGGCTAATGTTGCCCCAGTCTTCAAAAAAGGGGATGGGCACTCTCCGGCAAACTACAGGCCGATATCCCTCACATGTGTTTGTGCCAAATCACTCGAACACATCATTTGTAAACAAATTATGTCTCATTTTTCGAAAAACAAAATTTTAACACCTGTACAACATGGCTTTCGATCTAAACACTCATGTGAAAGCCAGCTTTTGATTACAACTGATGAATTTATTCAAAATTTTGAAGGCAAGACACAAACAGATGTTGTTGTCTTAGATTTTAGTAAGGCCTTTGACGTTTTCCCCCACCAACGCCTCCTACACAAACTCGACCACTACGCAATTCGGGGAACAACTCTTAATTGGATTCAAAATTTCCTGACCAATATAACCCAAAAAGTAGTAGTTGATGGCAGCTCTTCAGAATCAGCCCGTGTAAAGTCCGGTGTGCCCCAGGGTACTGTTCTCCGACCCCTATTTTTTCTGACCTACATTAATGACCTCCCTTCCACGGTCTCGTCACAGGTTCGTCTCTTTGCTGATGACTGTCTCCTGTATCGCCCCCATAAAATGTCGGGCAGACCAGGAGAAACTGCAGAGAGACCTATCTGCGTTACAGGACTGGGCAGATCAATGGGGGATGTGCTTCAACCCCTCGAAATGCTCGGTCCTGATCAGAGGGTGTCCAGGCCAAAATTAAAAAACCTGGAAGTCCAGTACACCCTGAAAGGTGAAACATTAGAAATGTTTCATCAACACCCTATCTTGGTGTTTGCCTTAGCGAGACTCTGGAATGGGAGGCCCACATTAACAAAATTACTAGTAAAGCGAATTCCACCCTGGGCTTCCTTTGAAGGAACCTGAAGGCATTTACCCCTAAATTAAGGGGGACTGCCTATTTCTCCCTGGTCAGATCATCCTTAGAATATTCTTCAGCAGTTTGGGACCCCTTTAGACGAAAAGACATTGATAAATTAGAAAAAATTCAAAGAGCAGCAGCAAGATTTGTCACCCAAAATTATAGACAAACAGCCAGTGTGACATCTCTCATTCAGAACCTGGGCTGGACTGACTTGAAAACAAGACGAAAGAATTCTAGACTTTTATGTATGTTCAAAATTGTAAATGACTTAGTCGAAATTCCTATCAATTACCGTCTAATCCCAGCAGATAGAAGAACACGTGGTGGGCACAATCAGGCCTATAAACACATCAAAGCTAACACCACACTGGGACAAAATTCTTTTTGGCATCGAACTATCCTTGATTGGAATTCTCTTCCGGCAGCTGCCATAGAATCAAAAACTGTGGCAGCATTCAAGAGTCAGCTGGTCGACTAGATCTGCCAGCCTCTTTCCCCCCCCCCCCCCCCTCCAGCCTGATACTCCACAATGGAGGGCTGCTGGAGTATTCATTCTAAGTTCTAAGTTCTAAGTTTCATTTATACACCCCGGGCGATGATAAATCAGGTTTTTGTCATTCAGTATTGGTGATTAAATTTTTCAGGCAATAATTTTTTTTTCAGGAAATGCTATACAAAATCCACATAGTCCAGCACTTCTCAAATTTTGTTGTTTTTGCAGTTACCACCTGTATTTGAATTATTGACTGATGAAAAAAGATTTTTTTCTTATTATTATCCGATAAATATTGTGTTTTTTAGGAAAAGGTATCACTGGTTTATTTGTGTTTAATCTTATCCAGGCGTGTCGTTAGATTTGTGGCAGATTAAAGTTTGTTTACACTATTTTTTTTTTTTATTATTCATAAAAAAATTTCCCTGATTATATCAAAATATGAGATATGTAATAAAAAGTTTGTTTGTGAAAATGTATGTAAAATTAATAAATCACGGGTCATTCTGATTTTATTTCAATACATGTTACAAAACATATTTTTCAAGAGTGATACCTTGTGCTATAGATTCGCTAGGCGGCAGCACCAAATGTCCCACCTCTTCCTGTCCCTCGTGATTCTGACATTTTCGCTCTGTTTGTTCAGAAGTTGTTGTTTTTGTTTTCGCGTAATGTAGCCTTGATAATCGTTGACATTCAACACAGAATGTTTTTCGGTGGAGATGACGAAGAGCAGGACTTCTTGTCACCAACAGGGAGGTGACAAAACATTTTTTTCGCAGTAGCAGTGCAAAAACTTATGTCATCATGATGATTATCAGTTCATGTCATGATCATCTGGGTTGGTATGAATAGCGAGGGAGACCTATAAAGCGAGAGAGGATCAATAAGAGGCCGAATGTCTGTATATGAGATGGCAATTTATCACTAAATATACAAATATGTTATAAACAACATAATAAACATATAACTGTATCGAAACCGGCTAAAATTATTAAAACAGTTGAGAAAATGAACGATAACAACAACGAGGGAGACAATTAGATGATCGCTGGTAGGGTGCGGCAAAATATGACGTCGTAATTAATTTCTTTTTGCGTTATTTTTGCGCTGATTTTTTTCAACAGAGAAAAAAAGGACGTTGCGTATCATTGCTATACATCTTTTTTTTACGGATATTTTTTCATGAAAGTTGGTTGAGCAGACGACAACAGATGGTTGAACCTGCTGATGTCAACAAATCCATCAACTGGTAAGATTGAAAAATTCTATCGATTAACAAAGTGACATCAAATTTTCAATCCTTTTTTATTCATTTGTCTATGTTTAAGAATAATTAGCAGCCTCGAGAATCTGAATATATAATCTTTAATCCATTTGGAAAAACAAAAAAAAATATAAAAAAATAATGCAGTGTGTCAACTCAAAGTGTCTCAAAACATGGCCTGACGCGCGGCTGAGTGAACAGCGCGATATCATGGAGCGCCTGATTTTATGACGCGCGTTTATAACCACGGCCACGCTGGACAAAAAAAATGGCGCCAACTATTAAGGCCTACCAAGGAATCTACCGATCATGATGTTAACTTTTTTTTTTTAATTAGTATGTACGAAGATGTACTTGCACGATTTGCAAAAAATATCACTGGACTATTTGGATGTGAACGGCCGCTCAAAATTGACAAGACATTGCCAACCGCGTGACCTGGGATTACCCATGCGCACGCGTGCTTTCAAGCTCGATAGGGATTTTTATAAGACATGTTTCCGACATTTCGGTTTTAAAAACTGCTTTGTTAAGCTGGACTTCTGTTTCCTTTTTACAATTTAACAAGAAATATGAAAACTATAAACTTTTCTGAATCTTTTGACAGATTTTTGTAAATTAACCGTGCTTAAATTGTGTTTAAAAAAACTTTCTCGATGAACTCCATTTTCCTGACGATTTTTGTCTACAAAACTTCCCTGACCACGTGTTTTACACAGCAAATGCACAGGCATAACAGCTGTATGTAACGCACATGTTCATGTTATTTGAGATGGACCCTTCCCAGCAGACAGGGGACGTTGATTCAATCTTGGTTTAACGTTGGTCTAATGTCGTAAACGATGGACCAACGTTGAACCGTCTTGCGTCTGCTGAGTTGTAGACTATAATGAATGGCTATTTAATAATATGTCCACTACTGTCAGTTTTTGGCCACATTTATTTGTTAGAATGTACTTTTTAATTGTTCCAACAATTTTCTCGTACATACTAATTAAACAAGTTTACAATTTTTTATTGTAATTTTACTTTATTTGAAACTGGGGTCTGCTTTTAGTCTGAATCAATACTTATACCTGGTAATAAATAAACAATTTTTAACTCTTGGTACATAATAAAATATATATATCAACATGATTTAGCTCATGTTCTCACATAGTTGTACTATTAAGACTCTCAAGGTCAGTTTTTTTTATTAATTAATTATTTATTCAAAAATATTTCAATTTTAAAAAATGTCTAATCTTATATTGAGTTTATTTTTTCCAATGTTAATTATTATGATCACAACAGACTCCTACTTCAAAAAATTAAACATAGGCTATATAATTTCTCACTTGTAGCAGGGCAGCTCTAGCCAAATCAAATGCTTAAATGACAATCAACTCATCTCCTAGGTTATAAAAAAAAAACTTATCCCCCATATATCTCAACCCCCGTTCACACCCAGGAATACCACTTATCCCCAACGGCTTTCAAGGGCAGACCAACTCAGCCAACAGCCTGCACAGTGTGACCAAGTATACCTATTATAACACTCTCAAATAAAAACAAATATATTATTTTTTTGTAATTCTAATCTAATAGCATCTTTTCTTTTAACTAAAACATTTGAGAGGGTGTAAATGTCATCGCCTCACGTTCATGAGTTGTTTCCCCAACTTAAAATGCTTTGAGGTGAGCTGTTTCCATGCTTTAGGTGACTGGTTTCCCCGCCTTAAATGACTTGTTATTTTGCCTTAATAATTGTGTAAGGTGAAGTGACTTGTTTTCTTGCCTAAGGTCAGTTGTCTCCATGCTGAAAGTGACTTGTCTGCACGCCTTTGTTGATCTCCTTGTGTCACTTTGATAGCGTACGTATTGTGTACATTTTTATGCCCACAATGACAGCTTTCCAGTATCACTACTGTTTGTGGACGGAATAACATCTAATATAAATTTTTTTATTATTTAAGATATGTTATAAACCATAGGGTAATACCTCATTACAATAAGATATCAAAATAAACATAAATACATCTATGCATTTTATAAAAATTGGTCATTTCACTTACCTCAATCATGTGAACTGGAAAGACTGAATACCTATTATAACTTCGGAGTTTTCATTACTTTTGAAGTCATTCTTATGGGGTTTTTTTAATCACACCCTTTTATGTGTTCTAGTGTAAATTGATTGCTATAATTAACCCTTTTAAGCCCGTTAATTTTCCAAATTCACATTTCCATTCACTTGAAGTTGTGTCTCACTAATGCGACTCACAACTTCAAGTGGATGAAAGTTACTCTGATTCTTTTAGTTTGAGACAAAACATTTGTAAATCTTGATGTTTAAATACTCATTTAATTCCCAGTAACAGTGTTTTGATCAGATTAAAATTTATAGTCATGCTTTGTGCCTAATTTTAAAGGGTTATTACATCTTCTATGTTTTCTATGTGTTTTAGGGAAATCATCCTCCAGTCAACCCAGCCATTTCTAAAACTTAATTTTTGAAATGAAGATATCATCAAAATTCTCAATATATGTCATCGTCAAAAATTATTATACAGAGCCCATCATTATGGGGTAGAGTATTTTAATTCAGATGGGGATGTCTACCTACAGTTCGACGAATAGGTAGCCGACATAAAAACAGGTGATTTGACAGTTTCATGGTAGGCTATTATGATAGGCTATTATGTCTCCCACTCTATAATAGGCCTACTGATGTCATTTAAATCAATTTATTATACTGGGCCTATTTAGTCTCATTTGTAAGATGTTATCTATCCTATTATAGGATAGAAAACATGTTACGTAAAAGACTGCATATATTATAATCTACACATTAGATCATTTAGTATATAATATATTCTCTGGTGTATTAACCCTTGTTCTGCTAGACCGGGATATATATAGAGTTTCTAGTGAATTTTAAACCAAATAAAATGTCTTTTGATAAAATTTTCAGTGTTAGATGCTTGATATAAGCAAAAGAATGAATTTGGGAGATATCTATTTTTCATAAATAGCAATATTTTTCGTCATTTGAAGCTGGAAATTGTCTTAGCAATTCCAGCTTTAAATGAGGAAAATAGTTTAAGACAATTCAGCAGAAGGAATCACACTTAAGTGTTTAATTGATATCAATTATATATCAAATGTTATGTAACATAATTTTGTTACCTGGTTACAAATACGATGCACGAGGTGTTTTGTGGTAAAGTTTATTGTTGCACATGTATGGTCGATAGCTAAGTAGGTAATTTGAAAGTTTTGTGATCGCTACTTTTTCTTGGTGGCTTACAAGACCACTGTCAAATCTCAATTCAGAACTCACAATTTATTATTTCAGAATTCACTTTAAACTTATAAATATTTCATGTTGCCACGGTAACCATAACAATGTTACAATGGCTGTACCTGTTAAATGTTTTATTATCTATTTTTTTTAATCAATTATTTCTTATGAACTTGTCAGCATTTTTTAGGTAGTACATGTAGTTAATATAACTTAATAGGTGACCGTGAATTGAAAATTTCAAATGTTTTTAGCTGGTTTCCATGGCAACTAAAATTCTGAAAAGTATAAAAAACTACACTAGCTAGGGTGTATCAAAGATTGAATGTGTAAAAAATAATAATATATCAATTATGTACTCGCTGATATAATAATATTTTCAAATAAGTGTTTTAACGCTGTAAATGTAATTGTTAAAAAATGGTTAATATGGCAACATGTGTGTATATTATAATCTTGTAAAAAAGGTTTTCTTTTTTTAGGGGGGGGGGGGGGGGGAGCTACAATAAAACTGTTAAATCTCAATTCACAACCACAAATTATCATTTTAGAATTCACTTTGCTAAATCTTTAAACTGGTTGCCATGGTAACATTAAAAATGTTACAATGGCTGTACATGTTTATTATTTTAATTTAAGTATTGTTATTTTCGTTTTTTTTATGAACATTTTGTAGGTAAAAATTAATGTAGCTTACATAGGTGACCGTGAATTGAAAATTTCAAATGTATTTAGCTGGTTCCCATGGCAACCAAAATCTTTAAAAGTATAAAAAAAATTACATTAGGGTGTATTAAAAACTGAACGTGTAAAAATTAATAATATATCAATTATGTACTCACTGATATAATAATATTTTCAAATAAGTGTCTTAACGCTGTGAATGTAATTGTTAAAAAATGGTTACTATGGCAACATGTGTGTATATAATAATGTTGTAAAAAAGTTTTCTTTTTTTAGGGGGGGGGGGTGTACAATAAAACTTAAATCTCAACTCATAACCACAAATTATCATTTTAGAATTCACTTTGATAAATTTTTAAACTGGTTGCCATGGTGACATTAAAAATGTTAAAATGGCTGTACCTGTTTATTATTTCAATTGATGTATTGTTATTTTTGTTATTTTTTATTAACATTTTTTAGGTAAAAGTTATTGTAGCTTACATAGGTGGACGTGAATTGAACATTTCCAATGTATTAAGCTGGCTCCTATGGCAACCAAAATCTTGGAAAGTATAAAAAATTACATTAGGGTGTATTAAAAACTGAATGTATGTGTAAAAAATAAAAATATATCAATTATGTACCCACTGATATAATAATATTTTCAAATAAGTGTTTTAAAGCTGTGAATGTAATTGTTAAGAAATGGTTACTATGCCAACATAGTTTATATTAAAATGTTCTGAAAAATGTTTTCTGCATAAAATGTTAGGTCTCAGTTGTCTATATTATTTTGTTCTAAAAAAAATGAATAAAAAAGAATATTTGTTAACTCGGCTGTATTTATATGTATATAATTGATGTAAGTTTATAATTTATGCGCATAATTAATGAGAATATGTAACTAAGCACATAAGATAAAACTCATGTGGATAAATATTTATTTGAACTATAGTTTTTATGTCGCACTATTTTTTGTTTTGAGTTGATATCTCTTATAGTTTTAAAATTATCAAAACTTGAAATCGCTAGTAACAGTATTTACCCCCCAAAAAATGTTATTTTTTAACACATAGTCACTAATGGCTTATAGTGGGATTATGGAGCAAAAAATATTGCCCTATTTCATCATTTTCAAATTGCTATAACTTTGGACTCGAAAGGCCTAGAATGAAAATAAAAGTACTGTTGGAATCAGAAAAATGCACTTTATAAACACAGTACTAAAAAGAAAATATTTTCACACTTTAAAAAAAATATGCCAGTCCCTATCGCTGGCGGCCGGCCGACATTTTGTCAGATTGCCCAGTCGGCCAACAGTGTGGCCATCTGGTGAATAGAACGGGTTGTCACAAGTGACAGGGTACAGTACTGAAGCAATCAGCATAGCTTTTGATAGCAGCATGGTATATTATTGGTATATTATTTTAATTAAAAAACCCCCACAATAACACACAATTAGTATGCGTAAATATAATATATCTTTTATTGACATACAACATTCATACAACAATCATTCAACATAGGTAATGTACACAAATGCATAATATACAATATAATACAATATTTAAAGCCGTAGCTATAGTCCTGTGTATATATGACATATATATAATATCATCATAAGATCATACATTCATGATCCACATTCTCAATTACTGTTTGTTCACAGTTGTGGGTTTGTGTGTTTTGAGAAATTTAAGTAGATGGCAATCTCTTTGTTCTTTAGTTTTATTAATCCATGGCTGACTCAAGCTGTCGTGATCTGAGTGATGACATTAAAACGCCTCAAGTGTCACGTAGGCCTACATATATCACACATTTACCGGCGAATGCAAGAAGCTGTCATGATCTCAGTGATGACAAGTGGACAACAATTGAAGATCAAACTCGATCAAATAACCGCTGCATAGGGTTGGCGTTAATATCATTTAAAAGAAAGTAAAAATAAAAAAATTACACTATACAATAAGGCCTATGTAGGCTATCATTTATATTAAGTTTTAGTACTGTAGATATAGTCTATACCTGTTACTTACAAATGTATCGAGATTATTAAAAGGGTTTTCAGTAATTGATAGTTCTCTTAAATATGATCGGTTTAGGAATTTGAAAAATATAATATATCCTTTATTGTATCAGAAGCCTGGATAAACGTAAAAGTTTATGTTATCGTTCTACTATGAATGTTTCTTTCAATCGCGGTATGCCTACTCGTGGATGTCGGCAACGCGTTCTACCTATAGCTACCTATCTATCAGATAATAAATTAACCAAAATATCTAGCCTATATGCAATTGTTAAATTTTATTAGCGTGACATTTAAAAATACGTATGTGAAAGTGGTCTTTAGGATGAAGACGGTTAATTGGTCTTGCCCGGGGGGATTAGGCTTATCAGTTGATCACGAACGGAGGTGTGAAATGCAGCTGGTGTTCTACCCACTGTTGTCCTCAATTGCATTTTGGATGTGTTTTATCTATTGTTGTTGTTAATTGCGTTTCAGGTTGTGTTTTATCCACTGTTAAGTTAATTGTGTTTAAGGCGGTTTTCTTTTCATTTGCATTTCACCTAGACCGACTCTAAATATATACACAGAGAGCTTTGATGTATATATATCTGAATGACATACAAATCCAGATGCACCCAGTTTATATTGTAATCTTGATCGCTACAAGGTATTGTTATAGTATAATAGCCTATAGGTTAAATACAGTGTTCTTTCTTATTTTTATATTTTGGCTGATTAATAAAGATTCGTGTAGATGAGCCAGTGGTAACGTTAGATACATGTATACATATTTTATGTTCGTGTATTTAGCAGGAACGCGAGCGGCTGAGTGATTACCGGGTACACACCAGGTGTCGCTGACAGCCACCTGTCAAAGCGAAAGAGACTTTCAAACGAAGCTAAGTCTCTTTCGATCACAAAACTGGACCTGTATTGTCTCCCAAATAAAAAATATAAAATAATAATTGTATACGAACAATACAAGCATATATTTTATTGTAACATCGATAAATACATCATATACATGCATTACACTGTCATACGAAGCCTCTTATTGATCCTCTCTCGCTTTATAGGTCTCCCTCGCTTTTCATACCCACCGGATCATCTGATCATCATCTTAACTTGTCATGTCACTGTCACAGCAGGGTTTCCCCCAGAAATAAATGTAAGCGTGGTGGCTTTCCTAAATAACATGAAAATTTGAGAGCGCGAATTGTGTTCGCCCAAAGTAGGGGGTTTCGGGGCATGCCCCCTAAATTTTTTTTTTAATTTATAATATAAGGTGTCTGTTGCCAGTGTTGGTGCTTTCTCAAGTTTCTGGGGATATCTAGACTATAGGCCCTACCCAAACCAAACTTCCAAAGTCACATTAAAAGTGATCAACCAGGATCGCATGTTTTTCGTCGATTTCTCAGTCAATTGTCAACCGATTTTCATGAAATTTTGTAACAATCATATTTCAACAGAATCCTAATATCCCTGAAAATTTCGTAAAATTATATATCGTATTTCAAAAGTTAGACCATTTGACATGTAATAAATTGAAATTACGACGTCCCTCTATAAACCCATCAAACTAATTCTAGAATTTTATTACATGTCAAATGGTCTAACTTTTGAAATATTAAAAATAATTTTGCGAAATTTTTACTGTTGTTAGGATTTGAATAGAAAATGGCCTTTGCAAAATTTCAAGACAATCGGTTCAGAATTGACGGAAAAATCGCCGAAAATCATGCGATCCTGGTTAATTTGACGGGGAGTATAGAATATATTTTACCTAGATCTATTTAATTTGTTGAAAAAGTATATAAATTGAAAATATTTCATGCATGATTTCATGCATTATAATTTTTTAAAAGGAATAAGGGGGGGGGGCTACAAAACAAAACACATTATGCATGAGCCTATGTATAAATGTCTAGTGCTATATGATTTTAATTTTTTAAATATTTCAATTGCCACTCTCACTGATTCTCACTGCCACTAACGATAGGTCCGGTCCAATCTTCAATTTACATGCATGTTGACCCATGGCTGGTTCAATGCTGGTCTGACGTCGCACACGATGGCCAGTACTGACCCGGCCTACATCTGGTAAACTTTCCAAGGTTTTCTGGGATTATGCCCATATAATTAGGCTGACACAGCCAACACCATAGAGATTTATGGATAATCATGATAATATGACACTTACAGTGGGAACTACCGTACATTGGCCATTGTTGGAGTAGTTGAGCCAGCGTCTGAGACAGTAGCCCCAACAAACACGGGACATTCATCCAAAGCTTTTTCAATGTTGTCACACCGTCTTCGACGCTGGCCCAACATTGGAACAGCATTGGGTGAATGTCCTGTGTTTGCTGGGCTAGGCAAGAACAATAGTTACTGTGCTGAGCGTGCGCGTGTTCAGTCAGATCAAGGAATATCGCCTATAGACAGATAGATTCCTTGCCAGACAAGACACGCTCGTCCCTAAACCAGTCAGTGTCTGTAAACCAGTTCATTGTCGCTAAACTGCGATAATCCTGCAGGCTACCTGTGGGTGAACTGAACCATTTTATTTTTTCAGGCATATGTTATTGTTTGTTCCCAATTAGGTCCTTATATTACAAAATAATTATAATGTAAACTCAATCTCCCAATTTCAAGGACTCCTAAGCGAATAACGCAGCATGAAACCAACCGTGTAATGATGGCATTGAAACATGCGTTATAGGCCCCACAAGGTAACCCATTAAACTTTCTATTAATGTCAGCTTCCGTGGCATATCATGCATATGGCTCGATCTATTATAGAAATTGATGGGTAACATAGATTCATCACTCACCATGTAAACTTTTTTTAGATGTACAGATATAAAATTAACAAATGATCAGCTTTGGTTTTCTTTATCATTAATAAATTACGGACAATGCACTAGACATATTAAACAAACATGTAAAACGTACTTGAAAAAAGGATGTCGGAAAAGTACCACACTCATGTGTAGCCCTGCCTATTCCCAGAACACTCGGCACCCTGACGCGGCACGAGGCTGACAGCCGATATTACACACATACTTAGGCCTATTCACCACCCCAATGTCGGGCCAGCGATGTAAACGGTGGCCCAACATTGTTTCAACAGTGGGGCAATGTCTCGTGTTTGCTGTGGTCACAGTACATGCAGTAGACGGCGTGCTGACCAGGACCACGTGTGATAACCATTGCGCGCGCTCAGTAAGGCCATACACTATACACCTCTCTGCTATTAGGCTTACCCAGTGCTGGCTTTAGTGGCTGTCAACTAGTTTTACGGCAAGCGTGGCGGCAACTATTACAGCGTATTGGTAAATCAATAAAGCGTAGCGGCATTTAGTAAGCGTAGCAGCCATAAAGTAAAGCGTAGCGGGGCCGCTACGCTATAACGCTTTAGGGGAAACCCTGCACAGTGTCAGTTGTCACTCTGAGTCTGACAATCTGACCGATTGAACATGTAAATTCATTCAATTAAATATAGGCTATGTGATGATGAAATTCATTTTTTAACTAATGTAATTTTCATGATCTTGAAAGGGTAGAATTATTTTTCTCAATTTATTCAACTTGTGATAATTTAAAAAACTTGAATTTAAAAGACAAAGCAATTTAGGCATTATCCTGTAGTGTTTTAAGCACACCGTTTTTAGGGCGTCTCATGATGTTGCAGCGCCACCTAGTGATTAACATGTCATGTAAACCTTTCTGTAGGCTAGCTGACCGTTATATATTACTCCTGTTTTAAGCCGATTTCAGTGTTAGAGACTCACTCAAATGGGCTTAAAACAGGAGTAATAAGATCCATGCTATGCGTACGGTAAATCACGTACGGTTAGCCACTGCCTTTCATTAATGAGGTATAGGTCTACAGGGGTGGGCAGGCGAAATGAGTCCTGTCGCCACAAATGGCTACTTTTAGGTGCTCTGAATGGTCATTTTTTAATATAAATTACATTACAGATATTTTGCTTCTGTCGCCACATGTGGCAATGTGGCGATGTGGCGACCATTTGCCCACCTCTGGGTCTACCAGACTACTGTGTAGTGAGATTTTCTGATACATATTCAGGTAGTGAGAAAGATTTGTGTCTTTTTTGAGAATGGGCATTTTTAAGAATATTTCGGGAGATGTGGGCAAAACAAACATTTTGCCAACAATGAGCGTAGCTCATAACGTAGGAAGTTAACATACCATTTTTGAACCTGTTTGTAGTGGGTTAGGTATGGATGAAAGTGGTGATTTCAGGCCTTGGAATGTTGGCATTCAGGGCTAGACACTAACTGATTAGACCGCGTAAGACATTTTTTGGCGTACTTGCCCCCCCCCCCCCAATTTATCACTTGTCCGACTTGCCACTGACATGCATTGTCTGTTGTGACAGTCGCTGCAATTTAAAATGCTGCAAATTGAAGCTATTGCCCAAGGGTCACTGTCTGTAATTTTTTACTTGCCCCCACCTAAAATCTGTTGCCCCGGGCAATCGGACAATTGTTAGTGTCAAGCCCTGGCATTCTACATGCGTTTCAATGGGACTGGCATTTAGGGTTGTGAGACCACATGGCAGACGAGTTCAGAATAGACTGTCAAAACTGTAGGCCTAAAAATAGGAATATTTTTTCCACTGTTTAATGCTTATGGACTGTATCTGTATTATAATAATTACTGTCTATTTACAGCTCCAGATTAGCAGGGATTTTTGGAGGAGGGCAATCAGCAGCAAACAAAGATGGCAACCAGTCCCTGCAATATACAGCACCTAAACAGCCAAAGAAGAAAAATGGTTTGTAGTGAATACGGGCTATATTAGGTCCACGTACATGTATTTGTAATCATTTTCTGCATAATCCCATATTAAGTGGAGCCAAGTCTTTATCAGGTCGGGGCGCATACCTTTATTTAGCAACGTTAATGAATTTAATAACGTTGTTGAATTTAACATCGCAGGCGTTGTTAAAATTAACAGAGTAGTTAAATTTAACCTGGGTGTGACGTCATCCTGGAGAAGAGCATGTGGTCCAATAAATTGTTTTGATGACAAATCTAACCTTACATTGTTAAAGATATATCAGAAATAACGCTATAATAGCTTATATTTTGCGGTCAAAGTGCGGAAATCAAGCGTGGCATCTACCTACAACAAGTTTTAGCCAAATATCTGAGTCATTCCTGGCCAATCAGACGATAGATCTCAAAATCCAACGATCAAAATCTCCATCTGTTATCCTCCCTCCTATTGGTTCACGTCGTAACTTCAGCAAATCAATCAATTTTTCAGCAAGAGGCTCAGCGTGGCCTGGGGGTCAAGTCATGGAATCTAGTTTTCCTTGATTTTATCAATGTTTTGGTCTGATTTGGGCAGCAAACTACTATTTATGTTGTCTCGCATGGCCCATTCCACATATTTATATTGTTCAATTGATGTAATTCTCGACGATTTTAAATTGGCTGATCAAAAAACAAGTTTTTCTTATGGTCATGAATTCATGAACGTTGTTATATTTAACAACGCCTCCCGAGGTTAAATTTAAACACGATATTGAATTCATTAACGTTGCTAATTAAAGGTATGCGCCCCGGCCTGTTTATATGATCATTAGAAACTTTAAGGATATTTCGTCATGTAGTTTTAATTTTAGATGTGGGTAGGCCTACAATTTATGCATATTTCATTTGGTCTGCCTAGTGAAAAATGTACAGCCTGTATTTATCGGGCAACTAAAATCTTATTTGCCTAAAACTGTAGATCTGGTAATATTTGTGAGGTTTAATTTTTTGCGAATTTCGCAAGAAAGACAAATTCGCGAATTTAAGAATCTCAAGAAAATTATTACTAAGAGCGCCAAGTATCATCGCAATAGATAATTTGTGAATTCTAGACTTTGTAAAAAGTCTGAAAATCACATATTCGTGAAAATCTAAGCACGCGGAAATTACCAGATCTACAGTATACATCATATAGTTTTATTAATGTGTTTTCTACAATGTTTAGTTTCTTATATGATTGACTATATATTGCAGAAAGTGGAGAGGGCAGTAGTACTACTGTCGTACATGCAGCGGCCGTCAATTCATACAAATTGTAAGTGTCTATGAAACATGTTGAACTAATGTTTTTAAGCAGCTCTCTTCTTTTTTCAAGGCATTTTTTTTATTTACCACAATACCATTGTGCTTGTTAATGTGTTAATATACCATACATGTATGGTCTTCCCCTCTGTCCGACATATGCACAGCATTTGAATTAACCATCAAAAAACCAGCTGTGGATGACTAAATGTAGATCTATGAGATGCTACTGATTCTAATAAACCCATTTTTGGCCTGATAAATCGCATCTGAATCTTAGATATTGCCATTGAAAAAATCACACAATGTGGATACAAGTTGTGGCTAAAGCTTTATTTTTAGTTACACTTTAGGATAGATCTAGTCAGGTTTGTTAAATTTCAACTCAGTCACAATGATATAATAGCGATGTCTAGGCTACTATAGGTTGGCGTACTACACAATTTATGAAATGCTTTGCCAAATTCACCACTATTACTCTAAACCTGATCAGGTTTGTTTGTTTTAAGTTAATGAATAGGTCTACACAAATTCTGGGACTTTTGGGAAATCCTTTTAAGATCTCCTAATCCGCGATTTTCGTCTGTGTTTCGCAATCGCGAACCCACATGTGTACAATATATTTGTTTGATAATGTTGAAGCGGTTGCATTCTCTCATAACACTGACTCTGAAGAACATCTCTAACTTTTTTGTACACATTCTATGTTAAGGTCACACAAATATAAAGTGTAGAAGTCTAAATGATTGACATCAACTTAGAGCTAAGCTGTGTGATTAAATATCATTTTGAGTGACAACATTTTATAACATTCATAATACTGAACTTAATACTTTTATGTTCATTTTTGTACAGTGTTGATGGGAAGTTTGAAAGTCAAGGAAAGCTTGGTGCAGCATTAATCAGCACTGTGACTACACCATGCAGTGTGAGTGTACACATCTATGTTAGTTAGCTTTAAACTATCTACGCCTAATAATAATTCTTGCTAGTTAGCTTGAAGGTCTTAGAATTTTGACAAAAAATCCACAGTGGAAAATACTAGTGATATGTATTTTTATCTACGGTGGATGTATTACTTTATAGTGTCACATAAAATATGATGTGACACTATAGAATAATTTTGTACTTGTATTATTAATGTTGCTCTCACTGTTTTAATTAGTCCTTGAAAATTGTTCTTGTTGTCCTTGAAAAATGAATTGTGTCATTTGTAAGATGTATGAACAAGCTGAAATGCTGGTCATTTATTGATCAGTGAAACACATGGATGTTGTTATTTTTTCTAGTTCAGCCTGTTATTATACGGGAAAAAGCAGCAGAGGATCACGCATGCTGTTATCACGTCAACATTCACTTTTACAGTAAGTCTTAACTCTTTACACGCTCAGTTATCTTATTTCAATTTCCACACACGTGGGTCACGGTACTGTGTGAAAATGCCCAGTATTTGTGGCCAAAGATTGCAAATCTTGATGCTCAAACACACATTTTGTTCTCAATAACAATGATTTAAACTGCTAGTAAGCCAGATTTGAAACGACTATAGTTGTGCAGGTTTCTCACGGGCCTTGAAAACCCTTGAATAGCTTCGAATTGAAAAATCAGTTTTCAAGGCCTTGAAAAACCTTGAATTTTAAAAAAGGTATCTCAAAGCCTTAGAAATTTATTTTTCGGTTTGAAATGTTCATTTTTTAATATATTGTGGCTTCTTCTTGTCAAAGTCTTTACAAAATTGATAAAAAAATATTCTCTTATTATACTATTTTGCTCGCATGGTGGAATGTAGATAAAATCATACTCAAAAATTATTTTTTGATACAAAATTGTCATTCGTGATAGGGCCTCGAAAATAGCGATATTTGGCCTTGAAAAACCTTGAAAAGCCTTGAATTCCATCAGCTTTTGTTTGTATGAACCATGTCTTGATTGAACTTTAAATATCATCGTGTAAGTAATGGCATATTTGTCATTTGCTCTAACCTTTTGAGGCATGGGCATCGATATAACTATCATTTAGCAATCATGAATGCAAGAAAAATCTGTGTATAATCAAAATTTTCAATGCAGCTTTGGTAATTATTAAATTGTTACTATGCTTAACATCAAACTGACATTATGTATTACGTTCATTTATACTACTATTGTCACCTAATTATCCTACGTATTCTTTCCTTTGTTTGATAAACTAATAAATAAAGGGTTTTCTGGAAAGTTTGAGTGCAATATCCTAGCTGAACTGCTGCCTCCAACAAGATTTACCATAAATTGTGTGTGTGGTTGCCTGCAAAGAAAAAGACACATTGACACAAAGAAAAGCGAAAGAGCCTATTTAGATATTTATGATGATTTCGAATTGAAAATAACCCTTTGTTACCTCGGTTATAAAGATATATCAGCGCTTTAACCATTTAACCGCCAAATTATTCAATTTGAATTTTCACCCACTTGAAGTTGTTTCTCGCTGATGCGATCCACAACTTCAAGTGAGTTAAAATTATTCAGATTTGATAAAATGGAGGAAAACTCTTTTCAAATCTCGTTGGTTGATGTCACATTCTATGTTTAACATATTTGAAATTAGCTATTTAATGTGCTGATAAAAAATTAAAACCTGAATATATGCGGCACCGGCAGTTGAAAGGTTAAAGGTTAAGCAAGCATTATATTACCACTTTGTGTTGACTTAGAAAGTGGACTCAATTGCCTATTAGTGTATGTATGAGTGAACAGAATGTAGGGATGTTATTACAGAGCACAAATTAAAGCTTAGATTTTGGGGGGACTGTCCCTCCCTGGAAATATTTTTGAGGGGGATTTTTCACTTAAAGGGGGGACTGTCCCAAATGAGCACAGTCTACCACGCGCAAACCTCCCTCCCCCAATGTTGATCAACTGCCTGGCTTGGGAAACAAACAACGCATCATTATTTTATGGAGCCAGTCAGGCATGTATCTCCCTTCCGCTGACAAGTTTCCGGACATCAGAAGCAGATACAATCTTATAATACGTCTGCAGTGGATTTGATATGAAGATAAACAAAACAACAGATGTTATGCCCACGAAGGCCAGGAAACGGTGCGGTAATATCCCACACTTGAGATAACTGATGTGCGGGATCTGAGTAAAAACTGCGGGAATCCCGCGTTTGCGCACCCTAATTTGTGCCCTGTTATAATACGCCAAGATATGCTAATTCATTTTCTACATATAAATTTCAACAAAGTTTGTAATACTGTTATTATGTTGTAAAGCCTTCATTCCCGGTGCTGTTTCAGGTTCAGCCTAACAACTATGCCAGTTTCTATGACGAGGCCAGACAAAGCTGGTCTATCATGTTTGACACAGAGTCTGCTCTACTCGAGTTCACAAAAAATGTAAGTTCGGAAATAATTATACCTGAATATTTAATATATTTTATTGATGCTTAGACATAGAAAATGTGTTTCCTATGTCAGTAATAATCATGTACTGATCAGCGAGAAAATTCATGTACAAAAACTATATATTTGTTGTGATCTGCTTTTTAAAGTCATTTAACCGCTTCAGTGCGGGGACCGAGGTTCTAAAGTCGGTCCCGCACTGAATGGGTTAAAGATAAATCTATCGCCATTTTTAACTTTTCCGTTTGTCCTTCAAAAAGGTATGAGAGAAATGTTATGAGCATTAAATAAGCAAGCTATATATTTTGACTCTAATTGTACAGATGTAAGTACTTTTTTTTATTTGTTGATTTAACTGTTTGCCAGCTGATCATGGCAATTGTCATTTTTAGTCCATTTTATTCGCCGATTAAATCACAGTTATTGGGAAAGAAATGACTGTTTAAACATCAAGATTTGTAAATATTTGATCTCAAATTAACCAAATGTGTTTTTAATCACTTGAGATGGTTGGTTGCTATAGCCAGACACAATCTCAAGTGGTTGAAAATTTAAATAAATTCACTCAGCAGGATGAGGGTAACTTACTGGATCATAGAACAAATCAAATGTTTTGGGGTGTGGATAACCTGGATAACTAACTTACTTGTTTTTCAGCTTGCTATAATTAAGCACCGATGTGATAAAGAAGGAGGAGACGATGTAGTGATTCAGGACTCAGTCCCCGGTCAAGGTGGAGGTCTGGAAGCAGGGGATTCAGCAGAACTCCGCTACACGGGATGGCTGCTGGAAAATAACCTGCCCGGTCAGGTGAGTGTGATTATCTGAAAGTGGTTTGTCTTCATAGAAGACATCAATATTCTACCTGGTCACGTATCTTTCATAGATGACGTTCCATCTTTGGATCAAGGTTCGGACAGGTTTATCTGGTATTCTAGAACAACTGCCTTGGACATTGCCTTGGGTGGTTTCAGTGACAAAATACTGTCCTTTGGCCCTGTTGAGGGCCGGTGTGGCTAGATGCAGGCTCGTAGCTAATCAGAAGGTTGCGTTTTACACACTGGAGCTGTGCAGGCGCTCAGCCATAGGCGAGGCTTAGCGAGAGTTTCGAGTGGAATCTGGGGCAGTCTGATCAATGCTGTGAATCAGCAAGGAGGCTCATTATTTGTATTTGTGTGTCTGTCGGTGTCATGTAAATAAACTGTGCATCAAACCTACAGATTTCTGACCTGTTCAATGCTCTAAATTTAGAAGTTTTGAGGACTTTTAACAGTGTGTCATGCAGCAGTTAATTTGAGGTTAAATACCTGCTGTAAAACAAGACTTGAACAGCTACTGTGTCATTGTTCCTATTCCGCCAAGACTGAAAATAGAGATTACGCTAAAGTCCATTTCTCATGGAATATAAATTCTCATCTTCATCATATGAAATCACCTTATTGAAATATAACATTTGATTATAATGTCATTCCAGATGTTTGATAGCAATGTATCTGCTGAAAAATTACTGCGTTTGAAGATTGGTAAAGGCAAAGTGATCAAGGTAATCTTTATGCTGCACTGAGCTATTCTTCTATATTTTCATTGTTGTTGTGTCTCGCTACTGCGATACACAACTTCAAAGCTACATTTATGAGTTATTCCCAGATTTCTTAGTTTGGACAAGTTCGAAAATTAAGTTTTGTCCTCATTTCTCGCTTAACTGGCAAATGCGCAACACAAAATTTAAAAAACGTGCGCAGGTCTAGTCTACGGGCATGTTGACATATTATGGAAATATCAATCAGCCAATATAAAAATACAGATTTTTTGATGATTCTAGCCTAGTTGTTTCACTTTAATTTTATTATAGGTACTATATCTAGATCGGCCTGTAGACCTAATGTATCACAGGGTTTTTATTATGTTACATTCCCATTGTAACTTACTTGGATGATCTTAAAAAATCTGATAGTAGTTATAAGGACAAGTGATAATCAAATCTTTCGGAACAAAATGACATCTGAACTATTAGGTGTGTACAAAGTGTATGTGATTTAATACAAACAATTAACCCTTTCAATCCTGAATTTACCATTGCCATCCTTATCCACTACAACGTGTCGCAATTCTCGACTTGTAGTGGATAAAGATAACTTGAAATAAGTGGCAAATGAAAAAAACAATTGTTATTAATAAAACAGTTCCATGAAAATTTTCGTCCTAAAACCCCTTCTAAGAATTAAGTGAATTTTCAGAGATGAAAAATGATGCTTTGATACGTAATGAGGGTTTGAAGGGGTAAAATAACATGTTTATTTTCAGGGTTGGGAGGATGGATTGCTTGGTATGAAGAAAGGTTGTCGTCGTTGGCTGGTGATCCCACCAGGCTCTGCGTATGGTGCAGAGGGTAAACCACCTAAAGTTCCTGGTGACTCAACTCTCCTGTTTGATCTGCAGCTAGTCAGGGTATATTTGCTTTTTTGCAATATGATTGGAAGAATTAGGTTTTATTCAAGTAACTTAAATATGTTTTCAAACAAGTTTTGTCAAGCTTTTAAGTTATTGCTCAAGTTATTGCATGTATATTGTGAGAGAGGGTGGTATTATAACAAACCTTTGTTTAAGATTTAGAATTTTGATGTTGACCTTTTTCCTAACAGTCTACCTAGTTTAAAAAAATCTATGTATTAAATTTAATTATGAATATTTTTTCCTGCTACTTAATCTAGTTGTTGCGAGAACTTGAGAAGCCAACCTCCTTTGTGCAGGCACTTAGTCATTCCCCAAAATGACATTTTCTACACAAATGAACTTCTATGAACAGCCATCTGTCTTGATTTTCCAGTGCGCCAAGGGTGGCTGCTCATGCCAGGTGCTGCTGTATTCTTAAAAATCTATTGTATGTATTTTTTAAGGTGAAACTTGCAAAGGAAAATGGTACATCAAATGAGACACCTTCTGAGGAGCCTGTCGTACAAACTGATGCCAAATCTGAATCAACAGAGGTAGATTATTTGACACATTCTGAAAGCTATGACAAGAAACACATGTATTCTGAGGACCATCTATATCTATGTATATTATTAACCCCTAGAACACTGATATCGACTACAGTAGACATTCTGTGTTTCTATTAGCACCGGCATAACCCCTGATAAGCAGTTGTTAAAAGTAAAATAAGTCTTTAACCTTGAAACACTGGTATATGTTGGGACTTAAATTTCACAAATCACAAAAATTTTTAGTCACTTGAAGTTTTGTATCACAGTAGCGAGACACAACTTTAAGTGACTGAAAATTTAAATTGAATGGCTCAAGTGTTCTAGGGGTTAAACCTTCCCACGCCATGTAATTTTGTGAGAAACTACAGGGTTTCCCTCTTATCCCATGTTTGAGCCCAGACTTATTTGTTTGTGGAGTTGACAGAGATATTCCTATCAGGAGTAGGGTGTGACTGCTAATCACGACTATTGTCGTTTTAAATTCTATTTACTGATCAAAAAATCACCGATATGGGGAAAGGATTGAGTGCTAAAACATCAATATTTGTAAATATTCAGATTCTAATTAAAAGAAATACAAATAATTTTCAACCACTTGAGGTTGTGGATCGTGGTAGCGAGACACAACCTCAAGTGGTTGAAAATTTAAAGAAATTGACTTAGCAGGATAGGAGTTAAATTATCTTTCCCAGTCTAACTAGTAGTTGTTATCATTGAAAGCTCAGTCTTGATCTTGCTAGTCCTGTACATACATGTTTTCAAGGATTTTACAAACAGCAACAGATTACAATTTAAAATGGTTTTTGGTCAGTAATTCCAGCACCACGGGGATGACAAATAGTAACAAACAAATCATCAGAAAAGTGATTCACTGTGAACCTCAAGTTTTTTCATATTTACTAAGTACAGTAGATTATGTTCTACATGGTTGATCTCCTTGTATTTACTTGTGTGTTCTTCTATTATGTTTGCCTTGTGAACTTTATATTCTCCCTCCAATCATATGATTGAATCAGATACATTATTTTGCACTGGGTTACATTTGAACTCCTATAAGCAGTGAAAAAAACTGTTGTCATGGTCTTCTTTCAGGAAAAAAGTGAAAAGGCTAAGCTGATTTCGCGCATCGCAAAAATGGGTCAGCCGATGTTACCAACGACAGGGGCTGCATCACCAGATGATGCAGAGGTAACTAATAGTTTTTGCTGCATTTATTGATTAATTAAAAAAAAAAATTCAAGGTCATGAATGGAACCAGCAAACTTGAGACATTAAACCAATGTTGGGTTGATGTTGGGTCTATGACATCGGCCCAACATCAACACAGCATTGGTTTAATGTCTAGTTTTTGCTGGGAATCCAAACAATCACAAAACATTCACCTATGACAATGTAGTCTAACATTAAACAATCACAAGGTCGATCATGTTTGCTATATTGAATATCTATACTTATACTTGGATATATAATTTATTGAAATTTTTTGTAAAAGAAATGTGTAATATATTGTCGTGATCTGCTTGAAAAGCATGATGCAGATCAATAAAATATACTCTGATTTACTATCGAATAGCACACTATATATTCTAGTGTTTTAAACAGTAATGATGAAGTGTAAAAACACAATACACATCAAACTGTGTGAGTGGAATGCACTCTGATGAACCGCTGAAATGCTGCACTAGGCCTTCATATATATTCAGTTCCAAGCAAGTCATTTGAAGATGAAAATTATATCAGAAATTCCAGCTACATGTGAATAATTCTAACTACCAATTCGGGATGAATAGGGTTTACACTTACAGCACTGAATTATTTTTGTTTAAACCATGAAGACTAGAGGGTTTTCCAATTTGAAACATCATAAATGTCTTAATTAGCTCTTTCTGGTTTATTTCTACCTACAGTGCTGTGCAAATTAATTGGGACACCTGTGTATTTTGACGTCATTTTGGGCATTTTTAACTAGAGACACTGTTTGTCTAAATGTATATCATTCCTAAGGAATAATATCAACTTCTGCAACTTATTAGGTCGTTAGGTGTACGTTGACGTAACGGTGTCTGTTAATATTTAATTATGACGTCATAATTAATGCACCAATAAGCTGTTTATTTGTATGTTGCCAAATCCAAGGAAATACTGGCTTAGTTATAATAATTGTTGATTATTTGTCCGCATATTACAATAATATCATCCAGATTTTCTCATACTACTTGTCATGTTTCCTATTTAAATGATCCGTCTGTTTTTTTCACATTCAATTTGAAAAATATTTCTGACAATCAAGTTACCAAGGGTGATTAAACTAAAAACTAGCATATTCTTATGTTTTTTTAGAATCATTATTATGACGTCACACTAATTAAATTTAAGTGAATAACGCTTATGTAAGGTGATCCTTATGTTGCCAAAGTCTATACAGTCACCTAGAAATATAACATTTGGGTTATTTACACAAAATTTAATTATTGTGATGTCATAATAATGATGCTAAAAAAACACACAAAAACATGCTAGTTTTTAGATTTAATCACCTTTGTTAACTCAATCCTTAAATATATTTTACAGCTTGAATGTGAAAAAAACAGATGGATTATTCGAATAGAAAGCATGACGAGCAGTATGACAAAATCTGTATGATATTATTTTTATAACATGGGGACAAATACCGGTGATCAAAATTTATATTAACTAAGACAGTATTTCCTTAAATTTGGTACCATGCAGATATACAACCCCTTGGTGTATTAGTTATGATGTCATAATTAAATATTAATAGATAACGTTAGGTCAACCTACACCTCACGACCAAATAAGTTGATATTATTCTTTAAGAATAATATACATTTTGATGTTAAGCAAGAGTGTCTCTAGTTAAAAATGCTCAAAATGACGTCGTAATTCACAGGTGTCCCAATTAATTTGCACAGCACTGTATGTTATTGGTTTACGTCCATTATAAATATTTTAATTCTTTCACTGGAGGGACCCTCTTTATACTTAAGAATCTGACGTATAAAGACGGTCCCTGCGCTGAAAGAGTTAATATTATGGTGAGAGCTTAATGCACTCTAATTTACTGTCAATGTGCACAGTACACAATCTCTTGTTTTGAGGGGGTTATGCACTGTGATGTACTGTCAACAGATAAGAGGAAGGAAGTGATGTACCGACAGCTTCATCTGAGTGTACACTGTGAAATACTGATAAGTCAAGTGTACTGATAACACTGCTGTATACTTGCCTGCTAAGACAAACAGCAGTAACTACTTACTTTACAAGTAAGCATTTACTGCTGTTTGTCTTTGCAGGGCAGTATGTGGTAGAGTAGAGATAGCCATGTGTATTGTAGTGGGTGGAGGTGATCATATGGTTTTGACTAGTTATATAATAAAGCATGTCGGATTGAATTGACCACCAAATTACAGGAGCATTTATTCTCAATGAATAAGGTGATGTTTGCTAGATATAAGTTCCGATGTACTTAGTGACTTGTCTAGTTAGTGTAATATTTTAGTTTTGTTTTCACAACAAATAGTTTTTTTGTTTAAAAGCACCACATATATTACTTGACATTACTGATTCGCCAGTGATCCATTATAATCGATAATCGGTCGTTTGGTACACTAAATTTTGTGATGATCGATTAAATATGATTGATCAATTATGGCTGAAAAAATAGATAATGGACACAATTCCTCAAAGAATTGTCTTGACCAGCCCTTGGATTTTATTACATGTAACATGCTCAATTTTTCCACTAGGCATCCATATTCTTAGCACAATGGTTGTGGTCTAGATATGGTAGGTGTTGATAAATACTTGATATAAATATGTTGTTGTTTTCATTTTACACATACATATTTGTCTCTTATCAGAACGTCACAACCGATAAACTGTGATCATTATGTGGTTATAGCAACCAATTATAACTGATCATTGATTATGAAATCCCGACCATTTCCCATCACTACTTGATCTTAACCCTTAGTACACTGATGCCGACTATGGTAGACATTCTGTGTTTTTGTAACACCCGTATAACCAGTTGTTAAAAATTAAATATGCTTCCAATCTTGAAACACTGATATATTTTGGGACTTATTTTTCACAAAATTTTATTTTTTACTCACCGCATTATGATTTTTTTTTTCCCCCTTTCAGTGCGGGGACCATATTTATATGTCAGATTCTGACCATCTTTAGTCGGTCCCCGCGCTGAAAGAAATAAAAAGAATATAATGGCCGTAGACCCATAACATAGGTATTCAAATGAAGCAAAAAGAGCTAATCAAGACAAGATGATTTCAAATTGAAAAAAACCCTTTGGTCTCTATGGTTTTTACAAAAATATTTCAGCGCTGTAAGGTTTATAAAAAATGGTGTAATAACCACAAAGAGGATATTCCGGGCTTTCTTTTGATATCAACTGAGTTTATTTTATTATATCTAAAAAAATATTTTACCTTAATAGGTGATTGAAATTTTTTACCCATAGAGTACTGATGGCGACTACATTAGACATTCTGTGTTTTTATTAGCACCTGTATAACCACTGTTAACCAGTAAAATAACCAGTAAAATATGCCTTCAATCCTGAAACATTGATTAAGTAGGGACATAAATTTTCCAAAGCACAAGAGCGAGACACAACTTCAAGTGACTGAAAATTTAAATTGAATAGCTCAGTGCTCTTGGGGTTCGAATTGTACTTTTGTAAAGGCATATTTTTCTTCATTGAACATGATACATATTTCTTTCATAGTTTATAAAGTCCTAATATTTAAAGTAACTGCACATGTTCATTTAATTTTTTATCTGCTGATTTTAGGATGTGACGTATCCCACACGACCTCCTAAACCTGGCATTCCAGCCAAGCCGGCATCGCCTGCCGCACACAGTCCCGTTCACACACAGGCAGCACCACCTCACGCACAGCAGTCATACCCACAGAATCTACACATACACCAGCAGCCCGCTCCTACGATACACCATGTACACGAGCAGAATTATACTGTAGGCCATCCAGTAGACATGGCAGCGGGAATGGCACAACCCATGATGCAGCCGCTGGCAGCCGCAGTGCCACAACCTGTCCTACAAATGCAGCCTCCACAACATCTGCCAGGTACACCATGTTGTAGCAGACTCTACACATTGTCTCTGCATTGGTATAATGTCGGGCCAGCATCACAGACAATGGACCAGCATTATACCAGCTCAATGTGTTGTGTTGTCTGGCATTACTATTATTATTCATATGAATTTGAATACTGTGTTGTTTTTGATGTTAAAAAAACTAAGCAAAATTGGCAATTGTCATCAGCAGCGAGGATAGTATTTGGAAAAGTCATTGAAAATAATGTAACTTAAAAAAACAGCATTATACAAACCTTGAAATGTAGATGGCTCAGTTGAGTGTTTTTCATGGAAATGATGGCTAGTTTTAAATGAGAGAATACAGACTGATAATTTATTACTTTTAATTCCACAACAGACGGGTAAATAAATGATAAACAGTGAGTAATCTTATATTATCAAGTTAACAAGAGTGTTTGTCATATATATCTCTCTCTCATAGTCTTGTGTCGCTATATGTCATTTAGGTGACAAATTGGTGATAAATTTTTTGTCTTTGTTATCTAAATTTGCAATGTAATTAGGCCTACAAAGTAATACAAGGTAATTTTATGATATTGTCACCTCGGTATTAAAGGCTTGTATCAGAATTGGCAGATACAAGTTTTTAATATCAAAATCACCTATAACCCTGCTCTGATGTACCGGTAGTTTTTGGTTGTTTTAATCAACTCTGAAAGTGAAATATGTTTCAAATTTGTGAGGCTTCCAAGGTGTGAATCAGAGTGGTGAGACACAGCTTTAACCCTCTAAGCATCACTAGTTGTATTTAATATGTTTTATTAACAGGTTAAATCACTGTTTTTAAGTATAAAATATGTGTTTAGACATCTAAATTTACAAAATGTTCGTTATCAAATTAAACAAATATGAGTAATTTTAACCCAGTTGTTATCTAAATTTGCAAATTTTATAAATTTGTTGTGTTTTTCTAACACGACCCACAAATTCAAGTGGGTTAAAATTATTCATATTTGAATTTGTGGGTGACGATCGCTTTAGCGAAACACAACTTCAAGTGTCAAATGTTTAATGTAGCACATTTAGGGTTAAGTGACTTAAGAAGAGCTCTAGGGATTAAAGTACTCATCTTATTTTTATGTCGATTATTCAAGTGGAATTGAGTTTGTTCCATATATTAACAGTGTGCTTCTTGTTTGCAATTCAGAAAATTCAAACATAATCAGCAGTAACCGCTAGCTTGGAAGGATTTACTGTGTTTTTGCATTGGAAACAGTTCCTAATTATAAAAATCTTATGTAAACTTTTGTTTTTGTAGTTGCTGGCTCACAGATTGTTACATATCAATCTCCAGCTCAATACACGATGCAACAACCTGGTTACCCGGTGAGTAGGCAATTTAAGATTTATGTATGGTAATTATGTATGTTTTACCTAACAGGAAATTTAATCACATTTTATATAATTCCCAGCCAATATGTGCATATTTATTATTTCCTCTCACTATCATTCACCTTAAGGTGTGAATTGCTGTTGCAATTCCCACCTCAGGATGGGTGGGAATGGTCTGATTTTATCAAAAATATCGAAGCGTAACATCCGAAATAAAAAGTTTGCTTATCCATATTCTGGTGGGTTATGCCTTATTATATTTAATGATTTTTCTCATAATGTGACATGTTGTATAAATGAGACCACGGCTGATGGTTGATATTTCTGACTTCAGGGTTATCCAGGTGGATATGCTCCTCAACAACCTCTAAGTCAACCAGTCGCTCCACCCGCTCCTCCTGCACCGCCGTACCAGCCTTATCAGCAACCAGGTAAGCAGAGATCTGTACCAACATGTTCTATTTGGGTCTAGAAGGTACCATTTTAATCCCCCGCCCACGAAATAGGGCATGTGATATTGTCAGCAGCATGTCTGGCCGGTGTGGAGGAATAGTAGGCCTGGGAAGGCCTACCATTCCTCCACACTGGCCCAGATTTCGCAAATTATTTCCAATAGATACCAGTACATGTATATAGTTTCCAGCAGTGAAAACAGTATAATCAGGTGCATCTAAATATATTGAATAAAAACTCTCTTGTAATGCCATGTGACTACGTTTTCTGTTGTCTATTTATGATATTTTGCTCTGGAATTACTTTTTTTTATCCCCCGTCCAACAAAAAGGGCGAGGGTTTTTGTCAGCAGCCTATCTGGCCATACGTGTGCATCCATTTTGTGTTTCCAGAGAATATCTCAGAAACCGCTTGCTGTTTTCATATTGAACACACACATCCCTCAGGGGGTGTAGATGTGGCTTTTGGTGGTTCTGAACTTTGACCTTGTGGCTATTATTGACTTTAATTAGCGTTTTCAGTGCGGGGATTGACTTTGAATAAAGTCAATCCCCGCACTGGAAGGGTTAATTGAATGCAAAAGAGTAAAATATTTTTAATGGCTGTAGACCCATAGCATGGTACTCAGATAAAACGAAAAGAGCTAACTAGGACATTTATAATGACTCAAATTGAAAAAAACGATTGATTTCAGTGTTGTATTGAATTTAATACCCACAAAAATGATTAAAAAATGACTGTTTCCCAGTAAGCTGACAAGAAAGCTGTATACCTATATATGTCTGTCTTGCCTCTCTGGAACTCATCAGTAATAAATACTTGTTACTTGAGAGGCATGAAAGTAATTTTTTGTCCTTATTTGATGGCTTAGGCCTTTCTATGCATCCAAGAAATGCAAATATGAGGGTGGTAAAAAATCTTGATTTCACATACCCGGTAGGCCTAGTGCAAGCTCGTTTTTCCTTTTAGAAATGCTCCCGCCAATTAGGTTTTATTTTAAAATTTATTATTTGTAATGTTTCTTCATTTATTCATATTTTTATGTGGTAGGTTAATATTAAAACAGTAGATTAAATCTGTTGTAAAATATATTGCATTAATTTTTGTTGTAGCTAGTGATACAACATCTCCTGCACTAATGACAGAAGCACGACAACAAAATAGTGAAATGAGAATGGCCATTTCTAAGGTGTCAGACAAAATAGACAGTGTCACAGAAAGAGTGAGTAATATTTTGTTCCCCGGCAAACATATACATATTAAACCTTATGCCTCCTTGTGGCCGCAATAATGACTTCAAGTTCAATAATGGCGCCAGGCTATTGTCGAGTGTGCTCTTGTTTCTTTTTTCATTCTTTGTATCTACCACGAAATATAATAAACAAATTTAAATTGAACTTTGCCAGAGATAATTACAAAGAAAGTGAAAAGTTTTGGATCAGTTACAAGTTGTAGTATGTATATGTGTATATATTATTATTTGTGTATTGTAGCTGGACTCTATGAAGCAGCAATCTGGTGGAGCTCTCATGGGTTTGTCCAGTATGCCTAACCTAGAAGCTGGAGTTCTGGTGCACAACATTCAGAGAGTTGTACAGGTTTGTGGCTCCTTTATTTGAAACGTAATACTGGTTTATATTGTATTTGTCCCTTGTATGTGACCTTTTTTCAGAAAGTAACAAAACAAACTATTTAAAATGCAAGAACGGAGGACATTTTTTTCAGCTTTAGCTATTTTATAATGAACCACAAATCCAGACTGATCTGTGATATGTCACAGTTCTGTATCTTTCACCATCCCCTGTTGCAATGCCTGTTTCAAGTATTTTTTAAATGTGTTTACTTTATATTTGACAATCAGGTTCATGTGACGAACAGGTTTGGCTTGATGATTAGTCAGCTGGAATCATCCATTTTTAGGAAGGGTCACGATTACTTTAATGTTCCATATACTGTACTTTGTACTGTTTGTGTTAAACATACAGATTCATGAAAGGAAACTAAGGTCAAGATCCAACGTGAATTACCTTGACCTTTCCTCAGGATCAAAATCGAATCAGTTTTTCGTTCACATTTATTTTGATGAGCTCGTTATTAGAATAGTATTTCACACTGATGTGCATCTGAAAAAATTCCATGTTATTCTAAAGAGTGTTAGACGTCAAGATCTGACGTCTGTTGAATTAAAATATTTATAATGGCCGTAGACCCATAAATAACATAGTTATTCAAATGAAGCAGAAATAACTAACATTTATGATGATTTCACTTACAGCAGCTTCATTATTTGCTGTGGTTTTTTTTCAGCTGACTTTTTATATTCTGGAATACACATTTTTCACCTTTTTATTCACAGGAAAATGACAGGTTAAAAAACGAGCTGTTTGAAAAAAATAATCGGATTGAAACACAGAATGAAAAAATAACAGGTCTTCTGACACAGAATCAAAGGTAAACTTATATGTTAAGCTCCTTATTTCGAGATTGAGTGAGGAAATGTCATTTCCACATAGGTATTCAAATATTAGCATTATGCAGTAGAACTTCACCACCTTTGGACTTTCCAAAAGGTGGTCCCATTATTCAGGTGGTCCCCTAAGTGAAATCAACCATTAATTGACCCATATAATGTTTTAAAATTAAATTGACTCTTGTTCACATATTTTAAAGAATGTATTGTCAACTATTAGAAATACACATGATAAAACACTAAACCTACAGTATAGATGAAAAAAAAAATGAGTTCAGTTAGCTCTAGAAATATATTGAAAAAATTACAGTACTAGTAATTACCTTAACCCTTTTAGGTCGGGGATCGTCTTTAGATGTCAGAATCTAAAGACGATCCCTGCACTGACAGAAGTGAAAATATATAATGCTGTATGCCCATAACATAGGCATTCAAATGAATGACGAAAGATGAATGGCCGTAATTTATCTTTGACCGTGGTCCTGGATTTGAAAGCTTTATAGATTCCAATCTCAGAGTTTGCTGGTGATTTTTGAAATGCAATATACACCTTTTCAATAACAGCCTGCCGCACAGTGACCAAAAGCTGAACTATTTAGTTTGAAGTCCTGTTACACTCTTTTCAATTACCACACGCCACACAGTGACCAAAGCTGAACTATTTAGTTGGGAGTCTTGCTTAATGTGCAAACTCGTGCAAAGAGTGTTAAGATTACTGAAATATGAGTGATTGCCGGTAGATAGTGCTTTATATATCAGTAGGTTCAGTTTAAAAATATTACACACTTGCTTTATTCAGATGTATTTGAATGCGTCTGAGATCGCAAATGGGGTAGAATGCTAATTTACAGATACATGTATTTGAAATATATGTTTTTTGAATGAGAAACATGGATCAAATGCCACACCCAGGTTTCGGAACTAAGACATTGATGATGACTTCAGATTGAAAAAGACCCTTTGGTCTCCATGGTTTATACACAAATATTTCAGCATTGTATGGGTATATTGGGTTTATTAATGTGTAGTGGTTTTTGGCACTTTCTGATTATGTAACAAAATATGACCTCTTTTTTTGTTGTTATTGTTTTGTTGCTATTGTGTAATAGCTTTAAAAACAGGTTCACACATCAGAATATTCAGTGAGTGGTGACACTACTGTTTATATATCATAATTCCCACTATATGCACCTGTTCGGCTCTGATAAAACAAGGTAATGGTACTTTACACATACAGCACAATGATGGTTCAATGCCGGTCCAACGTCTCACGATATTTAAGCGAGATCAGTCATTTCCAAATCTTGCAATGGAAAACAGCTGTCTTAACTTTGTGATACTGAACCTTATCTCAGAATTGAGAAGTGATATTACAACAGGATGACACAAGATGCCTTTTTTGCAATCAGACTGACTTTCAGCTCACTAGGACAGCGTCAGAGATGACTGCACCTTAGCCAGCTTCCTATAACCCTTATCCTGCTGATCAACACTATTGTCTTTTTTACCCCTCGGCCTGTTGGGTTTTTGGCTACTACACCAACATGGTGCAACAGGTTGAATTCATAATTCACCCAAACATTCAACCCCTCCCGGCACTTTTTTTACCCAAGGTCATAGGTCAAAGGTCAAGGTCAAAGATTAAAAAAATTCTAGTTGACCCTATAACTATTAATTAATTTTTAGATCTCTCCGATTTTTTACTTGAAGTTAGCCATGAGTATTGAGATCACCTGATTAGATTTTCAGCTTTCCACCAATAATCAAAATGACCGCCAGCTGGCGACTAAATATTTTTTTTTCACCTTAATTTTTTTTCAGAATTCCCCCAAAACCTGGTATTATATAGGTTTTCAGGGTCTGTGAGTCTATTGTCATTGTCTTTTTTCACGTACGATCCAAACCCACGATATACGGCCATTTTGATTTTATCATTGATCTTCTATTATTGGCATAACATATTGGAAGCAGTTGTGTCAAATTTGTGGACATTTAGAGTTACTGCATCTGCTGAGGGGTTTTTAAGTGCTTGCACAGTATTTTTTAATTTGTTTTATTTGTCAATCAAATCACTGCTGTGGGGAACAAAATGTGTGTTTAAGCATAAGGATTTGCGAAGGATAGATTTCAAATTAAACAAATATGAGTAATTTTCACCCACTTGAAGTTGTGGATCGCAGTAGCGAGACACAACTTCAAGTGGGTGAAAATTTGAATGAATTAACTTAGCAGGATTAGGGTTATTTTTTGAGAGCATGGAAGCGTAAAGGTGCGACTAATTATCACCCTTTGGGGCCATGGTTTTATAGAAAATTTGTGGGAGGACATGATTAAGTGAATCTTTATATAATTAACAAAATCTGTGCATGGGAGAGTGTTCTTATCATCTACATTCAAATATGAAAAAACATATGGTGTGAATGCTTCTTGAGAGATAGCTGCAACATATTGACCCTTTACATTCGAGGTGGTCCACTAGCCTTAGCGACTCACCGAGGTACAGAGCTGTGAAAAGTGGTCAGTGTACTGAATAGAGAGGATGGTACGTTAAGGGTTAATTCTAAAGCATTGCGAGCTGGTCCCCTTATTATAATTGTTGGTCCGGACTACGGCTCTACTGTAGATATATGTATATAGAGATATATGTTAAAATTAAAACAATAAATTCTATAGTTGAGATGCTTTTTATGTTGCTACAGCTATGTTGAAAAGAACAATCTGGCACTTGAGCAAAGAAATGACAGTTTTAAGGAGACGGCCACTCAGAGTCAGTCCCGTGTCCTTTACCTAGAGCAGGAAAAGGTGGAGCTGGCGACTCAGCTCAGCCGACTCACCGCTCAGCTCAGTCAGCTACAGCTGGATCTAGGTGGTGCCATCAAGCGTGAGGCCGAGCTCAAACAACAACTACAGAACTCACAGACATCTGACAGACTCAACACAGATGATCTGTCTGCTCTCAAACTGCAACTGGAAGGTATGGAAAATTTGTAATTTTATGATCTATGCTCGGTTATATTAGTTGATGGGCTCTCCAGTAGCCTGAATTTCCATAGACACATCCCAAACATGTAGGTCATGCTTCTGTCATATCCACGACCTGCGTTGAATTAGAAAAAATCAATCTGTCCTTGATTATTTTAACTTCCTCTTTCACAACATTCCAGAAAAGGACATAACTAGATTACACCGTGTTCAGAACTGCCTTGCTAGGGCGATGGAGAGGTTTTATAGTGCGATAGGGAGGCGTTAAAAGGTGATGGAGAAACATTAACCCTTTCAAGTCTGAATTTACCATTGTCATCTTCATCCACTACAAGCCGCAAATTGCTGTCGCAATTCTCGACTTGTAGTGGATGAGGATGACTTTAAGTGCGTGGCAAATGAAATAAATATATCTTTATTTATTAAAACACTCCCATGAAAATTTTTGTTTTAGACACTTAGTTTTTAGGAAATTAAGTCAATCTTCAAAGATGCAAAATTATGCTTTATCTCATAGCAGTCTGAGTTCGAACCCAGCTCGGACCTTGCATTTATGATTCTCCAGTCTAGGTCCGGGACTTCCAGCCCAGCTCAGACCTAGCAATAATGCTTAGACATTCACAAGATTGCCGCAGGAAACATATATTTTATATATTATGTATATAAAAATTATCTTCCTACAAGTGTATATAATTTTTTATCCTGGATGTTAAACATAGTAAGGGTGCTGTCACCTGTATTTCACATCCATGTACACAATTTCCTTTACAATTGCATAATTGTATAATATTACTGTATATATTTGTGTATATAAAGCCTAATAGGTAAATAAAAAAAGATGACATCACTCTCGCAACTATGAACACAGCATGGGAAACCTAGAACATAAAAGGTTGATTTATCTGCGTTACAACCGTTTCTGAACTAAAAATAGAAGTACAGGCTCAGATGAGTACGAGACTTTCGTTATTTCCCAACGTTTTTAACTTGATTCATATCAAAATATCACGGAGTTTAGAAAGATTAATAAAGCCCATGGTAATAATTTATTTTGTGTGCATAGATCTATTGAATGCTTCTTAGACCTGTCTGTGGTGTATTTTAATATATTTTATGTGTCGTTTTTAAACAACATTTTTGAAAATTTGACTAGCTAATTAGTATTTTCAAAATGGCTGTCAGTTACCATGGCAACATCGCATTGTCCAAATAAATGAAGTGTATTCTGGTTATATATCGTGTGTGTGTTCCTGGGATGTATGGGGAATTCATGTGCCATCATTCTGAATTTATATTAGAAGTCTGAGAATATATCTTAACCTTTGCTGCACTGAGCTAAGAAATCTATATTTTTAGTCACTTGTATTTGTGTCTCGCTACCACAATCCACAGCTTCAAGTGACTGAAAATTTGGGTTATTTGTGAAATTTGTCCCAATATATATCAGTGTTTCAAGATTGAAAGCATATTTTATTTTTAACAACTGGTTAGACAGGTGCCAATAAAAACGCAGAATGTCTACTGTAGTCGACATCAGTGCTCTAAGGGTTAATATCACAAAAATGGTCAGACCACACAGACTTCCTATGTCAAAACAGCCAGACTGTTATTCATCGTGAGAGTTGAAAGGGCAATGGGGAGTCGTTAAAGGCGATGCGGGGAATGTAACGGCAACAGAGAGGCATTGAGGGCGACGGGTATGCATAAAAAGGTGATGGGGAGGTATTAAAGTGGGGAGATACGTTCTGGAGAGGTGTATTGAAGAGCTACGGAAAAAAATTAGGGGCGACAGAGAGGCATTTAAAGGCAATTGAAGAGGTGTCAAAGGTGACTGCAGGAGGCGGATCTGATCTTAAGCAATGAGCTCTTTATCATTACATTGCTAGCTTGGGTGATGGCGCGGCGGATGGGGATGGTTGGCTAAAGATGACGGTTCAATGATGGTGGTTGCAAACACACTGCTCAGAAATCAGAGCACATTTCAAAAGGGTCAGTCCTTGCCCTTACTCTAGTGGCTGGTCGCTCAAACGGCTGTTTCTTTATGATTCAGCAGCCCTGGTTCCTTGTCTCCCGGACATACGTTGCCAATGCTTTGTACAATCACCTACCTCACCAGGTGAAAAAAGAGAGGCACTATAATGTTTACACCAGAACTAGTGCATAATCTGGCGTCAAATTAAAACGACTATATAGTCGTGCTAAACCCTTTAAGGGTTGATATTGGTCCACTGCCTGACTCTGCGACGCTGGTCACCATTAATCCAACATTGTGTCAATGTCGTCTCGTCTGATGTATCAGGTTAAAACTCTCCATAGCACCCAACAGAATGTCTTCATTTCCAATTAACAGTTGGCACTGTTTTCAGTTGATCACGGTTTCGCATATTTTTGATCCTTTTGGCCGTAAAGTGAAGCCACTGTTTTGTAGGTGACTGTCAATCTGAATAGATATATATTTGTTTTCACATATCGGGAAGAAGTGAAGCCTATGAGTACATGTAAAGCGTTCCGCTCGAGTACCGGTACTATATCTACTATCTCAGGTAATCGTAACTCTCCTCCTCTCTCCCCTCTAAACACGCTGTTGATTCTACGTTGGCGCAACGTTGGGCCATCGTCAGCGGTTAAATACAAGTATGACTTCACTATTATTACATAAGATTTGTTTCCTCTATTTAACATTATATCATAACAGACAGTTATATTGATCGGGGACATACAACATACAGGCATTGTGATTCGAAACATCATTACGTTTTCATTTCTGTTTGAATAATTTTACTTTATATACCGTATCGCGTTGTTGTCGAAAAATACAGCCTTGTATACAAAAAAAGGTAGGTCCATGTCACAATTGGCCGCCGCTATATGATGGTGAGTGTGATGGTTTATTCCTATCATGGAAGGTATGGTTCCCAGCTAACACAAGAAATAGTAGTAGTAAGTATTTATTTATTATAGTGACATGCATATACAAACACAACATAAACATACATATCATGGTCATTAACAGTATAATATGCCGGGCCAATTTGGCCTGCAATGTCACTTTATACACGAATATAGCAAAAGAAAAAGGTATACAGTGTGCCGAGGAGGCAAACATTACAGATATAAACAGATCTTTCTCTTTGACCACGCCTTACACAAAAAATTCAGTGTTTCTCTCCAATATTTGGTGAGCAAAAAAGTAAATTTTTGTTCTAAATTAAAATTAATGAAATCGGCCTTATTACGCATAATATTGTTTATATAGGCAACTCTTATATCGGAAAAAACATCACATTTTAACAAGAAATGATATTCGTCTTCGACTTCGCCAGATGAGCAAATACGACCAATGTTGGTTTTATTGTGGGTCAGCGTCGCAGACGGTGAGCCAACATAAAAGTAACATTGTGTTAACGGCTTGTGTTGCCTGGGTTATTATGTAATATGCTGCCCATCATACAAGAGATATTGACCCAGTTGCTATTTCAATGTTGGTTCCGACGTCTACGACGCTGCCCCAACATTAAAACAACAGTGTTTCAGTGGCTCTTGTATGCAGGGCGTCTGGTCGTCACACGGAAGAATCCAACACATATTTATCTAGCATTACACATTTATCTAGCATTGTGTAAACGTTTTGCTGTTACTGCCTATCCCCTGGATAAAAACCCGACAATCACGATGTGTGGACTTATAGACGGTCCGCTAACATTACATCAAACCATTATTGTGCTTGCTGGGCACTGAACTCCTTCCCAACGTACGCGAGACATCGAACCAATGCATTGTCTAACCACTAAATTAAATACTAGTAATTTAAATTTTCACCCACTTTATGTTGTCTCGCTCCCGCGACCCACAGCTTAAAGTGGGTGAAAATTACTCACATTTGTTTAATTTGAGACAAAGCATTTTTTGCAAATCTTGGTGTTTAAATGCACATTTCGTTCGCAATGGCTGTGATTTAAACGGCTAAATAACGGATTAAAACGACTTGTGTCGCGCTTAGCGGTTTCGCGCTTAGCGGTATAAGGGTTGATATTGGTCTACCGCTTGACTCTGGGATGCTGGTCCATCATTTCCCGTAATCCTGCATTTTGTTATGTAATTATTTTCTAATTTATCGGGTTTGTCAAAATTCTTTATTGCACCCCAACAGAATGTCGTCATTTCATCAGGGGTGTAAACAAAAAATGTACGTAGCAAAAGTGATGTAACCAGTAGCAAAATATTTGAACGGCAAAATCGGGCGATACACCATTAACATGTGATTAAATTCGCAAAATTTGGCATTCAATTTGCAAAAAATGTGAATTGCAACAGTTTATTTCTGTTTATCACAATTTCACATAATTATTGATCGTTGCGGCCGTAAAGTGAAGCCACTGTTGTGTAGGTGACATGTCAATCTGAATGGATATATATTTGTTTTCACATATCGAGAAGAAGTGAAGCCTATGAGTACATGTTAAGTGTTCCGCTTGAGTACCGGTACTATATCTACTATCTCAGGTACTCACAGCTATCCCCCCTCTCTCTCCCCACTGAACACGCTGCTGATTCTACGTTGGCGCAATGCTGTGCCATCGTCTTCGACGCTGGCACAGCATTGCTCCAACGTAGAATGAATATTTTGTTGGGTCTGTGTCACTGTCAGTTTTTGCTCACTGCTGTGTCTCGTCTGTGTACATGACACACTATATAGATCACAATACTGCTGTGCCTGTCAGGTGAAGCATCACCATACATGACATTACAACTGCCTTATACAGAATCATTATAGCTGTAGCTGGCAAAATGTGATGCTTCATACACATTATGTTCTGCTAGTACTATTATTGTTAGGGAATGCACGGATAGATTCACTGCAAGGTAAGTTTGATGTTTGTTTTCATGGCGTCACCTGCAGTCTCACAGGCGACAGCAAATACAAGGCGTTGACCCAATGCTGGTTTAATTGTGGGCCACCGTTTACGACGTTGGGCCACAGTTAAACCAACTTTGAGTATGCATCTCGTATTTACTATGCTGTGCCTGATTTGGTGACTTGTGGTCAACACGCCTGTCTGTCAGCCTATGTGGTTTTCTTCTATACATTGGCCAATACGTGCTGTTAAATTAGATTCATTTTCCATTTCAGCTCGTTTAAGTATACTGTCAATCGATGCAGCTGGTACTGTTTTGCTCATATATAGTAAAACACATCTACACTAGCTGAACATGGTACATCGATACTGCTGATATAGATGACAATGTTTCAAATACATTATATACTTACGATGTAAATTAATAAATAAACGCAATTGTTATTTGCTTAGTATGGTTGCTCTACTACACACATGACATGCATATACATAGATACCTAGAATATGTAGGCCTTCAGCAAAGATGTACAGTATACCGCCTCTATGTTTTTACACCTTATCTGTATGGGGGCTTGCTAGGGGTTTTAAGAACTAGTGAAAGGCAAGCCATCAACAAATGTCGGTGTAGGAATTGAAATAGAGATGACGAATATTATATTTTACCACAAACGCGAGGCACTGACCCAAGTCTACTGTAAAGTCAGCCCGCGAGGATAATATATATGCAAGACGCTTCCTGTGCTCCCCCATCATTGAGACGACATTGGCGGTCTTCACAAGATGAATGTTTTTTTATTTTCTCCTGCACATTCTTATTGATTATACTAGATTGGTGTATTCTAAGAAATCGTTATCAATGTAACATCCACTCCATTGCTGTAAACTTGATAAAAGTAACATCTTTAACCCTCTTTCTCTGACATCCACTTAGTTCAGAGAGTTCATTGTACTTCAGCCTCAAGCGTCCTGATTTTGTAATACATCCAATTGTACCATATTAAATATAAGTTATTTTAATGCTGAACTTGTTAAATATCATTAATTTCCCAACTGATATTGTTATGAGGTTATCTTGACGTGTATTAATGAAGGGTGTGTAATGTAGTACAAGGGTGTGTCTGACCCGTCTCATACACCTACACTTAACGTATAATAACCCTTGAAGCGCTGAAATATATTTATATAAATCAAGAGACCAATTTAAAATCATCATAAATATCTTAGTTAGCTCTTTCCGCTTCATTTGAATACATATGTTATTGGTTTATGGCCATTATAATTATTATAATTATTTTATTCTATTAGCAAGGGGGCCCTAAGGTAGTGGTTAGCACCGCTGCCTTTCACGCTAGAGTTCGTGGTTCGGTTCCCGGTCGCGGCGGTTTGAAAGAAACAAAAATGTTTCTTCCCCATCCACGTGTGAAACTCAGTATTGTGGGGAGCCTCCGTGACCGAGAGGTAGCAAGCTCGGGCTCGGGCTCGAATCCTGTGTCTGGAGGACAGTGTCATCTCATTTATCTCACCATCCTCAGGAGGTTCTCCTGGCCCAGTTTAGCCTATATGTGCACAAAGGTGGCCTAAAGCCCTATTCATTTCTTTTAGCGCGGGGATCAACTTTAAACTTCAGATTCTGACGTCCAAAGTCGATCCCCGCTCTGAAAGGGTTAGCCCTCTTGACGCCAAGCTACTTCATAAAATCACACATTTTCAGGCACCTAAAGTAGTATATCGCGGTAGCGAGACACAACTTCAATTGACAGACATTTTAAATTGAACAGGTCAGTGCTCCAGGGGTTAGAGGGTTACCATAATAGTTAGTCATGGTTTACCGTCTCCATACTGTGTGTAGTGGTCTCCACAGTACCATAAATCATCTTCTCTCAGTCTGTGTGTAATAGTCTTAATAGTCCCCTAGAAAAACATCATGTAGCGGCTAGGTAATAACTTCTACAGCTCACCCATTGGTACGAGAGATTTGAACCAATGTTTGTTTAATGTCGCCAGCGTCGTAGACGTTTAGCCTACATAATTGTAGCATTTGCTCAACGTCTTGTGTTTGTTGATCACCTAGTAAATTGCGAGCCGTTGGCCTAATGCTGGTTTGATGTTGGGCCAGTGTCGCATAAGTTCCGAAGACACAGATTTTTGTAAATCACGCCATTAATTCTTTAAGCGCTTGGACCGATTTTAGACGTCAGAATCTGACGTCTGTAGTAAGTCGATCACCGCACTGAATGAGTAAAATATTTATAATGGCCGCAGACCCATAACATAGGTATTCAAATGAAAAAGAAAGACTTAACTAAGACATTTATGATGATTTCATATTGAAAAAACCCTTTGGTTTCTTGGTTTATATAGAAATATTTCAGCGCTTCAGGGGTTAAGGCGTTACACAGAGCTCGATATTGGCAGTGTATATGTGACTAAACCATCACTGGTATCAGACAAGAAGCGATCAAAGTGTTGCCGCCCTCAGGCTCGACTGCTGTACATACAACACGGAACGTGTGGTCTTTCACAGTTCCGTTATTAGTTGGTGACTTGGTATTCCGTGCTGCGATATGTTTATGTCAGGAAACAAACATCACAGCGCGCATACAATTTGCGTAGTAAATATTGTAACGAGAACAGTGGAGCATATCTACCATCAGTATCCTGGAACATTAGAACATAGGTATCTACCGTGAGATCCTGTGTTTTGATCTACTGTCAACCCGTGATATATTATACTTGGGTATAACATATGGACATGTTTATTGCCGATGCGACAGCCATTCACATCGCAAGATGAATGAAAAAGAGACTAATCGGCTGTGTGTTAGGAGGGTGAAGGTCATGTATTGCACCAGTTGTCTGCAGCTTTAAATAAACTCTACTATGTCGAGGCGACAGCTGACAGTCAATCATTTATAAGTCGCCGCCAATGACGCGGCAACTGACCTTCAATTTGTTTTTGCAAATCTTGATGTCTAAAGCCCATTTCTTTACCAATAACTGTGATTTTACCGACTAATTAAACAGATTAAATAGGATTATAGTTGTGCTTAGCTTCTCAAGCCTCTTCCTTCTAAATTAATTTATCTAATTTTCAACCACTTGAGGTTGTGTCTCGCTACCGCGATCCACAACCTCAAGTGGTTGAAAATTACTCTAATTTGAGACCAAACATTTACAAATAATTACACTCTCAATAACAACGGTATACTGTAGATCCGGTGGTTTTCGCGTGTTTAAATTTTCGCAAATTTCTGATTTTGGGACTTTTCACGAAATTTAGAATTCGCGAATTTTCATTTTTCTTTAGTGGCGCTATTATAATAATAATTTTCGCGATATTCTTGAATTCGCGAGCTTGTCCACCTCGCGAAATCCGCGAAAATTAAAACCTCGCGAATATTACCAGATCTACACTAATCGGTTAATAAAACAGATTAAAGACTACTACAGTCGAGCTTAGTGCTTCAAGGGTTACATTCTATTCCAGCAAAGACGAATCGTTGAGCCAATGTTGTTTTAATTTTAGCCCGCCGTCTGCGTCGCCGGCCCAACATTAAATCAACATTGTGGATCAACGTGTCGTGTCTGCTACCCAGCAAACACGAGACGTTGAACCAGTGCTGGTTCAATGGTGGTCCATCGTCTACGACGCCAGCCCAACATTGAAACAACAATGGCCCAATGTCCCGCGTTTTCTGGGTAGCGTTAATGTCGCTACCGTCACCGCATCATTACCGCGTATATCACACCATTTCCATGAACATCTTCCAAATTACCTTCGTAACTCTGTGAAATTTGTTGATCTAAGAGCACGTTGTGTCCAGATATGATTCATAGTTGAGCTACGGCTTTCAGAGGACGGCTCAGCATTGAGTTATTTCTGTTTAAATATCTCGTGTGTTTTTTCAACATAATTATACGCATCCAAGTTCTACGTAATCGCAATCGAAAAATAGAAAACTCGGTGCTCAAACGTCCATGGATCAAGAGCGTCACTTCTTTGAAATTAAAAACTAATATCTTTGCTTTTGAAGCTAGTCCACTTGACCTGAGAACTCACGGGTCTATAACGTCCCATCGATGTAACATGTACTGTTACAGTAAGACTGTGAGGGGGTGGGGGGAGAGGTTACGTTGTGTGTTTAGTGCTGGTCATTTTTTATTGTCGCCCTGTTTTTAAATATCTCAATGTGTTTTTTCAACATATACGCATCCAAGCTCTACGTAATCGCAATCGAAAAATAGAAAACTAGTGCTCAAACGTCCATAGATCAACACCTTACTTCTCAGAAATAAAGAACTAGTATCTTTGCCTTTGATGGAAATCCACTTGACCTGAGAACTCACGCCGGTCTATAATGGCCCATCATTGTAACATGTACTGTCACAGAGAGAGAGTGTGTGTGTGTGGGGGGGGGGGGGGGGTGTGCATGTGTGTTTATTGATGGTCATTTTTTATTGTCACCCTGTCTGTCGGTGTGTATATCAGTCAGTGGATATCACTGTGACTCACTACAAAGACTGCCTGCCGTGTTCTCTACTGATTGTGTTGACGTCTGCCGTTATTATGTCACTTCACTGACCGCAACAGGTAAAACATCAGCTTAATACAGTTAAATGAGTGCCACATACAATACTTTGGCTGCTAGGGGACATTATCTGTATTATATTCCTTCAGAGGTGTTGTTGTTTCAATAGCTTGTTCCTTGAGTACTTAAGTTTTATATTTAAATCCATAGGCTTTTCAGTACTGATATTGTTATTTGTTTTCACCCGTTCGGGTGACATAATATATGCATCACTTGTTGCCAGGGACGATATCACTATTTGAGTGACATATACATAACTTGTTGCCAGGGTACGATATCACTATTTGAGTGACATATACATCACTTGTTGTCAGGGACGATATCACTATTTGAGTGACATATACATCACTTGTTACCTGGGCATACATCACTTGTTGCTAGGGACCATATCACTATTTGAGTGACATATTTGAGTGACATATATGTCACTTGTTGCCAGGAACGATATCACTATTTGAGTGACATTTACATCACTAGTTGCCAGGGACGATATCACTATTTGAGTGGCATATAATATATAACTTGTTACCAGGGACGATATCACTATTTGAGGGACATTTACATCATTTGTTCCCAGGGACGATATCACTATTTGAGTGACATTTACATCACTTGTTGCCAGGGACGATATCACTATTTGAGTGGCATATAATATATCACTTGTTACCAGGGACGATATCACTATTTGAGTGACATACATCACTTGTTGCCAGGGACGATATCATTATTTGAGTGACATTTACATCACGTGTTGCCAGGGACGATATCACTATTTGAGTGACATATACATCACTTGTTGCCAGGGACGATATCACTATTTGAGTAACATTTACATCACTTGTTGCCAGGGGACGATATCACTATCAGAGTGACATATACATCACTTGTTGCCAGGGACGATATCACTATTTGAGTGACATGCATCACTTGTTGCCACGGACGATATCACTATTTGAGTGACATATCACTTGTTGCCAGGGACGATATCACTATTTGACTGATATATACATCAATTGTTGACAGGGACAATATAACTATTTGTGTCATATATACATCATTTGTTGACAGGGACCATATCACTATTTGAGTGACATATACATCAATTGTTGACAGGGACAATATCACTATTTGAGTCATATATACATCATTTGTTCACAGGGACGATATCACTATTGGAGTAACATATACATCACTTGTTGCCAGGGACGATATCTCTATTTGAGTGACATACATCACTTGTTACCAGGGACGATATCACTATTTGAGTGACATACACCACTTGTTGCCAGAGGACAACATAACTATTTGAGTGATATATACATCATTTGTTGCCAGGGACGATATCACTATTTGAGTGATATGCATCACTTTTTGACAGGGACGATATCACTATTTAAATAACATATACATCACTTGTTGCCAGGGATGACTCTATTTGAATGACATACATCACTTGTTGCCAGGGGGACAATATCACTATTTGAGTGATATACATCACTTGTTTCCAAGGGACGATATCACTATTTAAGTGAGATATACATCACTTGTTGCCAGGGACGATATCACTATTTGAGTGACATATACATCACTTGCTGCCAGGGACGATATCACTATTTGAGTGATATATACATCATTTGTTGCCAGGGACGATATCACTATTTGAGTGATATACATCACTTGTTGACAGGGACGATATCACTATTTGAGTAACATATACATCACTTGTTGCCAGGGACGACTCTATTTGAATGACATACATCACTTGTTGCCAAGGACGATATCACTATTTGAGTGACATTTACATCACTCGTTGCCAGGGGACGATATCAGTATTTCAGTGACATATACATCACATTTTGCAAGGGACGATATCACTATTTGAGTGACATATACATCACTTGCTGCCAGGGACGATACCACTATTTGAGTGACATATACATCACTTGTTGCGAGGGACGATATCACTATTTGAGTGACATTTACATCACTTGTTACCAGGGACGATATCACTATTTGAGTGACATAAATCACTTGTTGCCAGGGACGATATCACTATTTGAGTGACGTATACATCATTTGCTGCCAGGGACGATATCACTATTTGAGTGACATATACATCACTTGTTGCGAGGGACGATATCACTATTTGAGTGACACTTACATCACTTGTTACCAGGGACGATATCACTATTTGAGTGATATATACATGTACATCACTTGTTGCCAGGGACGATATCAGTATTTGAGTGATATATACATCACTTGTTGCCAGGGATGATATCACTATTTGAGTGACATATACATGTACATCACTTGTTGCCAGGGGTGATATCACTAGAAGGGATGTCACCCTTCCTATTGTTACTCTGGGGAGTATCCGACCTGAGGATAGCGGGACTGCCAGGGAGTTTCAGCATTAAATTGCACAGCAAAACCTAAGTCTCCAGCCGTCTGGGCATGTCTTGGTGTAGATCCCCTAGAAATGCCCAGAACCCCTTATCGGGCGAGCGAAGGAAAACGCTCCCAATAACCCACCATGTCCTATCACCCCCACCCTCACATCATCATATGTACATCATTCATCTCATCAATTGACTACATCGTTTTTATCGTATTACAATGTCACTTAAAAGACCATTTGTGCCGAAAAGTGACATAAAGCAATGATTTACTACCACTACCACACTATTTGCGTGACATGTATATGTACATCACTTGTTGCCAGGGACGATATCACTATTTGAGAAGGGATGTGGTTTTCACTCCGATTTAAATGTAGTGTATGGCGAATTTACAGCTGAGAAAGTGACTGAATATTCATAGCCTGTAGTATTTTACTTTGAGCCTAAAGATATCGTTTTGTTGTAGAATCTGATCAGAAACTGACAGAGACATCGAGCAGTCTGAAATCTGAGCGTTTATCTCGGCGTGAAGCGGAGGGTAAGCTTCACAGCGTGCAGGATGACCTGGCAGAGGTGACCACAAACAGAGACTCTCTGGAAAAGGTATGTAGCTGCTGTCTGAACCCTTGTCCTGATACGCCTGTATTTATATATAGACATTTTCAAGCAGATTGGAAACCAAACAATATTTTACTGAAATTGATTATATAGTGTGTAGTGTGGTGCATGCTCATTTCGTCAAATAATTCAATTTAGAAGATGTATGCCTTCACAAGACTGAGATTCATTTATCTCCAAATTCTAAGTAGCATGGCATAGCATAAGTTGATTTGATGTTACAGTTACATGATTGACTACATCAAGGGTGAAAGATTCTAAGCTGTAAATGACTGAATTGTATTCAAATTACCGTATCCCCCCACATAAACGTGCATGCACTTATAAGTGAAAATCACATGTTTTAGGGATGTTTTAAAATTGTTTCATGTTCGAATATAAGTGCATGCACTTTTTTTCGAAAACTAAGTGCACTCTTATAAAGAGGAATTGTATCGCAAATCTGACACCTTAGACGACAACAATAAATTTGTCTTTTAAATCACATTTTAATAATCACCCCCGTGGCACCCGCCCCCATTTAGCCGATTACTGTTACGACGCTAGAATTATTAAAATAAAATTTGCACTCATCTAAACAGATTATTATGGAGTAGTAATCGGCGAAGAAAAAATAATGCACAAGTGGGCGACAGCAGTTCACAAAGGGTGGGAGAGTGGGGAGGCGTCATGTCAGTGTGGAGTTAGTCAGTGGCTGGACACGTCTTTAATCTCAGAAAACCTTATGTTTTTATAACAATGATAACGTCTTGAGCACTCCTAGATAGAGGTTTGGACGCCACTGTTCACGATAGTTGTCAGGATGCAAACATGCCATACATTGGAATGATGGCTGGCTGTTGAAATAGTGGCAACTAGACTGTCATTTTCTTGATATATGGTTATATTATGCACATCTCGATGCTGAGATGGTGTATTAATAAGGTTATACGTACTATAAATGTTGTTACAAAACAAATACGATTACAAATTTTTTATGTCAAAATATTTATCATTTGATTATTATCAAGGTCATTTCATGTTCAAAGATAAGTGCATGCACCTGTTTTCGAAAACTAAGTGCATCTTCAAATATAAGTGCATGCACGCTTATGCGCGGGGATACGGTATACATTTTGTGCATAAATTTTACAAGGAAGCAGGGTTAAATTTGTGATTCTTTGCAGGCTTTATCAGAGAAGAAAAGGAGAGCTACAGAAGAGCAGCGCAGATTGGAGGAAGAGTTAGAGGAAGCCAAGTCATCTCACCTGGTAAGGCAATAGATGATATTTGTTATAAATAAGGATCACACAGTTATATCTACCCATTTAAATCTACACTTTGGGCTGATTTATGGGGAGCAATAACAGTTTAATTCGACACACAAATAATGTGTTATTATTGAACAACTCAAGTATGAATGAAGTCTACATTTGATTATATTTACATTACCTTCAATTTTCCCTGAACACGTTTAATCTTAACTGCATGTGTACCATATACATGTTTTCAGATCTCCCAGAATCTGCATAATAGATCACCTCTTTTACTTTCCAGGTGACAGATCCTAGGTAGAAATTCCTATTTTAAGCCAAGCATATAATCTTGTCTTATGTCAAAAACATGTAATATAGCAACATGTAAGATAGCATATTCAGTGGCTGCCTAGTAGATTTGTCAAAGACTTCACATTATTTATTTATATCTAGCCAACGTTTTCAGACAGAAGTTGGAGCTTTAAAGGAGAAGCTAAGGAGACAGAAGTCGTCGACAGATGCGGTGGCAGCTGAGCAGGCGTCCAATCTAGAAGATGAATTAAGGCGTGAATCTCAGGAGAGAACTGATCGTCTGCTGGCGGCAGCGCAGGAAAAACACAGACGGGAACTGATCGAGGAGAGAGAAGAAACACAGCAGCTGAGAGATAAACTAGCAACAATGGAACAGAAGGTAACAGGTCACAGAGCAATGCTGGCAGATATTGTCACCAAATATGTCCATAGTATCCTTTGTTTCGGTAGACCTGTATCTTACATTTTACTTTGATTGTCAAATGGCATAAGTAATTCCAGCTCATTCAGACTCTGTACTCTTAGCCTCCAGGTTGGGCAGGATGTTTGTAATCTTTGTTGTGTATACATAGTGTTCAAACATGTTTAAGGGCTTGGAATTTGCAGTGTTTTCTATGTTACTGTGCACTAGAAAGAACCCCTTCCAAGTCGCAATATTCCTACAATGTGCAGGAAAAGCTTTGTAAAACCACATTCACTCATTTCAAAGAACTAAATATGAAATAATACTATCAGAACATAATTTTAATTTGAATATTTTATTATAAGAAAAAATAATTTGCTCTCATGGAGTTCACTCTTTATTCACAAAATGATGTTTCTTCTTCTAGGTCTCCTCATTAAAATCATCACAAGAAAACATGGAGAAACAGGCTTTACAATCACAAGAACAATTAGATGATGCGAAGAGCTGGAAATCTAAGGTACTCTAAAATAATGAGAACTATTTTGTTTTTAATCAACCCTTGAAGTGCTGAGTTATACAATTTAACTTTTTACCTTCTTGAAGATGTGTCTCTCTACTGCGACAAGTGTGTGAAAATGACTTGTATCTATAGAAGTTGAATCAAAATATATGGATATCTCGCAATTTAAATTCTTATTTCCCCATAAAATTTTCTGGTTTGAAGAACAAATGAATAGGCTGCAAATGGCTTCAGATGTGATTACACTTTAGGGTTTACTAATTGAAAAGAAATAAACATTGACTACAATGAGTAGTTGAAAGCAGAGGTTTCGTTTACCCTATGTCCTGCTCAATTGTTTGTTTCTATTTTTCATTCAATCAAAGCTGAAATTACTAACGCAATTTCCAGTTTCGAATGAAGAAAACTAATTATATTTATTAAAAATAGACATTTCCAATATTGAAGTATTTGATTAACTAAGCATCTACAAAAAACTATTTTATCAACTATAATGATATTTCTCTTAATCTAAAACCTACTTGAAACCGTATATATGTATACGGGTGTCACTTTGCCGATGTGTTTGGTGTCAGTATGAGGCATTGAGAACTCAGGCGAGCACAATGAAGCAGCGGTACGAGTCACGTATTAAGGAGGTGGAGGAGGAGGAGGCCTCGGCATCAGACGAGAGAGATGAGCTGAAGCAGGAGAAGGATGCTACAGTGGTAAAGGTGAAGCAGCTACAGCAGCAGCTGATACAGGCTCAGCAGCAAGTGGTACAAGCTGAGGAACAACTAGAACAACAGAGAGAGGAAGCCAGAGAAGCTGCTGCTAAAATACAGCCTCAACAACAACAGGTGCCACCCAAAGCCAACCTGGCAGGAGAGGTGAGTACATGTGATCCATGTAATGCAATCTGTGTGATATCTTGTTAACCCTTGCAATGCTGAAATATTTGTAAACTATGGAGATCAAAGGTGTTTTTTTTCAACTTGTTATCATCATAAATGTCTTAGTTAGCTCTTTCTGCTTAGGTCTATGTCCATTAGAAATATTTTATATTTATAAGTCAGAATTTGATGTCTTCAGACGTCAGACTCTGACGTAAATATGCGGGAGAAAAGGATTAAAATATATTCTCACTCTTTTCTATATTTGATGATTTACATCTTCCTCAAGAATATTACTAAAAACTGTTATTTTTAATTAGTGATAAGGTCAAGTATTTACTGAATATTTACTGAGTATTTACTGAATATTAATTTCCAAACACTTTAATAACTATCATGGCCATACTCTTTTACCAATAAAATGTATAATTTGATATTTGTTATTGTTTTTGCATATACAATATACAAAAAAACTATTTTAACCATTTTTACCCACCCGCAATCTCTGGTACATTGACTGTGTGTTTTTGCTGACAGGTTAAGAAGATAATGAGTTCTGTGTATCACCAGCTGAGATCTGAGTTTGCCGTGGACGAGTCGTTCATGGGATCAGAAATACAAGAGGTTATACTGGATACAATCAAGGTAGAGGTCACTTCTCTAATTAGAATAAAGCTCTGAATGTGCAGACACTGAGAATAAAACAGTTTTATAGAATTTATATTACCTCGAAGTTTGTGGTTATAATATCTTTTTAGTACTGGTAAATCCTTTTGCTGATACTTTTTTGTTGATTCTATGACTGCTTAGATCGCCCGCAAACGGCTGAAAATAGCGTATGGCGCTATATCAAATGCCTTATATTATTATTATATTTATAGTGGTATACCTGCTATGTGATTCTAGTCTTATAAGAGAGGTTGTTGATTCTCAGATGCACGATGAATTTTGAACATCAGAAAGAAGAAAACAATTCCACTGTATTCCTTCAATTGATGTTTCTTAATTTCTGTCATTGTTTTGTTCATGAGTTCTAACAGCATTGTGTTACATTTATTCAGTGCATATTGAAATATTCTCTGTAATTACATCTGTGTAGATACACATACAATTAGGACTGATTTTCCCTCATTTTTTCTCTGGTTGAAGCACGTGTGATCTATCCATCTTATCTCATCCCAGGTGATTCCACCTAACACAAGTGTCTTTGTAGTAGTTCCCAGTCTTCTAACACAAGTGTTTCTTCTAAACCTGCCCCTGTATGGGTGTCATCTTATCTGACAACATTCAAAGATTTTTATCCATTCTTCTGAAGCTTAAAATTAGTTTATTCAATTCACGTGAGAAGTTTTTTTTGATACCTCGGAATCAGTTTTAGATCAGGGATGACAATTTCAGTTTTAGATCAGGGATGACAATTTGCAGTACAATGTACATGTATTTCTTCATTTTTCATGACACTATGTGACTTATGTGCTTGTGAAGCAATTTTTTGGACATTGTTTCCAGATGGCTAATGATTTGAAAAAATAATTTTGAAAGCTGTTTTTATTGCAGCAAGAAAGTTTTTTTTGCTGAGATTGATAAAATTATCCTGATCCTATTTCCTAAATGAATTACAATCCCTAAAACATTGGTTCTTACTTTTATTTCAGAGGGTCACACTACAAATGGTACAAGGCTCTAAGCAGAAACCAGGTAAAGAAACAGCTAAGAATGGATTACAATATGCTCTGTTATTCTTTGTTTATAAGTATCATCTGTTTTCTCATTCTAAGCTCATTTACTAATCTCAATGGCTCTTGCTTTGTAAAGTAGTGAGTCGTCTGGCTACACTAATTAGTTATCAGTATGAATTGTTCTCCAAGGAAAGTGTCCTTTTGTAAAGTATTATTGTTTAGTGAATTGAGACGACTCACCTACTTAGACTCAGCTACTTCGACTCATGTGACCCTTCCATTTAACCCCATGTCAGAGGGTTTTTTCAAAATTTTGATTATGACATAAATGTGTGGTATAGACCTTTATTTATGCACACAAAAAATTGAAGGTGAAATTGAAGGTGATGCACATTATTTTCAATACAAACAAAACCATGAGGTTTCAATGTTGTCATAATTTAACCTTCATCCTGCTGAATTAATTAAATTAAAATTTCAACCACTCGAGTTTGTGTCTCGCTACCGCGATCCATAACCTCGAGTGGTTGAAAACTACTCATATTTTTTTAATTTAGGCACAAATATTCGCAATTGGTGATGTTTAGACACACATTTCATTCCCAATAACAGTGATTTGGTCGACTAATAAAACAGATTAAAAAACAACAATAATCGTGATCAGAAGGATAGGGGTTGAACACTAAAAGAAGTCATTTTTTTAGTGGAAGTGTCACACATCAATCTTTAATGCCCTCTCTCCCCATCTGTCACCTGTTACTGTATGTAACTCTATAGTGTAAGTTTAGTAGAACAAGAGCATTAAAATATGTTTAATCCAAAGTCATGAAGGTCTGTGCATTTTGCATCTTTGCAAGTTTTGCATTTATTGATATGTAATTCCGTTGTAAATAGAGTTAGCATGCATGCACATAAAAGGATTCATCACCCATATATACCATGGGACTCATCATTTAGAACCTGCAACGTCTCAAAGTTAAAGTGCTATTTGTAAGAGAAATGTTCATTAATGTTGCGAATTGGCACAGATTTTGATTCAAGTTGTAAAAATATAAGTAATTTTCACCCACTTTTACTTACCAAAAATCTAATTTTATAGTGTAGTTCTTCAAATGTTAGATATGTTTTTGTTCTGGTTCCTGTGGGAGAGTGATGTATCCCTTTATCATAGATGTAGTGGCTCTTTTTCTCATTTTCTTAGTTAAAAACTTGAGTTAATTTCCGCTATTTATGGGTAATTATTACTGATATTTGTTTCACTTTTTATGGCAAGACCTGGCCTGAGATATAGTTTTGTATTTTGTTTTCTCATAAGTGACAAGTGAAATCTTCGTAGCTACAGATAAAATACTTCGGAAGGGCACATGAAGATATTTAAAAATAAATTAAATATATATATATAAAAGGTATATTTGATTTCAAAGTAATCGATATTGACATTTAAATTTTACTTTGGGTATTATTTACCAGGGTGTATTATTTATTATAGTGTTTTATCTATTTTGGTGTAATGTGTTTTTTGTAATTTTACTAGAATTAGTGGCATCCGAGTCTGAAAGCTCAGCCTCAAATGAGGATTCTGATTCTTACTCTGATGATGAGCCTCTGGTTGGAAAAAGAAAGTCAGTGTCTAAACAAACGAGTAATAGCAGTGTGAGAACTGTACCCGAGCCCCAGGAGAAATCTAAACGAACGAGTAGGGGCAGTGTGAGAACTTTACCCGAGCCCCAGGAGACGTCTTCAGATGAGTTGTCTCCAGAATCAGATGATGAACAAGAGTCTTCCGAGGAAGAAGTAGTTGTACAAAAGCCGAAGACAGGAAAGACACATGTAAAACAAATAGAAAAAACTAGAAGTACAACAAAGAAAGACGACTCTGATAAAGTTTACAGGAAAAATGAAAACATCTCTATTAAAGATAGTAAAAATAAAAGTATCACATTGAAGAAAATGCTTAACAAGAAGGCGACAACTACAAATACTGTTGTAAAACAAAAAGAAGCAGCTACTAAAAGTAAAGTGAAAATAGCTGACAAAAGCCAGAAAATGTCTAAAAAGCAATTAAAAACAAAAACGAGTCAGGATCATGTATCAGAAAATATAGTGCGGCATGCAGCATCTCATGTAAAAGTTAAAGACCAGATTGCAGAAACATTGTTGATGTCAGAAAGTGATAACTCTGAAACTGAGGAGTTGCCTTTTACAGCGGATGGTCATAAAGATATTCAAGATAGTAGTCGAAGCAGCAGTAGCGAAGAAAGTAGTACAACCTCCACTTCTGTATCAGATGAGGTGAATGAGAAAAATTATAGTAGAGTAGATGGAGAAGATGTAAATGAGCAGACTTCAAGTTCTGAGGGAGAAGACGATGAGAGTACAACTTCTACAGGATCATCCGAACTGGATAAGTGTGATCCACAAAAAGATGTCATGCAGCAATCACCCGATGCTAGTGACTCGGAGGCGTTGATAACTGACAGAAATATAAATATCACTTCCAGCTCGTCAAGTGGTGATGAACAAAAGCCTGCTACAACTAAACGCAAGAAGTTGGAAAATGAAGATGTCAAAACTTGTGATACTTTTCTACCTCAAAGGATGAAGTCAGATGAAACAAGCACAAGTTCTGAAGAGGATACTTCAAGCCCGAGTGAATCAAGTAAAGAAGTTCCAGCAGAATACAAGCAGCTTGTTGATAATTCTTCTGGTTCAGAGGCTAGTGGACAAACGGAAGATAATATTATTGTGGAGACGTCTGATCCTGACACAAGTCTTAACTTCACAGCTGCTGTTATAGAAGAGAACACTGAGAATATATCAACCAGGAATATTAGCAGTAGTGATGAGGGATTGAGAGATAATGGTGATATTCTAAAAGGCAATGTCACTGATATTTTCTCCACACATTCTAGTTTTCATGATCTTAGCAATACTGATGCTATTACAGAAAAGGAGAGTGAAATAGACTCCGTCATAGATGCTACTGTTATAAACAATCAGACTCCTGATACATCGCATGATTCTACACTTCCAGCGACTTTATCTGGTGATGAAAATACTACTATTAATGGAGGAACGGATTCTTGTATCTCAAGATTTCCCAGCGATGATAATGATGTGACTGTATCAGATCAACCAGGGGTGAGTGAATCTGTAGGTGTACCTTCAGACATTACTATTCAGTCTGAACGTGTTGCTCTAAGTACAGTTTCAGAAGAAGATAACAATTATAAGGAAGAGAACATATCACAAGATATCAGTAATGGAAATGATCAGGTGTCATCAAATGACAATAAGGAAAATAACAGAATTACCTTAACAGATGACACAATCATAATAGCAAAAACATTGGAGGAGACCATTAGAGAGGTTTCCACATACGAACATCAGGAAAACCCATCTCTTTTCACTGGAGAAACTGCTGATACAGTTGACGTTGTTGGTCTGCCTGTGCTGGAGGACAACAATACACAAGCCGAGCATGAAGGTCTAGATGAGTACAGGCGCCCGTCACCTCCTCCATTGGACGATGATGACTGGAGTGTCAGCTCTAGTGATGATGATTTAACAACAAAGATTAGTGTGGTTGATGATGATATGACGTGTATTACTGGTAAGAGTGAGAATTATGTCGGCCTAGTCCCCACAGCTCTGGCGTGCCATGACAAGATTGTTGATCTGCAGCATAATTACTGTTAAATTTGTTTTCTTTTAAAAGTTCTCTCCTGCTAGTCTGTAAATATGTTTTTAACAAGTTTCAAACCAAAAAAATCATTTATTAAATTAATAACTTTTTTATGATAGAATCTTGATTAATTAACAATGCAATTAGTGAGATATTTTTCATAAACATCATCAATGTTAAATTGAAGCTTGAAACTGTGTAAGCAATTCCACCTACAAATGAATGTAAAATACTAACAGAACAAGGATTAGAAACCTTAAGTTGAAAAGTTGAATTTGTATTCACCTAGAGCTGTATCCCCTGCGAAATCCACACCACCATTTTGATAAACACTTTTAAATATACCAGTGAAATATTTATTTGTGTTTCATCTTTAAAAGACACTTGACAGGAAACATTTTTATCATGGCACCTGCATTTGAACAATATTTGCTATCTTGCAATATTTTCTAAACATTTCCGTCCTGATGATCATGGCTATTGTGTGAATATGCTTGTGATTGATAATGTATTTATGATCAGTGGGTCCCTTCAACAATCAGTCTAATGTTACAGAAATATAATCAAATCAAGTTGAGAATTAAAAAATCTTCCAGAAAGTGACGAACATCTTTTGGTTAGGTACTAATTTTAAGATAAGTTTGATTTATTTCTTGATATTGTACCAGGTAGGAATATATACACAGATACTGGTAATGCATTTGTCAGGACTGAGCTTAGACTTTAGACTTTAGTTTGTTTGATTTACTTTTTAATCGAATGATTTATTGGCAAACTTTCCCCTATTTTCATCTACTATTCTTTGAATTCGGCTGTGGGCTTGTGGCTTTGCTATTCTTTTGGTGGTGGTTTTTGCAATATTTACAATGGAGTTTATGTTACAAATTTGTTGTTTCCTTTGATTTTGTCATTTATTTTATGTATTTATTTTTTATAATCTCACAATGGTGAACCTACAAAATTGTGCTACTTTGTAGGAAACTTAATTTTTATCAAGTATAAATGTGTATGAAATAACTGAATCATCAATGTTATCTGAATACATGATCAAATTTCAGTAATTATTCATTACAACACAAATCGTTAGCACGAGGTCTGAATTGTACAACAAGATGCAACCATAGATTTCAAAATTTCACACTCTACTTACATTAGTTTTAACATCAACATAATTCGATTGCTGATGAAATTTTACACTTAACATGATTTTTCCTGCAATAAAATATAGGAATATTAATATCAGAATTCGGCCAATTTCAATAACGTAATTAATCACAAATTTATTTGAACTAACTAACTGTAAACTAGTATGTTTACTATGCTCAATTTATTCATCTAATTTTATCTAGAAACGCCAGTGTCGACGGAATCGGTTGAGAAGCAGCAGAGCGGAGCTACCAAGTCAGTTTCACCTGGTAAGTTGGTTGCATCTAGAGTTCTACTATGTAGTAAAACTGGCATTATATTTTCATGTGAACTTTTTCTGCATGGTGTCGAGCATTGGTAAATAACAGTGAGAATGCACACATCTAGTTATCAGATTATGAAATAATACATTTAAATAGCCACCACACATAGGCCTACTCATTATAGCTACTTATGCTCATTATTTACATTACTCATTATTTACTCTTCTGTTGAATATGTTATCAGATCACAATTTTGTGTAATGTCTGCAGAGTATTTCATGATGGGGCTGAAAAGATTTGAAAATGATTACAATTGAAACTGATTAAAAAAATATTGTTTTCATATCTTGTAAGTTGACTTGCTCTTTGGCTGATAGTTCAGAAGATGAAAATTTACCAGTGACAGTTCGCAATTGGTCTGATATCTTATGGGTTAATGTGTATGAATGGCTTGCAATAAGTGATCAAATTCTATATATTACCGGTATCATATATGGTTCAATTGCTTTCAAATTGTATTAGACATCAATTCTTTTTTTATAACCATACTTGGTCTAATAAGGCATATAAATGAACATATTAAATGATGTGGCAAAACATATATAAATATGTGAATTGTCTAACTAAACACTAAACTCAAATCTGTCTACTGTAGAGCTTGAGAAAAAGGACATTAATGTTAAGAATGAGCAACACAGTATCATAAGTGAACAAATAGAACCAACTACCGCTTCCCTTAATGAACAACCCATGAAAAAAGATAACAATCTTGAGATATCCACTGGCACGTCTAGCGAGCATCGTGAGCCAGTAGACGAGGTGCAAATATTAGCAAGTACTGCATCTAGTTGTGGTGATGTGGGCAACCCATATTATGCAGATGAACTTTTGAAAGGAACCGAGTGTATAAAAAATAAGCATGAGCCAGAGGTTGAGGCTTGCGTTGAACCAGTTATGGTACCTCAAACTGCCTCAATATGTGGTGACAAAGGAAACCCTCACTATGCCGTAAAGCTGATGGAAGAATCTGCTCCCCAAGCAGTAGAGGAGGTGATAGCACCACATACAGCATCTGTTTGTGGTGATAAAGGCAACCCTTATTATGGCGCAGAGCTTGGGAAACATGTCAACAACGGAGAAGAAATTAACCCTGAATTTGAGGTTGAGCCAGAATTAATACCAAAATCTGAATCAACATGTGGGGACAAAGGCAACCCATATTATGCTGAGGAACTGATAAAAAATAAAGTACAAGACTCTGTAGACATATCTGACGACACTCCACCCCAAGCAGTAGAGGAGATGATAGCAACACACACGGCATCTGTTTGTGGTGATGAAGGCAACCATTATTATGATGCAGAGCTTAGTAAGCATGTCAACAATAGAGAAGAATTGTCAGAAAATAAGACTGAATTTGAGGTTGAGCCGGTATTGATAACAAAATCTGCATCAATATGTGGTGATAAAGGGAATCCTCACTATGCCGAAAACCTGATGGCAGACTCTGTAGAGATATCAGATGATACTCCTCTTCAAGCAGTAGACCAGGTGATAGCACCACACACGGCATCTGTTTGTGGTGATGGAGGCAACCCTTATTATGGCGCACAGCTTGGGAAACATGTCAACAACGGAGAAGAAATTAACCCTGAATTTGAGGTTGAGCCAGAATTGATACCAAAATCTGTGTCAATATGTGGTGATAAAGGCAACCCATTTTATGCTGAGGAACTGATAAAAAATAATGTACAAGACTCTGTAGACATATCTGACGACACTCCTTCCCAAGCAGTACACAAGGTGATAGCACCACATACGGCATCTGTATGTGGTTATAAAGGCAACCATTATTATGGTGCAGAGCTTGGTAAACATGTCAACAACAGAGAAGAATTGTCAGAAAATAAGACTGAATTTGAGGTTGAACTGGTATTGGTACCAAAATCTGCATCAATATGTGGTGATAAGGGGAATCCTCACTATGCCGAAAAACTGATGGTAGACTCTGTAGAGATATCAGACGACACTCCTCTTCAAGCAGTAAATGAGGCGATATCACCACACATGGCATCTGTTTGTGGTGATGAAGGCAACCATTATTATGGTGCAGAGCTTGGGAAACATGTCAACAACGAGGAAGAAATTAACCCTGAATTTGAGGTTGAGCCAGAATTGATACCAAAATCTGTGTCAATATGTGGTGATAAAGGCAACCCATATTATGCTGAGGAAATGATGAAAAATAATGTACAAAAATCAACTGATCCAGTAGTGGAGGATATGATATCATGCACGCCAGCAGCTGTCTGTGGTGATATGGGCAATCCCTACTACACAGAGGAACTAATGAAAGAACATGAACACCACCCGCCCTCTACAAAACAGTCAGAAGAAGTCATTAGCAAGGCTGGGGCTGATAAAGACAAGGTGTGGAATTCACAACAACTCCTGGAAGACACCGCACTAGAGTCAACCACCACATGTGTACAGAAAAGTGTACCATCTAAACCTGTGTCTGTTTGTGGTGATTATGCAACAGAACTCATGAAAGATGCTGAGAAACAAGAGATCCAGCTGTCCAGCGATACACCAGATGGTGTCGAGGAACCAGCTGTAATATCTACATCCTCAGCTATGTGTGGAGATAAAGGAAATCCTCATTATGCAGAAGAGCTGAGGACAATCAATACACAAAATAAAGCTCCCAAAGAAATAGAAGAAAGAAAGATATCAGCAAGCACGGCGACCATTTGTGGAGACAAAGGTAATGTGGACGACATAGAACATTTGTCACAAGAAAAAACAGAAAAACAAGATAGCTATGCAATTGCAAATAACATGACACAAAATGTAGAACCAGCAATAGAAGCAACAGCTGTTCATCAGACTGGTGATAAAGGCAATACACGGTATGCTGCAGAAATAATGCAAAGCGATGCAGCGGAGAATAAAAAAGAAGAATGTGAAATTTTAAAAGAAAGAAAAGGTACTATAGATGAGAGTATATATGAGACTACCCAGCCTGATGAACCTGTGGTAATGCAGACTGCTTACATCACCGGTGGCGAGGGTAATCCACATTACAAAACGGATTTAGACAAAGATGCTGAGAGACTTCCTGAGGCTGAATTATCAGTGGTTGAGCAGAGTGGCTGTATCACTGGAGACAAAGACAATGTACATTATGCAGAATCGCTGGATGAAGATGGTCAAACAGCTACAAACACAGCCTCGCTGTCACAGCTTCAGTCTGTCTACGGTAATATTATCAAATATACCTGTAAATTGTACTTCTTTCTTGAGATAACATTACTTTGTTTTCTTTGTATATACAGTATGAACAGTCATAACTTGTTCACAACAAACTCCTAGGACATGGTATTTCCGTTAGTTAACTAGACATTGTGATTGTATTTTGCATGGGGTATTATCTATGTTAAATTAGAATGTCTTACATTGTACGTGTCATGGAAGAGGTTTTTCACAATTTCTAAATGTTAGCTTTTTCAACTGTTTTCATGCAAAGTCAACATCGCAGCAATGTTCTGTCAACCATAACTCTCCACTTGATTTACAATAAATATTCATATTATAAATGAGCCACAAATTGAGCTTGAAATTATTTGCAGCAAAATAGGTACATATTTTATCACAGCATGAGATACAGTTTATAGAGCTTGACATCATATGTTTTAGCCTGTTTTATATTTGGTGTATTCTTTGCATGATTGTAATATTATGTTTGTTCAGGTCTGATAGATATATTGTACGTGGTCATATGTTCACTTTGTGCACATGTGTATCTCTACCTAGCAAACAATGTACCAAATATAGTCCAACCAGGCAAGTACTTAACATAACCTACAAATAGTATGTGTATATATGATTGAATACCCTAATTGTCATTCAGAGGAGTGAGGGCTAGAGGTCTTCAACCAAAATTATATAAATGAAAACATGCCTTTAGTGAATAGTGCAGAGCTTAATATAACAAGAATTAATTTTTTGTGAAATCAATAAATACAGATTCAATTTTAAAAATGTGTAGGACTGTATTAACTGGAAATTCAATCTCCTGTGAACATGTGATATATCTATTTTTAACACCCTTATTATTTTATTATCTGCCCTAATTAAAATCAAATGGCGCAAAAATGATATAACATTGAATAGGCACATTTTGAATTTCTTTGTACCTCAATCACTTCCCCAAAAACATATCCTTAGTGAAAAGTACACAGCTTCACAAACCCAGAATCATTTTCATGAAATGAATATATGTACATTTGATTAAATGTTGACAATGTCGAAGAGGCATGCCAGTGCGCAATGCGATCACATGCCTAATAGCACTGAAGTCTGTTTATAAAAAATGTTGGAGTCTCTCTGTATGTTTTCATAAACACATGTGCAATATATTGTTATATAAGACTGCATCTTGATGTGTGAGCTAGTAGACTCTTTCTGATCCCTCCGAATAATTTGCTGCATTGAGAAAAGCACCTTGTCATGACTATTATTGTAGCTTGTCTTCTAGCATAAATATGCAGAGTATTGTAGTTAAGGCTTCAGCTATTTACACCATTACCTCGCATCACGCGCATATATGCTAAAATGATCCTCTAGTCTAATGCATGTGGTGCACAGCGATCATATTCCATAACATTTGCACTAGACTACTACAATATGAACCTGATGTTATCTTAAATAAACACATACCTTAAAATGCACATCCCGCTTTCTTGGAGCTGATTTGGTCAACCTGGAAACATTTTCTGGATATGTTTTTAGTTTGTTCTTGTTACATCAACTATTTTTTTGTCACTCATTTGTTCCGACAGAAATGTCACTTGTATGTGACCCCATACACTCTTTTTTTTTTTTATATTGGTCTGCTTAATTCAACCTGTCACACTCCACTGCCAAATGCCTTTAAGAAAGGAATTTGGATGGCAACTCCAAACAGAAATGAATGCATTCTGGAGAAAAACATAAGAAAATAGGAAAAAAAACTGTATTTTTTTACAAAAATAACCCAGAATGGAAAGGTTATAATAGTGTCTTTTAGACAAATCACCAGCTTGAAATTAAAAAAAACCAGTATGTGGTAGACATCTTACATGTTGATTACTGAAATATTCCTTGACTTTCAAACATATTTCTATGTACAAAAATAATTAAAATGGCATATTACTGATGTTTATCAGAGAAGAGTTTTGATATATTATTTTATTTATGTGTGTGAGGCTGTATTTTTTGTCATTCTAGTCAGTATAATTATTTTTGTTTTTAGCTTGACCTTTCCCCTTGATGTTGTTTACAATAAATGTGTAATGTTTTTCTTAAAATGTTGATTTTATTGTGTCTTTATGACTATGACAAATATAATACCTGTGAAATGTAATTCTTTTTTTTACCAGGAAAATATGGAAACTATTTATTAAAAAAAAATTAAATATGAAATCATATTCTGTTAAGTTATTTTACTTTGCCAAATACAGATCCTACACAGTTTGAGCATCTATGCAGAATTTGCTGAAAATATTATAGTAATTTGACTTTATTTCAATTGTTTAGTTATTGTCACATCAAAATTTAACAGTTGATAGTGCCTCTGTTTTATACTAAGGTGACAATATGTCATTGCAAAACTATGTGTTATATGAAATTAGGAACCATAACATATTAACATTTATGAACAGAGGCTTATCTTAGCGCCTTGCTGGAAATACAAATTAAGTTGTTATGTTCAACATATTGATTGTACATTATTTGTTTGGGGTAATAATTGATTAAGGTATGTGCTTTGCCATTGCATCATCAATTATGATCTCTATTTGTGTCTGTTCATATATATTATGTGAATAATGTATTATATTGTGTGTTGTCCTGCAGCTGTGGAACGTCAGCAGGAATCAGAAGAGGTGTCAGGAGTGAGTCCACAGACCCAGCATGGAGGCAGCAGGGACTACGCTGCCCAGTTAATGGCAGGAGATGACAAAGTTGACACTACCAAGCCACAGAACCAGCATGGAGGCAGCAGGGACTACGCTGCCCAGTTAATGGCAGGAGATGACAAAGACGACACCACCAAGAAACAGGAGACTAAAGATTCAAACAAAGCTTCTGAGAAGGAATCACCTGAGTCTGTTACCAGGACTGGGGGCGGTGGAGGTAATCCTAATTATGCTGTTCAGCTTATGTCTGCTGGTGATGACAGTAAGTCTGATGTAGAATCCACTGTGGAATGTGAAGAGGTTGTCAAACCTGGTGTCAAAACTGGTGGTGGAGCTGGTAATGTGGACTATGCAGCACAGCTTATGGGTGCCAAGGAAGAGGAGGTTGTGCAGAAAGACACCGCATCCTCCAAGAGTGTCCCTGCTAAAGATAAGGTAGACAAAGAGATAATGAAGCCTGTGGTACAAAGTGGTGGTGACGGAGGAAATTCTAACTATGCAGCACAACTTATGGGTGAAGACAAAGATCAAGTTGAGAAAGTGTCTTCCACAAGTTCACCAAAGAAGGAAAAAGAGGTTGTCAAGCCAGTTGTCCAAACTGGTGGAGGAGGTGGCAATCCCAACTATGCAGCTCAACTGATGGGTGAGAGTAAAGACACTGTTGATCAGGTTGAGAACATGTCTTCAACAAATTCACCAAAGAAAGAAAAAGATGTTGTTAAACCTGTGAAAGTGACTGGTGGAGGAGGTGGTAATCCCAATTATGCAGCTCAACTGATGGCAGACGATGGAAATGAGAAGGATAAGAAAGAGGTAAAAAAAGATGTTATTGAGGAGGCGGTGGTTGTGGAGAAATCCAGTGGACAGAGTAGTGATTCTGGTAGTGACTATGCAGCTCTGTTGATGAACAGTAAGGCTGACTCGGCTAAGATGAGCTCATCAGGTGTTTCACCAAAGAAGCCCGACGCTGCCGCTGTTAAGAGTGCAGAGGTATCTAAGCCTGCACCACAGACAGGTGGTGGCTCAGGAAGCCTTGATTATGCGGCTAGTCTACTGGCCGGTGATAAGGAGGAGGCCAAGCCCTCGGGAAGGACTGGTGGTGGAGCTGGTAACCCTGGCTATGCTGACCAGCTGTTAGCCGGTGGTCAGGAGAAGGCGGAGGTGGTGGAGTCCTCTACTACCTCTACAGGAGGACTGGACTACGCTGCTCAGCTTATGGGTGGTGGTGGTGGTGGTGGTACCAAGGAGAAGGTTGTCAAGGACACAACCTCTACAGGAGGTGGTGATGGTAACCGTGACTACGCCGCTCAGCTCATGACGGGGGGCAAAGACACAAAGTCACCTGACAAGAAATCGACAGATGGAGTGACTGTAGAGAAGTCCACAGCACAGACGGGTGGAGGCGGAGGCAACCAAAATTATGCTGCTCAACTTATGGCAGGTAAGGAAAAAACTGAAAACATACCAAATCTATTTAACTTCAATGCAGCTTTACCTTGGGACGAATCTGAATATTCGTTCATATTTTTGTTCACCTCGATGAAAAGGTTTAGATTAACTATTTTCAATTATATTAGTTTCTCAATCTTTGAATTAAAAATTTTATTTTGCCTTGGTACACAGAGTTCGCGATGTGAATTCATTAAAAAAATATCTATAATTTCAGATGAAGGCAAAGATAACAGTAAAGATAAGAAGACGTCATCAGAAACAGAAAAGAAAACGTCAAAACAAAGTTCAGAGAACGTGAAAGCAGGTGATACTACGAAAGATAAGGGCGCGGATAAAACAACCAATGAGAAACCTTCTGATAAAACGTCAAAGAAGGAAACAACGTCTGCTGGAAAGGAAAACAAATCAGATGCAATGCTGTATGTACACAGTCATTATAAAATCTTTTTTTTTACGTTTTTAAAGCTGCATAACTGTTTTGCTTATTTTAATCAAAAGATCAATCCATGGAGAATTTTTTATTATTTTTTTATTTTACTGCTCCGTTACTGAGTTATTAAGGATTTAAGTTTGTTGTTTTTTGATATTGTCGCCCCACCAAAACAAAGACCTGATCACAGCGGAGTAAGACACGCTGTCTGTATAACCAGGACATTATAAGTACAAAGTGGCAGATAACGGTCATCATTAAAAAAAGAGTGGAAGACTTTTAAAATTATTCTTATTTTTTAAGTGATCATAGATACATTTCACAGTACAAAGTGTATTGTCTCATGTCAGTTAGACATATCTACAAGTTATTCCGTTGTGTGATATGAGTGATATCTGCATATAATGTCATGTTTAATTTCGGTACCGGTATAGAGAATGTCACTCAATTGAAAAAGAGGACCCTGTTTTAGTATAGTGCTTTTAAGTGTGGGCTAGCATCTGAGCCTTTGGCCCCCATTAAGACGCTCTCTCCCGACCGTGAGAAATTGCAGTCCAATTACTCCAAATTCAGTGATGTAAATCATCTTTTTTTTGCGCAGTCTTTTATTTGATACCTCATGGGCATTTCATTTTGAATGACAAGAGAAACACGATCTATAGTGACTATGCTATTTGAAAATATCAGACTTTTATTTCATCGTTAGTCATCACATACAGTTATATAAATAGCGAAATGCGGTAAAATAAAATAATTGTAAAGAAAAACAGCCTTTACGGTAGCAGTAGCTGAGTTCCTAGCAAACAAGAGGCATTCAACCATTAATGGGTCAATGTTGTACCAGCGTCGTAGAAGCTGGACCAACATTGAGCCATCAATGGTCCAGTGACTTGTGCATGCTGAGTTATCATACGGGCTGACCTAGTCTTAGGACACCAACCGGTGGTTTGTGTGAGCTTGGCATCGCAGCCAACACGAGGCATCAATCCGATGTCAAACTAATTCGGGGCCATTGTCTACGGCTCTGGCCCAGCGTTAGACCAATGCGGCTTAACGTCTCGTGTTTGTTATTAAGGGGTTTGATGTTGGTCTAATGTAATATTATATTGGCCCATAATTAACCACTATTAGTATTACGTACATATTGTACACAGACGGACCGAATTACCACACCATATAACTTGATGGTGTATCGCGTAGTGATCTAATCCAGCTACATTTACATCGATTTTGTCCATTTATAAAGCCTTTAAAAATATATGAATGATCGTGTTGAACAACGGTCGAAATAAACAAAACAGTTATGCAGCTTTAAAAAAAAAATTCGGCTCGTGTTGTTTTGTGATAAATTTTACCTTAGATTTAAAAAATCATCCCTCTTTTTATTTATAGTTTACTTTCTGGAAGTCACCATTTTCTGGGTTAATAAAATAAAAAGATCAGAAGCCATGTTCTATCTATTGCTGCAAAGTAATGACTATTCTTGACAGAAGTATTATTAACTCATCATCAAAGGTTCACATCGCATTTTGATTAGCAGTTTTTTATTCAAGTATTATAACTGTGTTCATTTTTCATAGGTCATTGTTTGGAGATGATGACGACGATGATGACTTTGCTTTCATGAAAGCCAGGCCTGAGAAAAAGGAAATCAAGAAAACCCCAGCTATTGTGAAATCTTCAAGTTTGGAATCTTCAGACTCTGATGATGTAAGTATTGTAACTGACTACTTCAAAAGGTTTGAACGTTTTTGTTGAAATGAGCATGTGTGATTTAAACAACAGCTTAGCTTGTGCATTTTTTTAACATTTTACTCGCGGGGGACTGACTTCAGACATCAGAAACTATAGACATTAAATTCTGACGACTAAAGTCAATCTCCGCGCTGAAAGTGTACAGTATTTATAATGGCCTAAGGCTCATAGGTATTCAAATGAAGCGGAAAGAGCTAACTGAGACATTTATGATGATTTCAAATTGAAAATAACCCTTTTGTCTCCATTGTTTATATAAAAATATTCCAGCTCTGTAAGGGTTACCATTTCTGCTACTAAGACCGTATAGTATTTTTTGTCATTTGAAGCTGGAAATTGTGTTAGCAAATCCAGCTTCAAATGAAAGACAAATATCATAAACAAATCAGCAGGACAAGGGCTAAGAACTGTATTTGACCTCAGAAACGCATTGAGTATTTAAATTAATAAGAACGCCTCTATCCTAGAGGGGGCTGGGGGTGTGTGATAATATTAAAAAGGAAGATATAGTATAAAACTACAGTAATTTGTGGAAGATAAGCCTTGTTAACTGAGTCTTTTTAGCAGTCGAATGCATATATTTTGCTGTCCTCTTAACATAGTAGTCATTTATTCGATTAAATTTTTAAATAAGTAAAAAAAGCATGATTTGCAGTTGAAGCTATAGATGTGGGATATTCTATTAAAATGGATGCTGTTTAAATGTATTATACTGTATTTTATTGTTTATATGATTATAAGCCTAAGCCACCCCTCCATAATAATAATTGATTTTCTTGTTTCTAGGATTATAAGCCTAAGCCACCCCCTCCTCCACTTTTCCCGGATGACGATGATGAGGAGGACGACCTGGACTGGCTGAGCTGAGCTACTCATCCTAGTCAATATCACATCATATCTATATTCAGTGCTCTTATAATGTAGAAATCACAACGAACAAATGTTCAATATTATTATTATGTTATGTGTTCGTAAGTGCAATGCGCTAATGCTGTAATTAATCCTTAAAGCACTGAGTTGCCTAATAAAGATTTTCACCCACTTGAAGTTGTGCCTCGCTACCGCGATCCACAACTTCAAGTGGGTGAAAATTACTCATATTTGTATAATTTGAATGAAAACATATGACAGTCTAACTATTTTAATTCTCATTCTCCTTCAAATTCTCTTGAAATAAAAAGACTAAAAGTTGCTGTAGATGCTAATAGCCTTTGCATGCTAATCATGCCTATGGTCTTTTTTAATCCGTTTTATAAGCCAATGAAATCACTGTTACATGTATTGAAAATGAAATGTGTGTTTAAACATGAAATTTTTCACATGTTGGTTCTCAAGTTAGACAAATTTGAGTAATTTTCGTCCACTTGAAGTTGTGGGTCGCATTAGCGACTAACGACTTCTAGTGTTTGGAAAAAAAAAAATTTGCTCTTTAATTACAATGGTTAAACTACTACAAAGAGTAATCAGTTTGAAAAAAACTGAAAAAGATAATCTATTATGTTTTGCTTACAATGAATTACACTTTACGAGTAAAATTTCAATAATAATTATTCCTATTTGAGTGTAAAATCTTTCCTATTCATGTCTTTAATTAATCTCCCCAACAGTGATGCCATCTTGTTTGTGATCGTGAAAAAATGTCAAACAATTGAACCTAACAGAAATATATTTGCGCTATAGACCAGTGTACGGCACTGGTCCAACACTAGTTCAACGTCCTGAGACTAACTTTGTAATGCTTGTCATAATGCTTACACTTCACATTATACTTCCAATTCCCCATAGCATGCGAAAGCCATCTCATGTAGCGCTTTGTTTAACTAGTGCAATTCTGTCATTGTTAGTTGTAATTATTTTGAAACCATTTTTCTTCATGTTGCACATCACCATTCCAAATTGTACATTGAGTAGTTCTCTAACGATAATGTTACTATTTTGTTACTTATTATCAATTGTTTTGTCTGCTCATTATTGACCTGTACGTAATTACTGTAGATTATAAAATATAATTTAATTTAAGTATTCACTTGATGCTGTAGATAATTACAATAATTCACAATCATTGACACTGGCTGTACCGTGGGGCTCAAAGGGTCATATCTGATAGGCTATAAGATAAATGTGACCGTTTGATCTCCAGGGGTGTTATATTTACAATGTGTATATAATATATATAACACAAAGATATCACATGCCAAGTTATCGTTCATTCATTTCATTATAACTATTGACCACTTGGGTATATTATACTGATATACAGAGACAAATAGCAGTAACTGCTGACTTTACAAGTTAACAGTTACTGTTGTATGGCTTTGTAGGGTGTAATACCTACTGATAATATATATTGAACTGTTATGCTTCAACCCTTTCAAGCCTGAATTTACCATTGTTATCTTCATCCACTACAAACCTCGAATTACTGACGCAATTCTCGACTTTTAGTGGATGAAGATGACTTGAAGTGGGTGGCAAATGAAAAAAAGATATTGTTAAAGATATTGTTAAACGGATTCATCGAACTTTTTGTTCTACAAATTAAGTCATTCTTCAGAAAAGTCATTCTTTAGAAAATGATGGTATGATGCGTCGTGTGGGCTTAAAAGTATAATCCTTTAACCACCAAATTATTCAATTGTAATTTTCACTCACTTGAAGTTGTGTCTCGCTGACGCGATCAACAACTTCAGGTGAGTAAAAATTATTCAGCTTTGACAAAATGTAGGTTAACTTTTTCAAATCTTGCTGATTTAATGTCATATTTTATCTTTAACATCTTCAAAACGAGGTACTTAATATGATAATAAAAATATGATAAACCTAATATATTCGGTACCGGCTGTGAAAGGGTTAACCCTTGAAGCTCTAAATCACAGATATAGTCCCATTTGATACATTTTATTGGCCAATTAAATTACTGACATTAAGAACCAAATGAGTGCTGTAAAATCAAGATTTGCAAATGTTTGATCGCAAATGAAAAAAATAAGATTAAGTTTCAACAATTTAGCGCTTTGAGGGGTAAACTTATGAGAAAGTGTTGGTTCATACAATAAAGATTACAATTAATTACAGAGCGAGGCTCAACGTCTTCTTGTAATCACTGTATAAATGTTACATGGATTGTCGAACTCAACCCGTCTAATCATCAAAGTATCGCACAAGGTAATACGTAGCATATACTATGTGCACTGTACTCATTATTTGTTACTATAGCTGCAAAAAATGCATGTGTTAACTATAAATTATTGTTTTTCATTTCGCCATAATGCTTGATTAAACACAAAATCGGTAAAAGTCAAAAATATATACTTATGCACTTCAAGCAACTTCCAGTCATGTGGACATGTCGTCGGAGTGTTGGCAATGTGTTAATTGTTTAGTATCAGTATTCCGCATTAAAATTAAAAGAGTACATGTAGTAACGCATTAATTATTATGTTAATTCTTTATTTGTAACTTATATAATCAGTATTTGTTTTACTCCAGAAATCATGAAGAACGTAGATTAGTCCTTGCTTCAATACTTACAAATGTTACTGATGTGCCTGTACGAATATTTAATTGGTTTGCCCAATACTAAAGAAGAAATTATGTTATCTGAAGTTTTAGCCAAAGTACTTGATTGTTAATACCTTCATAGGCGTATAGATAGAAGGATGCCCAAACGTTTTATTGTACTTATGAAATCAGTGACAATGTTCCCACAGTCACTGAAGACGTTGTGCTGTGTATTTACATAAATGAGAACATTTTTTATGTATGCATACTAGAAAACAGGAAATGTTGGTGTAATGTTGGTCCACCGTCTAAGACGTTGTAGCAACATTGCGCCAACGTCGGGTGAATGTATCGTGTTTACTGGGTAGTCGCTTCGACCAATTCAACCCTTGAACCATTAGTGTGCGAGCACTGTATGTGGGGTACTTGATTACAAGCATTTAAGATTAGGTAATTTATTTACCACTTTGTGATACGTTTTGGAGATGGTTAGAGATCCAGATGTGAGGTTATTTCCTTCACGGGGGATGCTGTAGTGATGTGTAATCAATAGGGGGGGGCACAGTAGATATCTAGGAGTAATAGTAAGAATATGTAATATTGTAACAGTGGCCATATTAGATTATCATATTAGAATATTATTTGTCGCTTAGGGGTGAAAAGGTCGCATTAGCCACATTGAAGAGTTGCAGATACAACATTGTTATTCGATATGAAGATAACTATGCAAATCCATGTATCTTAAAACTTTAAAGTAAATATCGATTTAGTTTGTTTTAATGACAGTGTGTATATCTCACACTTGTAAACCTAAACAACAAGCAACAGAATTATTTATGATTACGTATATGATGGTTTATGAGAGTATTAAAGAGACATTATATTTATTGTAACCTATTTCCAGGTATTACACATATTAAATCAGCGGAAAATATTGTTGTTTTGACAAGCGTGACTCCCCAAGTAAGTAATGATAAATAGTCATATGTAATAAAGCTATCATTCTTGAAATTAAAAAAAAAACTGGCTGCTGAATTAAGCCAATCATATTCAGCCATAGCAAGTGTTAAATGTTATAATGTGTAGCCTTGGTAACAAAGGGTTTTATGTACCACTTGGGAGAGTGGCAGATATGGCCCTTTAAAGTCAAGGTGACGATTTGACAGTTTGCAGTTACAAGGTTTTGCACTTTGTCTTATAAACTGTATCGTATGTTGATGTGCTAGATTTATTAAATATATATATCAGCCGATTATTATGCCTTTTCACAGACAGAACACAGGTGCCTTTGTATAATTAACGCATAATGAATATGAGATGTTTTGTATAAATCATATTAATATTCTATGCATCTTAATTGATGCAGATTACATGAAAAATTGGCAGTCTACTGGAAATAATAAATATGTAATAAACTAATGCATTGTTATTTGTTTCTAGTGCAATGATTGTATTTTAGGCCGACCTTTAGGCCTGGATGAGCTTATGCCATTGTGTGACGTATGTCGTCTGTAGTCTGTCGTCTGTCCACAATTCACAAGAAATGCTTCTTCTCCCTCAACTCTTATCCGATTTAAATTTTGTTTAATAGACCTCGTGCCTGTGCATAAAACATCCTCATAGATTTCAGAAATGTTAATTATTAATTAACTTATGACCTGATTAGGACCTACCGGTAATTAGGACACACTGTCTACAATTCACTTCTCTCTCAATTCTTGTCCGATTTTGATTTTGTTTGGTTTGTCTGAAAGAACTCGTGCTGTGCATAAAACTGACTCGCGGATTTCTGAAATTTTAATTATTGATTATGTTACGACCTAATTAGGACACTCTATCCAAAATTCACATGAAATGCTTCTCCTATCTCAATATTTATCCTATTTCAATTTTGTTTTGGTTGTTTGAAAGAGCTTGTGCCTGTGTATAGAACTTCTTCGCGGATTCCAGAAAAATTTAATTAACTTATGTCCTAATTAAGTCCTAATTAGAAACTTTCACAAAAAATGTTTCTCCCTCAATTCTAAGCATATTTCAATTATGTTTAGCTCATTTTAAAGAGCTCGTGCCTGTGCATAGAACTGCAAAACGGATTTCAGAAATTTTATTTCGTAATGAACGTATGCCCTAATTAAGGATGAGCTTCTGTGTCATTGACACTCTGGTTTATTAAATAAATTATAACGACGGTTAATTCAATTAATCACAACTACAGCTTCTATACCCTTCAAATATATGTTCAAGGAACCAAGGCTTATAGTTTGGGCTAGGATTGAATACGTTTTTATATCGGTCTTGGCATTTCTTCTGGAGTTGAATATATATAAGATAAGAGAGAGAATACAATGGTGATGAAATGGTGATGAATAAGTAAAACAAATAATAAATTCATAGGAAACTGAGATCTTATCAGACTAAAAACTTCGATCATTGATGTCACAGGAAGATTCGGCCTGGAAAAATAGTTCAGTGAAATAATATTTCATCGACATTATCATCATGCATGATAGATGACGTGGGTTTAAGATCCAGGCCGTAGATTTAGGCCTATACAGACAGATATAGGCCTGTTGGCGGCAAAAATAAAGCGATTCTGTTGTCTACGACATATATGGGAAAAAACAATAAATACAGTTTAATACATATGACCGAAGTCACCAATAAAACAATATTAAAGGGCCACAATCAGGTCACAACTCATCCTCAAGCCAATATTTTATTTTCACTTCTTGATATATTCGCACGATGTGAGCATGTCAAACGACTAGAATTGTGGGGATCTTTTAAATTTTGTGTTGCTGTGGCAACGTAGTAAGTGTGCCGAAATCCCCATTTATCAGTTATTCCCGTATTTCTTATTTTGGACATGCATGTCCGAAAATAAATCCTGTCCTTATTTCTCGTTTAACTGGTGAACGCGCTACACACATTGAAAAAGACTTGTTGATATATTATGGAGATATCAAGTAGCCAAAATTAAAATGACAATTTTGGCCTGATTGTGTCGCTTTAACGATACATCTCTAGCTGTCTAAAACTAAAGATTTCGACCTAAAGATATTTACTGAAAAAGCCAAATCTTCAAAAAAATCGTGAAACAGTCCGCTTTTTATTTAAAGATAAATCTTTGTTTAAGTGTTTTCCCCGATCAACGTCATCTTCGGCATAAAGTAGCTTAGTGAAACGTCGCCCAGGTATATGCGCTGAAAAATCAATAGGCCTACATGTACCTTAGATATATAAAAACACAACAAACGTAGGCCTGCATTTTTTTAGGATTGTTGACTGAGCTTCTTATACACATTCTGCTATTCAAAAACTACATGTATAATGATCGGTCAATTGAAATTACTTATCACTTTTCACGGATTCATCTAAAAAAACATTGTCCATTCAATCGTTTATTGATCTTTGATTGTAATTATCACTCGTACAGATGTAATGCATATTAACATTAAAGCAACGAGGGTACTTTTCACATCAAACTTGCAATTAGAACTAGTGATCAATCAACATCAGACCCTATTTTTGTGTTATAAAATCAACTTCCACTCACTTGGTAAAAATTCTCACTTCTTTTCATAACCGTCGCATATTTTAAAAGTTTATTAACTTATAATAGAGTATTGTTCGAGAGCACATAGCTCGCTTGTCCTTATAACGTCAGACCATTCATTATTATTATTAAGTATAAGCCAATTTACTCTCAAACGGTGTGACATTTAATTAGCTAAAAACATTTTTCAAAATAGAATCGTATTATTCCGTGAAAAAATGTTTAATAGATATATATTTGTTAAGAACATTTTTTTTGCAAATATATGTCATTTCAAGATATTAACCCTTATCCTGCTATCTAAATGTATTTACATTTTCACCCACTTGAAGTTGTGTCTCGCTGCTGGGACTTGAAGTTGTGTCTCGCTGCTGGGACACACAACTTCAAATGGCTGAAAATTACCCATATTTGATTATTTTAAGAACAACCATTTACAAATCTTGATGCTTGAACAGTAATTTCATTCCGAATAAGAGTGATTTGGTTGACTAACAAAACAGATTAAAAACGAAATTTGTCGTGATCAGCAGGATAATGGGTAATAGTGGGAGATGTTGACAATATCAGAGGACTATTGATTTTCCAGACGTGGGCAGAATGACGTCACCAACGTTTTTAAAACTCAGTTTTCTGTACCTATCGCTAGGTGGCATTGCTTGGTTACCGTCTGCCGAATCTCAGACTCTGCAGCTTGACGCCGTCATCGTCAGCATTCCTCGCTTTCAAATTACTGAGAAAATCAGCCAGCTGAGACACGCTTACTGATTGTCTTTTGGCGATATCTGAAATCACAAAACAAACAACTATACTCGCCGTCAAATTAACCAGGATCGCATGATTTTCGGCGATTTCTCCGTCAATTCTAAACTGATTTTCTTAAAATCTTGCAAAGGCCATTTTCTATTCAAATCCTAACAGCCCTGAAAATTTCGTAAAATTATATCGCGTATTTCAAAAGTTAGACCATTTGACATGTAATGATTTGAAATTACGACGTTCCTCTTTAAACCCATTAAACTAATTTTGGAATTTTATTACATGGCAAATGGTCTAACTTTTGAAATATTAAATATCATTTTGCGAAATTTTTACCCCTATTAGGATTTTAATAGAAAATGACCTCTGCAAAATTTCAAGGAAATCGGTTCAAAATTGACGGAGAAATCGCCGAAAATCATGCGATCCTGGTTGATCATTTTTAATTTGACGGCGAGTATAAGTTTTAATCAGTCCGCTTAAAATCAATCAACTGATTGTCAGTTTCTAAGCTATAATCTATCAACCAAGACACAATGACGTTGTATCAATGTTGTTTAACGTTGTTGTGTCCAGTGGGTTCTGTCTTGTAATATCTGTGAAAAAAACTACGAATATTAAATTCGAAAACCAATTTCATCTGACTAGAATCGTATTTACATAAAGCAGTTTTTTTGTTTAATATGCACATCCATTGTTAAGTGTCTTTATAATTTAAAAGCTAATAACATTTAGAAACGTATTCATTTCAAGCAAGCTTCAGCAGAATTGTTTATTTATTCATTCAGCATGGATACAATTTAAGTGCTCATACAGTGTCCTATGTGACGAGCTATTTTACCTGTTCATCGCTGTTACACAAGGTTTTTTGAGCCCGTTTTAAACGTCAATTATTGTTGATCTACAGTGTATTCCCCCACTGTAATCTATTTGAAGACCCCCAGGGCAATGCCGCTTTACGATGTGTTCGTCCATTGTAATTTTTTCTCACAAGTTTGATGAAATTCGAGCCTACTATATAGCATAGCAAATTAAAAGGTTTTGTTCGGATTACAGGATTTAAAAAAAATATTTTGGCGATGCAATATAACCCTTTAGACTAACCGCCCAATTGATCTTGAAGATGTTGCTCGCAAACGCGATTCACAACCGGAAGTGAGTGAAAATTATTCAGATGTGACAAAATGGGGGTACACGATTTTGAAATATTGCTGATTGATTTCACGTTTTACATTACGCGTTTAAAAGCTGACATTTATACTGCTAATAAAAAGTTATAAAACGAATGTAATCGTGACCTGCGGTTAACACTTATAGATTTAAAATTTCGATTGAGTTGAAATTAGCTTAATCCTTTAACCGTTAAGTTATTTAATTGGAATTCTCATCCACTTGAAGTTTTGTCTCGCTGACGCGATTCACAACTAAAAGTGGGTCAAAATTTTTTAGCTTTGACAAAATGGATGTCAAATAACTCTTGCTGATTGATGCCACATTTGAACTTAAAATTATTAAAATCTGACATATCAAGTGATAGAAAAACGAATCTAATTGTGAACGGCGGTTTATGGATTACAATTAAATATAGGCTAATGCTGTTATTAAAACATCTTGTGTAATCTAGGCCTAAAATTCGCCTGTGGCTTTCATAGTTTAGCCTGGTGAACAGGAGAATTGTAACACACGCCGTTTTTACTAAACCTTTTTTTTGCTTAAAGTGACACCATCAGGCCGAAATCGTCATTTTTATTTTTGCTCCTTGACATGTTCTTAAGTTCTCAAAATTTTGGGTTGCACATAGAACACTTAAAAGAGAAATAGGAAGCGATTTAATGTTATTCCTGTATTTGGTATTTTGGCCATCGAAGCACAAAATTAAATCTCCTCCTCATTTCTCCTCCACATTAAAGAGCCAAAATAAAAATGATGATTTTGGCCTGATTGTGTCGCTTTAGGATTGTGTTATTATATTGAAGACTCCTGTCTCTACAAATTCCCTCTGACGCTTTGGAAGTTTAGCAGCTAATACATTCGTCTGATTTGTCAGCCACCTGTTGGTCAATTCATTAGGTCTTCGGTCACAGTGATAACCTATTGATATGACAGCCATTGTCTGGGCATAATGGGAAGCAGCTGGCAGGAATTAGATATCATAAAAGCACGTTACCCAATCAAAGCATCATTTGCAGTCATCTCAAACGCACGGCCACAAAAGATTGCCAATAATCTGACGACTTATTATTCCCAGCAGCCACCACAACGATTACACAATATTAATCTGCCACTGTGGTGCCGCCCCCTCTACCGACTCCGCGACAAACTATGCAGGGGGAGGACGCTTTATGTCCTGGTGCAGTTGACAGTTAAAGGGCTAAAATAAATAATTTAGATCCTCACACAATATCAATCTGTCACCGTGGGTGGAGAAGTTGTGTCTCGCTACCGCGATCCACAACTTCAAGCGGGTGGAAAGTACTCACATGTGTTTAAAGCTTTAGACCACACTATGTATGTTTCTCGTTTTAGTTGTACCCTATAGTTAACTCTATCTCTGTAATCAGCCTGGTGCGTTCTGGGTACAGATGTTTCCCACTGCTCGTTAATAGTGGACTATTCCTTTAATATGATACCAAATATTTGCAAATCTTGATGTTTATACACTCATTTTATTCTCAATAAATGTGATTTAACCTACTGATAAAGTATAGGCCTATATTAAAAACTACTATATTCGTGCTTAGCGCCTTAACCCTTTAAGCCCTCACGATGCATTAAAGCATCATTTTACATCCCTGAAAACAGATTTATTTTCCTACAACTAGGGGTTTTAGAATGAAAATTTCCATGATAATGGTTTACCAATACATGGCAGTTTTCTTTTATTTTTCACCCACTTCAAATCATCTTCATCCACTACAAGTCGAGAATTGCGACAGCAATTTGCGGCTTGTAGTGGATGAGATGACAATGGAAAATTCAGGGATGAAAAGTTTAACTGTTAATACTCCGGATAAGCGGCAATTCAGGACTGGGCCGGATTATTTACACGAGACATTTCCGCACAACTAATCAATGGGTGCTCCCAGAATTTCCGCTCCATTCCACAAAGGACGCTGGCGATTTAGTGGGGTATGATGTGCGTGATGTGTGTGGTTCATATTGAGTGCGTGGTGTGTGTGTGTGTGAATGCGTGGGCGAAACGTAACTTCAAGAGAGTGAAAATTGCAATTCAATAATTTGGCGGTTAAAATATTAATATAATTATTGAAACGTGACTCGCGTCTGTTCGAATAGCTGGCATTTAAAACCTAATTATTGCTTAGATGTATTTCTATGACACAAATTAAAAGTCAACAAATTAGTAGGTTTCCTATGAATAATTTGATTAATTAATGTGATTATGGAAAAAGAATAGTATATATCTAGAATAATATACTTGGGCCGTGATTATCATTATCACTTATTATTACTTTAATGTACACCCATCATAATTATGTTTCATCCGATAAGATTACCAATCTAATTGTTTTCCACTTTTATATCAATATTTTCACAAAGTATTTAATTTAATGTCCAGATGTCCAACTCAATTGTCACTTTATCTGTCTGTAGGCTGTTATAGATGACGCAACACGTTGGTTAAACATTGGCCCAGCGTTGGTTTAACATTAGCCCTACGTCATATACGCTGGTCTAACGTTACCCCGCCGCCGGGCCAGGCTGTGTTAGGTGTGGTGACAGACGGATCCCATCTCATCATTGATAGTGATCCCTCTCAGAACACACAACACTTTGAATCAATGTTGGTTTAACGTTGGTCCAGCGTCGTAGACGGTGGACCAACGTTAAACCAACATTGATTTAATGTGTTGTGTCTGCTGGGAGCTGTTACACTCCACATAAAGGTCAGAGGTCATCTCACAATGGACAAATAATAAGGTGGATCTCTCCGCGCTTTAACGGCTTATCAGGGGATGGACATTGTAACAGGGGATCACCACGTATTGGATGCGGTGTAATGCCTCTGTGCCGGGGGTACGGAGGTTGCGCCTCTATGGTTATGGTCGTGGAGACAAGGTGGGGTGGAGAACTGTCCAGTGAACATTTATTTGGCCAGCATCGTAGCCCGTGGACCAATAATAGGTCCGGCCAATAGGCCTGCAGGTGATTCTCCAGTCGTGCCTATAGCAACCATATGGTCTCAATGAGGTTCTCTCGTTAAATACATTTTCAGCTTATATTTCGTACATCCTTGTTATTTTTTGCCAAATAACCTATACATGGTCAGCTGTTCCTATTTTACAAGTATATCTAGTATTCCAGTAGCCACAAAAATATAATTAACAATTAATAACATAATAAACAATCAAAAATGAGTAATAATGATTAAAACATATTCATCAGAATAAAATAAAATAAGATAACCACTTTTTTCAAGCTCTCTGGCAAACAAATTAAGCATATCTATACAATTATAATAATAAATCATAGTTCTTTGTCGTGATATTAGCTTACCAGAAATAGGTTCTCGTTGCATGTCGGCGGATCCCGGCAGAGGTCGCCACAGATCGTTGTCCAGTGATGCTGGTGGCGCCCCCATCGAATCACGTCTGAGTAAGTCTCTAAATCTGAGGTTCTTCAATAGTAAGCTGCCAAGACCTGTATAAATGAAACACATCTCAAATCACTACATTTAGTAGTATTAAGCGGCCAAGCCCTTTATTAAACCCATCTCAAATCACTACATACAGTAGTAATAGCTGTCAAGGCCTGTATGAAACGCATCTCAATTCACTACATTCAGTAGTAAGCTGCCAAGGCCTGTATATATGAAACACATCTCAAATCACTACATTCAGTAGTAAGCTGCCAAATGCTGTATATTAGGGCCTACATCAAACACATCTCAAGTCACTACATTCAGTAGTAACTGCCAAGGCCTGTATATATGAAACACATCTCAAATCACTACATTCAGTAGTAAGCTGCCAAATGCTGTATATTAGGGCCTACATCAAACACATCTCAAGTCACTACATTCAGTAGTAAGCTGCCAAATGCTGTATATTAGGGCCTACATCAAACACATCTCAAGTCACTACATTCAGTAGTAAGCTGCCAAGGCATGTATATATGAAACACATCTCAAATCACTACATTCAGTAGTAAGCTGCCAAATGCTGTATATTAGGGCCTACATCAAACACATCTCAAATCACTACATTCAGTAGTAACTGCCAAGGCCTGTATATATGAAACACATCTCAAATCACTACATTCAGTAGTAAGCTGCCAAGGCATGTATATATGAAACACATCTCAAATCACTACATTCAGTAGTAAGCTGCCAAATGCTGTATATTAGGGCCTACATCAAACACATCTCAAGTCACTACATTCAGTAGTAACTGCCAAGGCCTGTATATATGAAACACATCTCAAATCACTACATTCAGTAGTAAGCTGCCAAGGCATGTATATATGAAACACATCTCGAATCACTACATTCAGTAGTAAGCTGCCAAATGCTGTATATTAGGGCCTACATCAAACACATCTCAAGTCACTACATTCAGTAGTAAGCTGCCAAGGCCTGTATATATGAAACACATCTCAAATCACTACATTCAGTAGTAAGCTGCCAAATGCTGTATATTAGGGCCTACATCAAACACATCTCAAGTCACTACATTCAGTAGTAACTGCCAAGGCCTGTATATATGAAACACATCTCAAATCACTACATTCAGTAGTAAGCTGCCAAATGCTGTATATTAGGGCCTACATCAAACACATCTCAAGTCACTACATTCAGTAGTAACTGCCAAGGCCTGTATATATGAAACACATCTCAAATCACTACATTCAGTAGTAAGCTGCCAAATGCTGTATATTAGGGCCTACATCAAACACATCTCAAATCACTACATTCAGTAGTAAGCTGCCAAATGCTGTATATTAGGGCCTACATCAAACACATCTCAAGTCACTACATTCAGTAGTAAGCTGCCAAGGCCTGTATATATGAAACACATCTCAAATCACTACATTCAGTAGTAAGCTGCCAAATGCTGTATATATGAAACACATCTCAAATCACTACATTCAGTAGTAAGCTGCTCAAATCAGTACACACTTTGTCTCAATCAGTTTCTCAGTGTGTCTCTTTGTTCATCCATATTTTTTTCAATCACTTATTTCCGGATATTTGTTTGTTTGTTTGTTTGTTTGTTTGTTTGTTTGTTTGTTTGTTTGTTTGTTTGTTTTGTTTGTTTGTTTGTTTGTTTGTTTGTTTGTTTGTTTGTTTGTTTGTTTGTTTGTTTGTTTGTTTGTTTGTTTGTTTGTTTGTTTGTTTGTTTGTTTGTTTGTTTGTTTGTTTGTTTGTTTGTTTGTTTGTTTGTTTGTTTGTTTGTTTGTTTGTTTGTTTGTTTGTTTGTTTGTTTGTTTGTTTGTTTGTTTGTTTGTTTGTTTGTTTGTTTGTTTGTTTGTTTGTTTGTTTGTTTGTTTGTTTGTTTGTTTGTTTGTTTGTTTGTTTGTTTGTTTGTTTGTTTGTTTGTTTGTTTGTTTGTTTGTTTCACAGCCTGCACATTTTGCACATTTTGCTGTATTTATTGACTTGATTTATTTTATAATCACTGATTAACACAATCACATTTAGCACAGAAAGTAATATGAATTCATACATTACATTTCGAATCAAATTTATTTTTCATAGTTTAAGAAAATAATTGATGTGATTCACTGCCGTGCCCCTCAATGACTCACCGTTATCCCTGGCCAGTTTAGCAGTGTCCACACCTGTGTCTCTGTATGATTTAGCAGGCTGTAGTACGTAATCAGGCATTGGAATGGCGCCACAGGTCTGTATGCCTACTAGCGCCACCACGGTGACGGCGGCGATCCACAGAGTCACTGGGTATGCATAGAGCACCATCTACAAACATGGACAAATATACAACTCTACATAGTATACGCCGGCATAGGTAGAACTCATGGTGAGTGAGTGAGTGAATATTGCTTTACATCGCTTTTTGCACAAATATGGCAATGTCGCGGCAGACAGAAGCCCGAGGTCGGGGCTATGCCCTACTCTTTTCGGCTAATTTTAAGGGCTCTTTGTAGTGCCCAGTACCACAGACAACACTGTACACTCCAGGCCTTTGAACAGTTTGGAGCTTTGTATATATGCACAGCCCCGTTCACAAACATTAGAATTCGAACGCAGTACCTCGTGAGATTTGAGCCACAACCAGACCGAATGAGCCATCAGGGGCTGGCTGGAACTCATGGTAGTCTCTCGGAGACATTACATTATAGACCAACAGCTGTGAACCATGGTAATATAAAGTACATCCACATAGAGATTCAGCATGAAAATATAGTCACGTTTTTTTGAATGATTTATTTTTATTTAGATGGTGCGGATGGATGTGGATGTGGCCGATCACCGCTACCACGGTATGGGTAAACTCATTTGAAAATGTTGCGGAATGCTCCCTTGAAAAAATGTCGGTGCAGTTTCTGAGCGGTGGTGCGGAGTGTAGATATAACGCCATTAACGTGATCCTCCATATACACAATATCAAATGTGGAGTAGGCCTAATACTCCTCTAAGAAGTAAGGAGAAAAGTATCTCAAGACCCCCCCCCCCCTCCCCACCTCCTCGCATGGCGAACAATCACTATATCCACTGAGCTACTAACACATCAGGTCACTAAATTATATGTAACCCCGCCGCCTTAACTCCTAGTATTATTATTGCCCAATAAATCAAATTCAAATATTGTTCTGTCACAATATTATTTTACGCTCGGAGTAGAACCACTCCACAAAATGCCATTGTGGGTTTGTCAGAAAAATATCATTGTTTCTCCCCTCTCAATGTGACTAGGCAATCACGTTAATGGCGGCCTCGTCGAGTTAACGTTGAGACAAGTGTATCGACGTTAAATTGGGCGCAGGGCCACGCGCTGCGCGCTCCTCACACACAGAGCGACCCTCACGCACCGAGTTTCCGCGCCGATCCGAGGCTAAACCGGAGGGCTAATCTTTTATTTCTTTATAAGTGACAAAAAGCGCTAGATTTCCCCTGGTGGTCGAGCCTGGTAAACCAGGTTGGGGTCACGTGGTCGCGGTTTAACCCTTTCAGAATTTGATCAATCGTCAGTAATCTGTTTCGGCACCGAGGCACGGATTGAATCAGATATAAAAATAGAAAAAATAGAAAGTACGTCACTTCTACTTCATTTGATGGCATAACTATACTTGTAGCTCATTATTACAAGCTAAATATGTAACTTTTAGAGGACGTATGACATGTTAATGATGAATCGATGGAGGTTTTCGTCTGTGAGGCGTTAATCCTTGTGCTGCTGACTGGTTTGTTTCTATTTTTAGTCATTTGAAGTTGGAATTGCTAACGCAATTTTCAGCTTGAAATGACGAAAAGTATGACCATTTTTTAAAAATGATAATCTACAATATATTCAATTATTGATGAACGGAGCGTATATCAGAAACTGTTTGTGGATTTCATTGACATTTATTTTGGTCTGACACATGCTTAAGACTGTATATATATACGGTTCCAGCAGCTTTCTAGGGGTTAAACCTCTAGTACTGGTAGCACCGTAGGGGTGTACACTGTAATGTAATATAGATATAGGCCTAGCTACAAATAAAATAAATTCTACTGTAGATGATAAAATCCAATAATTAAATTTGATTGATGTCTATTTTCAAACATAAACACAGTTGTCGTCGTTTGAAGCTACCGATAACATTTACGATTCCAGTTTTAAAGGAATGAGAAATAGAAACAATTAATCCGCAGCTGAAGGGTTAAGCGTGAAGGCGCTGAGCACGCATGCGCCTTGACCCCCGCTGACTCTGGGGGTTCGAGCCAGACGTGCCGCGCAATACATCCTCACTTCCCTTTTTTTGGCTGATACCAATCCACTAATTTATTTGTTTACAGATTTCGATTTTTGGTGATGTACACATTTAATCTTCTTTTTCGCCCACTGTCAATTGTCAAGTCACATTTGTGAGCTTTATAATAAAAATAGTTTGCGTTAGAGACCTGCGCTCTTTATTTATTACTTGTTGTAGGTCTACACATCGAAAGATCGAATACAGTATGCCAGGGCTACAATATTTGTTCCCTATTGGAATTCTGATCTACGCCGCCACGCAACGAATGACTGATTTACATTTGGTAATAGGGGGCCAAATACAAAAAAAAACAGACAAATAATTTATCAATTTTTACAGTTTCAAGTGGAAGACAAACGTAAAAAACGATATTGGCCGTGGGTGATGAACCCAGATATTGTGGGTTTATAATCCCAGCTTTCTACCTAAGTAACTCACATGTAATGTGGTCATCAATGCAGTTGTCTAATGACAGTTTCAGATAAACAATTCTGGGCAACACTATTATGAAATCAATTATTTTTAAATAAATTCTCAGTGATTTATAGTTTAACTGTAATTTTGACTTGTGTGAGCTGAGCAATGTTACAGATCCAGGTTATGGTTGGTATATCTTAAAAGTATAACTTATAATGGGGCCCTAGGGTGGTGGTCAGCACCGCTGTCGTTCACTCTAGAGTTCGGGGTTCGTTTCCCGGTCTTGGCGGTTTGAACAGCGATGTAGCGTGCTCGGTCTTAGACCTTCAGGGTTTGAGTTTCGAATCCTGTGTCTGGAGGGCAGCGTCATTCCACTCATCTCACCATCCTCAGAAGGTTCTCTTGACCCATTCAGCCTGTATGTTCACAAAAGGGACCTAAAGCCCGATTCATTTCATTTGTATAACTTATAATGATGGCACGGATCAGATTATATTTTTCTATATTTTACCTGTGAGATTATGTTATATTATATAGTATATTATATCATACATTATATTTATTTTATTGAAAATAAGCGATGACGCACACAGAAGTCAATATTCATATAGATCTCTAATTTAGCTGAATAATTGATCTTCGCTATTTATCTCTAATAATATCGAAAAACAATATCACAAAATCAAAGTGGTTGCTTCCAAATTCTGAAGGTGAATTTTAAAGTTCCGGTGAAGTGATATACCAATCGTATTTTAGTTGCTGTATATAGGCCTACTAACCTGATGACCTAGTACCGGTATCCAAAATAGAAAATGTGATCTGACTGAGATAATGTGAGAACTGAGAAATGCCCCTGGGAACCCCTGTAATGAGGCGGACGCCAAACCTCACACCTCTCATGTGAATCCGGTTATCCAGCAGACACGAGACGTTGAACCAATGTTGTTTTAAGGTTGGGCCAACGTCGAAGTCGGTGGCCCAGCCTGAAAACAACATTGGTTCAAAGTCTCGTGTCTTCTGGACTGTTATCCACCCATTGATGCCTCCTAGCGAACACGAGACGTTCTCCCAATGTTGGTACAATGCTGGGCCAGCGTCGAAGACGGTGGACCAACGTTGTACCAACATTGGGTGAACTTCTTGCGTTAGCTGAGCTGAGGCTTTTGTTTCCAAAACTGACGATTGGACCTAAAACTTCATAAGTGCCACTTTACATATTTACACTTAATTGTTTTCAAGTTTAAGATGAACCTTTAAAATGACTAAATCATTATCTACGCTTTCCCGTGATTTTTGTGGCAAAGTAAACCTAACTCGACAAAGCATGATTAATTCGCCCTGACACCATTTACACGAATCCTGAATAATTTGGAGCAGCCACTACACTAGAAGTATTGCCTTAATTAACAGAACAAATTGTAATTGATTTCTGTTTAGGTCAGAGCCCTGGCGGATTCGACACTTCACATCTAATGAATGGTTTGCTAATTTGTGCTGTTTGAGGAGAAAATAATACAATTGTAGGCCAGGCCTAGGTCTGCAACTGACCTCCGATATGCAAATGCTGCATGCAGCGAATTATCGTAGAGGGCTCGCGCCCGTTTTCTCAGTAAATGGAAAAACGCAAATATCTCTTCTATATTTTGTCTGATTAATCACTCGAAATTGTGAATCACGTCAGCGAGACCCAACTTTAAGTGAGGGAAAACTCCAGTTAAAAACACTCGGCGTTCAAAGGGTTAAACTATGTCTTTCTTTGCCGTGTTACACCGCTTAAGCACTTTCTTTTTTTCATAAGAGATGTTTTGCACTTTTGACATCGTTGTGTAGGCCTATATTGTCGTTATTGCGATATTCTATGACCTATCTTGGACTATATTCCATACCTATTCATAGATCATAAAGTTCTGTTATATTCACAAACAGAGCAAACGCGTAGGCCTATAGCTTGATGAATTATTTTTTACAAGCTTAGGCTAAAGTATCTATTTTGAACGGATATAAAAGAAGGTCATACTTCTAATTTATAATGCATATTTGTTAAAGATTCGCTCTGAAATATCATGTTCAGGGTGTGTCGAAAGGCGGCCCGTGACACATTATTGAAGATCACATGAAACAGGGGACAGTCACCCGATGTTGTCTCAATGCTGGTTCACCATCGCAGACGGTGGGCTAATATCGAGCTAGCATTGGGAATATTACCAGTTGAATAATGTGATGTTCTTAATAATTAATTAAAATTACCTTCTTAACTTTAATGATACTAACTAGAGGCATAGTACATCATTATTGAAATGAATAATGTTGGAAAAAATAGCTTAACTTCCCTGGCTATTAGATTAATTTACCTTTTATTCTGACGTTTATCCTTATCAAATACTAGGTTTATCAGATACTGCTAACAGGATTTACCAACAATCCAACACCTGTTCAGATGAGTGTTCTACTCTGTCACAATTTGTAGTAATTATGATTCATAGGCCTAAATATAATATCGTGAAACTTCATACATTAGTGTCAAAAAATATTATCCAGTCATTTATTTTTAACCTAAGCTTCTAATTTAATGTTCGGCTTCAAATTAACAGAATAAAAAAAAATATACTTGCGTGGGATTATGGTAATTATTTCACGGCAGTAGGCTAAACATTTTAGCATGTTTTAGTATTTGTGGTAATTCATGTTGTATGGACGCATTGGATGGTGGATAGTATATTCTAGTATTTTTCACCCCTAATACTTAACTCAAATCATACAGTAAGTAAATTATTTATGTCATTTTATTGCAAATTTAAATTTTGCACTCACTTGAAGTTGTGTCTCGCTACCGCGACCCACAACTTCAAGTGGGTGAAAATTACTCATATTTGTTTAATTTGGGACCAAAAATGTGTAAATCTTGAAGCTCATTTCATTCCCAATAACAATTAATAAATAAAACCAATAATATGAATTAAAAACTAGTAAAATAAATTAAAAACATCATAGTCGCGCTTAGCGCATTAAGGGTTAACATGTTAAACCTGACACTTTGATCCTCACGTCACCTGTGACTTGTCTCCCTTGTAAAGCAGGATTATCCGCTGTTATCCGCTGTGTGGCGCTGACACAGGACACGCGGCCTTTTGTTTGTGAGACGGACAGTCATCAGGTTACGTTACATAGGAGAATCACCATTAGAAGATGGCGGCTTTACACAGAGCTGACTGGGCCGCACCAAGATGACAATTTGGGCCGCACCCAGCATTGTTGTAAACTATTCAGGCGCTGAGGCGTTCTCCATCCATTTGCAGCAGGAATAATCTAGTATTTATAGTAATAATTTGTACAGAATTGAAGCGCAAAAGCGAATATTCACGCGACGAGAATTTGCCTGACTGTTCACACACCAGCGCGAAAACCAACGCGATATGTGAGGCGTTTATCCTTTTTTCGAGGCCAGATTATGGTTTAAACGCACACTTGAGCGGAGCCTAACCGTTCTTTCAATGTGTAATCACTTCAAACCCGCAATTGTTCCCTGTTCACATTAGATTTGCTGGCCTAGATATGGTATTCTGCCCCCCCCCCCAATTTAAATTACCACTGAATTGGTCGAGGTAGAACACTAAAGATAACTTATTTTAATTATTTCAAACATTTTCACTCATCAATGTACGGAGCCACAACTGGTTTTTCGTAACATTACGTTTGTTTGAGCCTGGCGAGTTTTACTGCAAGAATAAGGTATATATAATTTATGCCATTTTTGACGTGTAAGCATAGATTTCGCGGACCAAGTATTATACTCCACCCCCAATTTCAAGATCAGCTAATCACCGGCGCTTACCACTCTAAACAATATAGGTTCTTTAGAAGGAACCCTTCAGTACAATCACCATGCAACCCCAGGAGAACCCTACAAGGGTTCTCCTGGGGTTGCATGGTGATTGTACTGAAGGGTTCTTTTTAAAGAACTTATATTTTTTATAGAAGCTCTGATGCCATCATTCTCCATCTGTAAAGAAGGACTTAATTTCATGCAAATTTTCGTGGAACTGTGTTAATAATAACTTTTTTTTTTCATTTGTCATCTCTTTTTCAAAGTCATCTCCATTCACTACAAGGCAAGAATTGCGACAGCAATTCGCGGCTTGTGGTGGATGAAGATGACAATGGTAAATTCAGAGTTGAGCGGATTTAAAAAAAATTAACATAATAATTTATCTCAAATTTGTAAATCAGATGAATGCATACTACAGACGTTTATGTGACTTAAAACGGATTATGTAACTAGAATTAAGGTAATATCTCAAATTTGAAAATCAGATAAATGCTTACTAAAGACGTTCATGTGGCTCAAAACGGATTATGTAACTAGAATCAATAATCTATTTATAAGAATCAGCTATTGGATCAAGGAATCTATGATCGGATTGATGTTAGGCTGCTGTATGGCTCTAGTTCTGTCCAGGTCTATATACATAAAGCCACTGTGTTTTCTTTTTCTGTTTTAGATCAGAAAAAATTCAAAATCTAATGAGGGAGGACGGTAAAAAAAAACATTTGGGGAAAAAAACACTGAACCTATTTTTGGAGAAGGTTATGAGGGCGCCCAAATAAAAAAACTTTTGACAAATGTCTAGAAAAGTTAATGAAAGCGACGAAATAAAAAAAACCTTTTGACCTATTTTAAAAAACTTAATGAGGGCGACGAAAAAAACAAGCAAAATAAAAACATATCTAGGAAAATATTTTTTTATCTCCTGAAATAAACTTGTTTTTTCTGATTGCTTTTTTTTATTTCCCAAAATGAACTGATTTTTCGGAAATCGGCAGCAATCTAATACTCGCGCTGGGCAGAAAAAACACACATTTTTTTGGTAATGCGTGGACTCAATCAAATGCGCGAGCTCATCTAAAACAGAGAAAAAACCTATACTGTGGCCTATACTGTGGGGAGCCTCCGTGACCGTGCTCGGCCTCAGACCGCCAGGGCTCGAATTTCAAATACTGCGTCTGGAGGACATCTCACCATCCTCAGGGGGTTCCCCTGGCCCAGTTTAGCCTATTTGTGCTCAAATGTTGCCTAAAACCCCACTCATTCCATTGATATATATATATATATAAGATTCGCTGGGAATTTAACGTGCAACAGGTATGTGATTAAGAACTCATTTCGTTCCCAATAACTGATCTCTTCGGCTAATTAATCGGCTAAATAAATCGACTGGGCATTTAGGTACAACACAATTATGCCACACGCACCTGCGCAGTAGATAAAAAGTGCTAGACCAAGCTGCACCAGCCGAATACGATTTGATAAAGGTGCAGTGTAAAATACGATGACCTATAACGTGCTAAGATTATAGGTAAACTGATAACATGGCTTTGCTGCACCGCTGTACATCCTATTTTTAAAGGGTGCACGAAATTGGGTGAAGGACCACCCGAATACAAAAAGTGTTGCCCTTCTCCTTATTTAATCTCAATTCTGTCAACTTGATCGTCAGTACAAGACAATCAAGAACTATCCAGAGTAGGGCAGGGCCAGTATTCTTGTAGGCCTATAAGGTACGATATGTCATAGGTTTCGGATTGGCCATTTCGACCAATCCGATAACCTAATATATATCGTAACTTGTCGAGAATACGGGCTCTGTACATTTTGTCTACATTTCCATAATAGTTAAATTCCCATACGGCCAAGGCAGTAACGTTAGTTACCACATGGAACAACTGTGGAATGAGCAACACATGCTAGATATGACACTTACCTTTTCTAGAAACGAATTTTTGAAACAAAAACAAAAGACTTCTAACGGATGTTCAGCGGGGCTGGCGTCCTGATGTGATTGCTTGGCTCTGGTCCTGTTTTCAAAAGTTATGTCTTTCTGATGGTTTCCTCTTCTAACTCACGTTTCTGAATGCTAAAACACGAATTGACCACTTTATATCCACCGTTACTTTCTGTAGGCGTAACCTGTAGCAGCCCCCCACCCCCACCTGGTTAATGATGCTGCTATATGACGTCACTATGCAAATCAGTACCCACGTGATTCTCAGTGGGCGTGGTCACCGTCACGTGGTGTATAGCCTTCTCTCACTGACCAACCAGCCGAGTCATCTGGCTAATGTAGTTTTAATGTTGATCCAGTGCTGCTGATGTCGGCCGGCTTTTGTTTAAAGCATGCCTTCCCAGCCAACACGGGGCATTCATCCAATGCTGTTTCAATGTTGGTCCAGCGTCGAAGACGGTGGACCAACATTGAGACAGCATTGGGTGAATTCCCAGTGTTCGCTGGGTTGTAGCTATCTAGCTTTCTGTGATTGCAGCACAATGCTACCCAGAAAACACGAGACGTTGAATCAATGTTAACGCAATGTTGGGCCAGAGTCGTAGACGATGGGCCAATATTAAACCAACATTGTGTCAATGCCTCGTGTTTGCTGGGCTCCCACCAACATTCCAAACCAGAAAGCACAATGCGTTGATCTAATGTTGTTTTAATGCTTTGATCCAACATTGTAGACAGTTGGCCAACATTAAAACAACACGTAGTCAATGTATTTGCTGGAAAGTGCTTCATTCATAGCAAACATAACCCAAAAATATCCAGCCACTGTTGGGTGAGCGTTCCAAACTATGGCGCAAAATTTTCAGCACTGGGTCCGCGGCTTGTGTCTTCTAATAGCCCTTAAAGGGAGGGTGTTAAGGTTTTAAAATATAGTTTTGGCCATTATTTTGGCTTAATTATACTATTCAAAGTACATCCCAAAATAAATCATCATTAAATTTTTAATATATGCCACGAAAAAGTGCATTTGAAGTAGGCCAAATGGATCTCATATTGAGGGTCATAAAAAACGCTCCCACTATCAGCAGCTGCCGTGTGACGTCACACGGTGAAGTCGTATGCCTACAGCAGTCCACTTGCACTGATCCTATAGTGATCCCGCAGTCACTACCCAGTTGTACAGCGTCTTGTTCATGGATTGTCCTACAAAGTTTTAATGTCATCTTTGTTTAAATTGTTATCATGCCAAAACGTTGCGTCTCCGGTTTGTGTAACAATACAAATGAAGATGTTACAGCACTAATACATGGCCAAAAGATTCCCAAATCGCACGCAAGTGGGATCGTTTTGTGAAACTCGACAGAGCTAACTGGAAGCATGGTAATCCCGCATATGTTCTGTGTGGTGTTCACTTCAGACAACTTAATGATTTCATATCTTATGGTCAGTGGAGACATACATTCAGTTTTCACTCCCGGCCTACCCAGGGTAAATGTCCCAGAATATATCTAGATCAAACGTCTAGTTCTAACCGTTAGGCCTACTGCTACCAGGGCTAATGATGACGATGATGACTTCAACACCCCCATAACCACTTATTACTACCAGAACGCATAGCAATCACGCCTGTTTTCAATTTCAGCTACTTAACTTTTATACACGTAGAATTGTGGTTCACACCTGTGATACCAGATTGCATTATTCAGATACATTATTATATAAATGATAATTTTTTGAATAAAACTGTTCACGAAAACTCAGCCCCACGGGGAACAAAAATAATTCATATTAGGTGATCAGGCCTACATACTGCCCGACCCAGGGTTGTCACCAAAAACGTGGAAAAACTTCCCATAACTTTGTTCTGAAACGTCGAACGCAGATGGTTTAACCATCAACATGCTACACTTTTTAATGAGAAAAGGAAAATTCCTGTGACGTATCGACATAAACCGGGAATTACCATGATGACATCGCCTACCCAGCAAACACAAAACATTTGTAGACCTATAACACTTGTACAATGCTGGAACAACGTCGGAGACGTTGGGCCAGAGTTGTACAAATGTTATACAAATGTTTCGTGTTTGCTGGGTAACCACATTGGTCCAGCATTGGCGGTGATGGGGATTTAGAAAATTTGTTGTGTCCGAGCCGTTACGCTTCGCAACTCGCATCAGATCCGGCGAAAGGGGGGCATGTGGTCATTAGCATTTATGGCAGGGCGGTTAACAAGGATGCGCGTTGTTTGAATACAATGTCGATCTTTGATGGAAGTGAAGAGAGAAATTCTCAAATTCGACGTTTTCGAAGCAGACCTTCTTTCTGATTCTATTTTCCTTGGTTTAACTTTCGTTAATAGGCTACCAAATATCATCAAAATCGTTTGAGAATTTTGACTGAGTCAGAGTGAGTTGACGGGGGAGCTCACAGGTTCACTACTCTCTGAGAAATCGGATAAATCTCCATCGCTAGTTGTAGCCATTTTGACAGAGACCTCTTCATGACTTCAACGTGTGACGTGCCAGGCTGTTCGGGAGTTTCCGTGACCGTTACAGAATCCGAAGTGACTTCGGCTCGAAAAATCTAACAAAAACATTTTTTTCACCAATAATAAAAAAATTTAGGTAAAAATGAAATTAGCTGTTTTAATTGATAGGATATGTTCCATTTATTGATGCTCACCCAACCTTAACCTTAACACCCTCCCTTTAACCTAAAGCGCTGAATTATTTTGGTATAACCCATGGAAACCAAAAGGTTTTTTTCAATTTGAAATCATCATAAATGTCTTAGCTGGCTCTTTCCGCTCTATTTGAATACCTATGTTATTACAAATGTTTCACCCTCTCAGTGCGGCGACCGTCTTTATACGCCAGAATCTGACATCTACGGACGTCAGATTATGACGTCTAAAGTCGACCCCCGAGCTCAAAGAGTTAAAAGTAAAGTAAAAAAGGCTGAGAACGGCTGTAGACGTGATTCGTTAGAAATATTGCTGATCGGATAGCTGCTCCACCCAGGCATTCTCATTTGGCGTCGATACAACTCATGTTTAATGCTGTTCCAGCGTCGTAGACGGTGAACCAGCATTAAGCCAACATTGCCGTTGAATTGTTGGCGATAAAACACGTCATAATCATGATTGCCACACCAAGATGTGAGCTATAAAGGATATCAATTGTTAAATATGAGCCACAATATAAATACGATATTTAGCTCATGGATAATTGTGACTATTTAAAAAAAAATTCTTTAAAGCGACAAAATCAGGCTAAAATTATTTAAAAAATCATTATTTTTATTTTGGGTTCTTAATATGTCCATAATTGTTATGTCAACATGTCCAAAGACTAGATTTTGGCCTGATTGTGTCGCTCTAACAGAAACATAATTTCATAATGAACTGAAACATCTGCTCTGTGGTAAATCCGTTGACTTCGTATACAGATATTTTACTAATCAATTTACAATGCACAAACTTGTAACAGTACGTACTCTCGCCTGCGACTTATTGTTGTCTTGTCAAAATCGAATACTTTTGTAGACAGACAAGAACAATATCGCGTTTTATACATCTTAGATGCCCCCACACCCATGTATGCTTCTATTCTTGAGAATCTCCCGTTTTTTCTGTAATTCATGTTATATTTATTCTGCCTCACTAATTTGTTTTGTCGCTATTATAACATTGAATTTAAACCAAGATATTTACTCCTCCACGTGTTCCATTGTTTTACATCGGGTGATAACATCAGAAATGTCAGCTACCAAAATAACCCTTTAACCGCCAAATTATCCAATCTGAATTTTTACCAACTTGATGTTGTGTCTCGCTCACGCGATCCACAACTTCAAGTGAGTGAAAATTATTCAGATTTGACAAAATGGAGGTCAACTGTTTTTAAATATTGATGATTGATGTCACATTTTATCTTCAACATGTTCAAAAGGTGGTACATAATGTGCTAATAAAATATGAAAACCCGAATATATGCGGCACCGGCGGTTGAATGGTTAATGAGAAAAATACGTTCACGTTTATCCCTTGAAGCGCTGAAATATTCGTATATAACCCTTTAAGCCCTCACGATGCATTCAAGCATCATTTTCCATCCCTGTAAACATACCTAATTTTCCTACAACCAAGGGTTTTTGAACGGAAATTTCCATGAAACTGGTTTACCAATACATGGTAATTTTCTTTAATTTTTAAATTACCTCAAATCATCTTCATCCACTACAAGCCGTGAATTGCGACAGCAATTCGCGGCTTGTAGTGGATGAAGATGACAATGGTAAATTCAGGCCTGAAAGGGTTAAACCAAGAGACGAAATGTCTTATTTAGCTCTGTCCGCTTCCTTTGAATACCTATGTTATGGGTCTACGGACATTATAAATGTTTCCCTCATTTAGTGGGGGGGGGGGGGTCGACTTTAGATGTCAGATTCTGCATCCATAGACGTCAGATTCTAACGTTTAAAGTCGATCCTGCACTGAAACAGTTAACAGATAAACGATGGGATTAATTTAATATGTCCAGCAGCTCATTTGATTTAAAGTATGTCTGGAGACCACATGGGGCCTTTAATTTACGATTTTTCTGACAGCTATTCGTAGCAGGCGAGAGGATAATGCCCGGTGTTGGGTAAGTGAACAAGTAAATTTATTCTGATGGTCTCATTTAAGAGACATGCAGATTCCAGGTAAATACAATAAAATACAATATTCCAGGTGAATACAATACAATACAATAATTATAACATAACATAACATAACATAATTTATATAATTGTAATAGAGCAGCAATGTTACACACACATAATAAATTCAATAAATCTACACAGGTTAAGCATACTAGGCATGTCATGCTTACACATAAGCTCTTCAAACTTTAATGTTGAAGGAAAATTATAGTATTTACATTTAATATATTCCCTTCTCTCTTTTACAAAATAATTACATCTAAATAGGTAATGAAATTCGTCGCCAATTTCACTCAAGTCACATTTATTACATAATCGCTGTTCTCGTGGAAGACCAAGATGACAATCTTTTTCAATAGGCAGTTTGTGATTACGGCAGCGAAATTTAGCTAATAATTTCCTGCTTGGAAATGGTAAATTGATAAGATAGTTCTCTAACTTAAATTCGGATTTGAACATTCTGTAATTAATACATTTTTCACTCTGATTAATAGTTTTATTCCATAACTGAATAAACTGGTCTTTTAATAACTGGTCTGGAAATAACAGATTTAAACCAATCCACACTACAGTTTAGATCTTGGTTAAGCCACAAATAAGGAAATCCACAATCATTTAAAATCCCACGTATGTACAATATCCATGGTGATACATATGAGTTTTTAATCGCTAGATGATACAACAATTTATATATGTTAGATGATAACTTGTTATAATCAGTATTTAGTAACCTTGCCAGTATGTAACAGCTCTGATTTTGATTTTAATGTTTAAAGGAAATACTCCTAACTCTCCATACACCATATAATTAAATGTTCTTTTACCAACCGCTAAAATGTATTCACAAAAACGTAATTGCAACTGTTCGAGTTTTGGGCAACTTTCATGCCCCCCAAACCTCGCAGCCATATAGTAGCACGGGGGCCACCAATACATCAAATAATTGCAATTGAATATCAATAGGTAAAAATAATTTTTTCACCTTACGTAAAAGGGCAAACATAGCACGGTTTGCACGATCATATAAATCCTGTTTTGCTACATTAAATTTACCATTATAATTAAAGAATAACCCAAGATATTTATAGTTAAAAGTGACGTCAAGCTTTTCTCCAGCCAGCGTAAAATCTGGTAATTTTACCTTTAGAGAATACTAGAATTTTTGTTTTTTCTCGATTTATTCTTAAGTCCCATAAGTCCATAAGTCGCTATATCTGTACAAGTTGTCTAAGCCAATTTGTAATTTATCTGGTGTTTCAGATAATATAACGGTATCGTCTCCATATAACAGCACAAATAATTTCATAAATTTCTGTAGTGTATCATTATCAACAGTAGAAGCTAAATTTTCCAGCGAAGTAAGACCTTCGCACCGCTCTGCTAGGTAACTGCTCAGATCAGAGAAGTATATGGGAAATAACAGTGGAGAAAGATTTTCACCTTGACGCACTCCGACCGAGCAGAGGAAAATGTTTGATAATGTACTATTTATACATACACATGATCTAGCTTGACTGTAAATATTATGTACAACATTAAACAATTTGCCTTTTATGTTGAGAGACAGTATCTTTGACCACAGTTTAGACCTATTCACAGTATCAAAGGCTTTTCTGTAGTCAACAAAACAACAATATAAACGCCTGTTTCTACTTAAATATATATCAACTAATGATTTAAGCACAAACATATGGTCAACTGTGGAATGACCTGCTTTAAAGCCTGCTTGCTCTGCACCTATGGCATTGAATGTATTTAAAAAATTGGTAAGTCTACAGTTTATTACATTGGTGGATAACTTCCCAAAGCAACTAAGGAGGGTAATTCCTCTATAGTTGTCAGGGTCAGATACATTTCTTTTTGATTTAAAAAAAGGTTTTATGACACCTATACTCCATGATTGTGGTGTTTTTCCTGTCGTTAGAATTAAATTAAATAGCTTTGTATACATAAAATCATATTTTCTGGTGAAAATTTCAAATATTCGTTTAGAATAAAATCACTTCCTCCTGCTTTATTTCATTTTATTCTCGAAATAGCGCTGGATTTCTTTTTCACTGAATGGTAAATTTATTTCATTATTGTATTCATCAAGAATTCCTAGAATTTCAGAATCATTTTCTTCGTTATCCTGTTTATTTAATGCGGCAAAATACCTCCAAACTAATGTTATTGATTTTCGCGTGACTTTTTTGTATCTTTACTGATTATTTGCCAATAGCTCTTTGGATCACTGGATTTTAAATTGCGAATTTTTGTTATTATTTTCTTATGGTAATCTGTAAAAGCTTTATCAATATCTTTTTTGTAGGATTCACTAGCTATTTTAAGGAGTGATAAATTCCTAGAAGTACGCAATTTATGATATTTGTTTCGGAAATTGAAGTAAATTTTACGTGATTTTTCACAATTTTCATTATACCATGGCTGGTCTGTATGTGTTCGATTAGGCTTCTTTGACCTTGGTGGCAGATAATAATTTATTTGTTTAACACCTGCTGAGGTAGCCGCATTTTTTAATGTATCACAAATCTTCTCCACAACATCATCAATTTTGGGGAAGTGCCGGACTTGACCAGCATTAAACACCGGCACTCAATTGAATTTTCGTTTCAACTGGGGACACGTGTGATTATGATGTCTCGCTCTGCTTCAGAAAACGTTGCATGTTTTACAAGTGTTCTACTTGTATTAATTTTAAATGTTTCTACGCTTTCCAGAGTGTCTTTTTTAAACTATTCATAATAATATTCAGCTATTTTATCCCTGTCTTTGATCAGGGAAACGTTTTCTTTATATAGTACGTACATTCAAATTATCTTTTACACTTTAATTTGAATTCAAGTGTATATACAATTTTATCTAGGTTGTCAAACATAGTAAGGGTGCTGGTCACCTGTATTTGACATCCTAATGTACACAATTTTGTTTACAATTGCATTGTTGTACAATTATTGTATATATTTCTGTATATAAAGCCTGATAAATAAATATATAAATAACATAAAAATAAATAGTCGTCCTTAGCGGTTAGAGGGTTTAAATTCGCTGCACTGCTGGCGCTATTGCTTTCTTTCTTGTCCATGTTGGTGGCCAGCTGCATGGCCGATAATACAGCAGTAACAGGAGTAACTGCTCATATATAAATTGAGCAGCTACTGCTGTTTGCCTTTGCATGACATTGCACGTGTTGACTTGCTGATCTGGCTGCTGTATGGCGATCGTTGCCGTGGGTCCCTGAGGGGCATCACGATTAGGACGGATTAAGCCCCCTGCCCACTCCTCTAACCTCCCACGCCAAAATACACCCACAAAACAATCCAATACGACACTTCATCAACCACTCTAAACTTGATTTAACACCTTGTGCCCAAAGATATTACTGTCATGGAATAAGATTGTCATATCAGTTTTGAATAAGTCGGTTGTCTAGTTTGATCTTTAAATTATTTAAAAATAGATTCAAAACTCCCATGCGAAATAATGTAATAAAACCAATAAAGTAAAAAAACAATAAAACAATAAAAATAGTACAGAGCAATAATTTATTAAAAACCCATTTGAAAAAAATTTGTACCATTTATGTATGACACAGATAAATTGTTTGGCCTATTTTGAATTAGTATTTATGTTGAAAAAAAGATATAAAAATATTTTTTACAATATATTACAATATTTATCTTTAAGAGTTAAATGCACCGGGACAAAATAGACAAGTTGACATTTTGCCCCAAAGATTGATTTCTTTTTTATGGCGACGTTATATAGTCTCAAGCTAAATTGATGAGAATTTCACAGTTCCAAGGTGAATCCCCTTATGAGTGATTTGATCTAGCATCAGGTATAATCTGTTTTTCTTGGTACTATCTGGTCTTATCTGCTACGTTAGATACACCAATTTAACCTTCTAATAACTAGGGTTTTTAGAATGAAAATTTCCATGAAACTGATTTGCCAAAATATGGTAATTTTTATTAATTGGTCACCAACTTCAAATCATCTTCATCCACTACAAGTCAAGAATTGCGACAGCAATTCACGGCTTGTAGTGAATTAAGATGACAATGGCAAATTCAGGTTTACAAGGGTTAACACTCGAAATTCTGTTAACACTCGAAAATCATGTTTCTCACAGGAAACATCAGCAATGATTATTTGGTACTATGATAGTTCCTCAACTGGGGGCCCTAGTAAATCTATAATAATTTATATTTATAATGGCCGTAGACCCATAGGTATTCAAATAGAGCAGAACGTGTTACTAAACCTAAGACTTAGAATTACAGAAAAGGGTTTATAATATTGCCTCATAAATAACACAATGCTTAGAAAAAACTCGAGATGTGGAGCCGAAAGAGTTAACTAAGGCACTTAAGTCCAAGTCTGGTATTCTACCCCCGACCAATCGAGGAGTAGCTCAGCCTGTCACATGTCGAGATTTGCCAATCACGGCCGTCATTCAGTTGTTATTTAAGTTGGAGGTAGAATACCATACTTGAGCCGACATTCATGATGATTTTCACATTGAAAATAAGCTATTGGAATCCATGGCTTAGACACAAATATTGTAAGGGACAAAACGAATACAACTGCAACCATTCTTCATTCACTTTGAATTACTGAAGAGGGTTTATATTGCCTCGTAAATAACAGTATGCTTAAAAAATTCGAAATGTTTATTATAATTCAAAAAATACATATCCAAGATGAAATGTAAGAAATAGCACGATGTACTATATATACGAAAGTTTTATCAGCCTAATGTTATGGGCCCCAGCCACACCGGTAAGGAAATCAAAATTGTAATTTTGTAATTTAGAAAATGGAATTTTAATATCTGCAAAGGCGTTAATTTTCCCGGCAGTGATATTCATTGATGAGATAATAATGAAGTATTCACCACATTTGAAATGTAAATGATATTACATTGTAGATTGAGAGATAATTGACATCGTTATAATTTACTTTATGGCGTCTCAGGAATAAAATGTTAAAATAATTATTACCCCTGACAGAATGTTGAAACTCGAGTATTTCATTATCATTATCGTACACATCGCCATCTCTGTGCTATCAGGTAAGTCTACTCATCTGAGTGAAGTGAAGCACAGGGGTGAATATTGCAAAGAATCCTAACTTTGATCCTATTTCAACTTTCTCTTATTTCCATCACAAAAGTTAGGATTGATCCTAACTTTTGTAATGGAAATAAGACAAAGTTGAGATAGGATCAAAGTTAGGATTCTTTGTAGTGCCTTATGTATTTCAACAACTGTAGCTACATAATTATGCGAAGAAGCAGATTGCACTGTATAGGCTTAATCATTCCCAAATATTAAATCAATGATACGTTATCCGATTGGCGTATTTGTTAAAAATATGGAGTTATACAAAAATACAAAGGTAATTTACTATTCCACAATATTAAGATTAAATCTGCCACTTTAAAAGTATATTTTAATTTAATAAAATGCTAAATGATACACATCTTTACGATTAGGGCACTTATCTGCCAATCTTCAATCATTTTATTTAATCGCAAGTAATTAAAGATACTTTGTCTTGAGGACGCTTGTCTAATCATGGGCTCACATTTAGTAAGAAACATCTGAGACGGGGGGGGGGGGTTGGAGGTAATACGTATGTCAATATTATGATATATCGTTAGACAAGCGATATAATGACATGCAATCGTTTGTTAAATGCTACATTTTTTTCAATTTCAAAAACCTTCCTCTTGGTAGATCACAATGCCAAACACGACCATAATCCTTTTATTGGGAATTAAATGAGTGTTTAAACACCAACATTTGCTAAGGTCGCGGTAGCGAGACACAATTTCAAGTGGGTGAAAATTTGAGGGTCACGAGCTCGCATACCACGACAACTGAAATGCTGTTCAAATTTCCGCCAGTCTACTTTTAGCATGACCGGCTAAATGTGGCTCACTTGTATTTACCTGATTACGGATTCGCTCCTTCGTTCAGGATGTCTGAGGATGTTACGGATCCGGACTAAGGAAGCGACGACAGAGCAAACCAACCGTGACCATTAAACCCTCCCACCGTTAATAACGACTATAGTCGTTTTTAATCTGTTTTATAAGCCGATCAAATCACACTTATCGGGAATGAAATAAGCCTAAACATCAACAACTGCAAATATTTGGACTCAAATTAATTTTCTTAAAGTCTAAAAATATCAAATTCTCTAAGTGTTTTTCACCAAATTGAAGTTGTGGGTCGCGGTAGCGAGACATAACTTCAAGTGGGTGAGAATTTAAAATATTTAACTTAGCACTTTAAGGGTTAACAATACAAGAGACGTTGACCTAATGCTGGCTTAATTTACCATTGTCATCTTCATCCACTACAAGCCGCGAATTGCTGTCGCAATTCTCGACTTGTAGTGGATGAAGATGACTTGATGTGATTCAAAAATTAAAGAAAATTGCCATGAATTGGTAAGCCAGTTTCATTGAAATTATCATCAGGAAACCCTTAGTTGTTGGAAAATTAAGTCTGTTTACAGGGATGTAAAATGATGCTTTAATGCATCGTGAGGACTTAAAGGGTTAATGTTAGCCCATCGCCTGCGACATCAACCAAGCATTGGGTCAACATCTGTTTTTTTGCTGGGATTGGTTTGTCCTGCTCTGTCTTAATCAATAGCAACGCGAACTGTTAAACCAGCGATCCGGGGAATAACGACATTGTGGTCTTATCGATCAGGGAACTATTTTAGGTCATAATGAGCATCAATTCTATTTTTTCAGTCAAAATAATTATTAACCATTTATTGAATGATGCGTCGCTCTGCGGTATTTTTCTTGCATTGCTGCTGTAATTGCTAACGCAATTTACAACGTTATTTCCCAGGAAAATACGTAACTTTGTGGAAAACTATTCACAAAGCTGAAACACAACATAATGTATTTTGTCGAGTCGAAGGTTTTTCTCCCATCTCGCCTTAACCCTTTCAATATCGATTGCCTCTAACATTTTACCTTAACGTAAAAGCTGAAATTGCTAACGCATAATATATTAAAATAATTAACGTAAAAATTACAACAGTAAATTTGCCGATTCTTAACCCTTTAACCGCCGGTGCCGCATATATTCGGGTTTTCATTTTTTATTAGCACATTAAATACCACCTTTTAAACATGTTAAAGATAAAATGTGACATCAATCGGCAATATTTGAAAACAGTTGACCTCCGTTTTGTCAAATATGAATAAATTTAACTCACTTGAAGTTGTGGATCGCGTCAGCGAGACACAACATCAAGTGGGTTAAAATCCAAATTGAATAATTTGGCGGTTAAAGGGTTAAAGGGACTCAATCAGGCTAAAATCATAAAAAAATCGGTGATTTTATTTTAGCTTTTTAATATGACCATATGATGTAGGCCTAAACAAATTCTCGTTTTTTTTACTCTGGACATGCATGTCCGAAATAAGAAATCGGGAATTTCGTCTCTATATCTAGCCCAACTGGTAAATGCGCAGCACAAAAATTAAAAAACTTTAGCAGTTCTAGTCAGTGTACATGTTTACATCATATGGTCATATTAAGAAGCCAAAATAAAATCACCGATTTTTTGATGATTTTAGCCTGATTGAGTCTCTTTAAAATACATCGTTAACTGTTAACCAACTGTTAATGCACCAGACAAGTTTAAACTTTTTTGACAACCATGACTAAAATTAGATAGAGGGCCATAGTCCCTTTAATATAACAGGTTGATAGATATCGAAAATAATGATGCCAATTGTTTTAGTTAAAAAAAAATTGGTGTTACAAAATTAGTTAATTAATAATGCTTCACTTTTTTGAAACAATTTTTTTATAAATCGGAAACACATGTTATAGGCTTATGTAGGGAGCAAGGAAAAGTCAGTTAGTCCTGCACATCTTTTCACAGTAAAGGACTGCGTGGTGCGTGACGCGTGATCACTGACATTTACGTGAGGTAATTCGTGGGGTCAAATCCTGGCCCGGTTTAGCCTTTATGTGCACAAAGGTGGCCTAAAACACCATTCATTTCATTTTTTCGTGATGCCAAAATACAACAATTTCGCATACGGCATATTTCACTTTTAGACGAGTCAACACCAGAGTCAACACTGAGAATGCATCTCGCATCACGCATTATGCATCACGCATCACGCACCATGCATTACGCATCACGCATCACGCATCACGCATCACGCCATGAGAATTATTACGCAACACAAATTGATTCTCCCGGTGGCCGGGAGCCTGTATCATAACAGGATCGCTTCCCTCCCAGATCACCCCATCCTAGCAAATACGAGACGTTGAACCAATGTTGGTTTAATGTTCGGCCAGCGTCGCCGACGCTGGCCCAACACTAAATCAACATTGATCCAAAGTCTCGTGATTCCTGGGATATCAGACCATCTGGTCAGTTGAAAATGGCCATTTGCGAAATTAATAAACACGGCTCACACAGCTAAGCCATGCGGTTTACTGGTGCGACCCCCTCCCATTGTGGGGGTGCACATTAGGAGAGTTTACAAAGTCAAGGCAAGAGAAAAGTGAAAATCTGTCACTGAACAGTAGTAGCCTACATCGCGATTGTATAAATCACAAGTGGCATAATTTAACAAAAAGATATTGCGAGTTCAACTATGTCCTTTAAATCCTCCAAAAGCGGAGTTTCTTACGTCGGCCTAGGACCATGTAACACAGCTTGTTTGGTATGCAGTAAAAGCAAATCAAGCACCGTAAAAGCACAAACTATATGGATTTGTTACATCAAATAAACATCAAAATACTTTGCAAATGTTTGCCATCTTACAATGAACTAATTATCCTCCTCATATATCCCTGAATGTTAATATGTGCCATATATGCTGCTAGCATGCAGAGTGTCATTTACGACACACTGGCTGCGGCTGTTTATATATATATTAACCCTTGTCCTGCTGAACACGACTATAGTCGTTTTTATTCTGTATTATTAGTAGACCAAATCACTGTTATTGGGAATGAGATGCATGTGTAAACATTAAGATTTGCAAATATCTGTGCTCAAATAAATAAATATAAGTAATTTTCAGCCACTTGAAGTTGTGGGTCGCGGTAGCGAGACACAACTTCAAGCGGGTGAAAATTCAAATAAATCACCTTGTGATGGTTAACATTTCTGTGAGCAAAATCAAAATGTGTTAAAATATTCTTGTTGAAGAACACATGTCAAATTGGAGGATAGTATAGAAAGAAAGCTTTAAATATACTTTGTTTTTACCCAGTTAACTAATGTATGGTATATGACATTTGTGAGCACCCCCTCACCATACCATACCCTCCCCCCTTCTCGCCCTCCCCCCCCCCCCGTCTGCCTCGCAAACTGATCCTGACAATTGGAGAAGGATCAGAGATGTATCCAGCCTGGAATGGGAAGTTATCTCTGCGGCGTACAGGGGGCGACACTGTGGAGTCCGGGTGTCCTAGAGAGGCGTGGGTCTGTGAACTCCCCAGGGAGAGTGGGGTATGATGGGATCATAGGGCTGTGAAGTGCACGCCTGATGGACCACCCCCCTCACCGGCTGGCCCAGCAAAAGCGATACACTGATCCATGTTGGTTCAATGGTGGGCCAGCGTCGCAGACGATGGACGAACATTGACCTAACATTGGTTCAGTGTATTGTGTTGACTGGGAAGAGGTGCCTATCCTATTGTCTGCTTTCTCCATCATCGTACCTAACATTCAATAATTGGATAATGTCACATAGTCCTATGTACATTACCCAGTCTTGCGCCGACGCCAGAGTCGCTCGATTCTCTGTATAAGTATTGTACTAGATGGAAGTTAACTTTAAAAATAAAATATAAAACAATTATGATATTTAGAAAGAGTGGTAAAATTTCTCATACATGGTTTTATAATGAAAATCCTATTGAAATAGTAAATATATTTTGTTATCTGGGAATAGTGTTCTCGTATACTGGCTCTTTCTCGGAGACCCAGTCAGTTTTAGCACAACAAGGCAGGGAAGCGTTGTTTTGTTTAAAAAGCCAAATCAAACAATTTTTAAATATTGACCCGGTAATAGTCCAGTGGATTTTGACTAAAGCGTGTTTCGCGCTATGGACGATGTTTTATGATTGATTCTGATACTATGGGGTGTCCCGAGCAGAAATCAGTCGGGTGCCACTTTGGCACCCTTGGGCGGAATTTTTTTAAGGGCAAAAACAAAATGGCCGCCAGATATTTCAAGGTCAAATATGGTTTTTCAACAAATGAAGCCAGGAACAAGTGTAATACCTCATTTTCATGTGATTTTGACTGGGCAATCCATTTCTTGTATTATTTTTAAGACTTAAGGTCATCTTCAAGGACAAAAAGTTAATTTCAAGGTCAAATAAGCAAAAATACTATTTTTAACAAATAAGGCTAGGAAAATGTGTAATACCTCTTTTTCGTTGGATTTTGTCTAAAAATCCATTTATGGTATTATTTTGGTGATCCAAGGTCATCTTTCAGGCCGCAAAGGCATTGCCAAGGTCAAAAACAAAATGACCGCCAGATATCTCAAGGTCAACTATGATTATTCAAGAAATGAAGCCAGGAACAAGTGTAATACCTCATTTTAATGTGATTTCGACCGGGCTATCCATTTCTTGTATTATTTTCATGACTCAAGGTCATTTTCAAGGTCAAAAAGTCAATTTCAAGGTCAAATAAGCAAAATTACCATTTTTAGCAAATAAAGCTAGGAACATGTGTAATACCTCTTTTTCATGTGATTTTGTCTGAAAAATTCATTTATGGTATTATTTTGTTCATCCAAGGTCATTTTCAAGGTCGAAAGGTCATTTCCAAGGTCAAAATGTAAAAATATGATTTTTTCGAAGCAAAATAGAAAGACGTGTAATACCTCTTTTTGACGTGATTTTTGACTGAATAATCTATTCTTGATACTATTTTGATGATAAAAGGTCATCTTTAAGGTCAAAATATCAATTTCAAAGTCAAGTAAAGGAGAATATGATTTTTTAACAAATACAGCCAGAACATGTGTAAAAAACTTTTTTTCGTGGGAAATTGTAGTACGTATACTACCTTGTGTTGGGTTTTAATTGGACTGGATAATCTAATTCTGTTGGGTTTAAATGATCAAGCATGCTCAAGGTGAAGACATCGGCTCGACGGCATTGAATGGCAATTAACAGAGATGTGTTAAAGACTGATGGAAAAGTTCTAACGGTCGATGAAGATGTATTAAAGGGCAATATGAGAAGGCCATAAAGGACAATGAAAGGGCATTAAAGGGCAATGAGAAGGCATATTAAAGAGAAATGAGGCCACAAGAGGCGTTACAGAGCAACCGAGGGCGTTATAAGGTGAGAGAGGGGTATTATGGGGCTATGGAGAGGCGCTAAAGGGAGACAATAATGCGTCTTTGTAGCTTTTAGTTTAATGCCTCTTCTTTGCAATTGAAGGTCTTTCTTTTGCCCTTTAACGCCTCTTCTTCGCCCTGAAAGTTCTTTTAGTTTAGCGCCTCTTTATTGCGATTGAAGGCCTTTCTGTCGCCCTTTAACGCCTCTTCTTCACACTGAGCGCTTCTCCATTGCTCTTTAATTTAACTTTCCGTCACATTTTAACGCCTCACCATCAATTTCTAATGCCTCCCCATGGTCCTTCGACGCCTCCCCATCGCCATTTAACGTCTCTCATTGCCCTTCTATGCTTTTGTGTCGACCTTTATATTTTTTCTTCGTCTTTTAACGCCTTTCCGTCACCCTTTAACGCTTCTTCGGTGCAATTTACCGCCTCCTCATCACCCTTTACTGGCTTCCCATCGCCATTTACTGCCTTTCCATCACCATTTACCTCCTCTTCATCGCCCTTTACCTTTTGGCATCACCATTTAACGCATCTGCAGCAACTTTTCAACGCCTCTCCATCAACCTTTTAGTGCATCTCCATCAACCTTTAACACTTTTTCTTGGCCCTTTAACGCCTTTCCGTCATTTTTTGACGTCTCTCCGTCATAATTTAATTTTTTCTCAGTTGCCCTTTAATGATTCCCCGTCATCTTTAATGCCTTCTAATCGCCCTTAAACACAATGCATCACCCTTTAGCACCACCGCATCACCTGTCATTTAATGCTTCCTCGTCACCCTCTAACGCCGTTCAATAGCCCTTTCATGCCACCCACCAACTTTTAACACATTCCGTCACTCTTTAACGCCTCTTCTTCGCCCCTTAGCACCTCTTCATTGTCCTTTAGCGCCTCCTCATTGCCCTTCAACGCCTCCTCGCTGCCCATCAACGCCTTCCCATCGCCATTTAACGCATCTACAGCGCCGGTTAGAGTCTCTCCATCATCTTTTAATGCATCTCCATCAACCTTTATTACTTTTCCTTTGCCCTTTGACGTCTCAGTCACCATTTAATGCTTCTCTGTCGCCCTTTAGCAATGCTCCGTTGTTTTTAACACTTTCTACTCACCCTCACACGTTTATCCAGCAGACTTCAACTCCTCCCCACTGCCCTTCAGCGCCTTCCCATTGTCGTTTAACGTTTCATGGTCGCCCTTTAACGACTCCTCATTACCCTTTACCGCCTTCCCATCGCCATTTAACACTTTCCTATCACAATTTAACGCCTCACCATCACCCTTTAACACATTTCCATCGCCATTTAACGCATCTGCAGCGCCTATTAATGCCTCTCTATCAAACTTTATTGCATCTACTTTTAACACTTTTTTCGGCCTTTAACGCCTTTCCATCACTCTTCGACGTCTCTCCGTCAACATTTAACACTTCTCCGTTGCCCTTTAACGATTCTCCGTCGTCTTTAATGCCTTCTCATTGTACTTAGACACCTATCCATCACCCATTAGCACCTCCCCATCACCCGTTACCGTACTTCCTTGTCACCGTTCCATAGCCCTTTCATGCCACCTTGCCACCTTTTAATGCATCTTGTCGCTCTTTAACGCCCCATTTTTGCCCCTTAACGCCTCCTTGTTGCCTTTCACCGCCTTCTCATTGCCTTCAACACCTCCTCATTGCCCTTTAATGACTACTCATTTTCTTTTAACCTTTCAGTCTCACTATTTGACCTTGATATTTACGTTTGGCTTTAATAGAGGATCACCTCAAATCACCAAAAGCATACCAGAAATATATTTTCCTAGCTTTATTTGTTAAAAATCATATTTTCGCTCACCTGACCTTGAAATTGACACACTGACCTTGAAAATGACCTTTAATCATAAAAATAGTAGCAGAAATGGATTATTTGTCAAATTTACACTAGAAAGACGTACAACACTTTCTGCTATTTATGTTTGTAAATTGATTTTTGATGACCTTGAGATGAAATTGACCTTGAAGATAACCTTCAATCACTGAAATAATACTATAATTGGATTTGTCAGTCAAAATCACATACAAAGAGGTATTACACACATTCCTAGCTTTATTTGTTTAAAATGATATTTTCTCTTACTTCACCTTGAAATTGACCCCTTTGACCTTGAAGATGACCTTAAATAATAAAAATAATATCAGATATGGAATGCCCAGTCAAAATTGCATGACAAATGAGGTATTATACATGTTCCTAGCTTTATTTGTTAAAAACGGTAATTTTGCTTGATTGACCTTGATATTTGACCTTTTGACCTTGAAGATGACCTTGAATCTTGCAAATAATACAAGAAATGAATTGCCCGCTGAAAATCACATGAAAATGAGGTATTACATTTGTTCCTAGCTTCATTTGTGGAAAAATCATATTTGACCTTGAAATATCTGGCAACCATTTTGTTTTTGACCTTGGAAAGGACTTTAGACCTTGAAGCTAACCTTGGATCAACAAAATAATACCATAAATTAATTTTCAGATAAAATCCCATGTAAAAGATCTATTACATATGTTCCTATCTTTATTTGTTAAAAATGGTATTTTTGCTTCTTTGACCTTAAAATTGTCTTTTTGACCTTGAAGATGACCTTGAGTCATCAAAATATTACAAGAAATGGATTGCCCAGTCAAAATCACACAAAAATGAGGTATTACACTTGTTCCTGGCTTCATTTGTTGAAAAATCATATTTGACCTTGAAATATTTGGCGGCCATTTTGTTTTTGCCCTTGAAAAATTCCGCCCACGGGTGCCAAAGTGGCACCCGGCTGATTCCTTCTCAGGACATCCCTTAGAACCAGAATCAATCATAAAACATCGTCCATACCGCGAAACACGCTTGAGTAAAAAAATGTCATTTGACAACTGGACTATAATGAAATGTGATCTTTTTGATAAATTAGTATTGCCAGTTTTAATCTACGGCTGCGAGGTTTGGGTTTTTTATCCCGCTAAGGCAATTGAACAAGCTCATAATTTTTTTTGTAAACCTGTTTTAAAGGTTAAGAGGACCACAATGAATGAAATGATATATGGAGAACTGGGTCGTGGTTCTAAGACTTTGTAGAATTATTAAGCATTGGTTGAAAATTATTAAATCAAAATCATGTCGTTTAATAAAAGTTTTTTATAACGTTCAGTTAAGTATTAATACGGATGGAACTGGAGTAAACTGGGTGAGTAAAGTCAAAGATTTACTATGTACATATGGATTTGGAGAAGTATGGCTTAACCAAGGTGTTGGTGATGTTAATGTTTTTTTTTAAATCAATTTCGTTTACGTACCAGAGATATGTATAGACAAGATTTTCATAGTAATTTACAAAACAGTTATAAAGCGTTATATTATCGACATTTAATCAACCAGCTACAGCCAAGTTTATATCTTACATGTATTAGAAATGTTAAATTTCGCCAAGTATTAATATACTTTAGAACTGGAAATCACCAACTTATGGTTGAAACTGGTAGTTGGGTCCAACCCCGGTCATTGCCATATGACGAACGATTGTGTGTAACTTGGGTCAAAGACAGGATTTAGAAGATGAGTACCATTTATTATTATTTTGCCCTGTTTATATGGACTTGAGTAAACAATTTATTAAAAAATAGTATTGTGTACGTCCTAATATGGATAAATTAATACAACTGGTTCCAACTAATAACAAATGTATTTTAAGAAAATTAGCAATGTATCTGCACCATGCCTTCATTTTAAGGAAAACTTTAGCATTGGACTGATGTCGCCTCCATAATACATAGCATCCCGCATTGTATGTATATTTACTGTAGCCTAATAGGCACTTTGTAATGCCTTTGGTTTAATAAACTGTTATTGTTATTTTTGGTGATATACAAAAGGACAAAATCAAAGTAATGTTGACACTCACTCACTCACTCACTCACTCACTCACTCACTCACTCACTCACTCACTCACTCACTCACTCACTCACTCACTCACTCACTCACTCACTCACTCACTCACTCACTCACTCACTCACTCACTCACTCACTCACTCACTCACTCACTCACTCACTCACTCACTCACTCACTCACTCACTCACTCACTCACTCACTCACTCACTCACTCACTCACTCACTCACTCACTCACTCACTCACTCACTCACTCACTCACTCACTCACTCACTCACTCACTCACTCACTCACTCACTCACTCACTCACTCACTCACTCACTCACTCACTCACTCACTCACTCACTCACTCACTCACTCACTCACTCACTCACTCACTCACTCACTCGCTCGCTCACTCACTCACTCACTCACTCACTCACTCACTCACTCACTCACTCACTCACTCACTCACTTAAATGGTGAAAAAGTGACAGGCATATATAGGCCTAGTCTGATATCGAGTCTGTGAGGCTACTGACTTACATATACGGGATCTGTTCAATTGTGTTTCATTTTAACTCCCTGGGAGGCATACAACCCTGCAACAATTTCGGTGCTATAGACACTTATCGTATACATTGCCATTTCTGTCTAGCTACCAGGTAGGCCTACATATTTACACCCGATTAAAGAGAAGCACTGGTGGGTGAAGTTGCTTGGCAGTTTACCAAGGCACAACATCGAAATAACTGCACACGCCCCTGAGAGGGGAGAAACATCTCAGTATTATCCAGCAACATAATACGTTGACCTAATAATGCCGACCTAGCGGACCTTCTGCGACTAAAATAGCATTAATTGGGTAAACGTAGCCTCAGAACATTCTTTACATACTTTACATGGATATTTTCTGTAAACGGAGCTGCTATATATATGCGTATCATGTATGTCAATAATTATAGTTATATTCAGCATGAATAACAAACATTGACATAGCCCTACGAATGTCAATATCACCAACTGTCTCTGGCTAGGTGGCTCTTCTTTTAAATGCTTTATAGATATTTTAAACTGTATCGTCGACATGTTGGGCGGGGGCCCTAGGGTAGTGGTTAGCACCCCTGCCTTTCACGCCAGAGTTCGAGGTTCGGTTCCCGGTCTCGGCGGTTTGAAAGAAACAAAAATGTTTCTTCCCCATCCACGTGTGAAAGTCAGTATTGTGGGGAGCCTCCGTGACCGAGAGGTAGCGTGCTCGGCCTCAGACCGCCGAGGTTCGAATTTCGAATCCTGTGTCTGGAGAACAGTGTCATCTCAATCATCTCACCATTCTCAGGAGGGTCTCCTGGCCCAGTTTAGCCTATATGTGCACAAAGCTGGCCTAAAGCCCGATTCATTTCATTTCGTCGACATGTTTTCATGTCATGACATTTTATAATGCATCATAAATATAAATATTCAATTAACTCTTGTATACTCCACACCTAGGCCTACATAGTGCGATGTGACACTGTGATAATTTGTGGGATATATTACGAATTATAGCAGTGCTAACTTTTCAAGATATGTATAATAACTTATTAACCACTAAAATCCGAATGTCATGGACACAGCATAAGGGCCATTCCAGCGAAAAGCTTAGGGTACTAGTATGATATATCTTTGTTTGAGAAAAAAATAACTGAATTGATTTGATGTGTTAACAGTGTATAATATTTTACTGAACACATATCGTCGCCTCGGAGCTAAAGGATCCTATCTGCCACTCTGACGAGTCACGGAGGCTCCCCACAATACTGAATTTTACACAAAACATAGCAAAAGTGTTCATCTGCATGCACAAATATCATCGTCACATGTATGATAGATTTACAAAAGCGGTTATATGTTGATAAAGTAATGTTGACACTCACTCACTCACTCACTCACTCACTCACTCACTCACTCACTCACTCACTCACTCACTCACTCACTCACTCACTCACTCACTCACTCACTCACTCACTCACTCACTCACTCACTCACTCACTCACTCACTCACTCACTCACTCACTCACTCACTCACTCACTCACTCACTCACTCACTTAAATGGTAAAAAAGTGACAGGCATATATAGGCCTAGTCTGATATCGAGTCTGTGAGGCTACTGACTTACATATACTGACTTACATTTCTCTCTAGCTACCAGGTAGGCCTACATATTTACACCTGATTAAAGAGAAGCACTGGTGGGTGAAGTTGCTTGGCAGTTTACCAAGGCACAACATCGAAATAACTGCACACGCCCCTGAGAGGGAGAAACATCTCAGTATTATCCAGCAACATAATACGTTGACCTAATGATGCCGACCTAGCGGACCTTCTGCGACTAAAATAGCATTAATTGGGTAAACGTAGCCTCAGAACATTCTTTACATACTTTACATAGATATTTTCTGTAAACGGAGCTGCTATATATATGCGTATCTTGTATGTCAATAATTATAGTTATATTCAGCATGAATAACAAACATTGACATAGCCCTACGAATGGCAATATCACCAACTGTCTCTGGCTAGGTGGCTCTTCATTTACATGCTTTATAGATATTTTAAACTGTATCGTCGACATGTTTTCATGTCATGACATTTTATAATGCTTAATAAATATAAATATTCAATTAACTCTTGTATACTCCACACCTAGGCCTACATATTGCGATGTAACACTGTGATAATTTGTGGGATATATTACGAATTATAGCATTGCTAACTTTTCAAGATATGTATAATATTAACCACTAAAATCCGAATGTCAAAGACTTATTTTTACACAGCATAGGGCCATTCCAGCGAAAAGCTTAGGGTACTAGTATGATATATCTTTGTTTGTGAAAAAATTAACTGAATTGATTTGATGTGTTAACAGTGTATAATATTTTACTGAACACATATCGTCCCCTCGGAGCTAAAGGATCCTATCTGCCACTCTGACGAGTGTCAGATAGGATCCTTTAGCTCCGAGGCGACGATATGCAAGAACACAAAATTAGGACAACTGACTAATGATCTACTATATTGTGAATAGACTGAGAAGATATTTCATTGCAAATGAAATGAAATGAATCGGGCTTTGTGCACATATAAGCTAAACTCGGTCAGAAAAACCTTCTGAGGATGGTGAGATGACACTGCTTTCCAGACACAGGATTCGAAATTCGAGCCCTAGCGGTCTGAGGCCAAGCACGCTACCTCTCGGTCACGGAGGCTCCCCACAATACTGAATTTTACACAAAACATAGCAAAAGTATCCATCTGCATGCACAAATATCATCGTCACATGTATGATAGATTTACAACAGAGGTTATATGGCATGTGATTCATAAAAATAGCGTAAACATTTATATTTACGTAAAAATTTTGTTTCAGAAATAACACTTGAATGTGTTTAAATCAATACAAAGCTTAATATTGAATCATTATATACCAGTTTATAGGTTGGTAGGCCTTACCTGGCCATGTACACTGTTTTATCGACTAGCTAATATATGTAGGCCTAAAGCAACAACTCGATATTCATTGCAAATAAACACTTTTTGTTCAGGTAACAGAGTAGATGATACCCTGATGACATCGCAAGGCTCTGACACAGTAACCTCCATTTTTAAATGTAATAGTTCTAATACGATCAAAAGTTTACGCCTGCCAGAAACGGCCTAGTTTTCGTAGGCACTGGAAATATTTGTGTCAATTTCATGGCATCCGAGTTTTTCGGTAGGCGGCGCGATTGTCGTTTCGACACAGCTGGCTGTCGAAACAAAATGGAGGTCAGTGTGACTGTGCCTCGCGCAGTAAATGAG